>CM062808.1:763290047-763937526 GCA_031772625.1 Pinus tabuliformis | reverse complement strand
CAATTCACGTGGTGTGAATACATGAGTCGATGTCAAACACCACGCAAAATCTTTCAGTCGAAGGCCATTAATGTAAACCTATTGCCGAAGTGAGAAACTTGCCATTGAGGTATGCAAGCTTCAAAGTACTGAAAGGGTTGTTCCTAGGTCGACTTCTTGGATAATGAGTTGATGTCGACAAGAAGTGACCCATCATAGGAGGGCATTAATGAATACCACATCTACGACATGGAACAGAGCAAATGATTTTGTGGAGGTGAAAACGATCTAATGATACAAGGTTCAGGGTGGCGGTCATGAAAGAATGAAGCGTGAAGGTATTGCAGCGAATGAGACACAAGCTGGGTTGGTGAATTCTCTGAGCGAATTCTCTTGAACATATCAGCGACACTGAAATGAACTGGTAGCGTTAACCCCAAAAAATGGATGGTACGGTGGACCAATGGTGATATGACCGGTGAATAGAATAACCCAACCTGACTTAATCATGGTGATGGAGTGAAAGAGTCATGTTCAAGAGCGACTTGCTACCAATAAAGTTTCTTCAAGTTTTCTTCCCAATTTTTCCCCAGTCATTTCTGACCAGTACCTCTTTATTTTTGTCAAGCTTGAGGAGGATAACATATGCTTGTTCTATAATTTTCCCTTCAGGCAAACCCGTCGCTATGTTTTAACGAGCCTAGTGACAGTGAGACTCACTCTTGTCTGCATGGACAAGTTTGTCGCTATTGTTTTAACGAGTTAACGACAAGGATAACTAAATTCTTTTCAATTTTAGAGAGTCTAAAAAGAGACGGAAAGGAAACTCCAATATTCCTTTTTCGTAATATAATCCCTTAAGTCCGAAAAAGTATAAAACAATGTGAAAGGGATGACTTTTCGATAGTTTTAATGAGCCGAACAAGACAAACGCTCGATCTTTTTGTGTAATAATCCCTCAGGTCCAAAAAGATTAAAATCTAGAGGAGGGATGGCACTTCCAATCGCTTTAACAAGCTAGAGAGGCCAATTTCTCGGCAATCTTTTCATATTTTACGAGTCAGATGAAAAGAGCTTAAAGGAGACTCGTTTTTTTTAGGAACGAGTGATGTTTTTCAAATAGCAGCTAGTTCTAGATAAGGTTTGGAACTTTTTCAATCACGGTAGTGTAGAGAAAGAGGCTAATAGGATAACTCATCGTAGCTATTCCTCAAAAGGGGTAAACAATCAAATGGAGGCGTATAATCGGCTAAAAAGAGTGGAGGTGATGGTAAGAACACCACCAAGGCTCAAAAGCTTATAATAATACGATCGCAATGGTTATCTACCGAAGGTGGGTTCATTTTTTAATGAGCTTAAACTCTGGTGGAACATATGCTCATTGCTAGGTTTATTTTTTAATGAGCTTGAACTTCGCATAAAACTGCTCGTGCCAGTCATATAATAAGGATGTCTTATCGATAGGTTCACTTTTTAGGGAGCTTGCCCCATTCGAAACTTTGCTCCGGATCCTTTCATTATGTAAGCTAGGAACGACCAATCCTACGAGTTTAAAGGGTTAAGAACCTACAAACTAAGAAAATAAATGGTCGCTTTTCACTTTCATGCAAAAAGGTTTGCATGCCCCCACGTATAATGAAGTAGAGTTTCCACGTTACCCTTCAATTTGCAGACAAAACACTTGCTCTGTTGGAAAGGCCTACCTTCTAACGGAGGTATCTTATTCCAGTCTAATCCCATTTTCCTAAATGGATGGGTGTGTCAAACTAGTCATATTCCTACACAGAAACCCACCTTATAACTGGGGTTTTCCTGCCGAAGCAAACCAGGGCGCATGCCCCCTGGGTTTCATTCACAATCACCAAATCACTCGCGCTCATCAGGTGGACGGACTGGAGATTGATGAGACATTCCTTGCACAAAAAGACCAGTTAGGGATGGCACTTGACTATTAGCTATGTGTGAACCGGGGAATGAAAGCTGGTCTACGAGCTGGACCATTCTGCCTTCATGCAGAAAACACATCACTCGAAAGAGTGAGGAAACAATAGCTCCCATGTTATAAATGTAGTCATGCCCAAGGAGTAGATTGTAATCTAAAGGTCCTTGGACTACCATCACGTTCAGATAAACGGTTTTCCTTCTCAAAGTTATAGGCAAATTTGGAAGGATCCCTAATGGTCGACTGGTTCCTTTGTCGAAGCCTGTCAGATTTCGCATCTCAGGCAGAAGCGATGGTGAACCAAGCGCTTTCCAAGCAGTTGAGGAAAGGATACTCACAAAAGCCCCTTCATCTATGATAGTACAGACCATGACCATTCTGTAAGCTTGTACAATGATTCGGAATGGTACATTAGATGGTAGACGGGGTCTGCCTAGTAGATTCCAGTCGAAGGAAACGACTAGGTTGCTTGGAGGTGGGACCGAATAAACGGCCGGATACATCTCTGACGAACTTCCTTCTTGCGATAAAGGAACGGGTAGATTGCCCCCATGTTAATCGGAGTCTGTGTCTATGAAAATAATTTGAACAGTGTCGTTCTCATTCTCTTTGGTGAAGGTATCATCTAAAGGTGGATCCTCTGAAGACAAGATGGGGTCGACTGCCGTCTCGACCTATTGACTTTCGTCCAATGTGGACTCAGAGGGTTTATCTTCAATGATAGGTGCTTCGACCGACAACAAAGGTGTGTCAGTCATATTTTCAACTAACGATGGACTCGGCAAGAGTTTCTTGTATCCAGGAGGAAGCCGTAGCGGTGAAGCAGGACGGTTATCCAAGACTCTTTTAGCTTCATCTAGGAAGGGACAACGGTGGATGGCATGATCGCCTTCACATAGTCTGCAAGGAAATTTAGATCTTCCTTTTTGTCCATTGACTTCGTTTTCACTAGTTGACAGTGTACTTTCAACATGATCGTCAGAGGTTGAGGACACCGAATTGTACAAGCGGGGAGACCAGTCCCTTAAGATCCGTGAGATGCAAGGACAATCTCGATGATAGTGGTCCCCTTTGCAAATGACACATGGAGATTTAGGTTTGGATGGTGCAATCTGTGGATTTTCGCTAGACGATGCTTGGTTGCCCCCTTTTGCCATTGGCTTCTTCTTCTTCTCCTTCCCTTTCTTCTTCTTCTCAGTTACTTGGTTTTTAGCTTTACTAGCTTCACCAAGTGAAGAGGAAGAAAGAGAGGGAGAAACAAACAAAGTAGAAGGTTGGGGGGTAACTCTAGCATCATCCGGTTGTTGATTTGATTGCTTAGGAATCATGGTGCTTTAAACGACAGAGGTCGAGAAGAGCCATACTGGCAGGCCAATTGTCAGTCCTGGAAGGGACAATGTGACCATATGAGGTGCACCAACATCTCCCCAATAGGAGAAAGGACTAGGATTTCCCCCAAGGGGAAATCCTTGATTGGTGGACTCCATTTTCTCAACCTAAGATCAACGAGGGAACGGTGACGTTATTCCGATTAAAATAAATTTTATGACGCTTTGACACAACTTTCTTTTTCAATTTTTAACAGTCGAGAAAAGCTAAAGATGACTCTAGTTGCCTTCGATTTTAAATGAGACTGAAGTGACAAGTGCTCAGATGGACCTTTTCCTTTCGCTTGGCTCCTTGCTTGTTTCCTTTCCCCTTTGATAGAACTTCGCCACTCTTTCCTTACTTGTCCCGCTTCAAATAGCACCTGTAGAGTCAAAGCAACATAATACCATCAAAGCATAAAGATCTATAACCATAAACAATATAGGATCATATGTATATCAACCATAAAATTGCATATATCAATACAAGATTCAGAGATATACAAGAATATGGAGGAAAACTCAAATAGCTTTATTGATAGAAGTAGTAGAAGAGAGGATTACAACCCATTGGTTTGATCCAACGCTATCCTCCCAGCATGAAAGCCCTCTTCACCTCATGAAAAGCTTAGATCACCCAACAATACAATGTTGCATAGAGAAACCAACAGCACTTCCTTACAAAATACAAGATTCCAACCTCTGGATCTCTTGGATGAGGGATCCATATATAGATTTTTGCAGGTGGGTGAGTTAGCTTCTGGGATTTTGATTAGTGTCATCTCTCTGATAGTTCTTGGTTCCACTTGGAGATTTCATGATCTCTAACTCATCCCTGGGCGAATTCAGAGAGGAAAGTGTCGAATGAGCAGCTTCTAGAAGATTCTCTGGGTTTCCACCTAGAAAACTGCTTCTGCCATTTGTCTCCTCTCGCTCATCGTATCCTACAGAATGGCTTTCTATTATGCATCACACTTTTTGCATATGGCAGGTGAGATGCATCGCACCCTTAGCACTGAGCAGTCTGTATGGTCCAGTTTTGACCAATTCTGAGCAGTTTTTCAGGGAGAACTTCCCGGAGATGATGTAATCAGCTGACCTTGCTCCTTTAGGGTATGAAACAACACTTTTATGGACTTAGAAGCCCTTGGTTTATGGACATATGTGATTGGGGTTGCAGTTCCCAAATATGTCTATAACATCAAGGGACTAGCAGCAAAGAATGCGACTAGTAGGAAGGTCGCATAATCGCATTCATCATGTAGGTCGCATATCTTAGTCATTTGTCGAGGCTCTATAGCATTACTTTGCGACCTAGAGAGGGATGGCACAGAAATGAAGTGACTTCAGTGAAATTCGCATAATCGCAACACTTTGTGGGTTGCATTCCTAAGTTGGAGTCTAAACTGCAATCATGTGACCTAGGAAGGAACTACGACTTGATGGTAGATACATTTGAGAGTTGTGTCATAGTCATTGGAAAAAGTTCCTTCATTTCGGGACTCCATTGACTGCATAACACTTTGTGGATTTAGAACGCCAAGACTATAGCCTGGCCTTGTGGAAAGGATTGACTAATTTAGTGTTCCACCAATATTAGTAATTGCAACCATGCAGGTTGCATCCCATGTCATGATGTTGGTCACATTTTCTGGTCATTCCCTTGAGGCTCTAAGATGCGACCTTGCAACTCATAAGGAGGTCTCCTGGTCACACTCCATGCAGGTCACACTACTTAGATAAATCCCTCTACTTTTGTCCTATGACTTTCCGACTCTTATGTCCCAGGCCTATTATCAATTCATGGCATGGCCAGCTTGATGAACGCAAAGTTGACCATCGCATGTCACTTGAAATAAACCAGTGTCACAAAACCCTTTGGCTCAATAACTTTAAGCCTTTATTTACAAATAGAATGTCTAATCTCCAAATGCTCCTCTACTAGTGTGAATGGGGGTATTTCATCGTTTTATCGAATGCGTGGACCATCACTTAATATTTCAGGAGAATTCTCTGCATCGTCGATCATTAGTGCGATTATGCGTACATGGGTCATCTTTGGTGTAGCCGCTCAAGCTAAGAGCAATGGGCAGCACATCCCATATTGAAATGCGCAACTTACAAAACATGTCAATAACCAGAGACATCAGTGATATTTGGCATCGTGCTTTCCTCATATGGGAACACATCTTCTTTCCCTTTGCGGATTTCCGGCCACTTAATGGATAAACCTTTCGCCTTTGAAATGTGAGCCTTTATATTGTCTTAATGCAGCGCATCCAAACCCAATGCCTAGTGCATGAGGAAATCGTCAATATGATCCTTTAACAGCTTGGACTATGGCCTCATCACTGCGTTTTGTGTGCATTGCTGGCACCTAGGAACTATGTGGAGAACTTTTGCGCATATGGGCGTATGGGCTTCTACTACAGTGCCTTGCTGTGTATTTTGACAATAGCCCCCTTTTGAAGACCCCTTAATTTATTTAATGTGCTTTCTGGCAGCGCATTTCTTTCCTTTATTATGGCCTGGAACCTGTCTTCGTGGATGACTGAAGGCAACACTAGGTCGAGAAAATGAGTAGATCGCAACCAGGACAATTTGGCTAGCGAAGCACTTGTTGGGATAAAGAATCAAAACTGAAATTTTTGTTTGAGATTTCTATCATGATAATGTGATTGTCAAGGAGCTACTTTGTAGCTGAAAGAACTATAGCGAAATTTGTCTTTGCAATGTGTGGGGACTTTCACTTCTTTTGGTCACGTATTATAATAATTCACGACCAACACAGGAAATTGTAATGACACCAGCTTATGTAACCTTCAACTTCCACATTGTAACCACGAACTTTCGATGCTTAATTTTTATTTTTTTTTGCGTAGGTGTGAAGTTCGAATTCACTAGCACTATAGGTGTAATGATAATGGCATGCATTCCATGGACATTGTCATTGCATTAGCTTTCCATAATTGTATGCCATATATGCCAACCTGATGGGCTTCATTCTTTGCCTCCTTGGAAACCTTCTTTTCCAAAGCATGTGCGTTTTTGTATATGTGTAGGGTTATATATGATATCATTGCTCCAAAAACCCTGCACATTAATAAATAACAAAATTAAGCCACTTACACTAAATAAGGCAATGATTTTGTTAGTCAAATATTTAAACCTTAGATGTCCAATAATGCAAATGTGTATTCTTAATAGAATATGTAAGCATTGTGAGTGTCCCTAAGACCTTTGGAATCATCATATTCAAAACATTTGGTGGGGTCATGATTTTGCAAACCTGAATGACTTGGAACCAACGCTTACATGTGCTTAGTGAAAATCATCTTCGAGGATGAGGCATTACAAGATCATTTAGGGTTTAACAAGTGTGTGAGAAAATCACACCTACCTAAGACTTAATGTAATTTAGGGGAAACCATGCTTGTCAATCTCATGATATCTCTCCCTATGCAATGTCAGTAGGGAAAGATGGGGCTTGGGGGGCATGTGAGGACTCTAACGCCTTATTAGAGAAACTGCCCACAAAAAAAAAAATTCATCAATGCGATATGCATTACATAAGTGGGGATGTCAAAAGGGTTTGATAGGAAGGGTTTCATGGAGAGCAACGATTGAAGGCCTTATCGAAACCCTAGCAACCTGGGGCAAAATGTGGGAGTACCCAAAATTTTGGATACCACCCAAAAATTTGGGGGGTGTTGTAGCGGCTACAACAAAGGGTCATTGCAACCAACATAAATTGTGGATCCATGCCTAGATGACTGAATATGAACATAGCCACTAAACATACACTGTTCAATCATAAATACTCAAATAACTCCATCGCAACCTAGACATAGTAAACAGGGTCCAGGGTATTCATCTTTATCAATCCAAAGTACGAATATAACCATGTGAATCAATGTGTTGAGGTCGAACATGATATGAACCTATCGATTACCGGTCAATGATGAAAACCATTAAAAAATGTGAAAGGAACCACCAATAAGGACAATGGACCTTAAGGTACTCATGTACATTCTATGGAGTGTGAATAAATGATCTGAAGTCAAACACTCATAAAATCAATTGATCAAAGGTCAATGATGTAATCCTATCATCAAAGGTAAGGAAGTGAATCATTGTAGGAGGGCCTTGATGTATCACCCATCAACAACACAAAACAAATACAAAAATTTCCAGTGGAACAGAGCACCGAATGATTTAGGGCTAACTCGGGGATGGATGATGCGATAGAACGCTTTACGGATTGTAAAAGCTAGCTAACTCAAATATGGTTGATGTGATAGAAGAATTAGTACCTAAAACTAGGTTGAATTTTTTCTTTAACATATTGACGACATGACAATTTTCTTAGAGCTCTAACTCAAAAAGTGGGTCACATACCAAAGTGTAATACTTTTTAAAGGAATACAATCAACGAGAGACAAGTAGATTTTCCCAACCTCAACACAAGGAGTGAAAGGGTGTCATGTTCAAGAGAAATGCATTGTCATACATATTATATACATATTCCATTCTCAAATATCTCACACCATTTCTGGTGAGTACCTATTTATTTTTACACGAGATTGAGGACGATAACATATGCTCAAAGTATAATCTCATTATTTTGATGAGAATGAACTTTAGGAAGGAGTGGTTTTGTCCCAATTTACAAATGGGCCATTCATTTTTTAAGTTTGACAAGTCCAATGAAGGCATAACTTGGTGTATTTTCATGTTTAGAGAGTTTGAAAAGAAATAAAAATGAAACTTCAATATGACATTTTGCATTTAGATTTAGCGAGTCCAAAAAAACGATAAAAGATAACTCATTAGCTTCTTTCAACATAAAATTTTAAAGATGATAGAGAAAGTAAAGCTGAGTGGTTTGTCATATTCAGGCAGTGTGAAAAGAACATAAAGAAGACCATAAGGGTGTTATTTTTTGTAAATTTAGTCTCCTAGGGTTGAAAAGGATAAAACAATACAAAGGAGAACTCTTCTAGCCATGACTAACTAGAGTATACCTTTCTTCATAGTTAGTCTATCCAATCCAAAAAAGGGATAAATTTACATTGAATAGACGCCCTTTCAAATCCTTTAACAAACTGAACGGAAACAAGCTCACTCAAGAATTTTTTCATGTTTAGGGAGTTTGAAAAGAGCTTAAAGGGAACTCCTCAAATTTCCTTTTTCGTATAGTTTTTACAAGCCCGAATGTGATAAAAGTATACTTGGTAACTTATTCTCATGTATTTACGAGCACAAGAAATAAAAAAGACTAATATTGAGATAGGTTTCATTTTTCCACAAGATTGAAATAGAGAAAAAATATCCTTGAGATAGGTTTCATTTTTACACAAGCTTGAAACAAAGAAAAAATTATGATTGAGATAAGTTTCATTTTTACACAAGCTATAAATAGAGAAAAAACTATGCTCGGGATAGGTTTCATTTTTACGCAAGCTTGAAATAGAGAAAAACTATGCTTCGGATAGGGATAGGTTTCCTTGCCCCCAATGATGACCTACAGAGGTTAGTGGCTTCATTCTAGCGTGATGACTAGAGGCACATGCTCCCTAGGCTTTATGGAGGGAAATCTATTTCATTTTTTAACGAGCTTGACACAAGAAAGGAACTATGCTCATGTGACCAGTTTCATTTTTTTTCCGAGCTTGACATAGAAAAGGAACTCTGCTCATAGGGCATGTTTCATTTTGTAACGAGCTTAACATAGAAAAGGAACTATGCTCATATTGACCTCTTTCATTTTTTCATGAGCTTGACACAGAAAAAGAACTATGCTCATGATGCTTACCTTAATAATGGCTTCCAATAGGACAAATATTTGGAAGGAATACATGTCAAGGGACATACCTCGATCATGGCTTCCAAGAGGTCTTCATTAGATAAAATAGCAATGCTCTTGAACTTGGAATACATGTCAAGGGACTCAATAGAGGTAGGAAGATTGTTAAATTATGGTATGTTCTATGCTTAGAGAAGTTTACTTCTTTTACTTTTTATTAGCCACTGATTAGAAATCACAACATAAAGTAAAGTGCAGATAGAACATTAAATGATCGACACAAAACAAGCCAAGACAAGAGACATAAGATGTGGTGGCTAGCCAGGGACAAACCCCAATGTGGGGAAACCCTTTGATCAAATCTTCTTTTATCTTCAATAGTTCAGCAGAGAGAGAGAGATAGTACAATATCACTAATCAGTGATTTACAACAGTAGTAATGAAACCTTTGGACAACAATAGTAAAAGTGATCAATCAGCTCCCAAAATGTCTTCAAGACAACCTGGGAGAACTCGGTCTCCAACAGAGGTAATGGCAGCCCAAAACAGTCAAGGCAAGATGGTTAAAACAACAGTGCATGCTACAGCATACTGCAGCCAGCCCTAACCAGATAACACAGTCATAAATGTGCCCTTAAACAGTCAACGCAGACCTATTCAGCACTTCGACTAGCCTAGGAGAGGCTGCCCACACAAGGACGCAGTCAATGGAGGCAATGTGCTAGTCAATGCAGGCCTAAACCATTTGATGCACCTTCCTACGTCCTTGCTGCCCTAGCTGCGTCCTCCTCCAATGCTACCCTAGCTGTGTTCTCTTTCCCACGTTGCCCTAGCTGCATCCTTCTCCTTCCACGTTGCCCTAGCTGCGTCCTCTCTCCTTCGTATACCCAAGAGACAATGGAAGAGATGAGAGATAAGATGAGTTGAGATAATGACTCAACCTCTCCTCTATTTATATGCAATGCTGGGAAAGAGTGACACACACTTAAGTGCTGGCCGACCTTGACAATTTGTCAAGTAATTATTAATAAATTCATATCTTCATAAATACTTGTCGGAATTGGATGATATTTAGATCAATCCTACACCTCTCGATAAGAGGAATCTAGGAAAAATATCAGCTGCCATAAATGAGGTGACCCACATGGATTTTGGCCCTAGTTTCCAATTTTAACACTCCCTCTCAACTAGGGAGAAATCCATCTGCAATCCATCTAACCGTCGCTACTATCCCAGCCATCAAATGCACTGCCCTGCATAGCTTGGCCCTGCTCTACTCTGCTCTACTCGAACTATGAAGAAGAAGAAATGATCGAGGATGTATCATACCATCCTCCACTGACCCGAAGTCAGTCTAAGAGTTGTCATATCACTCTCACTGATCCGAGATCAGTATCATTGATCCTAGATCAATGGAGGTGATCCTAGCATAGGGAGTACAGTAGATACAACGATGCGTCCATCGATAGTACTACTATGGTCCCTAACCCTATTTCCCTGCTCATTGATTAGATGAGAGGTACTTCCCATGAGTCCCAGACTACATGGGTAAGATGCCTCGATAAGAGAACTAATCATCCTGTCCATAAGAGAACGAATCATCCTGTCCAACAGTCACCACAGGAGAACTAATCATCCTAGCCCACAGGAGAACTAATCATCCTGTTCCACAATCGTCACAGAGAACTAATCATCCTGGCCCACAGGAGAACTAATCATCATGTTCCACAGTCACCACGGAGAACTAATCATCATGGCCGCAGGAGACTAATCATCCTATTCCACAATCACCACAAGGTGTCATAGGGGAAGGTTGAACCTTTCACCCTGTACATAGTGCACCACCAGGGGATGGTGAGTCGCCCTGTGGTTGCATTTCACTCCAAGAAGTACCCAGCGCCACCCTGGAGCTCCCAGAGCTCAATACATCATACTCGACCCTCATAAGAGGGTATCTGAACGACACCAAGTTGTTCTCAAAAAGTCAATAATTTGACCTTTCCCAGGGGCTTCGTCAAAATGTCAGCGACTTGTTCATCTGTACTGATATGTTGGAGCCTTATTGCTCCCCGTTGCACCATATCCTAAATATAGTGGTACTTGATATCGATATGCTTGGATCGATCATGAAATACAGGGTTCTCTGATAAACGAATCCCACCCTAGCTGTCACACAAGATCACGGTGGAATCCAATGTAAATCCAACCAGCTCACTGAAGAGATTTTGCAACCAGACCGCCTCACAAGAGGCCATACTAGCAGCAATGTACTCTGCCTCGGTGGTGCTCAAAGCCACCGACTTCTGTTTCCTGCTCAACCAAGATATCGAGGCAAATCCCAAAGAGAAACAGCACCCGGAAGTGCTCTTTTGGTCCACCACACTGCCTGCCCAATCAGCATCGGTATATCCAAGTAGTCTCACATCTCCAGCAGTGTATCTCAACACATGAGTGATTGTGCCACGAAGATATCTCAGCAGATTCTTGGCACCAATCCAATGTGTGTGGTGAGGCTCAACCATATGTTGACTACAAAGCATATATACAGACGGGAGTTCACCAAGAACATCAATGCTTTGACGAGTTGACGATACTCGGTAGCATTTCATAAAACAGGTCTGGCAACACTACCACTTAACTTCTTGAAGTTAAGCTCCATCGGGGTAATTACGAGCTTGCAGTCCACCATACCAAATCTCTCCAATATCTTCACCACATATTTTCCTTGAGATAGGAAAATCTCCCCTAGCTTTTGCCAGACTTCTAGTCCTAGGAAATAGTGCATCAATCCTAGGCCCTTCATCTCAAACTCAGAAGCCAACTCCCTCTTACAATTGTGAATGAGAGGGTCTACCCCTATTAGAAAGAGGTCGTCAACGTACAACACCAATATTAGAGGATTTTCATCTTCAACCTTAAAGTAAAGGTTAAGGTCGGCTTCACTCCTAGTGAATCCCAGCTACATCAAGTAGTTATCAATCCTTTCATACCATGCTCGAGGTGCTTGCTTGAGCCCATAGAGGGCCTTCTTCAACTTCCACACATGAGATTCTCAATCATGAATCTCAAATCCTTCAAGTTGCTCCACATAGACTTCCTCTTTGATCAAACCATGCAAGAACGCAGTCTTGACATCCATCTGATGTAGGTTCCATTATTGTGAAGCAGCAAGGGCTATGATCAAGCAGATGGTGGTATATCGGGAAACAGGTGCAAATATCTCGTCATAGTCTATACCCTCCTTCTGAGAGAAGCCACGAGCGACAAAATGAGCCTTATGCTTTTCCGCACTTCCATCAACTGCATGCTTTATCTTGTAAAGCCATTTTGAAGTGAGAACGGCTTTATCCTGGGGTCTGGGGACCACATCCCAGACATCGTTTTTCATGATTGACTGATATTCCTCAGTCATAGCATCTTTCCATACTTGATGCTTGACAGCTTCTATGAATGACGAAGGCTAACTTTGGATGTTCGTGCTCATGATGGTCAAGTATCCCTAATAACTGGTCAGCTTCTTACTTTCCTGGAAGGTTCCCCAGGGTGCAATGTGCCCTTCAGCATCATCAAATGTCCCCCTAAGCCATGAAGGCCTCTTCCTAGAAGAGGAGGCTTCTTGCGGAGGGGGATCAATAAGATCCATAGGTTCTTCCACATCGGGCATCGCCTCATCTTCCTTTTCCTTTGGTTCCCTCGTGTCAGCTTCTTTAGATCCCCTTAGAGTAGGAAGATTGTCAACTCTGCCAAGAGCCATATCTTCGTCAAAGGTGACATCATGGCTAATCTCGACTTCCCTTTGACCAGCCACATAGATTCTACAGCCCTTAGTATTTTCGCTATAGCCCACGAAGGTTCCTTTCTTTCCAAATGCACCCAATTTATTCCTTTTCTCCTTCAGCACATGAAAATATATAGGACTTCCAAAAATTCTAAAATGAGATACGTCAAGTTTCTTACTAGTGAACATCAATTCGGGAGTCTTGGAACCCAATGCTTGATGAGGACATCTATTTTGTACATATACGGCGGTATTTGCAGCTTCGGCCCATAGAAACTTTGGAAGTCTTTGATCATGGAGCATAGCACGGACAACTTCCACAATCGTACGATTCTTCCTTTCCGCCACACCATTCTGCTCAGGAGTATATGGTGTAGCAGTCTCCCTCTTAATGCCAGCCTCATTTCAAAAGTCATGAAACTCATTGGATTCATATTCAATCCCATTATCAATCCTTAAGATCTTGATCTTTTTTTCGGTTTGATTCTCGATCAAGGCTTTTAAGTGACGAAACCAGGAGAACACTTCATCCTTCTTTTTCAAGAAGTATATCCAAGTCTTGTGAGAATAATCATCTGTAAAAGTGAGGTAATATAAATATTGTCCCAAAGAGTTCACAGACATCATACCAGATATGTCTGAGTGAACCAACTGTAATATATCGGAGGTCTTGCTTTGGCTTGAGGGGAATGGTCCCCTTTTGAGCTTTCCTTCGGCACATCCCGGACATACACCTTCTTGTTCTACTCGGAACTTAGGCATCCCTGTCACCATTTGTCTTGCATTGGGTAGAGCTTTATAATGAAGGTGAGCAAACCTCCGATGCCATAGTTCGGACTGAAGAGCTGTGTCACAAGACATGACACCCAGTGGACTTCCTCTGACCTGATATAATGAATCAACTTGAAACCAAAGAGTGAAAGCATCTTTAAAGTTTTTTTTCCATACATGTACCTTGCCATCGAAGAAGGCCACCTTGTAGCCTTTGTCTTCCATTGCCGAAATGGACACCAGGTTCTTTTTTAGATCAAGTACATATAATACATCTTGTAAATGAATTATATTTCCCTGATTCAATTGAAGGGTGACATTCCCTACGCCTTTCACTAGATATTTTGAGTTCTCCCCAAGAACAATTTCCAGGTTGGTCTCCTTCTTTATCAGATTAGAGAGAGCTTCTTTGTAACTAGTGAAGTTTCTTGAGGCACCACTATCAATAAGCCAATTTCCCAGCGAGTCCGGGGGAGAAGTAGTAGAGAGGGCCGTTGGTAGATAATATTCATCTTGCTTATTGTTAAAAACATTAGATTCATACCTAGAGTTTCTTGCCTTCTTGAAGGGTTGTCCTCTTCCTTGATTTCCAACATTCCTTTTACCTCTGCCATTTGACCTGCCATTCCTTTGATTGCCTTGAGAGTGATTTTGATCATCATCTCTGTGTGAGTCCCTTTTATCAAGGCACTCCCTTGCATAGTGGCCCATTTTATTGCAATTGTAACATTGTCCTTTTCTTCCACCCTTCGGTCCAGCCTTTCCTTTGGATTTAGCCCCAGAATTGTTTCTTCTTTTAGCATGAGAAGAAAAGGCAGAGGGATGGCCTTTAAGTGCGGGCATTTCTTGCTCTTCCATCCTTGTTTCTTCTTGAATCCATCTAGCCATCAATTCCTCAAATCTGGGAATTACATTATTGTTGAGAAGAGTGGTCCTGAATATATACCATTTAGGTGGCAGTCCTCCAAGAGTTGCGAGTGTCATTTCCCTGTCAGGAACTACTTCCCCAATAGATAGGAGATCATTCTTGATCTCAGTGATCCTTAAGAAATATGCTTGCATATTCTCATCTTTTCCCTTCTTAATTTCCTTCGGCTTATTTCTAAGGAACAAAACTTTATTTGCATCATTAACTTTAAATAAACTCACCAGTCTATCATAGATTTCCTAGGAGGTGTTCAGCTCAGAAACATAGGCCACCAGGCGCTTGTCGATAGAGTCCCGGATGATATTCCTTGCTTTGACTTCTCCCTCAATCCACTTGTTTCTAGCAGGAGCGAATGCATTTGATGGAGGCTCAACAATTTTTCCTCTCACATGGTCCAACACTTCCTGCTCTTCTAATGTTAGATCGAGAGACATCTTCCATCCGTGATAGTCAGACTTCTTGTGGAGTTTGTCTTCAACAGGGAAGTGTGTTGAGGACCCCATGATTTCTTTAAGATAGCCTTGCCAACCTTCTCTTCGGTAATTGCTCTTGCTCTTGCTTGGGCTTTATCTTCACCTCAGCTCTGATACCATGTTAAATTATGGTATGTTCTATGCTTAGAGAAGTTTACTTCTTTTACTTTTTATTAGCCATTGATTAGCAATCACAACGTAAAATAAAGTGCAAATAGAACATTAAACGATCGACAGAAAACAAGCCAAGACAAGAGACACAAGATGTGGCAGCTATCCAGGGACAAACCCCAATGTGGGGAAACCCTTTGATCAAATCTTCTTTTATCGTCAATACTTCAACACACACAGAGAGATAGTACAATATCACTAATCAGTGTTTTACAATAGAAGTAATGAAACCCTTGGACAGCAATAGTAAAAGTGATCAATCAGCTCCCAAAATGTCTTCAAGACAACCTAGGAGAACTCGATCTCCAACAGAGGTAGTGGCAGCCCAAAACAGTCAAGGTAAGTTGGTCAAAACAGCTGTGCATGCTACAACATACTGTAGCTAGCCCTAACCAGATAACACAATCATAAATGTGCCCTTAAACAGTCAACGCAAACCTGTTCAGCACTTTGGCTAGCCTAGGAGAGGTTGCCCACACAAGGCCGCAGTCAATGGAGGCAATGTGTTGGTCAACGCAGGCCTAAAGCATTTGTTGCACCTTCCTGCGTCCTTGCTGCCCTAGCTATGTCCTCTATCCTTCGTATACCCAAGAGACAATGGAAGAGATGAGAGATAAGATGAGTTGAGATAATGACTCAACCTCTCCTCTATTTATATGCAATGATGGGCAAGAGTGCCACACACTTAACTACTGGCCGAACTTGACAATTTCTCAAGTAATTACTAATAAATTCCTATCTCCATAAATACTTGTCGGAATTGGATGATATTTAGATCAGTCCTACACCTCTCGACAAGAGGAATCTAGGAAAAATATCAGCTGCCATAAATGAGGTGACCCACATGGAGTTTGGCCCTAGTTGCCAATTTTTAACAAAGATTAAACTCCAATGTCCCCATTGAAGGGTTCACCATGTCAGCTATCGAATCTAGGTCAAGAGAAGTTGATCATGTAGTGAGAGGCTCTTTTTCATCGAGAAATGAATACATGGGACATGTTGCCACATAATTAACTTGTGGTGGGGGGAGTACCACTTGCATATAAGGAACACTCAGGGAGGTCAGATTGTTGGCATTCAGATCAGGACCAATGAATGAAAGTTGGATAATAGTCATAATGTTTCCATTATGAGTAAAAGACATCACTCAGAAAGAGTGTGAAATGGAATAGTCATAATCTCGTCCAAGGATAAAATTGAAATCCAAGGGGCCTTAGACTACCATAACATCAATATAGATAGTTTTACATTCCATGGTAATGAGCATTTGAGGAAGGATCCCTAAAGGTTCATTGGATATTTTGTTAAAATCCAACACTTTATGAGTAACGGACATAAGTTAAGGGGAACCTATATCTTGCCAAGCCGTCGAGGATATAATGCTAAAAAAATCACCTTCATCTATAATAGTGAAATATATGTGATTATCGTAATGCCACACAGTGATTTAGAAAGGCATGCAAGAAGGGAGACAAGGCTCTGATAGACTATTCCAACCAAAGGAAGTGACTTGAGTACTTGGACGGGATTCCTTGGCAACAGAAGAAATATCCCCTTGTATTGTGGAATCTAAAGTAACAAGAAAAGCATGAGTGATATTGAATTTACTCTCTAAGGGGAGAGTGGGATCGACTCAAGGTGGAATCAAGTCGACCACTTCATGAACCAATGGTTCATCAACATGAGTGGTATGGGCTTCACTCTCCAAGAGAAGAGTGGAATTTACCGATGGTGGACTCGAATCAATCACTTCATCAACTGATAGTGGGATGGGATAAAACTTACGGCAACCAGTTGGAAGTTGCTACTGAGAAGCAACAAGGTTTTCCAACAATTTCGAGTCTTCATCCATACGAGGTAAAATGTGAGTTCGATGACTCACTTTGCATAACCTACAAGGAAACATAGCTTTACCATTTTTCCCTAAAGCCTTATAATCACTAGTTGATGGACCAATAAAAAGTTGATGAGAATCCTTAGACCACGCTTCTAAGACTATAGGAATACCAAGACAAACATTAAGAAGGTGGTCACCCTTATGTTGGCTTATAGGGGCCTGACCCAGGTTCAGAAGTGTTTTAGCCAAACAAATCCTGAAACTACCAGCCCTTTTGGTAACAGTCCGCAGAGCGCGGACTGAAGTCTCACCCGAGGTAGTATGGGGGGGTGCTGGAACCAGGTTTCTGCACCCTAGAGATGACTTGATGAGATCTGGAAAGGTCACAAACTGATCCTGTGCACCTCCACAACTGTCTGACCTTCGCGTAGCTTTGTACAGAGTGCGAAGGGGCGCTATCTAAATCCTCTAACATTACTATGTTAATATTATAGATCTGACTTAATTTTGTGGGCCTAGCAATCTTTATCAATCATTCAACATTTATAACCAGTGCGCGCAATCATAAACTGTAAAGAGATGCATAAACATACAGAACTGTGAATAGATGCACAATATTTCAGAATCAACTTATCTTTTATTAACCTTATGTTCCAGTACAATCCAATTCCACCCTGGGCACTCAGCTGCAGGGATCCGCGCACACAGTTGCAGACTCTACCAAGCGTCTGCGCACACAGCTGCAGAGCCTCTTCCTACTCTTACAACCTGAGACTCGGACTTACAGACTCAGAGCGAATATCACATTCAAAAACCTATATCACTTAAGATCAAGACTCAAAACCTCCCTTCTACACTTAGAGCCTCGCTCTATTTATACATTCCCATGGTCCGCGGACCATGGGTAGGCCGACACATTCTATATTAAATTACAATATTTTAGGGCGGACTACCCTAGACTCTCGCACTCCGTGCCCACATTTCGCAGGGTCTTACATTACTTTTGACCAAAATTCGGGCTACAAGCACCAAAAATCCACTATGGGGGGATCCACTACCCAACAGGCCCCCAACACAATCAATGTGACTCGTCCCGAGTCACTCGGCTGGTGCGGTGATCTTTGCGCGAAGTTCATCCAGCAACCTTTGCGCTTCGCTTATGTCCGCAACACATTCTTCCGTTGTCTGTTGTACCCGTTGTGCGCGTATCTCCGATCCTTCGTTGTCAGGTGCAATTCCTTGTCTGAGTGCATATACGCCCTGCATCTGTGCCAGCTTTCCCTCGATCTTGGTGGTGACCGTGAATGCTTCCTCGAGCCAAGGTTGGATGCGTTCTTTAAGCACTGCTTATTTCTAATGCGCGGCGTCCACCTGTGCCTCCCTCATCTTGGCCAACTGCTGAGTAAGGGAAACTATCTGTGCGGTCCCCCAGACATTGTCATAGGCCTGTTGCAACTTCTGCACTTCTATCTCTAACTGTTGTAACGTTAGGTCTTCCTGTAGTGATGTGAGTATGACGAGTCACTGATCTAACAAGCTGGTGCACTCTTGTATGGCGCGCTCTATTTCTTCCAACCCTAATTGAATGGCGCGGTGCCGATGTTCTCTGACCTCCAACAGTGTAGAGGGCTGTGCCTTCAGCCTCAACTCCGCGATCTATAAGTTGAGGTCCAACTAGATCCCCGTTGCTTCCTCCTTCGCCTCACGGAATACACTGTCCAATTTGTGGATCTGTATACCCGCTGGTAAGTCTGCTACAATCTCTAGTTCGACAATGCGGCGACATGCTTCCTCGACGATTTGCTCCAACTACTAAGTCTGTGCTATCGCTTCATCGTGTTGGAGGCTCGACTGCTCAATATTGATTCGATGTTCACTAAGCATCTGTACTACACGTCCTTCCCTAGCACGGAGCTCTGTCGTCGCTCCATCCTGCAGCTGGTATAATATCTCTCGCGGAAGGGTAGCCAAGTTTAGTCCAAGTCCCTTGAGCCAGCCTACCGTGGCTCTATCCTCCGCGTTGTCCGTTGTCAGTGCTCCTTCCGGCAGCGTGACGGTATTATCCATTTTGGCTTGCAACAACTTCTCGGTTGCTGATGTACCCATAGCCCCGTAGGTGACTACCATTCCCTGCTGTGGGGGCCGCACCTGAAGTTCCTGGAGTTGCGTCCTGAGCGTCCCCAACACATTCTACTGCTCTGTCATTTCCTCCTAGAGCGCCTCCCTGGTGACTTCGTGAACTGTGTTGCCGATGTCATATAGGTCACCCTCGATCAATGTAATAGGCTCCCCCTCCAACTTGGAAGCCTTGGTCTTCTTCCGGGGCCCAGTTCATTCTGTCGCACGTGGCCATTTCAATTGTGTAGAGGTGGTGCTTGGCCTCGCGCCTTCTGTCATATCATCTGTCCCTTGCCCTGTCATAGCGACCTCAGCTACAACTGTCTTTGCCGCGGCAGCCTTCACTCCTCTCGAGACACCCATACTTCTTCAACTAGTTGTTTGTTCCGCTTCTGTTGTGCTAGCATCTTGGCGGGAGCCTTAAGTCGTTGAATCTCTATCTCATCGCGCACCCCCAGATCTGGTGCACGCCATTCCGGTGGCTATGTGTCGAGCACCATGAAAATAGCGTCATCTATTGCAATGAAGGGGAGTGTGGTCCACTTCTGCTCTAGATCCTTTCGCGCTTTGATATACACATTGTGCATATCGGCTTTAAAGTCTGCAAAGCTCTTCAGACTATCGTATATCGAGGCAGATAGGCATGGCCATTTTTTGATCCACAGTCGTATGCTCGCCTCCATCAGTACCCAGAAGATCTTGATTTCCCGGATTCACGTGACATCCTTCGTTGCCCATAGCGACGCATATTTGGCTGCCTCTAGCTAGTCCTAGTCAAGGGGAGGAAACTAACTATCCTCAGGCAATTCGCCTGCGACCAACAGGATGGATAAGAGAAACCACGCATAGTGGAAGGTCTTACCCTGCTCTTGGGCATCCCTGCAGTTTGTTAGGAACTCGTCGCAGAGGAACTGCGCCCAGTTGAATCGTACCCCTTCTGCGCATTGCTCGGCCATCGCGATGACCATTGTGGGTACCTCATTTCCACAACATTTCCTCATCACCTTTCCTGCCAACAACTGGGTAGCGACGTGGACCCCTTTGTTCTGAATGATAGTGAAAACGTAACCCCTCTGCTTTCTCTCCAACTTATATTTCTTTTTCATGGCCTTCACAATCGCCAAGTCTCCACTTGTGCCAGCTATTTCCACGGGGTCCCGTCCCGTACAGGGAAGCCGAGAAATCCTATGAATGAGCTCCGCCGTGATGGGTATGGGCTCCTCCAACCACAAGTACCCATCATGCACCAGGAAAAGTAGTTGCCTGATGACAAATATCGTGAGTGGGGCCCGATGAAAGTGTGGAATCGATAGGAGGTGGAGTAGCCCGGCCTCCTCCACCCCACGCAGCCATGTCCGTGGCTACAGTGTTGTAACTACCCCCTCCGTGCTTTGTTCCATCAACTGGCTAGTTTCCAAATGAGGGAACTTCTCGCTATCCGCGAGGTCCCAGTCTTCAAACTTCATAGTGGGTATGCAACCCACAGCCGAACCTTCAAACAAAACTCCCTCAGGGAGGAACGGGGTGTTGAGTGTGCTTTTAACGGCATCCAAATCTTTAGGTACCTTTACCCTCCCTTTCCGCGGAGGGACATACTTGGGAAGCTTTGTTGTGGCACGTACTGGCTGGATGTCTTCTCCCATTTCTTCCTCTAGTTCCATCTCTTCTACAAAGGTCTGAGGATCCTCCTCCTCATCATCGCTCTCAATATTAACCGTTTTTCCCTTTTCTTCCATTGATAGTTTGCCGAACCGTAGATTTCGCGGAGACATACGAACCGGTCCTGCTGCCTGTGGGTCCTTTTTGGGCCTCGGCATCTGGGGCGATTTAGGGATTTCTAGTGCATCACCTACTGGTGGCGTAGAACTCTACGTGGCTCCCTTGGTTGTTGACATTATTCTAATCAGGGACTCCTGTGTATCCTTTGGCAATGCTTCAAACCACAGACTTGCTTTTACAACCTCCAAGTTCATCAAGTTCATGCCTGCTTGATAACGCAATAACTTAAAAATGCCAAGGGTTGTTCGGTGGAGGGCCACCTGTGATTTATAGGCCTCTTTGAATTCAAATTCGACCATTCTCCCCAGATTCGGCTCATTAATGCGAGACTGGCAGCAGATAGTCCCAAATCTCGTTCTTAATTTGTGTCTTAATTACCTGTCGTCCGCTCCTCGTGTTCTTAAATTGGCCATCTTGTCATGAACAGTGATACCAATGGTCACTTTCCCGCCTGTCTGCACAGCAGCGCAGTGCCTGGTGCATGAACGCGACCTGTGCATCAAATTGATCCTACGCGCGACTTCTGTGTCGCGCAACTCCCATACACACTCGTTTATAGTTCCATGCTCTCTTTCAACTGCTTGGAGCGTTGAGACTGCGCTTCCTACGGATAGTCAGGTGGTCGCACTACTGGTGCAAGGCTTCAAGTCACCTTTCAATCCGGTCCGTGGGCCTCCCTTAGTTACCCTTACGCCCGTCAACGCCTCACATTCTTCCTTATACGGTGCGCTTCCTTGGTGACTTCGTTTGATAAGGTGCGGTTGCAGCCCTGGTAGTATAGCCAAACACTCTCGGTGACAATCTTCTAGTGCGGTGGTAGGGTTGCCCATACGTGGCCCCATCCTTCTGTCAACACATAATGCCTGCGAGATTTTGGTTTCTAGCTTTCTGATATCCTCGTTCATTAATATGCTTTCTTGCTTCAGTCGTACCTAATTTTCTTTGAGTTTGCAAAGCTCAAGGTTCCCTCGCTGAATGGCTTCTTGAATCTGCATATGTTCGTCCTCGCGTGGCTGCATAATTTCTTTGCTTTGGTCCCTGCGCGCTGTCACAATTGTAGGAGTGTGAGGATTCTTTTCCAAAGCTATGGCCTTGACTCTGCTCATCATCTTCGAAACCATTTCCGCGCTCAGGTTCCTACACATGGCCCCATAGGCCCATCAGACCGCTGGCACGCGCAGGTCCCAATCAGTTCGTCCCATCTGGTAGACTCTGTTCATGATTCCACATAGCTTTTTGAATGCTCCATCGCGGACTATTTGTGGAGTGTGTCGCCTTCCCTATTGTCGCGTCGGGTTCTGACTTCTGATCCTTAGTCTGGGAGGTGCTTGCACAGCACACGCCTGCACCCATCGACACAGGTGGGTGCGTAGCCTGCTTCATTCTGGCTTCCCAACTCGCATTCGACGCGGGGGAATTCCAAACCGTAAGCGCATCCATTTTCTATATTTGCACCAATTCCCCATAGCCTGTTGATGTGTACTCCACCATCATGCGGGTGTCGCGCGCAACGCCCATTCCAGCGCATCGTACCGCTATTGTTCCGGTATTGCACTTTTGTCCAAGAATGCATCCACTCCCGTTACCCCATCACAGGTTGGCAGTTCCCTTGCTTCGATCATCATGCACCGCAATGATCTGATCATCATGTTACAATTCAACGTTGTCACTTCGTGCAACTGGTTCTGCTAGCGTTCTATTTCTTCATCTGAATCCGAAGTACAGGAACTGTCGCACTCCCATGAGTTTCTCCCATCTGTGGTCAGGTTCACTCAATCCTGGTCTTGCGCCGTTATCTGGTAAATGCAATCCAGCGCATTGTTGTTGTCATCGTCGAGCACAGGTTCGGTGTAGCGCGCTCCTTCGGCTAGATCTAGTGGAACTACTACGCGTAGAGACTTTTTCTCGAATATCATCTTCCGCTTCTTCAAGTTTATAACTCCATTCATATAAATGGCCCAGTCTATTCCTAGCAACGTGGGGTAAGGGTTGTTGTCATCCACAATCTCTATTACCTCAAAGTCCGTCTGTGTGCTCGCACCTTTGATATCCATTGTTACCCCTTGCAATCTCCCCATGGGTAAAATTTTATGTTGGTTCACCATTCGCAATTGAATGGGGGACCACTACAATGCGGGTCTACCTATGCATTCCCACGTCTGCTTCGGTAACACATTTGCTTCCGAGCCCAGGTCTAAGATTACCTGATCCATTTCATATTTGCCAATCTGCGTCGTTAATCTCATCTCCCTCCTGGTGCGCAATGTATGCTTTCCTAGTTTCCGAACTACGCGCGATTCACCTAACCCTGTGCACCTAGTTATCAACTCCTGTAATCCTTTAACCACCTTATTATCGTGCAGTAATTTCATGCATGTCTCTAAAAATGTAGTTAGCATAGCAGGATCCATCCATGTCTCTGGTTGATGCTTACTACCTAGAGTAGAGACCTCCGCGAAACCCTTCTTAGCTTCCATAAACGTCTCCTTTGCATGTTCCAAGTCAAACTTAGGGTCCTTTGTAGGAGCCTTGCGAACCCATGTATCTTCCTCAGGCTGCTTCCCCTTATCTTCCCCTGTGGTCGCACCACTTCTAAGCACCATATTCACATTTGGGTCTTCCTCGTATGGTTCAGAACTCAGCATTTGAATATTCTGCATCGGAGTAAGCTGAAGTACCCCTTTCTCATGCATCTGTGCGATCAAAGTAGGACAATCTACCATCTCATGATCAAACTGCTCACAGTATGAACAAAATATTCTCGTTGGGTTGGTACAATCGCGAGCGTAGTGCCCCGGTCCTCCGCAATTGTAACAAATTAAATGTTTGCGACCCCTTCCTGGCCCCATTCCTCCTCGCCCTTGAAATCCAGCGCGCGCCATCCCCGCGGCTGGGTCAAGGCCTCGCATTTCTGTCTGCATTCTATATGCTGGGGTCCACTCCATCATTAACTCGTAGCTGCAACAAGTATGCTCGTCGTGGCCCACCGATCTACAAAAATTGCAAAACAGATGCTGGGGAGTCTGTGTATACTTCTATAACAAATGACAGTTTTCCATCATGTGCTTTCCTCCAACCTAACAGATCGCGCACCAGAGCGCGGGCACCGCACTCGGCCCTACCTGTGCCTCTGGTCTCAATGGCATTGGTCCCCCTCCTGCCAAGTAGTTCGCAAATACTGGACAATGGTCTTTGTCATGGCCCTGGCCTTTACATTTTATGCACCACACTTCTTCACACGTCTCTGGCCGGGATGCCCTATCGTTCTTCAAGATCTGCATTTCTAGGTAGAGAGTCTGAAGCTGCGCGTGGATCTGTTGAACTCCCAATCCCGGATCCTGTATCAGTGTTTCATGCAACCTTATTGCCATTTCCAGTGCTTCTGCTGTGATAGAGCCGTCCTCGGGTGTGGTGTTAAAGACGCCACAAACCACGTGTGGTGTTGCGCATCTATTAGTGTCATATTAGCCTCACGGATCATAGTCTTCAGTCTCTGATCTAGATCCCAAGGGGTCTCACCTGGAAGCATTGCGATCTCTTTAAATCTGATGATTAACTGTGTCTCTGATTTCGGCCGGCTAAATTGTTTGTTCAACACATCTTGGATCTCCGCTATTCCTGCATTCGAGTGATCATTTGAGTGCTTGATAAACCACGTTAATGTTATCGTCTGTAACCCCTTGCGCTTCCTACACTGCTCTTACCAGGAACCAAAAATGATCCGGGTCCTCATTTCCGACTCCTCTGAATATGGGTAGCTTAATCGTGCTCACCATACTGAACTGCTGGTTTGGTGGGGGTGGTGTGGGCGAAGATGGAGGTGAAGGAGGTGAAGCAAGTGGTGGCGTAAGTGGAGATGGTAACTGCGAAATGCGCTACCTTATCAAACTGACCGCCCTGCTCGGCGAGACCTAAGCGCGCTCTTCCTCGCTTGCTCGCGGAGGTGAAATTAAAGAATTTTTTCCTAACCCTTCGATACCTTTGTAGACCTTTCCGCTTCACATTGTTCCAATCATTAATGTATTCACAACACTCGTTTTTCACATAACAGCATCTTAATCTAGGTATTCAAAGATTTGATGTACTTACCTCACGGTCCCTTGAGAAAACGTCGTTCTGCTTCGCTATAGCTCACGGTTGTGTCTATCATGAACTCAGTGATAAACCCCCCTATTATCCGGTCGAGCCAATGGTCCATGGCTCACGCGATCTTATCTTCTGATGCCTCTAGTTTGCGCACTAACTCCGGAGTCCACACTATCGGTTGATCGAGCTTATACCTTCCCTGGCTATCGGCTAACCTCACGATCCAATCATACAACTCTGAAGAGAAGGACGCGAAGAAGATCTGGTGGATTTCCGTAGCAATCCAGCCACCTCTTCTCGAATATCTGCGGAGTTCTGTTTTCCTGTGTCACGAACTCGTGAAGCTTCTGATCCAACCAATCTTCAATTTCCTTCTTCATAGGATTCCAGTGTTCCGACATCAGACATCCCTTAAGCAGGTCCCGGTCCCGGCAACGAAACCATTTGTTGGCTTATAGGGGCCTGACCCAGGTTCAGAAGTGTTTTAACCAAACAAATACCAAAACTACCGACCCTTTCGGCAATAGTTTGTGGAGCGCAGACTGAAGTCTCACCCGAGGTAGTATGGGAGGGTGTTGGAACCAAGTTTCTGCACCCTAGGGATGTCTTGATGAGATCTGGAAAGGTCGCGAACCGATCCTGCGCAGCTCCGCAGAGTTGTCTGACCTTCACGTAGCTCTGTACAGAGCGTGAAGGGGCGCTATCTAGATCCTCTAACCTTACTATGTTAATATTATAGATCTGACTTAATTTTCTAGGCCTAGCAATCTTTATTTTGTGCGCCTAGCTACTATCCTAGCCATTAAATGCACTGCTCTGCATAGCTTGGCCCTGCTCTACTATGCTCTACTCGAACTATGAAGAAGAAGAAATGATTGAGGATGTATCATACCATCCTCCACTAACCCAAAGTCAGTCTCAGAGTTGTCATATCACTCCCACTGATCCCAAATTAGTATCATTGATCCCATATCAATGGAGGTGATCCTAGCATAGGGAGTACAGTAGATACAATGATCCGTCCATCGATAGTACTACTATGGTCCCTAACCCCATTTCCCTGCTCATTGATCAGATGAGAGGTACTTCCCATGAGTCCCAGACTGCATGGGTAAGATGCCTCGACAGGAGAACTAATCATCCTGTCCACAGGAGAAAGAATCATCATGTCCAACAGTCGCAACAGGAGACCTAATCATCTTGGCCCACAGGAGAACTAAATAACCTGTTCCACAGTCATCACGGAGAACTAATCATCTTGGCCCACAGGAGAACTAATCATCATGTTCCACAGTCCCCACGAAGAACTAATCATCTTGACCCATAGGAGACTAATCATCCTATTCCACAGTCACCACCGGGTGTCATAGGGGAAGGTTGAACCTTTCACCCTGTACATAGTGCACCACTAGGGGATGGTGAGTCGCCCTGTGGTCACATGTCACTCCAAGAAGTACCCCGCGGCCCCCTGGAGCTCCTAGAGCTCAATACATCATCCTCGACCCTCATAAGAGGGTCTCTGAATGACACCAAGTCGTTCTCGGAAAGTCAATAATTTGACCTTTCCCAGGGGCTTCGTCAAAATGTCAGCGACTTGTTCATCTGTACCAATATGTTGGAGCCTTATTGCTCCCCGTTGCACCATATCCCGAATATAGTGGTACCTGATATCGATATACTTGGAGCGATCATGAAATACAAGGTTATCTGATAAACAAATCCCGCTCTAGTTGTCACACAGGATCACGGTGGTATCCAATGTAAATCCAAACAGCTCACTGAAGAGCTTTCGCAGCCAGACCGCCTCATAAGAGGCCATACTAGTAGTAATGTACTCTACCTCGGTGGTGCTCAAAGCCACTGACTTCTGTTTCCTGCTCATCCAAGATATCGAGGCAGATCCCAAAGAGAAATAGCACCCGGAAGTGCTCTTTCGGTCCACCACACTGCCTGCCCAATCAGCATCGGTATATCCAAGTAGTCTCACATCTCCAGCAGTGTATCTCAACCCATGAGTGATTGTGCCACGAAGATATCTCAGCAGATTCTTAGCACCAATCCAATGTTTGTGGTGAGGCTCAACCATATGTTGACTGCAAAGCATATATCCAGACGGGAGTTCACCAAGAACATCAATGCTCTGACAAGTTGATGATACTCAGTAGCATTTCGTAAAATAGGTCCGGAAACACCCGCTTAACTTCTTGAAGTTAAGCTCCATTAGGTTAGTTACGGGCTTGCAGTCCACCATACCGAATCTCTCCAATATCTTCACCACATATTTTCCTTGAGATAGGAAAATCTCTCCTGGCTTCTGCCAAACTTCTAGTCCTAGGAAATAGTGCATCAATCATAGGCCCTTCATCTCAAACTCAGAAGCCAACTCCCTCTTACATTTGTGAATGAAAGGGTCTGCCCCTGTTAGAAAGAGGTTGTCAACGTACAGCACCAGTATGAGAGGATTTTCATCTTCAACCTTAAAGTAAAGGTTAGGGTCGGCTTCACTCCTAGTGAATCCCAGCTACATCAAGTAGCTATCGATCCTTTCATACCATGCTCGAGGTGCTTGCTTGAGCCCATAGAGGGCCTTCTTCAACTTGCACACATGAGATTCTCGATCATGAATCTCAAATCCTTCGGGTTGCTCCATATAGACTTCCTCTTTGATCAAACCATGCAAGAACGTAGTCTTGACATCCATCTGATGTAGGTTCCATCCTTGTGAAGTAGCAAGGGCTATGATCGAGTAGATAGTGGTATATCGGGAAACAGGTGCAAATATCTCATCATAGTCTATACCTTCCTTCTGAGAGAAGCCACGAGTGACAAAATGAGCCTTATACTTTTCCGCACTTCCATCAACCGCATGCTTTATCTTGTAAAGCCATTTCAAAGTGAGAACGGCTTTGTCCTGGGGTCTGGGGACCACATCCCAGACATCGTTTTCCATGATGGACTCATATTCCTTAGTCATAGCATCTTTCCATACTTGATGCTTGACAGCTTATGTGAATGACGAAGGCTAATTTTGGATGATTGTGCTCATGATGGTCAAGTATCCCTGATACCTGGTCAGCTTCTTGCTTTCTCGGAAGGTTCCCCTAGGTGCAACGTGCCCTTCAGCATCATCAAGTGTCCCCCTAAGCCATGAAGGCCTCTTCCTAGAAGAGGAGGGCTCTTGTGGAGGGGTATCAATAGGATCCATAGGTTCTTCCACATCGGGCATCGCCTCATCTTCCTTTTCCTTTGGTTCCCCGGTGTCAACTTCTTTAAATCCCCTTAGAGTAGGAAGATTGTCAACTTTGTTAAGAGCCATATCTTCGTCAAAGGTGACATCATGGCTAATCTCGACTTCCCTTTGACCAGCCACATAGATTCTATTGCCCTTAGTATTTTCGCTATAGCCCATGAAGAGTCCTTTCTTTCCAGATGCACCTAATTTATTCCTTTTCTCCTTCGGCACATGAAAATATACATGACTTCCAAAAATTCTAAAATGAGATACATCAGGTTTCTTACCAATGAACATCTCTTCGGGAGTCTTGGAACCCAATACTTGATGGGGGCATCGGTTTTGTACATATACAACGATATTTGCAGCTTTGGCCCATAGAAACTTTGGAAGTCTTTGATCATGGAGCATAGCACGGACAACTTCCACAATCATACGATTCTTCCTTTCCGCCACACCATTCTGCTCAGGAGTATATGGTGTAGCAGTCTCCCTCTTAATGCTAGCCTCATTTCAAAAGTCATGAAACTCATTGGATTCATATTCAGTCCCATTGTCAGTCCTTAAGATCTTGATCTTCTTTTCAGTTTGATTCTCGATCAAGGCTTTTAAGTGACGAAACTAGGAGAACACTTCATCCTTCTTTTTCAAGAAGTATATCCAAGTCTTGTGAGAATAATCATCTGTGAAAGTGAGGTAATATAAATATCCTCCCAAAGAGTTCACAGGCATCATACCGTATATGTCTGAGTGAACCAACTGTAATATATCGGAGGTCTTGCTTTGGCTTGAGGGGAATGGTCCCCTTTTGAGCTTTCCTTCGTCACATCTCGAACATACACCTTCTTGTTCTACTCGGAACTCAGGCATCCATGTCACCATTTGTCTTGCATCGGGTAGAGCTTTATAATGAAGGTGAGCAAACCTCCGATGCCATAGTTCGGACTGAAGAGATGTGTCACAAGACATGACACCCAGCAGACTTCCTCCAACCTGATATAATGAATCAACTAAAAACCCAAGAGTGAAAGCATCTTTAAAGTTCTTTGTCCATACACGTACCTTGCCATCGAAGAAGGCCACCTTATAGCCTTTGTCTTCCATTGCCGAAATGGACACCAGTTTCTTTTTGAGATCAAGTACATATAATACATCTTGTAAATGAATTATATTTCCTTGATTCAATTGAAGGTTGACATTCCCTACGCCTTTCACTAGATATTTTGAGTTGTCCCCAAGAACAATTTCTAGGTTGGTCTCCTTCTTTATCATATTAGAGAGAGCTTCTTTGTAACCAGTGAAGTGTCTTGAGGCACCACTATCAATAAGACAATTTCCCAGCGAGTCTGGGGGAGCAGTAGTAGAGAGGGCCGCTGGTAGATAATATTCATCTTGCTTATTGTTAACAACATTAGATTCATACCTAGAGTTTCTTGCCTTCATGAAGGGTTGTCCTCTTCCTTGATTTCTGGCATTTCTTTTATCTCTGCCGTTTGACCTGCCATTCCTTTGATTGCCTTGAGAGTGATTTTGATCATCATCTCAATGTGAGTCCCTTTTATTATGGCACTCCCTTGCATAGTGGCCCATTTTATTGCAATTGTAACATTGTCCTTTTCTTCCACCCTTTGGTCCAGCCTTTCCTTTGGATTTAGCCCCGTAATTGTTTCTTCTTTTAGCATGAGAAGAAAAGGCAGAGGGATGGCCTTTAAGTGCGATGATTTCTTGCTCTTTCATCCTTGTTTCTTCTTGAATGCATCTAGCCATCAATTCCTCAAATCCAGGAATTACATTATTGTTGAGAAGAGTAGTCCTGAATATATACGATTCACGTGGCAGTCCTCCAAGAATTGCGAGTGTCATTTCCCTGTTAGGAACTACTTCCCCAATAGATAGGATATCATTCTTGATCTCGGTGATCCTTAAGAAATATGCTTGCATATTCTCATCTTTTCCCTTCTTAATTTCCTTTGGTTTATTTCTAAGGAACAAAACTTGATTTGCATCATTAACTTTAAATAAACTCACCAGTCTATCATAGATTTCCTTGGAGGTGTTCAGCTCGAAAACATAGGCCACCAGGCACTTGTCGATAGAGTCCTGGATGATCTTCCTCGCTTTGAATTCTCCCTTAGTCCACTTGTTTCTAGTAGCAGCGGATGCATTTGATGGAGGCTCAACAATTTTTCCTCTCACATGGTCCAACACTTCCTGCACTTCTAATGTTAGATCAAGAGACATCTTCCATCCGTGATAGTCATACTTCTCGTGGAGTTTGTCTTCAGTGGGGAAGTGTGTTGAGGACCCCATTATTTCTTTAAGATAGCCCTGCCAACCTTCTCTTCGGTGATTGCTCTTGCTCTTGCTCTTGCTTGGTCTTTGTCTTCACCTCAGCTCCGATACCATGTTAAATTATGGTATGTTCTATGCTTAGAGCAATTTACTTCTTTTACTTTTTATTAGCCATTGATTAGCAATAACAACGTAAAGTAAATTGCAGATAGAACATTAAACGATCAACAGAAAACAAGCCAAGACAAGAGACACAGGATGTGTCGGCTAGCTAGGGACAAACACTAATGTGGGGAAACCCTTTGATCAAATCTTCTTTTATCTTCAATAGTTCAGCACACAGAGAGAGATAGAACAATATCACTAATCAATGATTTACAATAGCAATAATGAAACCCTTGGAAAGCAATAGTAAAAGTGATCAATCAGCTCCCAAAATGTCTTCAAGACAACCTAGGAGAACTCGGTCTCCAACAGAGGTAGTGGTAGCCCAAAACAGTCAAGGTAAGATGGTCAAAACAGCTATGCATGCTACAACATACTGCAACTAGCCCTAACTAGATAACACAGTCATAAATGTGCCCTTAAACAGTCAACGCAGACCTGTTCAGCACTTTGGCTAGCCTAGGAGAGGTTGCCCACGCAAAGCCGCAGTCAATGGAGGCAATGTGTTGGTCAACACAGGCCTAAACCATTTGTTGCACCTTCCTGCGTCCTTGCTGCCCTAGCTGCGTCCTCTCTCCTTCGTATACCCAAGAGACAATGGAAGAGATGAGAGATAAGACGAGTTGAGATAATGACTCAACCTCTCCTCTATTTATATGCAATGATGGGCAAGAGTGCCACACACTTAACTGCTGGCCGACCTTGACAATTTCTCAAGTAATTACTAATAAATTCATATCTCCATAAATACTTGTCGGAATTGGATGATCTTTAGATCAATCCTACACCTCTCGACAAGAGGAATCTAGGAAAAATATCAGCGACCATAAATGAGGTGACCCACATGGAGTTTGGCCCTATTTGCCAATTTTTAACAAAGATTAAGCTCCAATGTCCCCATTGAAGGGTTCACCATGTCAGCTATCGAATCTAGGTCAAGAGAAGTTGATCATGCAGTGAGAGGCTCTTTTTCATCGAGAAGTGAATACATGTGACATGTTGCCACATAATTAACTTGTGGTGGGGGGAATACCACTTGCATATAAGGAACACTCAGGGAGGTCCGATTGTTGGCATTCAGATCAGGACCAATGAATGAAATTTAGTTAATAGTCATAATGTTTCTATTATGAGTAAAAGACATCACTCAGAAAGAGTGTGGAAATGGCATAGTCGTAGTCTCGTCCAAGGATAAAATTGAAATCCAAGGGGCCTTAGACTACCATAACATTAATATAGATAGTTTTCCTTCCAATGTAATGAGCATTTGAGGAAGGATCCCTAAAGGTTCATTGAATCTTTTGTTAAAATCCAACACTTTATGAGTAACAGACATAAGAAATATCCCCTTGTATTGTGGAATCTAAAGTAACAAGAAAAGCATGAGTGATATTGAATTTACTCTCTAAGGGGAGAGTGGGATCGACTCAAGGTGGAAACAAGTCGACCACTTCATGAACCAATGGTTCATCAACATGAGTGGTATGGGCTTCACTCTCCAAGATAAGAGTGGAATTGACCGATGGTGGACTCGAATCAATCACTTCATCAACTGATAGTGGGATGGGATAAAACTTACGGTAAGCAATTGGAAGTTGCCACTGAGAAGCAACAAGGTTTTCCAACAATTTCGAGTCTTCATCCATACGAGGTCAAATGTGAGTTCGATGACTCACTTTGCGTAACCTACAAGGAAACATAGCTTTACCATTTTTCCCTGAAGCCTTATAATCACTAGTTGATGGACCAACAAAAAGTTGATGAGAATCCTTAGACCACACTTCTAAGACTATAGGAATACCAAGACAATCATTAAGAATGTGGTCACCCTTATGTTGGCTTATAGGGGCCTGACCCAGGTTCAAAAGTGTTTTAGCCAAACAAATCCCGAAACTATTGGCCCTTTTGGAAACAGTCTGCGGAGCGCAGACTGAAGTCTCACCCGAGGTATTATGGGAGGGTGCTGGAACCAGGTTTTCGCACCCTAGGGATGTCTTGATGAGATCTAGAAAGGTCGCAAACTGATCCTACGCACCTCCACAGCTGTCTGACCTTCGCGTAGCTTTGTACAGAGTGCGAAGGGGCGCTATCTAGATCCTCTAACCTTACTATGTTAATATTATAGATATGACTTAATTTTGTGGGCCTAGCAATCTTTATCAATCATTCAACATTTATAACCAGTGCGCGCAATCATACACTGTAAAGAGATGCATAAACATACAGATCTGCGAATAGATGCACAATATTTCAGAATCAACTTATCTTTTATTAACCTTCTATTCTAGTACAATCCAATTCCACCCTGCACACTCAGCCGCAGGGGTCCGCGCACACAGCTGTGGACTCTACCAGGCCTCTGCGCACACAGTTGCAGAGCCTCTTCCTACTCCTACAACCCGAGACTTGGACTTATAGACTCAGAGTGAATATCGCATTCAAAAACCTATATCACTTAAGATCAAGACTCAAAACCTCCCTTCTACACTTAGAGCCTTGCTCTATTTATACATTCCCATGGTCCACGGACCATGGGTAGGCCGACACATTCTATATTAAATTACAATATTTTAGGGTGAACTACCCTAGACTCTCGCACTCCGCGCCCGCATTTCGTGGGGTCTTACATTACTTTTGACCAAAATTCGGGTTACAAGCCCCAAAAATTCACTATGGGGGATCCACTACCCAACACCTTACAAAGATTACAAGGGAATTTGGGCTTGCATTGTATGTTGGAAGGTTTCTCAACATTATTAACACTCATAATAATGGTTGGTTGGTTGCCCCATTGGTTATTTTTCTTCTTTTTATTCTTCCTTTTCTTCTTCTTCTTAGATTCGTAGTTACTAGCATCAAGACTTTTACTAGGTGAGGAAGAATAAAGGGGAGAAGACATGATGGGAAAAGGAAGCAAAGGGTCAACATGAGGTTGGTGTTGTTGAGGTAGACAACTTGGTTGATGTCTAGTAGCTTAGGTGTTTGGGACTAATGAAGTTGAAAAGCAACCACACTGGTAAACCTATCGTGAATACAAGCAAGGACAACGTAGCAATATAAGGAGAAACAATATTTCCATCACAAGGAAAAAGGCCAAGATCCTCACTAAAAGGGGTTCCTTAATTGGTAGACTTTAGAATTGTTGTCATATGACTCAACCTAAGGTCTGCTAAATAGAAAAACAAACAAATACACTATCAAATCTAAGGAAGAAAACATACAAACCTTCACATAGTGATCACACTAGTTGGTGATGAAATCCAACATTGCAAGATCAATATGAAAAGTGAATAAAAATAGAGTGGGTGGAATAATCATGTTGCTGACCTGCTTAACAATCCAACCCTTATGCGAGTACCCTCACATACAGTGGAGCACCCTCTAGAAAGGCCCAAGTGATTTTGACCAACGTCTATCCCAGGTACGGTGAGGATGTCCTCCTCACTGTCACCTTATGTATGAACCCTAAGATAAAAGCCACTAAGGTCACCACCTACAACAACCCATCCTGGGGGGGCAATTAAAATTCAAACATACACGCAAGGGAAAGGAACAAACCTTGAATCTCCCCGAGGGGTTCCTTAAAACAAGGTTATTCGTCCTAAGTCATCCCTAATATTTTTTTTCAACACATTTTGTAATACATGTAAATCAACGCCACGAATACCAACAAAGCAGGGTAAATTACTGCATTGGGCCCAATGTGACCTCATGTTTAACTCCCCTATCAAATGAGCTTCCTAGACAATGTGATGCAATAAATGGATTTTCACTCCCTAACTCAATATTCTAATGTTTGTTTCATAGCCTTGGAGAGTTTAAACTCACCACCTATTCCAAGGCCCTAAACCTAATCTAATGTAGGTCTGCTACCAGAGAAATGTAAAAATGTTGAATAAATTTTATTAAGCATTAATTTTATGGTTGGTGTTTACACAATACGAATATGGAGTTGAAACCAATGATATTTTGACAGGACTTGAAATATCAAGTGCAACGAAATGAAATCCAAGATTTTATTTCAATGAATTCTAGCTATAATAAGGAATAAGAAGTTTTAAGCAAAGAAACAAGTGTAACATTCAATGCAATAAACATGAACTACTCTTTAAATGCAAATCAAATCCTAACTATAGGATACATGATTCCTACCCTGCCCCCTCCATGGACCATAAAGGGGATTTTGCTTTTTAATGCAACTTACTTTGATTAAAAATAAAAGCTAAAAAATACTCCACCTATGAACTAGAATGTAAGATTTTTCTTTTTCTTTTTTTGCTTTTCAAATGCACTGAAAAACATCAAATGTAGTTTTTGATCCTTTCTTTTAAACAAGATGAAAGAATTTAATAACGATGAAGAAAATAATGAAGAAACGTGCACTCAAAAAATAAACATGAATTCGAAGACCACTTCCAACACACACTCGAAAAAGGTGAAAAGGCGCACAAAAAAGATTGGATCTCGAAAGTTTAAATTGTAAAGGAACAATAAACAACCTAAAAAAGCACATCAAAAATAGTTCTAAAATTAATTTAGGCGAAAACATAGGAATTTTAATTTTCAAGGTAATGTCACAAGCTACAGTGCAACTCAGTGTGACAAACAAGTTGTGTTGCAGTGTCACACTGTTCTCGACAGAAGTGCGTGACAGGAAAAAAAAACCAAGAAAAAAAAATGTTTTCTAGATCTGAATGGATCTGGGGTTTAAGATTCAGATATGGCTTGCCAATGACTTATAAAGGATAAAGACTCAAGAAAAAAAGGACTCAATCAATTAGAATGAAATTGAAGAATAGATCTAACTATTGATCCCTATTATGGTTGCCAATTTTATTGATGGAAAAATCCCTCTTTTTGACAAGAGCGATCTCCCTAGGTTTGGCACCTATACCTAGACCAAAAAAAAAAAGAATAGAAAACTTTCTTTATGCCTATAATGATAAAATAATAGATGAGAAACAATGTGGTGAGTGTTTCCTACCTTTTTAATCGATGTTTATCCTCACTGGATGCTTGTAATCTTTATCTCATAGCCTTGTCTTTATTCTTCGCGATGAAGGGGCCTGTTGTTAGAACAAACAAACAAGAGATCAAAGAAAATATATACAAATATGATTTGAAAAATAAGTTTACATATGATCAAGGAGATATGTAATAAAAACCCTCAAATGTAGACAATGTTTATGGCAAAGAAATGTAATATTCTATTAATCATGAAAGAAGTGGTTACAACTTAAGCCTTGATATTATAGGTCCCCTTCCATTTTGTTCCTTCATTCTAATGCCTTGCCTTCAAAATTATTTTGGTCAAAAGGTTGGTATTCTAGCAAAGTTTCACCAAGATTTCTTTATATTCTCTAACTAGCCATCTCGATAGGAGATGGTTGTCCTTGTAAGCTTGGGAAGGGAAAAGAAGAGGATAAGGGATGGAGGTTGAGATCCAACAAAGTAGGGAGGCAAGCCAAATCTAAACCAATCAAAGGAGAGGTCATCCACAAGGCTTATATTCTATAAACTTCTTATACTTTTTAATCTTACCTTTATTAAAAAAGTGTCACACTTTTTGAATGGGAAAAGTGTGATAGTGTCGTAGTCTATAAATTATGCAACCTGGGGAATCCTTTATAATTAGGGTTTTTAAAGGTACTTTTCATAAGATTATTATCTTTGAGAGAAGGGTTTTTCTCCCATATTATATAGGGATTGACGGAAATTATACTTCGTATGGTGAGGGATAGGGGTACAACATCAATTTCCATGCATGCAACAAAATAATGTGTGATACATGTGGGCATCATGTGGATGCCATGTGGCATTGCCTTATTGCTATGGATAGAAATTAAATGAAAAAATAGTGAAGGGCCATAACTTTTGATCTATAAGTTGAATTGAGATAAATCTTATATCGCCAAAACGGTCTCAACGAGACAAACACAATGGGGATATTGTTTTTCATTTTAGAAATGTTGAAAAAGAGTGAAAATTTTAGACCCCATTTCCATGACAAGACAATAGATTCGAGTCTACAATAGTAACTACCTCCTTACATCTTTAGTTCGGTCTAGGGGTGGTAACGAGGTATGTTACAGTTCCAAAAGAGCCCCTCTCATAATGCCAATGAATTTCTTTGAAGGAAGTCATTGGTGGTGTTAGCACTTGAAATTTCACCTCAGGCTGAGAAAGGTAAACCTCAAGGCAACATCAAACCACTTAGCCTCGTAGCTAGCCCTACAGGGCAGGAGAGGGCTCTCTCCGGTCTATCTCGATAAAGATCTTCAATGGGCGAGATAACCAATAGGGTAACACTGATTTTAGGCTAGTAAACTGATCAAAAGGGTTGATTTGGGATTTTTAGGGTTTTTGGTGGAAAATTGGGGAAATGGCAATTTTAGGTGCGGGGATTGGACACAGTTTTCGCAGGGGGTTCTTTGGGGCGAGGTAGGAAATAGTATTGATGCCTTTAATAGAGATGGATGGATGAGAATGACCGGTGAGGAGTTAAAGAGAGCAAGCAATAACCTTGAATTCCCTTTAAACAGTCGAAAACATTGATATTAAGCAAACTTAAAAGCAGAGCATGACAGTCATGAGTCCTACTTTAACACTTCATTTGCCTAATGTGAAGAAGGAAAAGTAAGGAAATGATTCACATAACACACTTACAAGTACAAAGAGAAACACACCATCAATACATGTGACCACAAGAATCCCAAAAAGGACTGCAAAACCCTGGTCTTCCTTTGCCAAAAATTGCAGAGATACAGTGAGTAATACAATAAGAGCTTCTCCCTCAAGAGTCCAACCATGAAAATGAGCAAGAGAGTACATAATATAGATCATCTAACATCTTTCCCTGCCTCTAGGGGTCGAGCTCACTATCCTAGGAGCTGTTTCAACCAATTCTAAACTAAGCACTGAAAACTAGGCAGTCAAAACAACTTGCCTCTATAAACTAGGAAACCAATTCATTCATTTAATTTTCACCTATCTCATGAATGAATCTTCCAGAAGAGATACATAAGTGTAAAAGTGTCATAAATTTACATCATTTACAACAAGAAGGATAAAAATCAACTCCAAAAAGTCAAACACAGTCAAAACTGCGTTTTGCTGAGCTGTAGGCTAAAATCCTGAGCAATTTGCCTGACGGGTCGCGCGCCTTTGAGAGCACTTTTGGGGCACTTTCATGTGTCCAAATGAGGCAAGAGTAGGCTTGTTGGAAATTTCTATGAGTCTACTTTCCAACCCAACTGGAATTTCTGAATTTGGTTGTCATTTACCCCTCCAAAATTGCAATCTCCCAAGACTGCTTTCTGTGTGTCAAAAATGTGGCAGAAAGTCATTTTTTGCTTGTTTTTTTACTTTCAGGAGGCCCAAAACTTCATAAAATCTCTTGGCAATGGGTGAGAATGTGTAACTTTTCATGCCAAATCTAGAAATGCTGATTTTTTGAAAATAGAGTTGCCAAGTGAAAGGGTCGCGCGGGGGGTGAGACCCGTCAAGTGGAAAAACCTGCTTTTTGCCTGAAAAAACCAAAAAAGACCCAAAATGCTCAAAATTTCTTGGAATTTTTGCTGGGGCTGAGCTATTTAGTTCCATGCTCAGTCAAAGAGGCTTTGGCCAAAATTTGGAGTGGATCGGGCCTTTTCCGTCGTTTTAGTGCCTTGGCCAACCTCCTTGGATCCGGCGATTGTAATTTTGACATTTCTCTAAAACCATGACACCTGTGAAAAAAGTGAAGGATTTTTTTCTTCTTTGGAATGTTTTGGACAAAAACCTCTCTCAGTTTTCCAAAATTCATCTTTGATTGCTCTGAAACAGCTTTTGAGTGAAGCTTGTCCCGATGTGTGAAACAAGGAATTTTGTCGAAATGGAGCGAAATGAAGGGGATAAGAGGCTTCTAAATTCTTGGGGAAATTTTTGGGAGTGGGGAGGGATGTTAGGAAGTATGGGAAAGTGGAATCATGGAGATTGAGCGAGGGGAAGGGGTCCAAAAGGGCGAAACACAGGCCAAACCTAGAAAATATCCAGTTGTAGCTAGAAACTAGGGTTTGTGCAAACATGAGGAATTTGGGGGATCTCAGTGATGGAAAGCATTTGGTAAGGTAATTTAAGGATAGGGGAAGGTGTATGAACATCAGGATACAATTTTTGCCGATGATTTGACCGTCCAAGAGAAATTAGCTTCAAAACCCTAGGAGAGGGAAATGACCTTACCTAGGTGCAACTGAAGCATGAACAAGGTGTAAAATGACTCATTAGACGCTGACATGATAATGACAACCCTATGAATGATGATAAACTCATCTGAATGGTGACATGGACCGACATTTGGACAACTTTAGAAGGAGTTAAAGCAAACCCTAGACCTAATGCCTAGTGACCAAATTTTGCTTGAGACTCACTGAAATGACAAAATTTGACCTTGACACTTCAAAATCATTTTGTAAGAGCACATTTGATCACTGGAGGAAGGCTGGAAAGACTGACACTAACAGGTGGCTGGTCTAAATGCCATAAAGTTAGATGCAGGTTTTGAATTTGAACTAGACATAGACAATGGGAAATATATCATAGATGCAGAACCAATGCCATAGTTTCCACCACCAAGGTCCAGCAAAGTGAGCCCAAATATCCAGAGGAATTTGGGAGCCTCTTTCACTCAAAGATGTGGGTGAACGGTGCTCCATTATGCTCCATTATCGATAGTAGGAGTCAAAATAACCTCATCTCAGTAGACTTCATTAAGAAATTAGGTGTTCCAAAAATACCACACCTGCAGCCATACATCATCAGGTGGCTCCACCAAGGGTGATATTTTCACTTCAACCAACAATGTCATATACCCTACAACATCAAGCCTCAAGGATGATGTATTGTCTAATGTTTGTGGGCCTTAAAATTTGTGATGTTTTGTTAGGCCAAACATACTTGTGGAAACATTATGTTACATATCAGTCTAAACCTTGTAGTGTTATTATTACTATGGGCAGACAACTATACAGGATACCAGAGGTAGCCCCGGGTACTTCCATTTCTTTGGTCATTGCTAAGAAATGTAGTAAGGTCATCTCCCAAACTGAGAAACTCATATTCTTCCTAATTTTCTCTCAAAGTAAGGAGAATATTGTGGTGACATCCATGGCCTCCACACAAGGCTCCTCCACACAGTAAAAGCAAGTGGATAAGATCATGGAAGAATACAAAGACATCTTATCCTCACCCACTGTGTACCTCTGCACTATCATGTCAAGCATTCTAATCTTATCCCTAAAAAACCTCTACCTAATGAGTCAATCTACCATCGATCTCTCCTATAAAATGAGGAAATTAAGTGATATATACAAGAACTACTCGAAAAAGGCACATCTAATTTATTTCCTCGCCCTGTGGAAGCCCAAATGTACTTGCACAAAAAAAAGATGGGACATGGAAACACTGCATTGATTATCGATCCCTGAAAAAAATCATAGTTAGGAATCGATACTCTATTCCCCATATTGATGGCCTTATTAACTAGTTCTAGGGATCCAAGTGCTTAGATAAGATTGATTTGAATTTTGACTACCACCAAATCCCAATATAACCAACTATGTGTGAAAGACTGCTTTCAAGTCCAAGGAGGTTCTTTTTAAATGGTTGGTCATTCCCTTTGGTTTAACGAATGCCCCAACAACTTTCCTTCACACTCTGTGGCAACACAAGATTTGTGCTAACTTGCAAAAATTCTCCTTCGACATGGCCAAGGTCCAATCCCTAGGCCACATTATTGATTATCAAGGTGTGCATGTGAATCTAGATAAGATCAAATTAATTTGGGATTGGTGAGCCTCAATGACTCTAATATAGCTTCACTACTTCTTGGGTCATGCTAACTTCTATCAAATATTCGTATTGGGGTTCTCTTATATTGCTTGGTCCTTTAGTCAAGTGACCAAGGATGGAGCAAAAGTAATTTTTTTTGTTATAGTCACAACATAAGGAATTTTATGAACTAAAACACCACCCTTTATTTTCACCAATCCTCATCTTGTCGAACTTGAAAAAAATATTTTAGATTCAGACGAATGCCTCTGACTATGCTATTGGTGTAGTCCTCATTTAGAAAGAAAATCAAGTGGCCTATTATAGTGAAAAAAATTTATGATATTGTCCATATATACCCCATATATGATAAGGAGATGTACTCCGTTGCGTAGACCTATCGGCATTAGAAACATTATATTATAGGGAAGGATACAATCATCCACACAGATAACTGACCTCTTCAATTAATGTAGACACAATGAAGTTACAGAATGACTACCATTAGAAATGGTCCACATACCTGCAAAAACAATTCCATTTGAACATCAAATACAAGAAGGGTAGCACCAATCATGTCACCAACAGCCTTAGTCAACCCTCATTTGTGGCACTAACTACAGTTCTCAAATATTGTGGGAATGAGACCCCTATATGGACACATCTAAAAAATAGTGACTCGAAGTTTGCTACCACATACTAGATGTTGACAGTAGCAAAGTAAGTTCCACAATTCGAACTCCAATATGCACTATTATGCTACCTGAGATACCTTTGTGTTCCTTGAAATGAGTGTGCCAATATGATCTAGGAGGCACATCACAGTCAAGTAGGAATTCACTTTGATGTGAAGAAGATTATGACAATACTATAGAATTTTTTTTTGGCAAAAACTTTGACAAGATGTTGGCAAGTATATTAGGTCTTGCATTGCCTATGACATTTCCAAACCAACCATTAAGAAGCAAGGCTTGTACACCTCTCTTCCTAATCCTAACTAACCTTGGGAATCTATCTTGATGGACTATATGTTTGGGCTTCCTTCTACCAAGAATGGTAATGACTTTGTGTTTTTGTTCGTTGACATGTTTTATGATATGGTCATTTGAAGTATATGCAAGAAGAGTATCACAACAAAAATCATTATCATGAGCTCTTCTTAGAACGAGTGTAGGTTCATTCTGGAATCCTATAGACCATCATATCATATTGGGATAGCAGGTTCCTAAGTGAATTATGTTCAAGCCTTTAGTCATTATTGGATACCAAGCTCACCAAATCACCTACATTCCACCCCTAGATTGATGGCTAGATAAAGGTCATCAATAGGATGATCATGCACATTTTGTGCATGTACAAGTCCAAGCATCCATGAACATGGGATGAGATTCTCCCCTATGTTCAACATAGCTACAGTAGAGCTATCCATAGTTCAACTTGCCACAACCACTTTCAGGTGGGTCTCAGATTCCAACCATTGGGTCCCATTGATGTCGCATTACCCCTTGGACTTACATGGGTAGAATCTGCACATGTTCAATATCAAGCTGACAAAGATACCAAATTTATTAAAAAATTCAGCACAAATGCTAGTAGGCCCATGATATATTGCAAAAAGGCAATATTAAGTACAAACAAAACCATGATCAGCATCGGGTGCCACACAAGTTTCAAGTGGGAGAGAAGGTTTAGTTGCATTTTCAGAAGGAATGCCTTGCATGTGCCCATCGAAAGCTTCAACCGCTCTGCTATGTACAATACACCATCACCAAGGCTATTGGTGAAAACTCTTTTGAGCTAAATATCCCCCCATTCCTTGTCCTGCACCTAGTGTTCAATGTGAACTTCCTTCGGCCATACTTTCCGCCATTATTAGACACATCACAAATTGTAGAGAAGTTGACACCGATAGAGCTCAACCCAAATTGAATTGAACAAACCATAGTTGATCATATAATGGACACATGTATTAATATTACATGCCAACAAGCATCCATCTATATCAGGTTGTCAAAGAAGGACAGCTCCTACCCCATGGCAAGCCAAGTTCAGCAGAAGCCTTAGAGAAAGTTTGACGTCTAAAATGGGCCTCAAAACAAAAATGTACAACCAAAATAAACTTTAAAATAACCAATATGATAGAAGATGATGATGTCAACCATGGGGGATGATTCACCATTTTTAGAGTAAAAAAGTAAAAAGATTATAAAATAAAAATAAATAAATAAAACTACTTTTTGAACTCATATTTTCAACTTATTTCCCTATGACTTTACACAAATTTCAAGCGGAAACACTTGTTGGATGTGAATTTAATTCCTCGCCTAATTATTACCCATGTTGCATACTTTTGATGGACCCTGCTACACAAAAAATGAGAAATACATGAAAAAAATTATTGCAGTCATGTTTTTTCTTGTATTTCTCATTTTTCGCATAGCAAGGTCCATCGAAAGTTTGCAACATGAGTACTCCTTGGATGAGGAATTAAATTTCACATCCAATGAGTGCTCTCGCTTGAAATTTGAGTAAAATCGTAAAGGGATACGTTGAAAACACGAGTTGAAAAAGTAGCTTTTTCTTTTTTCCCTCTAAAATTTGATGATGTAATCTAATCTAATTTTATTATTTCCGCTATTAATTTATAATACTCCTTAGGAGGCCCATTTTAGACCTCAAAATTTCTCTAATGTTTCCCCATCTAATGAAGGCACTCATCGCAATGTAGACCATTTCCTCCTAAGGAGGGAGGACTGGTAAAGGAGGATATTGGTGGCCACCCACCTACTCCACTGGCTCACAACACAATTTTCTATTTTGGTAGTTTTCTGATAGTTTTTAGGTCCTAAAATTTTGGAGTCGTTTTGAGGCCCTAACTTATGAAATTTTTTGGGGAAATAAACCAATGCTAATTTTGTCCTTGATATTCAAAAAATGTACTTCTCAAATAGACCTTTCTAATGGGATATTATGTGTGTCAAACAAAGATCATATGCCAAAGTTACTACCTTAGGAAACTGACATTCCAACTTGCCCCGTGGCGGCCTATAAAACTTTGGCGCTTCATCTCTTACGGTTAGGTTTTTAGATTTTTATGGTTTCTTATTACTTCTTTATGATAAAAAGGCCTCTAAGCCTCATTGTAACACAGTCTGGTGAAGGTGCGTACCAATCAAATCTCTTCTCAGAGATAAGATACAACCATTCGAGCTAGTTTGTTTTCATTATGCATTTATACAATTTCAACATTTTCCATTTATTAATAGAAGTCAAGTTTCACTATATCTTTGTGTTTTGGTTATAAATATGTATATCATTTTGTTCCCTTCATAAAATTGATCCATCCCCATTGTTCATATTCATTTAAATATTTTGGTCCCATTGTATTGAGTGGTATCTCTATGGTTGTTGGCCCCTATTTAGTTGGATGCCATGCATCATTTCTAATCTATCTCTATTTATGCCCTGAGATGAATGGGGGCATGGGATAACCAAATTATAGTGGGGGAGTTGATTGGTTACGGTGGGAATGACCAATCAATCCCTCCTTGAGAACTGATGCACACTGCTCTATTAAAGTTATTCCATTATAGATAATTGGTTTATCCTATATATAATTGACAACATGAAATCCACATTATTTTACATGACTAGAAATTCATGCACCTAGTCTAGAATTGAAACAATCAACATGGTAGAGAGTATTCAACGTGAAGTTTGACACATTCCATGGTGTCAATCCCAAAAGTTTAATAACCTCATCCACTTAATATTGTAGGAATATAGTACAAGATATGTTGCAAATGACTTCTTGAATGGATCCAAGTTGGGCATACGAGTGATGTTATATTTTTAACCATAAATCCCAATGTTTTAGTTCAAAATCATTCTACCACAAGTGATAATGTTAATATATTGGTTAGCTAATGGTTTCCTTTCCAATATTATTGTTCTAAAAAATAACTTCCCCATTTTAGAATATGAAATTCATTATGTCGTAAATATTTGAATCTCTATAGAACTTGTGAGAAGTGTGAGTCTAGAAAGAGTCTTAGTATCCCTTCATGTTGCAATGACAGAATGTGTATTGATCTAATCTGGCTTGAAGCACCATACCCTAATGCTTCATTTGTCTCATTATATTCTCAAACCTAATATTGTCTGCAAGAAATCAATTGCCAATGATGGTTGTAAAATTCTATGCCAGATAATATAGAGTTAATCAAGAAATGGCATATAGGAGTTCGTTTAATAGAAAGAAATGGTATTGGCCAAATGTTGAAGAGTCATATGTTGTTATAGCACCTTCCTCTTGACACTTCATGAAGTTCATAATAGATGGAAATTTTGGACTGTACATGAAAGAGGCAAATGGGAGTTGTTAGATTCAATGGTTGAAAGGGAAATGAGAGGTTCGAAAGGATGAAGGATTGGAAATTGTGTACAAACCATGAGCAATATCAACATCTAAATAATTTTTTAGGTGAGAAAGGATTTCCCATAACAAAAATCAAAATGATTTCTACTAATATAATATTATTGAATAGTATGATATGATGAAAGATAATAAGATGAAGGGTATGACAATGCTTTAATGGCTATGAATCATATCGTCACTCACTATGAATCATACCATCATGCACTACAATATATTTGAAGTAGATATGTCTAGGAAAAAAGAAAGACGTGGAAACAACCAAGGCATGCATGATGCCACATCTAAGTACCACCCCTATAAACAAATAAAATAGCAAAACAAAGTTTTAACAATCTCAATTCCCAATATGAAATAGTTTATTTTGTTTTCAAGACTAGTGATCACATTAGTAGTAGGAGGTGGGTCCAATATTTGAGTTGTATCATTGGGTGATGTTGCCATAGATTTGGATCCCCACTTTTCCTACTTGAGCAAATCTTATTTCAAGGAATTTGGCTTCAATATTCATCATCTAGATCAAAGATGAAGATATGAAAACATGTTACTATTCTGAATCACGTGCTCATTTATTTTAATAATATTAGTCCCTAAATGTAGGGAGTGCACTTGAAGGGACAGGAGTGTTAATCAATCATCTTCCTTTACCCTAAACCCAGATCCATCCTATATGGATGGAGTGGGTTGGTTCCCAAATCCTTCAATCTATGGTGTCCCCGATATTGAGAAGAATCATCATTGTTATTTTCCATTTTCCTATCTTAATGTTTCCCCCATCTTCCAAGGCTAAATAAATTGAAGGGATTGTGTGCATATCATTTTTCTTCTTCTTAATTCATAAGGGATTACAAAATATATTGGGAGGGTTGAAATCTTCGGTGATATTAGCAACATTGTTGCTCCCAAGTTTGTTGCAAATCCACTGAGCTAGTGGGTAAGTGAGTAGCTAGATAAGCAAGCCCCTTCCATGTGATTGAGTAGTGTAGAAGATCACTCCTAGAATCATTCAAGCCCCCCACCCCCCATGAAACCAATAGTTGAGTTTCGCTCCTTCCCTCACTTTTTCTCAAGGGTATGTGCATGCTCTAATGCTATTAGAAGCTAATGCATAGATATTCAAAGTATTATCTTTCAATAGATAAAAAAAAATTGAAATAAACCCCTTTCTCAAGCCATCTATACCTTTCAAACATCAAAAGCTAATGAACTATCAAACTTATACTTCAAATTGAAATAGATCTTACCTATGCACACTAACACTAGCACAGTTATTGCAACTATATTACCATCCATTGCATCACCATCTAATACCTATATCACACCTACCTACATTAATAGTACTTATCTATATGAAAGAAACTAGCAATTTATCTATGTGAAATAATTGTTTATTCCTTTGGGTCTCACATCCTAGTAATCCCTCTACTTGAACCTAGTAGCTTCGATTTTCATATCATTTATCTAAAAGGGTGAGATTATTATAAATATTTACATAAGAATTGAAATTAAAACACCTATAAAAATTGGTTTTTGGCTCTCCTTTAGTTATTAACCCATTAAATTGCTAAGAGTAGTTGTTGCCACATTCTGTCCCTCGAGGTACATCTTTTGCCCTTGCCCATTTTATTTTTTCCCCAATCCATTAATGGTCCTTTCAAGTTTTCTTTGAAATAGAAGCTACAATATGCACACATATTTTGTTGAAATTTAGCAGCACAACTTTGATTAATTAATTCTTGAAAATGTATTGGATTATCTTCATTCTCTGAATCTGAATTCCCTCTTCCTTTCTATATATAATCCTCGACTTTCAAGAAAATGGTGAGGTCATGGGGTGGTCAGCATGTAGTTGGAATTTTAAAGTCAGTGTCAAATATAGTTTCAACATAGTTAAAATATGCTACAAAGCATGAACCTACAAAGCAGTCGAAAAGATAAGGTTTATGCATCTCAGAGCTTTCGCATTGTCAAATCTTCAACATTAGCAACATTTTAAAACCTACTAAGCTTAGATTCAATTACAATATTGATCCAGACTTAAACAGGAACGCAACAAATTACGGAGATAACCATAAACACAGATATGCAACGGAAATAATACTTCACTTCATTAATGTAAAATAATGAAATATGCTTACAAATAGTAATGGAAATAAACCAGCTAGGGTGATGGTAGCTTATCTCTGAGAAGAGATGTGGTGGCTACATGCCTCTGAACTGTCTTACAATGAGGCTCGATGGCCTATTTATTGTTGAGAAACAATGGAAAACCCGTAACATTCCAAAACCTAACCCTAGAAGATGAAACGCCAAACTGTGGGCCCCGTTTGGGTAAATTGGTACATCAACTTCCCGGGGTCGTAACATTGGCATACGATCTCCATTTGACACGTACAATAGCCCATTCGAAAGATCTATCCGAGCACTACCACTTTGGGAGGCAACATGGGTCCATGGACCCATGTTGCCCCAGATTTCCAAAAAAACGTCGTTTAGGGCCTCAAAACGGCTCTGGAAGTTCAGGACCCGAAAAAACTGCTAAAAATAGTAAGTTGTGCTACAATTAAGGAAACTGAAAATGCTGAGAGAAACAATGGTGGGGGTCTAGGTGGACTTGGCAGGTGGCCACCAAGATCCACCTGGATCATTCCTCCCCCCTTAGGAAGCAATGGTCCCCATTGCGTTGAGCTCCTCCATGAGATGAGGAAACTTTTGCTGAACTTGGTCCTTGGTGAACCACTTGCCCTGGTGAAGGAGTTGGCCTGCTTTGAAAACTCGATACAGTTGGATATTGTGTTGGCGAGTGTTCTTGATCTGTGTGTCCATGATCCGATCAGTTGCAGCTTGTTCCATGCAATCTAGATTTAATTCTATGGGTGTGAGCTGTTCTGCAATGTCGGATGTGTCTAGCAATGGTGGAAAGTATGGCCGAAGGCGATCCACATTGAACACTGGGTGCAGGCCAAGGAATGGGGGAATGTTGAGCTCGAATGCATTGTCTCCCACCGCCCTAGTAATGGTGTAGGGACCATGTCAGAGTGGTCTCAGTTTCCGATAGGCTCCAGTAAGGTGTTCCTTTTGCAAATGCAACCAGACTTTGTCGCCCACCTGAAACTTGTGTGGCACCCGATGTTGATCATGTCGCTGATTGTACTTGGCATTTGATTTCTCCAGAATGTCATGGACCTGCTGGCTAATATGTTGGATGTGCTCAATGAAGCTGGTTGCCTTGTCTATTTCGAACTGGACATGAGCCATATTTGTGTGAGTAGCTGCAAGTGGCATGGCCACATCAATGGGGCATAGTGGCTGGAATCCCAAGCCCACCTGAAAAGGGTTGTGGCCAGTCGAGCTGTGAAGAGCTCGGTTGTAGCTGTGCTGAACATAGGGGAGGCTCTCGTCCCATGTGCGTGGATGCTTTGAGTTGTACATGCACAGAATGTGTACAATCATCTGATTGACAACCTCTGTCTGGCCATCAGTTTGAGGATGGAAGGCTGTGGACTTAGTGAGTTTGGTGTCCAGCATTGACCAGAGACTGGACCAAAATGTACTGAGGAACCGACTGTCCCGATCTGAGATGATAGACTGTGGGATCCCAAAGTGCACCCACACTCGTTCAAAGAAGAGTTTAGCAGTGGCTTCTGCTGTGATATTCTTCTTGCAGGCCGCCATAATGGCCATCTTCGAGAACCTGTCGACGACCACAAAAACACAATCATTTCCATGCTTAGTGGAAGGAAGGCCTGACATGTAATCCATGGAGATGGATTCCCAAGGTCGACTAGGGGTAGGCAGCGGGGTATAGAGACCTTGCTTCTTGATGGTTGGTTTGGCAATGGCACAGGCAGTACATGATCTGATGTACTTCCCAACATCTGTCGAAGATTTGGCCAATAGAAATACTTTTGCAGTACTGCCACCGTTTTCTCGACCCCGAAATGCCCAGCAGCGCGACTGTAGTGTGCTTCCCAAATCATCTTGGCACGCTCGCTTGAAGAAACACAAAGGTGACCCAGGTGGCATAACAGGGCATCCTGGAGGTGAAAATCTGGAACATGTCGACCCTCCAAGAGTGTCTAGTATGTGTGGCCAAATTCTGGGTCGCTTTTGTAGAGAAGTGGCCAATCAGAAGTCTCGTGCCCACAAGAGTTGAGCACTGTGGTTAACGCCATGATCGGTGGTCGACTGAGGTAATCTGCAACATTATTGGTGCTGCCCTTCTTATACTTGATATTCAAATGGAACTGTTGCAGGTATGTAGACCACTTCTGATGGCGATCATTCTACAATTTCCCTTGGGTCTGTATGAACTGCAGGGGTCAGTGGTCTGTGTGGATGACCGTTTCCTTCCCCAAAATGTAATGCTTCCATTGTCGGCAGGCCTGCACAATGGAATACATCTCTTTATCATAAGTGGGATACTTCCGAACTGTGTCTGAAAGTGTTTCACTGTGATATGCCACTGGATGCCCGTGTTGAGTAAGGACTGCCCCAATAGCATAGTCAGAGGCATCTGTCTCGACCTCAAATGGTTGTTGTAAATCTGGTAACGCGAGCACTGGTGCCGTGCAGAGGCGATCTTTCAACTCTATGAATGCCTTCTGTTGAGATTCAGACCAAAAGAATTTTGCTTTCGCTCCTCCCTTGGTGACTTGACTCAAGGGCCAAGTGATATGAGAAAACCCCAACATGAACCTGCGGTAGAAGTTGGTAAGACCTAGAAAGCTGCGGAGCTCTGTCAGAGTGGTTGGAGATGGCCAATCCCGAATGACTTGGATCTTGGCTGGATCCACATGCACCCCCTGTTCATCAATAATGTATCCCAGATACTGAACCTAGGTCATGCCAAAAGTGCATTTCTCCAAATTGGCACATAGCTTGTGTTGCCGCAGCATTTGGAGAACCTGTCGGATGTGGTGGAGGTGCTCTTCCCAACTCTGGTTGAAGATCAGAATGTCATCCAAGTATACCACTACAAATGAGTTCGTGAATGGCCGCAAGATGTCATCCATTAGCCTCATGAAGGTTGCAGGGGCATTTGTCAATCCGAAAGGCATAAACAACCATTCGAAGAGGCCCTCCTTGGCTTTGAAGGCAGTCTTCCACACATCAGAGGGTTCGATTGGTACCTGGTGATATCCTAACTTCAGATCGATCTTGCTGAAATATTTTGCCCCCTTTAGTTGGTCCAAGAGGTCATCAATCCGCGGGATCGGGTACCTATTACGGACAGTGATCTTGTTCAGCACCCGATAGTCAATACAGAGTCTCCAAGTCCCATCCTTCTTCTGTACCAACACGATTGGGCTCCCACAAGGCGATGAACTCGGACGTATGTGACCTTTTTGCAGCAGCTCCTGAATCTGCCTCTTGATTTCATCGTTCTCCAGAACGGAGCACCGATAAATTGGTCCATTGGGTAGTAGCGCACCTGGGGTCAGATCGATGGAGTGCTTGACCTGACAGTGCAGAGGAACCCCTGTGGGGGAGGTAAAGATGTCCTCGTACTCCTTCACGACCTTATCCATCTGTAGTTGTCGTGCGGAGGGGCCCTGTCTAGAGGCCATGGCCACCGTCTTCTTCTTTCCTTGAGGGCGTATCATCAGGAAAACAAATTTCCCAGTCTTGGAAATGAGCTTACTGCATTGTTTTGCAGTAATCAAAGAGATGGCGGCAGGCCGTGCTACCTCTGGTATCCTGTACAACTTATTTCCCAATGTAATAATAACAGCACGGGGCCTTGATTCATACACAGCATGTCGCTTCCACAAGTATGGTTGTCCTAATAATACATCACAAACTTCAAGGGGAGCAATGTCACACAATACCTCATCCATGAAGGGCTTGATGTTGTATGGAAGGCGACACTGCTGGCTCACGCGAAGATCCCGTCCTTGGTGAAGCCACCCAATGGTGTATGGTTGTGGATGTGCTGTGGTCGGTAAGCCCAACCGCTTCACGACCTTTGTCAAAATGAGGTTCTTTTGGCTCCTGCTATCGATAATGAACTGTAGCGGGGAGCCCTTTACCCACATCTGGGAGTGGAAGAGACGCTCCTCCTCCTCTGGATCTTCGGGTTCATTTTTCTGGATCTTGGCGGTAGCAACAGTGGCGTTGGGATCCGCATCAATGATCTGCTTCCCTTTTTCATTTCCCTTGTCGGGTTCTGACTCAGAGTCGAAACATGCATCTGATTCTGGAACCTTTAGCTCAGCCACCAGTGACTGCTTGGCCCAACACTCACTGGTGTTGTGAGTGGAGCTCTTATGGAACTCACACCATTTTCCCATGTCCTTTTTCGTCTTCGCGGCGTTGTTCTTTGCATGCAGCTTTGGCGGGTTGTCTTGGGCTACCCCGCCTTGGCTTTGTCCTTTGTTCTATGTTTTAGGGGCACCTTTCCCTTGCTTTGGATTCGCAGATCCAAAGTCTCGCTTCTTTTGTTTAAACTTCTGCTCGACCTTGACGACATATCGGTATGTTGTGCCGAGCGAGGAGATGGTCAGGAACTGTATTTCTTCCTAGATGTACTTGTGTAGGCAGCCGCGGTATTTGAGTATCAAACGCTGCTCCGTATCCTTGATACCCAACTTTGTGCGAAGGGTATGGAAAAGATTGGTGAACTCCGGCACGTCTTGGTCCCTTCCCTACTGCAACGTGGTCCACTTTATGTATTCATACTCATAGCTTCCGACAGGGTAGTATTGCTCCTTGATGGCATCCCAAAATGAATTCCAGGTGGGTGCGGCTGAAAATAGTGAGCCGGTATTTTCATCCTTCTGCTCGCAGTAGGTTTCCCACCAGTCCTTGACGTGGGGGGCTGCTTTGAGAAGAGCGAAAACAATCTTTTCCCGACTCGAAAATTCATGAACAGAAAAATAACCCTCTAGCAGATTTAACCATTTATCTACGGCATCTGCGTCTATTTGGCCCTCAAATATGGGGATTTCAAAATTAACTTGTACCTTAAAGGGCGTGGCTTTTCCAGAGTAGCTGTTGGAAGCCGATGCGTCGCTTCTGGGTAGCCGCTTAAGGATTTGGGCAAAATTGTCCATCATCGCGTTCTGTTGTCGCTCGAGGGCTTCTTCGAGCAAGATTTTGATAGGATCTCCTGCCCCCTCGTCTTTCTTCTCATCCACCATAGGAGGCCGTCGGGATTTGCGAGGCTGGTCTCGCAAAGGTTCAACCAGTTCAAGCCCTAACTCCTTATATCCCGACCTCGTTGGGGACATGCAAAGAAAAACAGAGAAAAAGCAGACCGCTCTGATACCACTGATCCAGACTTAAACAGGAACGCAACAAATTACAGAGATAACCATAAACACAGATATGCAGCGGAAATAATACTTCACTTCATTAATGTAAAATACTGAAATATGCTTACAAACAGTAATGGAAATAAACCAGCTAGGGCGATGGTAGCTTATCTCTGAGAAGAGATGTGGTGGCTACATGCCTCTGAATTGTCTTACAATGAGGCTCGACAGCCTATTTATTGTTGAGAAACAATGGAAAACCCTTAACATTCCAAAACCTAACCCTAGAAGATGAAACGCCAAATTGTGGGCCCCGTTTGGGTAAATTGGTACATCAACTTCCCGGGGTCGTAACTTTGGCATACGATCTCCGTTTGACGCGTACAACAGCTCGTTAGAAAGATCTATCTGAGAAAAACATCGTTTAGGGCCTCAAAACGGCTCCAGAAGTTCAGGACCCGAAAAAACTGCTAAAAATAGTAAGTTGTGCTACAATTAAGGAAACTGAAAATGCTGAGAGAAACAATGGTGGGGGTCCAGGTGGACTTGGCAGGTGGCCACCAAGATCCACCTGGATCAAAGATGGTACAACTCCTAGTGTTGTTAGAATAGATAAAGCCTCAAAGCCTCAAAGCAAAGCTTTCATTAAAAATGTCAAATCCTACATACAGAACTTTCATTAAAGCCCACATACTAACCAATAATTATGTAATACTGACAATTAGATAAAAAGCACACATACTAACCAATAATTATATAACACTGACAATTAGATAAAAAGAAATGGCATAACCAACTTATTTATGTGAAATCATATGTTATTCAACCAATTGAAAATTCGATATTTGAAATTTAATAGATATAAAATTAAATTTACTTGTGGAGGAAAATCAAATTAATATAGTATTAACTTAAAGTTTGGATATCAGGGGTAAAGTAACTGGATTAATACATGGTTGGAAACATGAACTTTAGATATAAATTATAAAGGAAATTGAATTAAAACGTGGTCAACACACTCTAACCCCTCACCGGAAATTATAGTTCCTACTAAGGTAGATATGAATAAAACTAATCTTAAGAAATAGTTATTGATATTTAATATATCATAAGAATGTATCACAAAAGCCTAAATTTAGTTATATCATAAGAATGTGTTAGTAAATAAGTGTTGCAGAACAACTTAGTCCTTCTTACTCAAGTTAAAAAATATGTTATGGGGAAAACTGCATAAAAAATTATAATCTACATTCGTTAATGTTAGTTAAATTAATAGTGTTTAGTAGACAAATGGAATCCTACATTCTTTAGGAGGAATTAATAAATTGAGATGTGAAGTGGAAAAATTAATTGTTTGCTCACGCACATGGACTTGCATAAATTTTGGTGGGTAGTAACCACTAGTAAGCCTACACATTTATATATTTACTTCTACATAAGTGTTGAGGAAAACATAAATAATGGTCAAAAGTGTAACAACCCTCGTTAAAAATCCATGTAAAAATAAATATAAGACCAAGGTCATGGGACACGTATTCCAAGTTGAATGGTGGGAAAAAACATCCTAGTGGGGTGTCAGTTTGGTTACTCAATGGCTAAGGAAATTTGCAAAGGCAATGGCTAAGGCTTTGGAAAGGCTTGATGCATTAATCGACATTTTATTTATGAAAATAATGGAAAATAGGAGAAAATGAAGGTGAAAGGTCACAGATTTGCATGAGAGAAATTGAAGGAAAAATAATGGGAAATGAAGAAAATAGAGACCTCATTGATAAAAAGGCTTCTGAGGATCAATTGGCAGCTTTTTGTCAGTTCAGACTTTTGTTAGTTCAATTTTGGAGCTCTCTATATTTTCTCTCTTTCGTACTCTTGGACACTTAGAGTTTTCTTGGAGCACTCTTGGAGGAGTGCGACATACTTGGGATTTGGAGAAAGAAGGCAAAGGAAAAGCAAGAAAGCACAAGAGGACATCGGGATCAGTAGCTACAACAAATTTTTCTTGCAAGTACCGAGTTGCATGTATGATTTCCTTGCTAGTTTTGGCATGCATGGCATATGCATGTGGTTATTTGGTTATGATCTGTCATTGGAATGGAGGATTACCTGGATTGACAGTGTTTTTGCCTAGCCTTTCCATTTCCTGGATAGATAGTGGTTTTTCCTAGCCTTGCCATTTCTTGGATAGCCGTGGTGTTATGGTTTTTACTTTTATTTTCTGGTTGGTTTGCTTGTGCCTTTGGCTTTGGGTTGAGTTATTAGTTCCTAGAAGCCTTAGTTGGAAAAACGCTCTGGAAGCCCTATAACAACTTCAGCTGAGTTACTAGTCCTAGAAGCCTTGGTTCAACAAACGCTCTGGAAGGCCTTGTGGGGTTGAGTTAATATTCCTGGAAGCTCGGCAGCAGGTGTGGGTTGAGTTACTAGTCCTGGAAGCCCTGGTTGGAACAAATTCTCTAAATCCCTAGACAACTTGGGTAGAGACCAATCTGGTGATGGTTAGTGATGTCTGGCCATGAGGTGGAATCGTTGGTGGAGGGTTGAGGTGGTTTGGCCTCTGGAAGCCTTGGATGGTTTTGATTGATTTGTTGTATGAGATCACACATTGATGCTTGGAATATGGCACAGGGGTGACTGGCTGAAAGAAATATTTGGTTTAGCCTAGTCTATGGTCGAGTGGTTCGTGGAAGTCCCATACCTGGTCGACTTATGCAATCATCAATAATATCTCTCTTTCTCCTTGGTATTTTATGGGTAAATATACTTGTTTATATGTGGCTTATATGGTTGTTATATCCTTGATATTTCTGTTGGTTATATGCTGGTTATGAGTGAGTTTTATGATAGTGAAAATGTATGGCTCTAATCATGTTTTGGTTAATCACTGAATGTACAATGAATATATGGCTTAATAGATGATAATGTAGCTAATGTGAGAAGGCATCAATATTTCTTGACGATTCTCAGATAAGTGTGAGATGGTTATGCTCATGTTGTTTAAACCTGTAGAATGCATATTTGTGACATGTTTGACAAAATTCCTATCATGGCAAATAGGGGTCTAGTCAAGTCCTTTTTCAAGTATTTGCATTTGTATCATTCTTTTGATGTTACTTTCCATTTCTGGAAGTTTCATGGAGTTCTATGCAGTGGCCTGAGTCCTGGACTAGAAAAAGTGGCACAGAATCTGGAGTCGCTTGCACGAAACTACCTAGAAAAGTCCCCAGTCGCAGGCATGCCTTGTTATGGGAGCGATTGGGGCTTTAATGCATCAAAATGTCAGTTTGTCTCAGGGGTTGGTCACCTGGATGGGTTGGATGGCTCCTAGGGGTTTTGTTAGAAGGTCAAGTTGGTTGTGTTCCGGTGGTTCCACTTCCTTAACTGATACATAGGGAGTTGAATCATATCATAGTAACTCTTCGTCACATGTTTAACCTAGTTGGTTGGTTACTTGGGTAGATGTGGGAGGAGGATGTTACAGAGTGGTATCAGAGCATGGTTTCGTTCTCCTTGGGTGATGTTTAGTTTCTATCTCCTTAGAGAATTAGTTCTCATATGTACATGTCAGTTGCATATAGGTCCTTTTGCTTGTGGTCTATGTGCTTGTTGTGTTTTCATGGCGGTGGTCATGGTTTTCAGTGTGATGTCATGCAGAAGTTGACAGTGTTGTTTTTGGATGTGATCATCATGAGTGCATGTCAATTATGCATTTGTTATGCATGTCATCGTCTATATGTTATTATGCATGTATTTTCATGGTTATGATTATGCATGTATAGTAGGTCATACATGCATTGTCAGGTCATTGTATGTAATTTGTGTCATCATGATGATGTTGGTTGTTATGATGCTAATGTGTTGGGTAAGATAGAGCAGGAGATGCAGATCATCAAGGCGAGGTTGCAGTACTAGACTTCGGGGTAAGAGTAGATCGTCATACAAGTTTGTATGCTAGGCATGCAGTTATGTTGGTTAATGGTTGTTATAAGAATTAGGGTTACTTATATACTTGTCATTATATTTTTGTTGTGGTTACATGCATGGTAGATGCTAGTTAAGTGTGGTCATATGCACGTGCATTAGATAGTTGTGTAGGATAGTAAACTATTGTTATATGCATCGTTGTTGATGTTATATAATAGTTAACTTGATGATTATGTTATATGTTAACTTTTGTTGTTATATGTTAGTTAAACTTGATGATTAGGGTAATTTCATTTAAGATATTGATGTTATTATGTCTTGTGCTAATCTAGATTGACCTATGCAGATGATTATGGTTATGGCATTCAGGTATGAGTTAATATATTGTGATATTACATCATACTAATCTAGATTGATTATGCATATGGTATTGTTATGCATGAATCACAGTTTTTTATGAGTTTATGATGTGAACATGTTATCTAGTTAATGTTAAGGATATCATGACCTTATTTATGTTTGAGTTGATGTGTTATGAAGTTATATCATGCTAATCTAGATTGATTGTGTAGACAATATAACCTCCCCTGAGATACATTAAGGTATGAGTTTGGTTATGTGTTCTATTTGGTGTTTGAGTGTTTGATTATGTCATCTAGTTGATTTATTTAACATGGTATGTTTGCAAGTTGTTTGAATGTTTGATTACTTGCATGATATGAAATGGTCTTTGTAAGATTGCATGAAGAAATGATCTTGTTTTAAGATGGCTGTACTAACACATATGTGTTGAGACAAATGATATTTCCTTGAGTGTAAGTAGGTGATAGTTGTAGCATTATGCATTATGACCGATGAATGTGAGTTTATTGTTGATTATGATGTGGTTGTTAGACTTGGTAAAGGTTGATTTGAAACTAATAGATATGTTGTCTTGATCTTTGGAACATGTGATTGACATGTGTGAGCAGTATTAGCATGAAAAGGTAATATTTGATTTGTTTATATAACTAACCGATGGTTTCTAGTTATAGCTAGATCTGTCAAGGGAATTGGAGTCCCTTGAGAGATGGCATTGATATATTTAGCTACAAGGAAGCGTGCTTGGCACAACAAGGTAAGATAAATTGCTATATTTATTTTTACATTGACATCTATGTGTTTATGGCAATATGATGTAGGAATTGCATAGCAAAAGAGATTGCCATGAAATCTTGAAGAAGGCTTAGGTTGAGACCTTTGAAGCATTGGAAACCATGGGGATTGAGTCATGATGTTTGTTGGGAGTTTTATGCTTTTGGTCTTTTGTGATTTGTTTATGCTTGATTTGCGGCCTTGATTGCGTCTAGTGCATGATCATGCCACTTTGTTTGTGGTGTCATATTGCTATTGGTTTTCATTATTTTCTTCTTGTTTTCTTTTGTTCTTACCTTTTTGTGTTTCGAGGGTCTTCGAAGTTGGTTAGGAAAGAGGAAAGTTAATGGATTTCAGGAAGAGTTGAATGAAATCCAACAGGTAATGTAAGACTCAGATGAAGTTGGTGCATATATAAGGGCAGCTGAAGGTAAGAGTATGGTAGTAAGTTGGATTGGTTGGGTCCATTAGGATAAATGGACAATGGCAAATAGTCATGAGAAAGGTAACATTAAAGGTGAAGTATATGGATCTGAGGCATCAGATGCCTTGTCTATGTTGGGAATGATTGTTCTCAATGTTGTGCATGTTGTGCATGAATAAAGGGAGTTCTCTTAACCTTGACCGTATGATAGCCCGTAATTATGTTGTGATCATGATTATACTGATGTATATAAATGTATATGTGTATGTATGTATGTCAATGTCTGACAAGGTCATTAGGGATCAAGATTGTTTTATGCTAATGTGCATATGTATATATATATGTATGTATGTATGTATGTCATTGTTTGAGAAGGTTGTTAGGGATCGTTCTTGTCAAGGAATGATTGGTTATGCAAGTGAATGGCATGAAGAGGTTCCTGGTCTTATGGGGAATCAAGTGGGAAGATTAGCCTTGACAAATCTATGAGGTCAGTATCATGTGGATATGAATTGATATTATGTACTTATACTACGCCTATGTTTATGTCATTGATAGGTAATGTCGAGGGATACATCAGCAGAATTAAATCAGTATGATCTATGTCATGTTGGAGCAAGCATGGATGGTAGAAGGACACTAGAAGCAAGGTTTTCTGGTAGAGACAGTGTGGTTTTGGATGTGTAGTGCCAATCTTGTTTATATGTTGTGCATATTGTATATCCAGTGATTGTACCTATGGTGTTGTGTTCCTGTTGTATATATGGTGTTGTGTGTATATTGCATATGCACTGTTGGGTATAGACGGTGCTATGTAGATGTTGGATATGTGGTGTTGTGTACATATTGTATTATGCACATGATGGATATGCGGTGTTGTGTGCATATGGTGTTATGCACATGTTGGATATGAGGTGTTCTGTACATATGGTGCTATGTACATGTTATATATGTAGTGCTATGTACATACAGTGTGTGTGCATGTTGTACATGTGGTGTTATGTACATATGGTGTTATGTGCATGATTGTACAAGTGGTGTTATGTACATATGGTGTTGTGTGCATGTGGTGTCGTGTACATGTTGTACATATGGTGTTGTGTGCATGTGGTGTCGTGTACATGTTGTACATATGGTGTTGTGTGTAGGTGGTGTTGTGTACATGTCGTGCATGTGGTGTTGTGTACATGTCATGCATGTGGTGTTGTGTACATGTGGTGTCATGCATGTGGTGCTGTGTATATCTGGTGTTGTGTACACATTATACAAGTGGTATGATGTTGTTACAGGTCTATTTGGGCACATCACTCCCGATGATCAGATCAGTGTAAACACGGTCTATCAAACCCTAATTCAGTTGCTACATGCCCTAGATATGCCACCTCATTGAGTGCTTTCATCCATGAGAGTTTCCTAACTTCAAACCCTACTGAAGTGCTTCCTTGGGTCACCAACGCACCCCTGGTTAGGGGTAAGTGCTCTGCAGAGCAGGTAGCCCCATTCAAGGCTGCGTTACAGAGCACCTAAGCCCACTCAAGCCTGCACTAGGCGAGAATCCTCGAAATATTCATTGGATCCTGAGTATATTCCTCCTTTCTAGAGCATTCTAGAAGGAACCTAGCTCCTATCCTATCAAGATGAGCTCGACTTAGGATATACTTGGATCATCTAATCCTCTATCCTCTCATCCCTTTGAACATGGAAACTAATCATCCAATTATGGAAAACCATTCAATGCCATATTAATGACAAAACCACTTGCATTCATCTATAAATTGGCCTCCCATCATAGAGCCAAGAGAGCTTGGATATTATAGAGAAATATTGTTGGTTTAGAGACTTGAAATCATTTTCAAGTAATGTTATGCTGCTGGATTGATGTTGCTATTGGTGTGATGAGGGTTTGGACTAAGCTGGATGAGTGACACGAGATCGAACCACATTGGGTGTAACTTCTCCTTCTATCAATCAATAAAGTTGTTTGTTCCTTTTCCAATACTTTTGTCTATATCTATGATGAATGTATGTTCAAATGTTGTCGATTCCATTTGTTTACAATAAATAGATCATATGCTTTGATTGTTGTCGTCTTTTGTTTCTGTTGGCAGGTACCAATTGAGCGAATTCAGTTTGAGAGGGAGCGGTGGAAGCAACTCAAAAGAGACCAAAGGAAGCAAAGGATCACAAGTAGGTTCCTTTATCTTATCTGTTTAATGTAGGAAAAGATTAAACATCTTTATTTCAATTGTTCTAAGTGTAACTACCCACTTAGGGAAGATATACTTATCCATAGGTATAAATTTCGTATAACAAATTGGTGACCATACTGGGGATTGACCATCGTTCTTGGTAGTTATCCCTTGTCTTAGCAGCACCAGTAGACTTTTCTTGAGTTCATTTACCCATATTCAGTCATTTTGAAGCTTGTTTGGTCAAAATGTGTGCTTATTTGTGTGTTGATAGTGCTCTCTGGCATCAACGCATTGTTGTTCTTGACACAGTGCTCTGTAGAGCAACCTTAGCCTAGAGATAGTGCTCTGCAACGCACTGTCTCCCACTCAGGGCTGTGCTGGTCCCTGTCAAGCCAAAAACCCATCTTCTTGCTTGATTTTTTCCAAACTGTTTCACATCTTGTTTGCTGAATGGTCAATGTTTCTCTGTCTCTGAAGTCCAAATTAGCATTTCTTTTCCATGCCCACTTTGGCTTTGTTTGTTCAATGTTTCTTTATGTTTTATTTATCATTGTCGAATCAATCCCAAAGTTAGCTTACATTGATTAGTCTTTACTTTTCTGAAAAAGAATTGTCATAAAGTCTTCATTTCTTTGAAAAATAAATTGTCGTAAAGTCTTCATTTCTTGTGAAAAACATTGATTGATCGTTTGTGCATTTAGTTTCTTTATGTTCATCTAAATGTTAAAGGAATGAAAAGAAAAACATGCATAATGCATTTAGAATTTTGTGTGTGCTTATAGGAATGGTATAGGGAAAGTTGCATTAGATGTGCTCTATGCTCTTTGTTTAGAGATTATGATTGCTCTATCCCTTTTAGTTACAGTTTTCATTGTTTAAATCAAATGAAAAGAATGTTTCTCATCTTAGTTGCATTCTAGGAGTTTCAGAAACATCACGCGGTGAACCTGAAAGGAAAACTTTTAAACAAGATCAACTAAAATTTATCTCAATTAACCTAATGGAGCATTGTAACTTAACGTATAACATTTAGAGGTCTAGGCTAGAGACATGTTCCAGCGTCGTTAAACATAGCAGCTGTCGCTAATGGTCTGTGATACATTTCGAGTGTGATACCTCATTCCACGTACATAAGTATATCGTAGCTCATCCACATATTTTTAGGTATATCGGGCGGTGTTATAGTATGAAAAGTATAAGGGAATGCTCTCATTGTGTGATTTCGTATTAGACAACGCTAACACGGATTGGGCCTCCACGTACTTTCGGAATATTTGGGAGGACTACATTAGGTTGTTATCCATCCATAGGTAACCGAGTCAGCCACCTTGTATACTGTGATACACCGAAAACAACATTCGGGGATATTACCTACACGTATGTCAAGTCCTTGGCTCTTCCAAGGCGGTATATTGCAGTTCATAGTTGCTTGGTAATTCTTTTGCCTAGATTACCCTCTTTTTGTTTATTTCTTTTTATAATTAAAATCAATCAGTAATCGTGGAAGAAAATCAACCTTTACCCCGTCGTTTGAGTAGGATAACGAGTAAACCGCCTTTACCTCCTGAAGCTACACCTATTCAGCGAAAGCGGTCTCGTTTAACTGGTTGCAGTACATCACAAACTTCGAGTTCTTCATCTGATTTACCAGAGTCACCTATATCGGTACGTACTGTGATTCCAGTTACTCTTACTATTACTGATTTACCTGCTACTGAAGTGGAACCTTTACAATTATCTGAGGACACTGAAAGTGAACTTAGTGAAATGGTAACTGAATTTGTTCAATCGGAAGTTGATCTCAAACCTATCATAGTTCAACAAGAAGTTACTTCTGAACCAGAAGTTGTTCAAGAAATTCATCCTGAACCCGTTGTTCTTTTACTAGAACACTTGGATCTCGAAGTTGAACAACCAGAAGTTGTTCCCGTACCAGAAGACGATTGACCGGTTTATCCTTAAACATCTGTAACTGTTGAGACTTCTCCTTTACCATAGAGTCAAACACCGAAAATTTATTACAAACTTGACGGTGAAATCCTTCCACCCGATTTGATTGCTATTGAAGAGGAATTTGAAGAAGAAACTTCACCTAGAACTCCAACTCATTTTGGACCAGGGCTTTATCTTTATCCTTCTTTTCCTCAGTTAACTTATATTGCTCCTCTTGATCCTGTTTACTTTCAAACTCCTGTAGATTCATTAGGACATTTATTGGGTCATTTGACTATCGCTGAAACAACATCCCAGACTGTATCATCTGTTACAGTTGCGATAGCATCTACTATCGCTACTTCTTCAATGTTTACCACAACACCTGAGTCACATCTGTATGGTGGTCCGTCCGTCCCACTGGGTTACCAATCATTATCTGGAACTCACTCCGGTGTTTCTTCTAGTCCATGGTCTTCACCCATGTCGTCCACAGGAATTTTACCTGGTTCTTCACTTACAGATACTGAACAGTTTGATCCATCAAGTCAATATCAAGCTGGTCCATCTGGTTACCGTCCAATGTATCCACTTAACACTGGATTACCTCCATATGGAGCAAAATATGCCCAAGCTGCTTATTCTTCGTACTCTGGAGGGCCACCATATGGCAGTATACCATCATCTTTAGGTCCAACTTATTATGGAATGATTGTTTATCAATGGCAGCCTACAATGCTTGTTCAACCAAGGCTTGTGTATCCATCACAACCAATACAACCTATTTCATCCATACTACTACGTCTATCATTATGACTTTACCATAGTCATAAGCTCAATTGATTATATCTCAACCTTTGCAAGTTGATCCTTCAACCTCTTACCCTGAAGTTTCAGGTCTACAGAATCAGTCTTCTTAGGCCATTTTACAACAACCATTTGTGTCTGGAATCCAACAACCTCAGGCCAGTTTACCATTAACTGGGATGACTCATACTTATATTGGTCCAATTTATTCACAACCTGGATAAACTTATACTGGTGGGCAACAACTATTGTATCAACAACCGTGGAAGCCACAATACCAACAACAACAATTCCAACAGTACCAAACTTATCCTGGACTTGGTTAACAAGCCTATGCTGGGTTTGGTCAACAACAAGCTTACCCAGGTTCTAGTCAACAAGCCTATGTTGGTTTTGGTCAACAGCAAATTTATCCTGGTTCCCAACAACAACCTTATACTGGATATTCTCAACAAACCTACCCCTATCAAGGTTACCAGCAACAGATTCCTTATGCTGGTATGCAAAGGCCTATTTCCCAGGCAATTCCATCTTACCCTGGTTACACTCAACCCAACCTAAACCGATAGTTGCCTTTTGTCGCAACACTTGAATTACCAAATTTAAATCGGCTTACCAATTATCCCATTCTTTATTCAGCTTGGTGGTCAGTGATTCCACGCAAATTGCCTTCTGATATTCCTAAGTTCAATGGAAACCCTGGAGAAAATATGTCCAATCACGTTGTGGCTTTTCATTTATGGTGTTCATCCAACTCCCTAAATGATGATTCAGTAAGACTACGTCTTTTCCAGCAAACGCTCAATGGTCCGACTGCAAAGTGGTATATTGAATTACCACGAGCTTCATTTGACAACTTCACAGCCTTAGCCACTACATTTTTAACCCATTTCTATTTACCCATCAGATATGAAACTGGAACGGAACTATTGACCAACTTTAAACAGAGCACTGCTACTCACATTTCTGATCATATTCATGAGTGGCGTCATCATCGTCGAATGGTCAAAAATTTTGTTCCTGATCATCTTTTAGCTAAGTGGTTTATTAAATCCTTGTTGCCATCTATCACCGAGGATGTGGCTGAAGGAGGAGCTATTACTAAAGAGAAGGTAATTGCTCGTGCCCAACACTTAGACTTGATTTACACCTAGTCTGGCACGCTCTATGATAAGATTCAAAATGCACCTAGACCAGCTTTTACTATTCCACCACCTCCATCTAGTAAGGACTCTCATGCCGGTGACGGTGTGATAGGTTCTTCAAGCACTCAAACAGCAAGTAGACCATCTAGTCAAACACTTGCTATTTCAAATCAAACCTCTAATACACCTGATAATACACTTGCTTCCTAAATAAATGTCGCGTCATCTGACAAGGGTAAAAATGAAAAGAAACCTGGAAGCAAGAAAAAGGGGAAAACCAAAAAGAAACAAAATTCTCCCCCTTAATAGAAATCATCTGATTCCTCTTCTCTGGCTAGGAACCTCGTTACCCATGTTTAATTTGTAATGAGGAGCATTTTACATGAGACTGTCTTCACCGCTCTAAAGTCTCAAAACTTCTTAAGACTTCTAGTACATTCGTTGTGTTGAGAGACCCTTTTCCAAACCCAAAGACTCATCTGGTTGCTACAGATCATGCTTCCACTTCACAAGTGCTTATGCTATCCGCCACTAAGCCTAAGACTGATGTTTTGGTGACTACATGAAGTAAATATTACGGTAATCCGTCGTTGTCGTCGAATAACCAGGATACAGATCAACCCAATACTTCGACTTCGACTTCGTCTAACTCCATTCCACCACCCATTGCACTAGAGTTAACAATAAAACCGCCAAAGGGAGTTGTTCATAAATCTACATTCAACCCTCGAGCTCGAGTAACACAAAATTATAACATAGTAGAAGTTTTAGCTCAATCACCTTCTGTTATGTCGATGCTTGAGGTGCTTCAAAATTGTCCCTCCCAAAAGCATGCTTGCAATTGGTGGAATTGATCCAACGGATTCCAATCTCGTAGATTTTAACCATGCGGGTTATACACCACAATTACCAGCACAGTTAGCATTCTTGATCCAAGTAAAGGCTTTGAATCACCTCATTCACCGAACCATTGTTGACAAAGGTGCATCTACTTGTATCATGTCAATGAATTGTTGGAAAACACTTGGCTCACCACCTTTGTCATGATCACCTATGACGTTAAAAGCATTTGACGGTTGCACTTATACACCTTGTGGAATTTTAAGTAACCCGCAGATAGAACTAGGGGGAAAAACCATAACTGTTGAAGTTGAGGTCGTTAACGACCCCTTGACTACATTATTTTACTAGGAAGACCATGGGTTTACGCTATGGCTATTGGGGTTTTGACATACTTTCGTATGATCGCTTTCCCTCATAAAGGAAGAATCACAGTAATTGATCAACTCACCTTCTTTGCCTCTAGTTCATAGGCAACTGGAAGCATTCTGTTAGTTCACGGACCTCCGCTATCTCTTCAAAACATTGGAGTAGGTCTCTTCAAAGATTCTTCCCTAATGGGCACCTTTTCACTACCGTCACCATCACAAACAGCGGAAGTTGCAAAAGTTGAGACCTGTAACATGATATCTTCCACTTCATTTGACTCATGGAAGATTTCCAATAATTCTGAAGTTGATATGCGTAATGAAACCAATGAGGATAGTTCTTGGTCTTGTGTCAACCTTGTTAAAAAATGAAACAAAGGGTATGAGGATAGTTCTTGGTCTTGTGTCAACCTCGTTAAAAAATGAAACAAAGGGTATGAGGATAGTTCATGGTCTTGTGTCAACCTCGTTAAAAAAAGAAACAAAGGGTATGAGGATAGTTCTTGGTCTTGTGTCAACCCCTGTTAAAAACTGAAACAAAGGGTATGAGCATAGTTCCTTGTTTTGTGTCAAGCTCGTTAAAAAATGAAACAAGGGTCTCGAGGATAGTTCTTTTACTGTGTCAACCTCATTAAAAAATGAAGCAACTCCCTTTTCCAAATCGAGTCTTTGATTAAGATCTCGTAAAATCCCAATCGAGTCTTTCCAAAATCTCGAAAGTGAACCTTCATTCCATCCACCTAGCTGAATGAAATGAAGCTTAGGGGGGCATGTACCTCGAATTGAGTCATTATGTTGGGGGTATGCAAACTTATAGCAAGCATAGTTCTTCGTTTTAAGCTTGTGTAAACATGAAACCAAATCCAAGAAGAGTTCTTCGTGGTTCAAGATTGTGTAAAAATGAACCCATGCCCAATTTACATCTCGTGATTGTTGTTTTTATCAGCTAATTTCTGCTAGATGAGCCTTGGTTGTTTCATTCCATCGCCACCATCTCTTTGGCCAATCATATGCTTTCACTTGGTTGTTTTTCCTTTCTTGAGGAACCGCAGTGATGAGTGGTTTTATTAGCCAGCCTCTTAACCATTACATGTTTTGAGCAGTTCCACCATTACCAGAACTAGTTGCTACCCTTTATACCACTCGTTTCTCCAGGAGAAGTCATGTTTAAGCTCTTTTATGACTCATAAAAAATGAAAAGATCACCAAGTATTTTCCTTTTTTGACTCGTTAAAAGAAAATAAAAATAGGGGGTCTGCTTTCAAGCTTTTTTCCGACCCTTTAAACATGAAAATATTGTCGGGCGCTTGTCCTTTTCAACTCATAAATGGATTGGAAACGACATCTACTCAGTATAAGTTTAAACTTTTCCGGATTGAGATGGATTACTTACGAAAAAGGAATACGTTGATCGAACATGGTCAATAGGTTCTCTCTTGTATTATTTTATGCTTTTTCAGACTTAAGAGACAAATTTACGAAAAAGAACTTGTGGAGTTTTCTTTTTGTCCCTTTTCAAACTCTCTAAACATGAAAAGGACCGAGTTCTCATTGTCGTTAAACTCGTTAAAGCATCAAATAGCGACAAACTTGTCCATCATGACAAGATCGAGTTTCACCTTCGCTAGACTCATTAAAACATCACATAGCGATGGATTCACCCGAAGGGTAGAATTATACATCAAGCATATGTTATCCTCCTCAATCTTGTTAAAAAATAAAGAGGTACTGTTCAGCAATGACTGGGGAAAATGGGAAAAGGGATAAATCACTTTATGGTAGCAAATCGGTCTTGAACATGACACCTTCACTTCATCTTTGTGACTATTTGGGTTGGGTTATCTGCTTGACGGTTATCATACCTATGGTCAATCACACCATCCATCACTTTGGTTTTGGGTCAATGTTGCCAATTCATTCAGTGTCGCCGACATGTTCAATAGAAGTCACTCAGTAAACTTCATCCTTTGCAATAATCATAAACCTTCATTTTCATGACCGCCATTCCTGAACATTGTGTCATCAATTACATTCTATCTTCAAAATCATTACACTTGTTTTGTGTCGTTGATTGGGGATACATCAAGGCCCTCCTGCGACGAGTCGCTTCTTGTCGACATCAGCACATTATCCAGGAATCTGACTTATAAACACCCTTCCAGTACCTTGAGGCTTGCATACATCAATGGCAAGTTTCTCGCTTCCGGCGACAGGTTGACATCACAGGCCTTCGACCAAAAGACTTTATATGGTGTTCTACATCAAAACATCTATTCACACCATGCAGAATGTATTGTAGTACCTTGAGAGTCATTATCATTATTGATGATTTATCTCACGTCTATTAACAACTTACATCATTGGCTGGTAATCAGACAGTGTCTTCCCATGTTCGACTTTAGATCACATTTTCACATGCTTAGACTCGTACTTGAGCAAACAGTTGGACAAGATACAAGACCTCAGATCTAGTTTCATCCATCCGGGCTGTGATTTCAGGAGAGTACTAAATCATATGTACGATGGCTTTACACATATATTCATGGATCTATATCTGTAGACGACTATCTGATTTATGTACATGTAATGAAAATTTTATATGTTGAGCATGGGTATGCCTTCCCTCAGCAATTCATGAAAAACTCAAAGATATCATGATATTATGTATTGTAATTGATGCAGGTCACCGTCTGCTTCAGATCCTCCTCATCACATCATAAAGCATATCACTCAACATTATCATTTTTGACTTCATACTTTAGGGCGCAGTTGTTACAGGTCTATTTGGGCACATCACTCCCGATGATCATATCGGTGTAAACACGGTCTATCAAACCCTAATTCAGTTGCTACATGCCCTACATATGCCACCTCATTGAGTGCTTTCATCCATGAGAGTTTCCTCACTTCAAACCCTATTGAAGTGCTTCCTTGGGTCACCAGCGCACCCCTAGTCAGGCGTAAGTGCTCTGCAGAGCAGGTAGCCCCATTCAAGGCTGCATTGCAGAGCACCTAAGCCCACTTAAGCCCAAACTAGGCGAGAATCCTCGAAATATTCATTGGATCCTGAGTATATTCCTCCTTTCTAGAGCATTCTAGAAGGAACCTAGCTCCTATCCTATCAAGATGAGCTCGACTTAGGATAGACTTGGATCATCTAATCCTCTATTCTCTATTCCCTTTGAACATGGAAACTAATCATCCAATTATGGAAAACCATTCAATGCCATATTAATGACAAAACCACTTGCATTCATCTATAAATTTGCCTCCCATCATAGAGCCAAGAGAGCTTGGATATTATAGAGAAATAATGTTGGTTTAGAGACATGAAATCATTGTCAAGTAATGTTATGCTGCTAGAATGATGTTGCTATTGGTGTGATGATGGTTTGGACTAAGCTGGATGAGTGACACGAGATCGAACCACATTGGGTGTAACTTCTCCTTCTATCAATCAATAAAGTTGTTTGTTCCTTTTCCAATACTTTTGTCTATATCTATGATGAATGTATGTTCAAATGTTGTCAATTCCATTTGTTTACAATAAATAGATCATATGCTTTGATTGTTGTCATCTTTTGTTTCTGTTGGCAGGTACCAATTGAGCGAATTCAGTTTGAGCGGGAGCGACGGGAGCAACTCAAAGAAGATCAAAGGAAGTGAAGGATCACAAGTAGGTTCCTTTATCTTATCTATTTAATGTAGGAAAAGGTTAAACATCTTTACTTCAGTTGTTCTAAGTGTAACTACCCACTTAGGGAAGATATACTTATCCATAGGTATAAATTCCATATAACAGGTGTACATGTGGCATTGTGTACATGTTGTGCAGGTGGTGTCGTGTACATGTGATGTTGTGTACACGTTGTGTAAGTGGTGTTTTGTACATGTGGTACTATGTACATGTACATATGGTACTGGTGTACATGTGGTATTGTGTGCTTATTGTACATGTTATTTTGTGTACGTGTGGTACTGTGTATGTGCATTGTGTAGTCATGGTATTGTGACATGTGCATTCACTGTGTTGTACTCTATGTGCATATATGTATTGTGTTGTACACCGAGTATGCATGTGTCTATGATTCTAGTTTATGATGATTACATGTGATCTATGACTCTAATTTATGATAGTTTCATGTGATATATGATTTTGATCTATGAAGGTTGTGTTTTGAGCTAACCATATGTGATATGTTTATACATGATGATTTGGTCAAAAACTAGTTTGAATTATTGTGACAGGAAGTGAGTTGAATTGCAAGTGTACCTTATTAATGAGATACCAATGAGGCATGATTTGAATTTATTTCAATTCATTTTGAGTCTAATGGAAATTATGTGCTTGGTATAGGAAAGCATGGAAATGCCCAGTTTGGGTGGTCGAAACTAAATGCAAACATTAATAGCAACAGCAAAAGGAATTGGAACAAGCAACAGTATGTTGGTAAAGCACTTTAGGTGCAGGGCCATTGTGGGACATTGATACCTAATAATGTCCATTAATTGCCATGAGCATGCTGTGACTGGCATGATGGTTTTGAGGCAAGGATATGCCTTGGCTTTTGTATCTTCCGGTGTGAGGAAGCCTTGCCAAGGGATGGACTGCCCGGGATGGGGGTGCCAGCGGAACTTGGAAGGCGTGACTACACGAAAGGGGGTGACTGAATTACCCGAGGGACTGTGTAGCAGAGAAGGGAAGGTCGTGGATGTATTTGGTTTGGTCATTAGTATATTCATATGGAACCAAATGCACATTGGGAGTATGCCTTGGAACAATGAGCTGGTAACTGTTCATTGAGAGAACAAGTGGTGCAGGATTGTATCTGGACATTGGGGTAGTTTGACTTTGGCAGTGGGTTCTGGAATTCCTACGAAGGAGGTGAATCCTAGTATTACTTTGAGGGCGGAGGTGTGAGCCTTTGGATTCACTTGTTGCCGATACGGGCATCATATCCTTTTATTTGTTGGTTGAGAAAATGTGCATATGTGTATATTATTATAAATATTGTATCGAGTTGGATTTATAAAGCTCCATAGACAATATGATTATTTGATGGATGAAACAAATGTGCATAAGTATATGTGGTTATTGTAAATATCGTAATGAGTTATGTTATAAAGTTGCAGTTAACAATATGTTTGTCATGTTTCAACATTGCTCATTGTAAATACTACAACACGCTGTGTTATAAAGATCCATGGGTAGTGCATTTTTATTTTCAGTGGACTTGCTGGTTGTAGGTGTCATTGAACACAGAGGATAGTGTTTCCCCAAGGGGGAGGGCTCTGTAACATCCCTGGTTCAAAATCCATGTAAAATATATATATATAAGACCAAGGTCATGGGACACGTATTCCAAGTTGAATGGTGGGAAAAAACATCCTAGTGGGATGTAACTTTGGTTGATCAATTTCTAAGGATTTGAAAAGGTATAAGGCATTAATTAGCATTTTATTTATAAAAATAATGGAAAATAGGAAAAAAGGAAGATGAAAGGTCACAAATTTACATGAGAGGGAAATTGAAGGAAAAATAATGGAAAATGAAGAAAATCAAAGCCGCATTAAAAAAAAGGCTTCTAAGGATTAGTTGGTAGCTTTTGGTTAGTTCATAATTTTTTTTGCTCAATTTTGGAGCTCTCTTTATTTTATCTCTCTCACACTCTTGGACACTTAGAGTTTTCTTGGAGCACTCTTGGATGAGTGTGGCATACTTGGGATTTGGGTGAAGAAGGCAAAGGAAAAGTAGGAAAGCACAAGAGGACATCGGGATCAACAACTACAATGGATTTTTCTTGCAAGTACCAAGTTGCATGTATGATTTCCTTGCTAATTTTTTCATGCATGACATATGCATGTGGTTATTTGGTTATGATATGTCATTGGCATGGAGGATTGCCTAGATTGACAGTGGTTTTTCCTAGCCTTTCCATTTCCTGGATAGCCATGGTGTTGTGGGTTTTACTTTTATTTTCTGGTTGGTTTTCTTGTGCCTTTAGCTGTGGGTTGAGTTATTAGTTCCTAGAAGCCTTGGTTGGACAAACACTCTGGAAGCCCTGTAACATCTTGGGTTGAGTTACTAGTCTTGGAAGCCTTGGTTGGACAAACGCTCTAAAAGCCCTTGGTGGGTTGAGTTACTATTCTTGGAAGCCCTGGTTGGAAAAACGCTTTGGAAGGTTGGCGATAGTTGTGGGTTGAGTTACTAGTCGTTGAAGCCCTAATTGGAAAAAACGCTCTAGAGCCCAGAACAGCTTGGGTAGAGACCAATCTAGTGATGGTTCATGATGTCCGATTGTGAGGTGGAATTACTGGTGGAGGGTTGAGGTGGTTTGGCCTCTGGAAGCCTTGGATGGTTTTGATTTTTTTTTTTATGAGATCTAATATTCATGCTTGGAATATGGCACAGGGGTGACTGGACGAAAGAAATATTTGGTTCAGCCTAGTTTATGATCGAGTGGTTCGTGGAAGTCCCATACCTGGTCAGCTTACGTAATCATCAATAAGAGATCTCTTTCTCCTGGGTATTTTATGGGTAAATACAATTATTTATATGTGGCTTATATGGTTGTTATATTCTTGATATTTATGTTGGTTATGAGTGAGTTTATGACAATGAAAATGTATGGATCTCATCATGTTTTGGTTAATCACTGAATGTAAAATGAATATATGGCTTAATAGATGATAATGCATCTAATGTGAGAAGGCATCAATCCTTCTTGACGATTATCAGATAAGTGTGAGACCCTTATGGTCAGATTTGTTGTTTAAACCTGTAGAATGCATATTTGTGACATGTTTGACAAAATTCCCATCATGGCTAATAGGGGCCCGCTCAAGTCATTTTTCAAGTATTTGCATTCGTATCATTGTTTTGATGTTACTTTTCATTTCTGGAAGTTTCATGTAGTTTTGGTCAATGGCCTGAATCCTGGCCCGAAAAAAGTGGCACAAAATCTGGAGTCCTTGGCACAAAACTACCTGGAAAAGTTTCCAGGTGCATGCATGCCTTGTTGTGCGAGTGACTGAAGGTTCTTAGTCGCATGCGTGTCCATGTCAACGGAGTGAATAAGGATTTAATGCAACAAAATGTCAGTTTGTCTCAAGGGCTAGTCACCTAGATGGGTTTGATGGCTCTTGGGGATTTTGTTGCATGTGTAGAAGGTCAGGTTGGTTGTGTTCCAGCGGTTCCACTTCCTTAACTTATACATAGGTGAATCATATCATAGTAACTCTTCGTCACATGTTTAGCCTAGTTGGTCAATTACTTGGGTAGATGTCAGCAGAGGGTGTTACAAGAAGTAAGTCCCGATAAATATATTTATTTACATCATATTCTTATCCATTTTTTACGCAAAGTCTTACTTAAATTATGACGAAAGTAATTGATGGTAAATATGTTATTTCCTTTCTTAAAAGTTTAGAAATAAAAAATCACTGCACAAATATCTAAAAATAATGCATGAATATTGCAACTATATCTATAAATTATGGCATAAAATATGTGAGGTAGTTATCCACCTGGAATTATCTTTTGCCGATGCAATAAGGCCTTCAAGTTATGGTCCAATTAAATGTTTGAAAAATAGTTTTTTTTTAATAATATTGATTTTTTATTTTTTTTTTCAAAATTAAACATTATAAGTTGTATTGGTCGATGCTAAATTAGTAATGGCCGACAAGAAAATAGATTGTGAGAGTACGCCTTGGTAGCGACTAACAATGAATTTTTTAGCTTTTTAAGATTTGTTTTTATTGAAATTTGATTAAATAATTTTAACTATAATTATAATTTTGAATTAATAAAACTATTAGTTTAAAAATAAAAATAAATTCAGTCATTTTGAATATTTTGATTATAATTAGATTGTATAATATTAATATTTAATATTTTTATTTTACTAATTTAAATTATTATACTTAATTTCAAATTAAAAATGTCATTTCTCTCACATTTAGAACAACTAGAAAATGGCTAATTCCTAACAGGTCTATCTTCCTGTTTTTTTTTGTATTTAACATGTTGGTATAATTCATCAATTTTTTTTTTTTTTTTCTCGTTGCAGCGTTGTTAGGGAAGTCACGTACTTTTTCAAATTATTTATATGAGTAAAAAATATTTAATATAATTTTATTTTTTCATAATTGAGAAAAATATTTTAATTAAACTAAAATTAATATTTTATATTAAAATTAAAAATAAATGAAATCCTCCATAATGGGTGTTATCTCTAGTGAACAAGACAATTTCCACATGGTGGGGAGAGGATTGTCGGCAAACATACTGGTGATATAATTATAGGTTCAACTGGTACAAAGAAACTTAATTATTCACTTTTGTATATCAAAATCATTACAGGAAAAAAGACATTTAGTTCTAACACCAACTCCAAGGGATGTAGATAGTTAGGATAGAGATGTCAATTGAGCCAATTGTTTCAATCTATAGCAACCTTAGGTTGACAGGTGGAAACTGATGGTGGTGGTTAGCATATCTAGTTATTCCTTCACTCTAGTTGATTTGACTATTAATTTTAATTTTTTAATATATAGGGTTTCAATTGGGTGTTGATTAGTAGATATTCTAGTCTATCTAGTTAAAGCACCTGAGCTTGTGGGATTCATGCTAGTAAATGATGTAAATTTCCCTTTTATTTCTTCTACTATGTTGGTGCTCTTCTTGTGGGTAGGTCTCTAGGCAATCCCTTTGTTCATGGTATTTCTTAGTTCTGCTAAGTTATTAAGGAAGGGTCTTCTTCAAAGGTTGGGCTTTGTTCCACTTGGGGGGTACCTCTCTAGTTAGTTCTCAATACTCTCCCTTCCTGTATAGGCATGAAGCAAGGTATAGTGAATGCGATAACTAATCACTAATCGAACTATGTCGAGCTTGACACAAAAGGAAAAACGAAACTCAAGGTCAATTTTGGCAACCCAAATGAACAAGGAAAGCATATGACCAAAGCGCATAACAAATCCTACACATCAAAATTTTGTATCACTCTAAATTCAATCCTAAAACTAAGAAACAAATAGATAATTTTGAAGCTTTGATCAACCAAAATAACATGTTCATGAATAAAGAACAACTTAAGAACTCGTAGGGTGGGTGGAAGATGCATGATTCTCAAGAACTTGTGAGACCAAACTTTTCAAAACTACAGAGTCGCTCTAGGTTATAAAATCCCTGATAGCACAAGCCATTGAGGATAAGAGCATATAACAACGGTCAATTCTAGTTAGGATGGAATACTTGGAATTGAAGATTGAATTTATAGATGAGAATTTCAAAACACTAGGCAAGTGCATATTCAGATTATGGCTCAAGACTTTAGCTAAGCACAAGAAAGTTGGAATGTGTAGCTCAATTGGACAATAAAGTAACTTTGTCAAACCCTTTTGAGGTTGAAGAGTATATGGAAGAAGAAAAAAACCATAAACACCAAGATATTCAAATGGAAACTCCCCCAAGCATGTCTTTATAACCCTACTCCAATCCATGGAAAACATTATAAGTAAATTTTCTTTAAATGTTTTTAGTATATAATTAGGTTAGGTTCTCTTAGAATTTTTTATTTAGCTACATAGCATTAGAACAAGCTCAAAACAACTACTACAAGTGAGAAATAGTTTGATGACATGCCTTGTAACACCTTGGGTTCTAGTTTCCAAATGGTAAATTTATGTTCATAATACCAATATGGAAGCTAGTTTGCGAAAACAAAACAAAAAAACTAAGTGAAATTAATAATATTTTAACTGAAAGCATATTGTTATATTGTTATCATGAACATAAACTAAAAACATATATATTAACAATATACATGTATTTTTGTCAATTGGGATTATCTTAGGTGGTTAGGAGGAAATATTATTACCCTCCCAACCTAGGTTCAATTCCCGCAAGTGACATGATGATATTTGTTGTAATGGATTTGAGCTTTATTGTTGAGATTGCTAAAATTTTATATGTGTGTGTGTGTGTGTGTGTGTGTGTATTCCTTGGAATATAATTTTCAATCACAAAAATATAATCTTTACCTTTTTATTTCGGTAAACCTATAATGTAGTCCATAGATATATCTTCCCATATTTGATTAGGTATTTGTAAAGTTTGAAGTATCCCTAGATCCTTGACTATGTCTCATTTATTTCTTTCGCACACTTAACATTCTCTTACAATTTTTGAATATATTCTTTTTCATTCCTTGTCAACTAGGTTTATCTTGGGTGATTTAGAGGAATGATTGTTATCCTCCACACCTGAGTTTAATTCTTGCAAGTGACATGTAGAGTTCATATTAGATATCTTATTGTAATAACTTCAAGCCTTGTTGTTGTATGGCCTTGAACACTGAATAATATCTTACCCTTGAAGGTGGCATGCCTAGATACATGGAAAAATATTTCTTGATTTCTTCCTTCAAAAGGATATTGTTTTATCATTTGATTTTTTACAAAAAAATTCCAACACATTTATGCAAACTCTAAGTATGAAATTTTGAAATATAATAGCCTAAGATGTGTTTTCTGCAGTGACATAGGTTTGATTAACTTTTTCTGTGATAAAATAAAGTTGTGGTAACTTTCCACAAACTTGCTTATTTTAGCTATTCAATGTGCCAAATGTCTATTTTTTTTATCCGCTACTAAATTTTGGACCTAAAATACTATGGTCCGTCCCTTTTCTAATGAAACTAGTGGCACTCAATTTGGGTCATGTGGGGGCATTTAATTTAATCACCTTAGCTACATATAACCATTAAACCACAACTTCAAGATGACCCATGTTTTCATGAAAATCTCAAATGAATTGAACCTTACCCAAAAACTACTATGCTTCTCACAAATTGATCGAATGCTTTTGGGATTTTAATTTGAAGGATATGGGATTTATTTTTGATATAATTATGTGTGCATGGGTCATAAGATCATTTCATATGATCCCTATCAATGCAAACACATGTTCTAAAACTACCTTAAGCTGACCCTATGACAATAAAAAAATCCCTTTCACGAAATGAGACTTACTCAAAGGTTAAAAACTCCTTACTCCTCACAATTGGATCCAATACCTTTGGGACTTTGATTGAAGGTCATGGATTAGGCCTTGGATATTTATTTTTTAAAATTTTGGAGAAAAAAATTCATTCTACTTTTATTTATTTTGGAAAATAAAGGTTACAATCACTACTTCCAAATATAGGGGAAGTGACTAGTTGGTTTGTCTCTTTATCCATATTTGCAAAGTAGGATTAAAAAATCCAAAATAAATTCCATAGAAAACCATCAAAATCCATATTCAATTTACATTATTATGAAAATGTAGTTTAAGAAACAGAATATATATATATTTTGGATAATAAAGGTTACAATCACTACTTCCAAATATAGGGAAAGTGGCTAGTTGGTTTGTTTCTTTATCCATATTTGCAAAGTAGGATTAAAAAATCCAAAAGAAATTCCATAGAAAACCATCAAAATCCATATTCAATTTACATTTGAAAATGTAGTTTAAGCAACCGAATATATATATATATATATATATATATATATATATATATTCACATTAGTGTTTTAAAATATAATATACATCGGTACCTTACAAATATAATATGCATTGGTGTTTATTAGTTACAAGTGCACTAATGCGCCTTAATTATGTATCAACATGGAAAAAAATATCCATTAGAACTTCTAACCACCTAGAATTTTCTGTTATAGGTGAACATTAATTTAACCTCCATTAAACCTCTGTTGCAAACAAAGAAGGGATATATATAGCAAAGGAATATTTTAACCATAGTCAAGGGTATCATCCTCTGACACAAAAAGAAAAACATTGGCAATTACCTCTACACTCGAGATTGCTCAAAGGCAACTACTGAAAATTCCCCTCAAATAACTTAGAGAAGGAGTAGTAGGAGCAATGGGAGGAGGTTTCAATCAAAGAGAACCCACAAACACCAAAAGAATCCATCAACATCCTCCTGTTATGGACATTTTTATGAGACATCAATGGATGGGATTTTTTGAGCAATTAAATTGGTATGATGATGAGGTAACCCATGAATTTGTCATGGCCCTCAATTCTCAAGGAGAAAATAGTGTCATTATTGTTATTAGAGGACTTGCAATCCATTTGAATGCAGAGCTCATAAGCAGAGTAACCACCATACCCTTAGGAGTTTGATGGGGCAAGGAGGATAAGGCAGTAAGTGTCACATCCAAGAAAAACTTATTTTCCATATAGAGAATCACGTGGAAGACAAAAATGGAGTAAGAAGAGAGAGCCCCCCTTACCCTTGGGATGAAGTGGCCTATCACATCCTCAAGTACATATCTTGTGAGGGGAGGTTGAGCATTGTGTATGCCTATCAATTTAGGTTGCTCTATGAGCTAAGGTTCCAGACAAAGTTACCAATTCCAAAGAGGCTTAGTGTTCCACATTTCCTCTTACAATCCATCATTGAAATGAGCCAGAAAGTGAGGGAAGGGAAGCACCAACACATTTCCCATCATGGCCTCATCAAGCTCATTATCATGGATGCCTTAAGCCACCTAAAGAACCCTATGCTATGGAATGACTTTGTGGACATGGACAGGGAGGTATTCATTGAGACACAAGCCCTTACCTCCACACAGCAAGAAGAAACACCAACATCTAGTACTGGGGGTAGGGAAGAAAAGGAAGAAGAGAGGCAGAAAGCAAAAAAAGATAAACAAGCAAACACATAAGAAAAAGGGATAGAAATAAAGAGTAGAGGAAGAGAACCTTGAGCTTGCCCTCCAAACCTCAAAGGATAGGAAGACAAAACAAGAAAATAAGCCTCTCATGAGGAAACACAAAACAAGAGGTCACTGCCACATTGACCACACTTGGCACACCTGTCAAGCCCAAGAGAAGGAAGCCCAGGTAAGGCCCCTTATACTTTAAAATGAGAAAGAGAACCAGAATAAGGCAAGGAAGCCTCAAACCCCTTCAAAAGTCCCTATTACCATTGATGAATCAGTCAGTGAAAGAGAAGAAGTGGGACCTAGTGAAGGAAAATTTGAGGAGGTTACCTCCCCTAAAGCCAAGGGTAGATAACCTTTGCCACCCATAGGGAGGCCCACCCCTAGATAAGTCACATCTAAGAGGCTCAAAGCACAAGCTACCGTGTTACAAGAGAAAATAGAGGAACTACAAACAAAAAAAGGCCGCTACAGGGAGAAAAAGGACTGCTACAAGAGAAACATGGACTGCTACAAGAGACACAGGGACTGCTATAGGAGCAACAGGAAATGCTACAAGAAGAGGCAGCCACATCAAAAGGAAAAGAAGGTCTCCAAGAACTCCAAGAGCCTGATCCACAACCTGACCTTGGATCCTACTACAAATTTGTTGAGGGAGGTAGGATTATACCCGAAAAATTTTCAATACCACTCTTCTTTGAGTTGGAAAGGGAAAGAGGTAGAACTCATAGATGGATGCAAATTGTAAGATCCGAGAAGGTGGAAGATGTGGGACTCATGGAGGAAAAAGTGTATGAAATGAGTAAGGAATTGAATAACTTAAGGCTAAGAGAGTCAATCATGGAGGATTAGCTATAGACAAAGAACAAAAGGATAAGAGAGCAACTACACGAAAAGGAGATACAACTTGCCACTATGGAAAGTTTATCAATGGAATCCATACAGTGAAGGAAACCATTGAAATACTATGTCATCTTCCTCAAGGAGTAGTGGATGCAATTCCAGATAAAAAACATTAGCACAGTATGTCTCTCTACCTTTCTAAGACTATTAAAAGTTCATTGACTTTTGCAAAAAGGAAAGTATTGAGGATAGAGCCAAACTGAATGAGTTATACATGCACAATATGATCCTAACAGACATGAAATTTTGGGACCCTAACTCAAGATTGGGGGACATGTAACTAATGACACTAGCCTCTTGGTTGACCCATGAAGAAACAAGAGTTGAAGAAGTAAGGAGGGTGATGACAAAAGAAGAGAATGAGCCTTTATACATCAAAGTAGAATTAGTGAGCCCCGAGACTGTCATTAGTAACCACAACCTCATCTCCATGGATCCTGAATTGGTGCCTCGGTATATGGCAGCCCAAGAACAATCTATCCTCCATTTTGAGGACACCTTTATGATGTTGGGGACAAAAATTTTGCAGGCTTGCCAAAGAAGATGGCATGCTCTGCCTCACAATTTGCAAATCAGAGAGTATCGCTCTCCAAAAAGACTAAGGAATGCCTTGGAGAGAACCCCACTCTACAAAAGAGTCATGCAAAGGTTAAAGATCAACTGGACAGGGCTCAAACTTAGTACTCCCTTACAGTTGGGCCTACAGGAAAGAAGAAACTCGATAGAAGAACAAAAGGAGTGGACAGAGATAGAAGCAAATGCAGGGTTCCATCCATAGGAAGGTATACCATCTGAGATGCCTCAGGATGTTAGAGAGGCAACCAGGGCCATGAATGAACTTCACACTAGAGACTAAGTTGCTTAGAGCGTGAGCAACACCTTCAACATGGAGGTGATGATGGGTCCCATCAATAGGTATATTTTGAGGCCCATTGTGCTATCCTCTAGCCCTTAAAATTCTCCTTTTCTCACATTAATTTGCATTTTTAGCCATAATATGCTTATTAGGAAGACTAAAGGGTGCTTGTCATATTTCATGGCCTAATGTGATTAATATGTAGGCAAAATAAGCATTTTTGGAGATATTTACTATGCAGGGGCTTGTTGGAGACATCTAGAGAGAATATAGGAGGCTTGTCCACTACATTAACTCTCCAACTCGGCTTGAGACCAAAGATTCCTCACCAACAGCTCGAATCCACTAGCAGCCGAGGAACTCAAGTGCATGTGAAGATCCAAGGGAACCAGATCCACCAATTTCGAGATTTTGGAGGGAAGCAATCCTCCTTTCAAGGGAGCTGCCCCTCAGCCACTTTTTGTATAAATAAAAAAGCCTAAAGGCTCATTAGGATTTGAACTTTTGTTGGAGATAGGAGTAGCTACTGAGAGCCTAGTGCTTGATACTATTATTTTCATGTCATATGATGTATGTGACTCTTATTTTCTGTCAATGAAAAGCTTATTGTTGGCCTACATCTGAGTTAAATTTGGAGGGATGAAACCCTTAGGTTTGGGCCCAACAGAGGCTTTAGTCCCTCTCCTGTATTATTTCCTTGTTTTTGTTCAAGTCATTGCATTTATTTCCTTGTTTAAGTAGGAATTATATTACAAAAAGTGTAGTTGTAGGTTTGACCACCACCTCTCTTGTGGGAAGTGTGGTTGGAGGATCTACAACAACAAGCCAAAAACATGTGTTTATGATTTCTTGGAAATTGTTAAGTTTTGGATTGTAACTCTTTTGCATGCTTGGTTTCTGCAACTTAGAAGTTAGTAGCATTGATTTGGCAATTAGAGTAGGTATATGTTATAGGATAGAATAGATCTTAAAGAAACAAAATTCAACTCATATTTTCCACTTTGATTCATTTTGTTGTAATATTGACCATTTAATGCATGTGCTTGATTAGTCTACAAGGATTTTTGTTGACTTGCAGGGGTGGGCACACTCATCCACATCCACTTAGATCATTCCATCTTCCTCCTGGACACATCATACTGCTCTCAAACTCTGCCACCAAGATCACCCTTTCAAGGCCAATGAAGGACACCGTGGGCATGAAATTTTGTGCAAGATAGGCCTTCGAGGGGTACTAGTCTTGGAAAAAGGGCTCCCACATCCTTCATTCACCTTTGTCCACCTTCGTCCACCTTCAAGACACCATCCTTAGCCTCAGAAAGCTCCCAGACCCACCCCTATAGCAAAACAGGGCACTCTTGTAGCAAAGCAGGGCCTCCTGTAGCACTTCCAATAACAATCATGTAGCATTGCTTAAGTCCAACTAGATTTTCCCTAAACCTTGACTCTTGCATTTTGAAGTTGAATAATGACCCCAGGGCTTTGATTTCATAATTAAGGAGACTCCAAGACCACTCCACCCCTATCTTTTCTCCATTACAACCACAAAACAATAAGTAGAATTAGACTTAGTTTTTTGAATTCCATAGTTGTGTTGAAGATTGAATTCCTCCTTTCCAAGCAAGTTGCAATTAGATAAATGATTCATGCAAGTAGAATATTGATTTGAGTAGTGTGCAAATAGAGTAGCATGGTTTATTTCTACAATTAGAATAGTATATTCCTTTCATGCAATTACAATTAACATTTACATTTAATGAATGACATTTTCATTTCTGTAGTTAGAATCATGTTCATTTCCTTGCAATCATGATATGCTTTCATAGAAATTCTCTTTGTAGTTAGTTGAAGGAGTGGTCTTTGTATACCTTGATCTAATCTAATGATTGAGGGTGACATGAGTAGAACTTAACCTATTGTGCATATATCATTGTCACCTCTAAGTTTGTACGAACCTCGGGTTGATAATTTAAGTTGAGAGCCTCGGAAGTTGCAACATCCTTGATGCAATACAAGGACTCATCAAAACCTATGGTAGGTCTAAGAAGTATGTTGTTTCTCATTCATCATTACTACAATGGAACTAAAGAGAAGCACTCTTCCATATAGTGGACAACATTCAACCCCAAAATGTAGCATCACCATCCTCAAGTAAATCCAATTAGCTATACCATGCACTTAGGAGAGGTTTATCTTAAAAATAAAGGTCGGTAGTCCCTTTATTTTAATCGAGTATAAGGTATGCAAGGACAACCACGTCCACAATGGTTACACCCTCATTAAAATTTTCTTTAAATATATGTCCCTCCAAAAAAATAGTCCTTAATGGTATTGCTATGGTCTTGGATATCATTGTATAAATACAATTGTATAGGTAGGTAGGACAATAATTATGAAGGTCATTGGGTATCCTTCTTTGTAGTATTTTCTATGGACATTGAATTGAAAGCACCCGTAAATTTACCTTCTCACATGGAACCTTCCATCACCCTTACCAGGTTTCAGCTTATTAGATCATTGAAACCATCAATGAGCTATATATACTTTATTAATTTATTTTCTTTTAATGATTTATGTACTTCTAGTATTTTCAAGCCCTCCATAAATGTTATCCAATTTGCTTTATGATCATTCATGAACATTCTTCCAAATTAGGATTTCAAAGAAATGATCTTTTGATCCAAGTGGATATTGGTGGCCACCCGCTTATTCCACTTTGAACCCTAGCATTGTTTCCTATCAATTTTCTATTTTTCAACACAGTTTCCTATTTCGGCAGTTTTCTATTTTTGGTAGTTTTCAGGCCTTGAACTTCTGGATCCATTTTGAAGCCCTAAATGATGTTTTTATGGGAAATGGGAACACATCATCGTGTGACCAGGTTTGCAGTCAAAAGTTGTTTTCCTCAAATAGACCTTTCAAATGGGCTATCATGTACACCAAACAAAGGTTATATGCCAAATTTATGACCCCAAGAAGTTGACGTTCCAACTAACCCCATCAGGGCCCATAAGATTTTGGCGCTTCATCTCTTAGGGTTAGGTTTTTGGATGTTTTGGGTTTTCCATTGTTTCTTCATGATAAAAATGCCTAAGAACCTCGTTGTAACACAGTTCAGAAGGTATGTAGTTGTCACATCTTTTCTAAGAGATAAGCTACCATCCCTTGAATTATTTTGCTTTCATTTTGCATGTAAATACTTTTTAGCATTTTTTATTTATGAATTTAAGTTTAGTTTCACTGTGTCTATGTGTTTCTATTTTAAATATGTATTTAATTTCGTTCCTTCATAAAACTGGATCATCTTTATAATAGTTTCCCTTATGAGCTCCTTATAAACTCTCTTATGGTGTGCCATCACAACCCCCAAATCTCATTGAAATTATAACACATTTCATTTTCTTTGTTGCATATGTTGTATTACATATTTTTCATGGCTATGTGAAACGTTGAAAAAAAAATGTGTTCTCGCCTGCCCAAGTCTTCCATATGGTGATGATCTTTTGATGCCACTTTACATCCTCCCACTTTGATAAGTTGTCTTATTCATTCAGTATTAACTTATACCAACACTTCCTTCAATAAGTCCAAGCCTATGTGGATATGTAGAAGAGTCTTTAAGCCTACTTCATGATCTCTTAGTGACACCTAAATCCACAAACTTTTTGAAATACCACTCCATTTTTTTTTACATTTTGTAGATTTTGTTGAAATTACACCATTGCATGTTCTCCTCTACCTAGTCATAGACTTTCTACTCTTGTTGTACCATGATTTAAAACTCCTCATATGCCATCCAAATGGGATTGCATTTGAAGGGGGTTGGTGATTTTGAGCCTTCATTTTCCAACTATAGTTATATGGGGAAATGGTTAGGCCATACCTCCTCCCTATTATGATCCATATCCGTTATCTTCTCACTTATGATAGTACACCATCAAAAACAAAGAAATTATATAATTTTGAGGCAAATCTTCGCATCCCCTTATTATTCTTCCACTTAGGCGGTGGATCTAGTGACTCAACATCCACCAAGTGCTTCTCCTCAAAACAACCTATGAAATAGTTTATTGAGGGATCTTATCTACAAGTAAATCTTCATATCTCTCCCGTCTTCACTATGAAATTAAAGTCTTGTCCACAAATTATATCTCGTTCATAAAATACAAGTTGTGCAAGGAGTTATATGCAATAATATTTTCTCCCATGTCATAGTCCATAGATGTTTAAGATAAAGATGTACCTATGTAGTTATTTGAGTGTAGCAACTTGATTAGTGCAAGATCAAAACTAACACTGGTTTACATCAAAATTTGGTTTTTAGCACACTACTAGGCCATTTGATTGATCCATAACATCAACAACAAAGGATTTCCATCAAGAAAAATGTTTATATACTAGATCATCCCATAGTGTAGTCTTTTGGAAATGAGACAACACTGGTTTATGTAAAATAACTAACCTCTTAATGGATCTCTTTCTCTAGGAAAATATTAAGCATCTTGCATTTAAAGAGAGAGTAATAATTTGTTACTCCTTTTTGGAGCTTCGCTTGCTCTAAGGGATCCTTTGATAGATTTTTGTTTACATGAATGCACTTCCAGGAGACCCTATTCATTACGAATTGTAGAGATAACTTCCAAACCAAAGTTGGCTTTTGTGCTTGGGACAAGATAATATCCAAACCTCCTCCTACAAATATATCTTCCTATGTTGCTTTATACCTTTAAACTAGAAAATAACTTCTAGTTAAAGTTGGGGTGTCTTTCTCCTCAAAGGATGATGAATTGTCCTTGTTGACACTCTCCCTAGAGTTGTATTCTAACTAAATAATTTCCTCTTCCCCACTACTCCAATTATATTCCAAATCACCCTCTAATGCCTCTTCTACCTTTGTTTTACATGTTGGAAAATGTAACTCCTTTTTGTTGGCATAAGAAAAGGATTGTCCCTAGCCTCCCTCCCACTCAAAATATCCATTACTCATTTCCAAATCTTCTTCACCTTGGACAACCCGCCTTTCACAAAAGTTTGATTGATCCTTTATAAATATCGTTTCCATTTTATGCACTATGCTTCCCATATATCTTAAAATAGGGGATCCAAATCACATTTTGCATATTCTCATTATTTTTTCTCCTACTTTCTCTCCACACATTGTGTTGTTCCTCCCTTTATTTCTGAAACTCTTCCTGTCCTCTAAATTCTTCCCATGTCGTGTCTAGTTATTTCTAAACCTTTTTCAAAAAAATATCTTCTTATTTCCTTCCAATCATCACCTTTTTTACTCATTATACTTTGCTTATCCCCATTAACTCTTTTCAAGGTATCTCTCCAATAACTTGTTAGGCTCGCTACCAAGTGAAACTCTCCCACATCTTCATTCTCTTCCCTATCTAAGCACATATTCTTAATTTGAAAATGTTCTATACATTTATTGCACTTGAAAGGTATGTTTGTATAGTCTAAATTGCTTTGATATGATCTTGCACCCAATTGCATATCCATGCCATCTAGTAGGCCATTCCCTACCTCTATTTCAACACATATTTTGGCGACAATGGCGCACTCCCTGTTCTTGGCCAATGGAAATTTTTGGGGGCTAACTTTTTCCCATGGGCTAATTTTCCACACCTTTACACAAAAAATTATTCACCAATTTCCATTTTTTATATAAATTATTTGCCTAGTTCTATAACATAGACTTCTTTTATCTTAAAAATCACCATGGTTTTGTAGAAGCTATACAAAATTTCTTAGAAATTTGAATATGTTTACAAAAAATTTACAATTTGCATATTAGGAGCTAGTCAAATTTACCAAGGTTTTTACACATTAAGATAAATTTCCATCCTCAAAATTTTAATTGTCTTTGTCTTCTCATCAATTTACCTGTTTGTCCCAATGCTAATCTTGATGGACTTCATAATGTTGTCCACTAGAATTCCATTAGTAGTGTCCATAGTTTAACCTAAATGGGTATTTGGTTGATATGTTCCCTAACTAGGTTGAATAGAGGTACTAAGTAGCATGCAACTTGAGTGGGTAGCTATAATAATGCCAAACCTTCCAATAAATTTTAAGCTTATTTACCTTTGTTTGAACACAAAGATAATAAAAATATAATATACTAAATGGAAAGTTGGTGTACACCCCAAGGGATTCTTCCATTGTTTTGTTAACTAAGGTTTAGAGAGTTTTTTATCATATGACTCCAACTAAACCACCCAATGAGGGCTCGTTCTTGGTATAAGTATTCGTTTTATTTAACCATCAAATTTTCTATGACTGGATTCATTTTTTCTCTTTTTTTTTCAAGTGATCTTCTTCCTTTTTTCCTCCTAGAGGGTTTTGTCTAGATGATTTATTTTCCCTAGTTGAACTTCTCACATTCTGTATGTAATTCCTTATCCTATTGGTGGCTTCTATATGTCCTACATTTGATCACCCATGCAAGATCACATAAGATATCTTCTCCTATATTTGAGAAATTTTGAAGTATATCTTGTTTTGATCCTCTAAGGATACTACGATTTTGATTCTCACCCCAGTTTTTTTATTTTTTTTGTGAGAGTGTCCTCCTCAAGGTGACCTTGTATATCTCCCCTTGTCGTTGCATTTATCCTTACTTTCCCTTTGATTGTCTAGATGCATTTTCCTTATTGATGATGTTGAAAATAGCAACAAGAAATGTTAAAAATAAAATCAAGAAGAAACATCCTAATTTAATTTGTCCTTGAATTAAATTGGGAATTAAATTGTAATTCAATATCTCATGACAACTTGTAATAGTTAACTAAGTTAATTTGACTTAGTTAGCTCAGTTAATTTGAGTTGAGGGTCTAACTAGAGTCATGTAGAGTGTCTCCTACAATTAGGAGCACTAGTTGAGTTTATTTTGAGTTGTAATTATTTAATTTAGTCTAACTAAGTTAAATTCAATTAAACTAGTTCCAACTGATGGAGGAATTAGTGGGAGATCCAATAGTGAGGTGTAACATGTAGCAGTGGGGTCTAACTTACTAAAGTGGGGTGTAACTTACTGTAGTGGGGTGTGACTTACCACAGTGGGGTGTAACTTACTGTAGTGGGGTGTAACCTACAGTAGTGGGGTGTAACCTGCAGTGATCAATAAACTGAAGATTCACTCATAATTAACTCATGCATGTCAGATCAGAGAAATACCTAGTTGAGATTGGAGTTCAGGGACAGTGTACTATCAGTTGTATAATCATCTAAATTGTATAGGTGGTGCATGCAATCAGAGGAAGGCCTATGAGGATTGTGCAATTCATAATTGTGGAATTTCCCAATTAAATATGGGCTAATTCCAAAGGGAACAACGCAAGGAAATAGGAGCTTAGCGGGCAACAAAATTAGTTTGAGCTTGTCTAGGAAGCAGTGAGATAGATAGAGATAGTGCAGAGGTTGCTCGGGCTTGAGAAAAGCATTGTAATCTTCTCATATTTTCTGATTAATGCAATATACAAATAGCGGGGGTTTTTAATTGTGGCTTTCCCTATAAAATCATTGTGTTATGTGTGATTGAATTCTTTCTCTTATATGCTTCGTGATTTCATTGATCGTTTATTGTTTCTGCTAATGAGTAGAGTAGATTCAAGTCAATTGTTTTAGCATATTACAATTTGCAGTTTGAATCTACAAGAAATTTATACATGGTATCAGAGTTGAAATCACTATAGAAGAGGAGAATACGAGTTTTTCTTTTGCAGGAGAAATCAAATTTGCAATATCATACTTTAGAGCTAGCAAGATGTCGTTCTACAGATTGAGACTCGAATATGCCCTTGAGGGTAGTTCGAACTATATTGCTTGGAAGGATAGGATGGAGGCAGTGTTGGAAGACAATGGGCTTAAGGAATTCATAGACAAAGATATTCCTAAGCCAGCTGATGCTCAAGATCTGGTAGAGTGGAGAAAGTGTGTGGCAAAGGTGAGAAGGATTATCTTAGAAGGAGTTCAAGATCATATTGTCTCGAACCTCCACGGTAAGGAGACTCCATTTGCAATGTGGAAGGCCTTGACAGACCTATTTCAAAACAACAGTGACCACAGGAAGTTGGCATTAAAGGACAAGCTTAGAAAGATCAAGATGGAGAAGGGTGACTCTATATCGAAGTACTTGACCAAGTTCACCCAATGTCGGGATGAGCTTGGAAGTGTCGATGTTATAGTTGCTAAAGACGATATGGTGAGCTTAGCACTTCTAGGCCTTCCCAAGAGCTGGCACAACTACCAGGAATCAATTAATGGGAGGGAGAAGCTACCAGAGTGGGAGTGGTTGTGGTCCGACTTGGTACAAGAAGAGATTTGGCGGAACACTAGAGATGGGACCTCATCCAAAGAAGTGGAAGAGGACTTTGCATTAATCAACAAAGAAAATAAATCCAAGGGAAAGCAGTCCCCAAGTCGAGGAGGGCAGCAAGAAGGACTTTTCGAACACCAAATGTTTTCACTATCACAAGTTCAAGCACTATGCCACGAAATTCCCACTGAAGAAAGCAAGCAAGAAGGAGCCTGCAGTAGCAACAATAGATGAAGCTCTAGCTTCACAATTCGAACTTGATTTCACTCTCATTGCATGCATGATAAGAACTATAATGTGAAGCATGTGGTATCTCGATAGCGGTGCCTTGTTCCATATGACGGGGAATAAAGATCTCTTCAGTGACTTGGAGGAGAAAGACCTCAAGCATAACATAGAGTTTAGAGATGATGGGAGGTATATCGCGACCGACATCGGTAGTGTTACTTTTTAGAGGGAGCCTGGCTCCCCTCTCAGACTCACATATGTGATGTATGTTCTAGGACTAAAGAAGAACCTTGTTTCTGTCGCGGTATTGGAAGACTGTGGCTACGATCTGATTTTTAGCAAAGGAAAGGTTTTCCTTAAACACATCGCCACGAGACAGGTGAAACAGATCAGTGTGAGAGTCAAGAACCTATATGCACTTGGGGTACACGATGCATGCAAAGCCTTGAGGAGCAAGGCAAAGGTTAGAGATTTGGTGGTTAGGAGGGAGCATAAATTACCTCTCAACATGTAGCCTCAAAAGTAGCCTCAGCAAGTTATGGAGCAACCAAAATTGGAGAAGCAGAGAGGAGGATGAGTGGAGACATCCACTCAAGCAGAGACCTCCAATAGGGGGGAATTTCGAGCCAAGTGGACAAAGGGAGCACATGCAACCATACCTCCTGGTGTGAGGTCGGGCGATGTGAAGCAATAGTCCCAAGAGTTGCAGAAATTTGGGCAAGGTCCATTGAGGTGTGTTTGTATCATGGATCATTACCTTGCTACGGGGACCCATAATATTCAGTAGCAGGAGGATCAGTGTCAGTCGGATACTGAGAAGTGAATAGCAGTGCTGAAAACAGAGCAGGAGGCTCAGTAATAGAGTCAACAACCGCACAATTTTTTTCCCAGTAGATAGTTGCAGACATAGTTGATTCTATTTATTTTGATTGGATGCTTTTTTTTGTTGCAGATGTTACAGTAGCAACAACAACAATGACAAGAGTTGCATGCAGAACATTCCAAAGGTACCAGATCAGGATAGAGTTGAATTCCTCGCTTGTTTAGAGGGAGTGTTGAAAATAGCAACAAGAAAGGTTAAACATAACATCAAGAAGAAAAATCCTAATTTAATTTGTCCTTGAATTAAATTGGGAATTAAATTGTAATTCCATATCTCATAACAACTTGTAATAGTTAAGTAAGTTAATTTGACTTAGTTAGCTAAGTTAATTCGAGTTGAGGGTCTAACTAGAGTCATGTAGAGTGTCTCTTACATTTAGGAGCACTATTTGAGTTTATTTTGAGTTGTAATTATTTAATTCAGTTAAACTAGTTCCAACTGATGGAGGAATTAGTGGGAGATCTAGTAGTGAGGTGTAACTTGCAGCTGTGGGGTGTAGCTTACTGTAGTGGGGTGTAACTTACTGTAGTGGGGTGTGACTTAGTGCAGTGGGGTGTAACCTGCGGTAGTGGGGTGTAACCTGCAGTAGTGGGGTGTAACCTATAGTGATTAGTAAATTACAGATTCAATCATAATTAACTCATGCATGTGAGATCAGAGAAAGACCTAGGTGAGATTGGAGTTCAGGGACAATGTACTATCAGTTGTATAATCACCTGAATTGTATAGGTGGTGCATGCAATTAGAGGAAGGCCTATGAGGATTACACAATTCATAATTGGGGAATTTCCCAATTAAATATGTGCTAATTCCCAAGGGAACGACGCAAGGAAATAAGAGCTTGGCAGACACCATAATTGGCTAAGTATTGGCTTGAGCTTGTTTGGGAAGTAATGAGATAGATAGAGATAGTGAAGAGGTTGCTCGGGCTTGAGCAAAGCATTGAAATCTTCTCGTATTTTCTGATTAATGCAATATAAAAATAGCAGGGGTTTTAAGCTTTGGCTTTCCCTAGAAAACCATTGTGTTATGTGTGATTGAATTCTCTCTCTTCACTACAACAAAACCAGCGATTAGCGTCCCTTTTTACTTCTCTTTTTGCATATAGAGTCCATTTTTGGTGCTATTTGCATCCATTTATCAAATATGGTGCAAAACTTGACACAAAATTTGCATCAAGTTTTGCACCAAATCTTACACCAAGTTTAGCACCAGGTATTGCGATAGGTTTTGCACCACGTTTTGCACCAAATTTTATGCCAAGTTTTGTGTCATCCTTTGCACCAGGTTTTGTTCCAGGTTTTGCATCAATTTTGGCATCTATTTTTGTTTGACATACTTTTGCATCCTCATTTGCATCCACTTTTTGCACCTACACTTGCATCAACTTTTGCATCCTTTTATAAATCATTTTTTGCATCCATTTTTTCATCCATTTGTGCATCACTTTTGCGCCAAGTTTTACATCGAGTTTTGTGTCTAGTTTTGCATATAATTTTGCATCTACTTTTGTTGCATCCACTTTTCCATCTTGTTTGGCATCCATATTTACATCCTCTTTTGCATCTATTATTGTACCCACTATTGCATCTAATATTTTTGTGCCACAATTGGCGCCTAGTTTGGCACCTCCTTTTGCACCCACTTTTGATTATAATTTTGCATCCACGTTTGCATCCTCATTTGCATCTAGGTTTTCATCAACTACTACATCTATTTTTGCATCCCTTTTTGTATCCAATTTTGGACCAGGATTTGCATCGGGTTTTGTGTCTCGTTTTGCATCTACTTTTGCATCAACTTCTATTGCATCCACTTTTGCATACAATTTTGCATCCACTGTTGCACCCATTTTAAATTTCACTTTTTGCATCCCTTTTTACATCTTCATTTGCATCATACTTTGATTCTTTTTTTTCATCTATCATTACATCCACTTTTGTTATGCCATAATTTGCACCATGTTTTGCACTCACTATTGTATCCACGTTTGCTTCCAATTTTGCATCCATGTTCACATCCTCTTTTGCATCAAATATTGCATCTATTTTTGCATCCACTTTTGTGTCAGGTTTATGCATTGGGTTTTGCATCTCGTTTTGTATCTACTTTTGCATCTACTTCCATTGTATCCATTTTTTTCATCCAATTTTGTTTTGCCTGTTGCATCAATGTTTGCTTCCACTTTTACATCCATTTTTGCATCTTATTTTGCATATTTTTTGTCTATTGTTACATCCACTTTTGTTGCACCATATCTTGTGCCTACCATTGCAACCACATTTGCTTCCATGTTTGCATCCACATTTGCATCCTCTTTTGTGTTCAAGTTTGCATCAGATATTGTGTATGTTTTTGCATCCCCTATTGTATCCACTTTTGTTTCATCCATTTTTGCATCTACTTTTGTGTCCGTTGTTGCATCCACATTTGTTTCACCACAGTTTGTGCCAAGTTTTACACCTACCATTGGACCCATGTTTGCTTCCACTTTTGCCTTCATGTTTGCATCCAAGTTTGCATTGACAACTGCATCTACTTTTGCATCCACTTTTGTGTTAGGTTTTTCATGTTGTTGTGCATCTACTTATGTTGTATCCACTTTTCATCCAATTTTACTTCTATTGTTGCCCCCATTTCTATGTTCGCTTTTGCATCCCTTTTCCAACACTCATCATATTTTCTGCATTGATGATATTCCTTATGGCATTGACAATTATGAACAATTGATGACAATGTCAATAATATTGACAATGATGAAAATGAAGATGATGGCGATGACATGAATTGTGATTATGATGATAAAGACGATAGTGGTTACAATGACATTAATGATGATGATGGCAATGATTATGATGATGACGATGCTAATGACCTTGGCGAATCTTCCCAATTTTAGATGTTGTCATTGTCATAATCATAAGCATTATCTTTGGTGTCATCATCATCATTTTCATCTAGGTCATCATCAAAAACAATAATGGCATGAATGATGATGATGATTACAACAATGTTGATAGAAATTACATTAATGATGATGATGGGGATGATAAAAATGACAATGACGATGATAATGGTGGTGATGATGATGATCATCGATCATCTCTCAAAAATAGAGTTGTTATTTCTCTTACGTATATCAATGTGTCCTAAACAACCCTTTTCTAGCACTGATCACATTTTTTGGGTTGATGATATTTCTTACAACGTCTATAATTATAAACAATTGCAAACAATGTCCATAATGATGATGATGATGGAGTTGATGATGATGGCATGAATGGTGATTATGATGATAATGTAATGATGGCAATAACGATGACAAGGATGATGGTGATGATGATGACAATGATTATGATAATGAGAATGAACAATTACTAGTTTCACTACCATCTTCTGGATACATATTACTATCATACTTTTTAAATTTTCTGTCTCTCTTGAGGTATCTTACTATAATGGTGTTGTCAACACTAGAAAGATATCTTGTTGTAATGGTGGTTCTAATGTTAGCACTAGCAAAGTTTTTGTTAAATTTTGGTTAAAAAAAATCGATTTATGCAATTATTTTGACAATCTATGTAAAAAAGTAAATAACATCCAATTATTTTGACTGTAGTCCCATTGATTATCATGAATTCACCAGTCTGAAGACCATCTTCTACATACATATTATTATTAAACTTTTTGCATTATATCCCTCTTATATCTTGTTGTAATGGCAGTATTAGCACTAAAAAAATATCTTGTTGTAATGGTGATGTTAGTATTAGCACTAAAAAAATCACTAAATTTTGGTAAAAAAAAGTTTATCATTTATTTATTTTTAATTTGGGAAATTTTTGTTTTTATTTTTTTTGTTTTTAATTCTATTTTTATGCAGTAATATTTTTTTTGGTTGAATTTTGGTAGTAACTAGTTTTTGGTCGAATCATATGTATTAACCATGTTCTTTATGCTACAAGTCTAATTGTTGGGACAAAATTGCTCTTTCAAATAAGTTGCAAAAGCTATTTTACATCCATTGTTGCACCCATGTTTACACCCACTTTTACATCCCTTTTTGCATCCTATTTTTCATCTTCATTTGCTTCTTTTTTTGCATCTATCATTACATCTACTTTTGTTGTGACAAAATTTGTTCCATGTTTTGCACATACTGTTGTACCCACGTTTGCTTCCAATTTTGCATCCATCTTCACATCCTCTTTTGCATAAAATATTTCATCTATTTTTGCATCCACTTTTGTGTTGGGTTTTGCATCTCATTTTGTATCTTCTTTTGCATGTACTTCCATTTCATCCATATTTTGCATCCAATTTTGTTTCTCATGTTGCACCCGTGTTTGCATCCACTTTTACATCCCTTATAGCATCTTGTCTTGCATCTAAGTTTGCATATTTTTTTGTGTCTATTATTACATCCACCTTTTTTGTGCTATTATTTGTGCCATATCTTATGCCTATCATTGCAACCCACATTTTCTTCCACTATTGCATCCATATTTGCATCCTCTTTTGTGTCCAAGTTTGCATCAAATATTGTTTATGTTTTTTGCATCCCATTTCGAATTTACTTTTACATCCACTTTTGATTTGTCTAGTTTTGCAACTAATTTTGTGTTCACTATTGCACCCATGTTTGGCCATGTTTACATCCCTTTTTTCATCCAAGTTTTCCTCCTTTTTGCATTCAAGTTTGTGTCCCTTTTTTTTTACATTCATTGGAGTATCCACATTTGTTTCACCACAATTCATGCTAAGTTTTATGCCTACTATTGTGCCCATGTTTTCTTCCACTTTTTCATCCATGTTTGAGTCCTATTTTGTGTTCAAGTTTGTATGAACTATTGCATCTACTTTTTCATCCACTTTTGTTCAATTTTTCTGTCTTGTTCTGCATCTACTTATGTTGTGTCCACTCTTCATCCAAATTTACGTCTATTTTTACCCCCATTTTTTTGTTTACTTTTGCATCCATTTTCCAACACACATCATATCTTTTGCATTGATTATATTTCTTACGACATTGAAAATTATGAACAACTGATGACAATGTCAATAATTATAACGATGATGATAATGAAGATGATGACGATGACATGAATTGCGATTGTTATGATAATGACAATGATGATAAAGACGATGGGAGTTACAATGACAATGATGATGATGCTAATGACCTTGGCCATTCCTCCCAATTTTTAAATGTTATCATGGTAAAAATCATAATAATTATCTTTGGCGTCATCTTCCAAGTCATCATCATCTGATCATCATTATCATTATTTTCATCTTGGTCATAATCAAGAACAATAATGGCATGAATGATGATTATGATGTTCATGATGAAGATGACAAAAATTATGATAAAACTTATATTAGTTATGATGATGGGGATGATGACAATTATAATGACGATGATAATGGTAGTGATGTTGATGATCATCAATCATTTCTAAAAAATAAAGTGGTTATTTTTCTTTCATATATCATGTGTCCTAAGGTTGGTGATATTTCTTATGATACCTATAATTATGAACAATTGACGACAATATACAAAATCATGATGATGATGATGATCATGAAGAAGACATGAATGGTGATTATGATGATAATGAAATGATGACAATAATGATCACATTGATGGTGGTGATGATGGCAATAATGAAGATGATGACCCTCCCTCTAAACTAGCGAGGTACTCATAATGAGACAAAAAAGTACTCTCAAGTTGAAATATTCATATAAGAAGGGATCTAGATTGATAAGCATCAATGATGATTTACATCAGCATAGCCAAAATTTTCAAAATAGTAAGGCCTTGACTAACAAGTTTATCTCTCCATTAGATCAGAGCACAATGTTGGGAGGCATAAATTTGGACACCACTGCCTTTCAAGGCACTTACCCCACCAAGATGTTTACCAGGTATGTCCTCACATGATCATTTCCTAATCCACTATCATAATATTTGACACCAGAAAATGTCAATCCTCATGACTATTCTTATCTTGGATTAATGTACTTGACTTATGGCGATTAGTCCTAGTCAATGTCCAAATTCTCAAAGAATATTGGTCCCAGATGTTTATCCAATCCACCATTATCCCTACTAGTGCCTTTACTAGGCTTACGATTGTTAATCCTAGCCATAGTACATGACACATGGATAACATGGTGTCTACCCTCACTCCCTCTCAACCAGGGAGGAAACATCCACAAGCATAAGATTTTCTCAAGAATACCCATCATTTTCGTAGAGAATAACATCATTAATTTGTTTTCATCACATGACGACTTTATGATTAAGCATTCATAGATTTGTGGCAAAATATTTCCCCTTTTGTATTTGTGATGGAATACAATAAAAAAGTGAAAGCCAAAATCATTAAACATACACTATATTGATTTATCTAAGTCTAAACTCTAAGGTTGAAGTGAAAATTCATGTAAATCTTATATCTATGAGTTGTGCCAAACTTATGAAAACCTTATTCCCTAAGTCCTATATATAAGAAAATGAAAAAGAAAGAAAAATAAGGGCCAATAAATGGTAACTCATGTATTCACTCCCTCTTTGGAAAATATATGAATATATACACTCCTAGTCACACTTGATCACATGTATGTGATGGTTAAATCATGAATTCTTCTTTTCTCCTTGCATTTTCACTTCATCATTTAAGCACCTAATTGAGGATCTAAGGAATGTTTGTTTCCTAAGGCTTTCATGTCTACTCTTGGTTTACTTATGTCACACTACTGTCAATTTATGTGACAGAGTGAAATACATAAGTTTGTGGAGTTATTATAGAGGTGTATTGAGTTCGTAACCACACACACATGTATTACATCTCATTGATCCACATGTGTGGGTTGGAGACTCATTTCTTGACAACTTTAATGGAGACTACTTTGTGGCTTTAATGGTATAGCTTACAAAATATCTTGTTAAACATTTCGATTCATTCTTTCTTTTCCTCGAGACACTTATAATATTGAAGTCACTCCCAACAATCCATGGAGATGGGGAGTATAAATTACTTGTGCTAGAAATAGAATTGAGAAATAGAGGTTTTCCATTTGCGATATTGGAGTCATAGACATTGGATACATGGTAGTAGTCCTCAATGTCAATTAACTAAAATTGTATTATCATAATGCGAAAAGAGGTAAACATATTGGTAACCTTGATGTCTTAATCATTTCAAATAATAACCATTCCACCCAAGTATCTCTAAGCATCAACCACTACTACTTGGAAATTCCTCCCCCATTTTCTAATTATATGAGGTTGAACCTCACTTAATATTTTTGCTTCTTATATCAACATTATTTATGGGTGCTTTGCATACCATTTTTCTTTTAGGAGTTTGTTTTCGCTTACTATTGATGCCCCTCATGTTCCAAGACTATTTTCATCAAAAATTTACATAGAAATAAAGTATAAAGTGACTAAAAAGAAACATGTCTCAAGATTTAAGTGCTTGGACAATTCCACTTCATGACTCCTATATTTCCTTAACCTGGGACCAAATGGTGAACTTGATGGCCTTAAGGGAAATTGATCAATGAAAATCTAAAAAAGAGGTGATTTTTGACTTTATCACATACAATTTAATATACTAAAAAAAATATCCATAACAATTTCATCAATCAATGAATCACTAAAAAAAATATCCAAAACAATTTCATCAAGAAAAGAATAATTGCATTATAAAATACAATATATAAACATTTTGGGAAAGTTTTGCTAAAACATGCTTAAAAATCAGCATATTTAATATTAATATTTAACAATAATATGGACAATAACACATTTTGATAAATTAAATAACATATTATCAAGCCTAAAAAATGTCACTAACTAAAAACTACAAAGCATGCAACCAATGGAAGTGACCACTCAAGGCCACCATAAGACAATTAATCTATTAAGACCAAGATTAATGGGGACAAAGATCTATAAAGGACAAAGGAAAACCTATTTTAACTTTATTGTTTTATTAGCCTGGTTCAAGATGAACATTTCAAGATATCATGAAGAACATAATTAGTTTTATTGCATTAAGAAAACCCAAGCACATTCTATAACTTAGCAAGAAAGAGATGTATAACACCCATCTCAGCAACACGACACATGACATTAAGTTACTTTACTATATATAATTTAAACTCCTATCATAAAATCACAAATTTAGCATGAATGGAATGTTTAAAATCCATTTTTATAAAAACAAAATATAATTTTTCTTATAGAAAAATATACCAAAAACTAAATATATTTTTCTAGAAAAAAAAAAATACTAAAACTAAATATATATTTTAAAAAAAACTAAAACATAAGCAAACTAGAATTTGAATTTGACATTCTTGGTCACTTTTGGAAACATATGGTGGAATGTAATCTCTTTATCCTCATCTTTAGCTTTTTCCTAAAAAATAAAAGCATACAAAAGTGGGAAAGAGCCATAAAGCATGGGGAAGCTTTTTCCTAAGCACAAAAGCATCTAAAAAGTGGAAAATTCCTTTTTTATATGAGGAAACATTATTCACCCAAAATATTTTTCCCAAATTGAACTAATGAGGAATTTTGGAAATCTTCATAGCCTCCACTTTCCTATATATTAGAGGCTTGGCCATTGAAAAAATGATGGGAATTTTGTATTGTCACGCTCTTGAGATCTGTCTTGAGAGGGAGAGTTTTGGAGCTATGAGTTGGGGGAGGTGATGTTGCAACTATATCTGATTGTTGTAACTTTCCTCCAACTCCTTTATTCATATAGATCAGTTGTTCTTCCTTCCATATGTTTCTATTCATTCTTTACTTCTTCTATTTAACTAATGTATGCATGGTTTTTGGTTTATATTTATTTATTCAATAATATTTATATGTTTTTTATAGTTTTGATTATTAAGATATTATGTTGTGAAGGTTGCTTTATTCTCTCTCTTATGTGTAGGACCAAGCTTTGGAGCGCTTCTTGGCTATATGAAAAACTCCAAGAAGACCTGCATGCGAGGACTCACAAGAATTCATTCTCTTTTTCTTAATCTATACTCTACATCTTGATCTACTAAGAATCCTAAGCCTTAGAACAACCTTTCTCTTAATTGGTTTGTCCTAGGTTTCTGAGATAAACTGAGAGGGTTTTGTTTTCATCTAACCATGCATTAAATCCTACAACAAAATGATATTTAGAAAATTTAATATATTTCACTATGTAAATGAACTTAGTAAAATGAACCCATAGAGGTGGTCATAAATGGAAATAAAAGTAAAACTCTAAACAAGAAGCCAAAAGTGGATTTAACCATGGATGAAAAATTGGGAGTAGAATTGGATGTTAAACTAGCCCTCAAAACAATATGCAAACAATGACACAAAAAGGTTTTTAAAGTAAAATTAAAAAAGGGTGCAACACTAGACACAAAGAAGGGAACAAAATAGGGCATATGAAAGGATACCGAATTGGGTGCAAACAAGGATGCAAAAATGGACACCAAAATGAGGATGCAAAGAATGGTGTAAAATTAGGATGCAAAAAGGATGTATGAAAAGACACAAAACAAGATGCAAAATGGGACTAAAAAATGGTGAAACCAAGGATGTCAAAGATGATGCATAACTAGATGAAAATTCCAACTAAAATCTAGGTGCAAAATGAGATGCAAATGTGGACACAAAATGTGGCAGAAAAAAGGATGCAAATTTGGAAGCCAAAAAGGATGAAAAACTAGATACCAAAAAGGATGCAAATTTGGACATAAAAAATGGTGCAAAATTGGACACAAAAGAAGAAAAAATGGTGCAAAAATGGGCATAAAAATGGCTCAATTTTGGATGCAAATTGAGATGCAACATTGGATGTAAAATGATGCAACAAATCATTCAAAACTTGGTGCAAAAACAAATGCAAAAGTAGACGAAAAAATGGCTCAAAAGTGAACGTAACAATAGACACAAAATGGGATGCAAAGGTGGATGCAATATATGGTTCAACATAGGATGCAAATTTAGATGCTCAAAAGGATGAAAAATTGGATGCAAGAAATGGTGTTAAAAATGATGCTAAATTGGATGCAACAAATGATGCAAAATTAAATGCAAAATATGGTGCAAAATAGGATGCAAAAAAGGGAGATAAATAAAATGCAAAAGTGGATGCAAAAAATGGTGCAAAAATGCATGCGAAATTTGGCACTAAATCAGATTCAACATATGGTGCAAAACTGGATGGAAAAGATGGTGTAAAAAAAGGCAGAAAAATTGGCACAAAAATAGATGTAAAAATAAGTACAAAATTAGAAGCAAAAGATGGCATAAGACCAGATGCAAAAATTGGCACAAATTGGATGTAAAAAAAGGCGCTAAATAAGATGTCAAAGATGGTGTAAAAATCGATGCAAATTATGACACAAAAATAGAAGCAAAGAATTCCACAAAAGAGGAAGCAAAAAATGATGCAAAAATAGATGTAAAAAAAGGCACAAAACTAGAAGCAAAACCTGTTGTAAAACCAAATGAAAATCTTGGTGCAAAATATGATGCAGAAAATGATGGAAAATTTGGCGTAAAAAAGATGCAAAATTTGGTGCAAAAAAGGACGCTTTAAAAATTGTACAATAGAGCCAGATTTAGCGCCAGGTTGCTCATCCCAATTGAGAAAAAAATGCACTAGAATCTGGTGCTAAATCTGGCGCAAATTCCCTGTTTTGTTGTAGTGCTTATATGCTTCGTGATTTCATCGATCGTTTATAATTTTCGCTAATGAGTAGAGTAGGTTCAAGTCAATTGTTTTAACATATTACAATTTGCAGTTTGAATCTACAAGAAATTTCTACAAATTATGCCTTCTTTTTATGATGATAAATCCACCCTCTTGGAGAATCTTCTCTCATACTCAACTAGATGTGTGTTACGACTTGACAAGTATGCCTTTAAGTTAACACCCATTTAAGTGTCATCACATAGGATAACCCTAGATGAGATGTGATTGGAAAACCCAATTCCATCTTGCAAATTTCCCTCCTTAATGTGATCTTGATGGACTCAAGTAGGAAGAAACCCTTATAAACCACTGCTATTAGTTAATACATTCTTTAACCTTCCACAAGTTAGTCCTAATTACAAAACCATGGTACTTTTTTTTGATGTGTTGACCTCTAACAAGGGGTCTCTTTCACCTACCACTATCACGAGAGGATTTAACCCATCACACTCCCTGAAATGGTTATTGTTGTATGCTCTACCTCTTATTAAGGCTTGCTCATTTATGCCTTAATCAAAAGATCCACCCTCTTCCACCTATTTATGTTCGAGTTGTATTAAAATGTCATTTAATTCCATGCACAACTAACTACAAACCCTTTGATCCTACAATGTCCATGTTAAATCCTACCTACCCCTTTCCTTCCCTAGTCATCTTCCTTATATACTAGTCATTTCCAATACCACATTCTTCATTACACACACACACACACACAATAACAATAATAATAATCTAATTTTAAGGGCACAACCAAGCAAAACACCATATTGGTGTATGAGACCCCCTTGTTTGTGGAACAATCTCATACACAATGTTCACTATGTATATAATAATAATAGTAATCTAAGTTTATGGTCACAACCAAACCTAGCACCAAATTGGTGTATGAGATCCCCTTGTTTAAGGAACAAGGGATCAACCTTTACGTAGCAATTTGACAACTAACATCAATGAAGGTGTACATACTTTGTCCCACTCTAGATTTGAACCTATGACCTTAAGAGGAAACACATGTTCTTAACCATATATAATCAAATTTGGGCTAATTACACGAAACTCTCATTAATTTACTCCTAAACCATAACCCAACCAAGGCTTTAAATTTAACCACATTTAGCCTTTTTCTCTTTAATTTGTTGAAGTGGTCCCTTCATACACATATCTTGGTGTGCTTTTCGTGGGCCCTCACCTAAACATGTTCCCTATTACAAAAGAGAGAATTTGCAAAGGATATGTTACACTAAGTACACTTGACAGACAATGTTTCTAGCCTTAGTTCCAAAGAGGTTATGTAAAAATTATATTTTCCACACTTTAGTGTGTCCATTAGTTTGTATGGGTGTGAAGTTCATGGTATTAGACTTTCAAGCATCGGTTTTCCTTAAGTCAATATAGTTATAATTTCTACAATGTCCAAAACCATGTGCACCAAATGCACAACCCCATAAATAATTATTTCAACTAAGTTTGGAGTTTCTATGTTGCACATTCAAGTGATATTCCACATAACAATGTTGCTCCATAAACTAAGGTGAATTGCAAATACAACGACCATTAAATAAAAGTAGATACCTCAATAAGGTCCTACCATCATCCATGATGTTTCCTAAAACAAGGGCATCAAGGTACATGGTATGCACATTGTGTGTCATTTTCATAGTGTGTAGCACTAAACATTGATTGACATCCATTTGTCATTTTCTCCATTGACACTTTGCACATGTTAAAGGGGTATCCACAAGTTAATCTAGTATTAAATATAAATGTGTGTATATGACACACATAGGACAATTTGCATTGAATTAGTGGAACTATTGTTAATGAAGATGCATGATTATTACCAAAACTACCTCCAAATTGAGAATGTGCACATCAATATCCCTACATATATTAGATTAAATTATTTGGATTGAGACTTTCCTTATGCCAATTTCTCATATGCACTGAGAGAAATATGATAATCATAATTCAAACACTAATGTTTCTATATGTTAATCTATTATGGGATTTGAGACATGCATTATTGCCTTTCTAGAAAATCACGGGGAGATTATTGTCTCCCATTACTTTTCATCGAGAGATGGCTTAACATAAAAGGGACATGATTGGAAGAATAGAAGAGACCTCCTTGGATGATACCTCATGATTGAACCCCACATCCAACTCATAAACTCATTCCTTTATTGACCTCTATGGGGATAGAGGTATAAGAAAGTTTATAAATGAATCTAGCGATTTTACTTGGTAATTGCTAAAGAGGATGACTTAGCATAAAAATACATAACTGGAAGAATAGAAGAGACCTTGGAAAATACCTCATGGTTGAACCCCACATCCAATTGATAAACTCATTCCTTCATTGAGCCCTATTATCTAGAGGCATAAGCGAGTCCATAATTCTACCTAGTGGTTTTGCTTAATAAGTGCCAACCACTGTGGAACAACACCACAACAAAAAATCAATTGTAAAGTTCATTGGCCTCCTATCTTTGGAGAGAAGTTTGGGAAGACCTGGGAAAAAGTTTGCTTAGCAAGTACTAACCACCTTGGAACAACACCACCACATAAAACCTATTGCAAGGTTCATTGGCCTCATATGTTTGGAGAGAAGTTTGGGAATACCGGTCCTCTTTTGCCATTTCTTTTTAACAACTCTCCTCTTGTGATGACTTGTACATGCGTTTTTGTAGCCTTTTTGTTTTCTTAAATTCCCTCGAGACTCTTGGCTCTTTCGATGTTGTACAATCTTTTATTGGGTTCTATTCGCATATTTGTGAACATGCTGCCACGTTATTTCCGGAGACCCCTGGTTCAAGATTAATCCCAACCCCGTGCCGTGGTGGATAAGTTTCCCGTTCCGTCGGTTGGAGATTAGAAAGTGGGTCGTCTCAACCGCCAATCTCGATCTCTCTCCCTGTAGAGATAAGATATGATGCAGGTTGGTCATGCCCATCTCTTTCGCTGTCTCTGGAGCCATGGATGGATCAATGAGTGGAACGATGCAAATGATGGGACATGGGAAGAGTTACTGACCGAATAGTGTTTTCCAAGATCTTCAATTGATCCCATCAATCATCCAGAGGTGACATAAAAGCGCACGGGCCGAACCCAACAAACCAGAGCCTCAATCAATGAACAGTAGGGGCAGGCGTGACAGATACTAAGAGCACAGACTTTTTTGTTCTGACGTCACAGCTGCCGCAAGCATATACCTCAGGCTGAGGTCGACCAAAAAGGTCGCCGGAATCGCCGCTTGAATCGCGGAAAGCGCAAGCGACGGGAGAATTCAGACAAATTCCAGAAAGGTCGCCAATAAGCTAATGGGTTGATTGAACAGCTGGACAATTTTGGCGAATATCCCAGTCTGCGCGTTCACATTGGTGATTGCCCTTGAAGCTTATCGTTCCCACCCAAGGGCCCGCCTGGTCGGAGAAGCGTGGAAAGCATTACATCGCGCGCGTACGGACTCGGCCGCGCGTATCAGTCGTCGTTGTCGGGCAGATGACAGAAACGTCAAACGTTGGCCACTAACCGAGACGAGGAATAAGCACCACCAGCAGAGTAATTCATGGGGCCGTACTCTAAACAGATTTTTTGTCATGGAAATTGTGGTAATATTTTGATAAATTCCAGTATAGATTTTTGTAAATCCAGAGTATAGGGGTCAAGCTTTAATATTTTGGGTGTTCCATAGATTTTTGATAGTGTTGAATTCATTTCCGTCATCAAAAATATGATTTAAACGCTCTTTCTTAAGATTTGCTGAAATATTTTTGCGTAGATTCCAACATTTTTTAAAAATATGATTTAAACGCTCTTTCTTAAGATTTGCTGAAATATTTTTGCGTAGATTCCAACATTTTTTAAGGTCCCTACAATTTCTCCGCCTTGATAGACCTTTCTCCGCATCCACAGAGTTGTCAGAGGTTATCCATCAATCACTGACTAATAAGTACTTAGTTACAAAGCATTTAATGTTGTATAAGTTTTTGTGCTATTAAAATTTAAATGATAATGTCAAATTCAATGGGATAGTAGTTACAAAGCATTTAATGTTGTATAAGTTTTTGTGCTATTAAAATTTAAATGATAATGTCAAATTCAATGGGATAGTAGTTACAAAGCATTTAATGTTGTATAAGTTTTTGTGCTATTAAAATTTAAATGATAATGTCAAATTCAATGGGATAGTAGTGACAAAGCATTTAATGTTGTGTTAATGATAATATCAAATTCAATGTGATGGTGGTTACAAAGCGTTTAATGTTATGGGAGAAAGATTTTGTCTTAAATGATAATGTAAAATTAAATGTAGTGATAATATGGGGAGGTGACTTTTTAGTTTTTTAATAAATTTTGTTTAAAATTTAATTAGAAATTTGGAACCCTAAGGAGGGTGCCCATGAGTGGTTATGATGTTAGCTCACACAAAAGGGGCTACCACTGCGATTATACTTGGTTCATTGCATGCTTTTTCATCACCTGATCATGGCAGGAAGTCACCACAAGGTTAAATGTTATTTGAATATTCTAGATGGCATAGGGAGGTATAGGCAACAAGAGAATTCCATCATATTGGTGGAGGAAAAAATTGATGGTATAAACCTTATGCTAACCATTCTAGCCACGGGGTCAGTCAACATCTCCTTCTCCTCAATGAGGGTAGTGACCAGTGGGAGCAAATGCTTGGAGATTCTGCTCAATAGTTGTTGACTCACTCATTTTTTTTGCTCAATAGTTTTTTTGTTTTCTCATATTGATGTATGTCAAGGTCTAGCTCATGTTGACCATTCTAGCTAAGATATCAGCCAACATCTCCTTCACCTTGGATGAGGTTAGGGCGTATGCTTAAAGATTCTACCTAATAGTCGTTATGACCCACTAGTTTTTTGCTTGGGGCATTAATAATCTTTATTGTCTTCTCATGTAGATGTATGTCGAGGTCTAGCACAACTAACCTATTTTTATAAATTTTTATTTACAAAATACTCTAATTAGACAAGTTTTTAACAACCTCAAGACTCTAAACTTATGTTACTGTTCTAGTTTCCCATGGGGTAAATGAGTCCCAAAAAATTGTTTATATAATCTTCATTTGACATAATGCAAAGTGTCTAACTTCACATTTTCTTTTTATAAATTTATACTTTTAACTTATTAAATTTACACAATTTCAATTTTTTTTAAATTTTCAAACTGAATTTATTAAAAAAAACAACTTAAATCATAAATCATTGTTTCTAATAACACTAAATCTATTTTTATATTTATTTTAAAATACAATTAATAACACTAAATCTATTTTTATATTTATTTAAAAATACAATTATATATAATAAATCTGAGCAAAATAGTGTGATAGCATTTTAATAAAAAAGTTAAAAAAATTACCTAATTAAACTATAAAATTAACTTAAAATTCAATAATAAGATATAAAAAGCATTAAATGTTGACACTAATATTTTTCGGAGTTGTCTATAATGCGACTTTTTGAGATTCCGGTGACGGAATCCGGCGGAAGAAATTGAGATGAAATCATGATTTGTTGCAGTTAAAATGGTTTTTTAACTGCATATTCGGATTTAGCACCCTGAAAAACCCCTGGGACGGTTTCATTGTGCAGAAATTAGCTATCAAACTTGGATTCCAATAAATTACTGCCGGATTTTCACCGGAAAAAATCGCCGAAAAGGCTTTCAAAAAGTCGCATTAAAGACTACTCCATATTTTTCTATGTAAGTTTAGTTGTACTTATCTGCGGTAGAGCAATTCATGGCCACCAGGGTTGAGCCTAATCTTTTCAGATTTATTAAGCAAACAGTAAAGTTACTGGTTTACTTGTACTTTTATTACCTTATACTGTTGGGCATTAATTGTTGATGGACGAGTTTTGGTTTTGAATGTCTAAATTTTCATATTTTATAATGTAGATAAGTTTTTGTCAATTTTGTCAAATTAGGATTTAAGTTGAGTAGTTGGGAAATGCTAGTCTCGTATTCAGAATTTAATTTCGACAAGAAATTTGAACTTTGTTGTAATGGGTTGTAATTTTATTGTTAAGTTTAAATAGTATTTTGAAAATTAAATAATATATATTTCAAAGAAAACGTTATAATAAAGGTAATTAAGTCAGCTCTTATTAAATTTTTTATTTTTGTTTGATAATGAGCCAAATTTGCCAACTCAAAAATTTGACTAAAACCATAAATTGTAATAGGTCTGAAAGAATCAATTTAAATTGTAATAAATCCGAAATAATTCATTTAAATTTAACCCTATCACAGAAATATAAATTCCAAAAATTATAAAAATATTTTTCCCAAATAAAAAACCAAATCAGATTAGTTAAAAAAAACACATTACTGCACAATTAAACAATGTCATATAAACAGATACCAAATTTACCGAATTTATTTCTCGACAGTGGCCTCGTAATTTTTACCTACTCTTGTCTGTAAGAGAGAATTCCATGAGGCGAGAGTATCGCGATTGAATGATTGCAATAGTCACCATATTGTACAACACACGTCATGGCAAAAAGGTGCTTTTGTCCATCCACCATGTGCAGTTTTTAAGATGATGATGATGGTTAACGTCGGTTGAGACCAAACATATATAGATATATAAAATTAATTTTTAATATATTTATAAAGTGAAATTATTTAATTTTTGGTAGTTTTCTGTTCAAATTTGTGGGAAAGACTTGAACATTGAGGCCGATTTAATTTAGGTTTAATTTTTAATTAAAAAAATTAAACTTTTAATAATTTAAATAGGTAATATTTTTTAAATATAAATTGAATTAAATTTATTGTTAATTTGAAAGAAATTTTAAATTTATTTTTTATTAATTAAGAAAATAGTTTTTTAAATATAAATTAATTAAATATTAAATTATGATTCAGAGCTATTTGATGAAAAAGGAAACTTATTCTATATCAATTACTAATCAATTATTACTAATAACAAAATTTTATTGTAATTTAATATTTACATATATTAAATAATGTTGCAAATAAATTTAAGATAGTTAATTTTTTTTCTTTTAAAAAAAGAAATTGAAGAGAAACAAAAAAACATTTGGAAAATAAATACAAGTTCTTAGAAATATATGATTAAATTTTAATAATTTTTAAAATAAAATGTATTTTTTTATATATTAATTTTTTATAATATTTATTTTAAATATAAATATGTTATTTTTTTTTTTGTTATTTAAGTAATGTGAGTATTAAGTAACCTAACATAACATCTTATCACCATTACTCTATATCTCCTAAAAATAAATATATTACATTTATTTTAAAAATTACAAAAAATAAATATAAATAAATAAATTTTTTATCAAAATAAATTATATAATAAAAACTTTTTATAAATAAAATTTCCAATGTTATTAATTTTAGTTTTAAATATAATAGGTTAATTTAAAAAAATAAATTATAAATAAAATAAATGGGTCAAAACTGAAACTATAATAAAGCCCTTTTACCAACAAATTTGCAAATATAAATGAAGTTTTACTATAATAATTTTTTTTTGAAAAATAAGGATGATTGCACAATTTTAATATTATTATATTTATTTTAATATAAAGATAAATGTGATTAAACAATGAATAATAATTTATATGGAAATATTCAACCCAACTAATATTATGGTGTAATGTTCGGTTTTATAAATTTTATATCTAAAATTATATAAAAATATTCAAACTCATTAATATTAATAATTTAAAAAAAAAAAAAAAAAATTCAAAACTTAATCCAACAAAACTATTTTTTTAAATGGGGAGGGCGAGGTCCCCTTAAGAAGCTGTATTAGGCCCAATTATTCAATATACATTATGTACAACCATCACATCACAATCAAATCATCATATGCTGCCGGCGCAGCGCTACAAATGGGGCTCGAACGCGGACCGGGTGCGAGAAAACCGTCATCCCCGGCAGCGTGACCATGCACTCACGTGCAAATCCAACAAAACTATATAACTGTGAATTTTTAACAATACAAAATATTAATCTATAATAACAATATTCCTTAAAAAAAAAAAAAAAAAAAATCATTTTTACACATAATAATAATTATTAGAATAAAGTCTCTCACTTAAAAACGTTGATAATATAATCAACAATGCTTCTCACATAAAATACCTAACGACCTTTTTCCCAATCATATAAGCACCTTCTTTTTATAAATTAAAAAAAATTATTGCTATAGTGGGAATCTCGAAATTCTAATATATTATATGTATGTATAAATATACGATAAATATCCGCACTATATATATATATCACCTTTTCTTAAAAATGAGAGAACCTAACAATGTGTACTCCCTTTACACGAACCTTATATTATTTCACTGATATTTTTTTATTTTTTTTTAACATTGGCCACCTTTTGATTACCCTTAATTTACCTTTTGATTACCCTTAATTTAGCTTTTCTAACTTTGATATGGTAGGATGCTTTAAACATTCTTTGGATATTTATTGGTTAGCTTTTTCTATTTAGAATTGGGTGAAGTATAGTTTTGCATTATTATATGCGAAAATTCAATTGTTCAAATTTTACTTTTAACGTGCGTTCAATTCAAATTATTATGATATAAAACGGTGTATAGTGTGATGGATCGAGGTTTGTGAAAAATAAATCAAGTTTCACTCGTATTTATTAATATATTAATTAATTGTTTTAGTTAATATTTAGGATTAAAAAATATAAAAATAATATGGTATAGAAATTTAAATTTAAAGGTGGATTTATTGAAAAAAAAAAATTAGAACATAGAGGAGGGTGAGATGGGTTTGGATGGAAGGAGGTTTCTTTGCGAGTTTGTGGAACTTGGTGCTTTGAGGCGTAGAGGGATTTATAAGTTCCACTATTTCATACTCCTCACTTGAGCCTTCACCATAAACCTTGAAGTTGAACATAAAGTTAGTATGTAGATAAGGTAAGTTTGGCTTCCAACTTTTAGACTACATCCAAAGGTTCTAGTTCATGAACCTTTTGGTTCTATAATGCAAGGTTTTGGCAATCTAGTAGAACTCCATGCCTCATAAAACCTTGGTGTCACAAAATTTGGAGAAACAAGAGTCTTAAACCTTACTCTAAAATTCCATGTTGATTTCTTAAGTTGAGGTTGTTTCATCATGCTAATCAACCCTTCCATAGCATGCCTAGGAACCTGATCAACACCCATGCAATAAAGATGTTGAGAAGCATGTCTAGCGATGTTGGCACACCCCTTTCCTCTCTTGGCCATGTTTTGGTTGATAAATCTAGGCTTGTGCAAATTGGTCATGATTGCTTCAAAGCACAAACCCAAGATTGATAATCTCTAGGCAACTCATAGCCATCTTAACTAACAAAGAGAGTATGCAGTAGAAGCACACTAAAGACCAACAAGATAAATAAAAGACATCTTAGCCTCAAACCCTAAAAAGATATAAACCCTCATAACCACAAATAATTATTTGTCCACCAAGAAACAAAAATAGAATGGCCAGAGGGCCAAAAGTAATCATTAGTAAACAATAAACAAAAAAACCAAGACTCAAGTGATTACGTTGAAGTGATGAATATGATAGACTATTAAAATTAAATCAAGTATCTCCATTTCCATTTACAATCATCTTAATTAACTACCATAATTACATATAAAAAAATGATTAATAAACCATAAACAGAAAAGCCAAGACTCAAGTGATTACCTGATTACCTTGATGTCATAAATGTAATAGACTATTAAAATTAAATGAGTATCCCCATTTTCATTTACAATCATCTTGACTAACTACCATAATTACATACAATATCAACTTAAAATCATGTGGCTGGTTGTAAAACCCTTGCACCTGCAAAATCTTATCCCTATGCTTGGCTCACACGAAGGTTTCTTCCTACACTCGAACTCATGAAACCAACTTTATTAACCTTGAAATCCCACCCCGGACTCATGAAACCAACTTTATTAACCTTGAACTCCCACCCCATAAGGGAAGCATGCATCAAAGATCCCTCTTCGTCAACCACGTAGCTTAATCAAATTTAGTTGAGATACCACCTAATCCAAGGTTAAATGGAATAAGTTAATTTTGGAGTAAATTTATCTTACTTTTATTTTTATCTGAAAACTGGAGTTGAATTTGATCAAAACTTCTAAATAATTTGAGTTTGATATGATTTAAGTTTTATGTCTTTAAAAAGTCTGTTTTTATTTTAAACCCATTTAAATATTTGGAAAATCAATTAGAGTTTTACATCAATTGGAAATTTGATTTATTGAATTATAGATTTAACTTATTCTCTTACCAATGTTAAATATATAAATTTAACTTATTCCGTTATAAATTTATAATTTAAATTATTCTATAAAGATTACACTTTATTTAAAATTTTCCTTTATATTAAACATTATTTTATATATTAATAAAAATTCTATTTAATTTATATTTTTTAAGTTAAAATTTTAAATTTATTTAAAGATTTCCAAATTTTTTTACGAAACTATATTTTCTTTAACTATGATGAGAATATTGTATCACATCAAAATCAAGTGTATAATGAAAATTTTTCAGGGTAGCTATACCTATAATCTCACGACGATCTTTATTTTAAATATCTATTAATTTTTCTACTATATTAAAGGACACATGTTTTTGGAGGTGTAGATTCTCCAAAAAAAAAGATGCAGATACAGATAAAATTACAAGAAATACCATTTCTCATTAGGATACAGATAAAATTACAAGAGATACCATTTCTCATTAGGACTCCTACTTCCAAGTTTACACTTTTATTGACAAGATCATCTCCAAAAGAACTGTTCACTATTAGCGCATGTAATAAGCTAATAATAGAGAAAGTTAGTTTCAGATTCCTTATTCTATGAATATTGCTTAGCAATTTGCAATCTTTATGTAATGCTCCATGAACAAGGTGATGGTTAACCAACTACTAATCTACCAACACCACCAAATCTTGAATATTTACTTCTCTAATCAGAAAAAATATTATAATAATTTATATAACTTTACCACATTATTTATTCAACTAACTAACCCACTGTACTCAATTTCAAAATTTCCAAAACTAAATTTAAAATTAATATTCTCGTAAATTTAAATTAAAAATTCCATAAAAATAACACATTTTGAGTAACCCTAACTTTAGCTCAATGCCAAAAATTTAGATAATCATGAAATTGCGCCTCACTTTCAAAATGCTGTAGTCTTTAACGCGATTTTTTGAAAGCTTTTCCGGCGATTTTTTCCGGTGAAAATCCGGCAGTAATTTATTGAAATCGAAGTTTGATAACTAGTTTCTGCACAATGAAAGCGTCCCAGGGGTTTTTCAGGGTGCTGAATCCGAATATGCAGTTAAAAAACCATTTTAACTGCAACAAATCATGATTTCATCTCAATTTCTTCCGCCGGATTCCGTCACCTGAATCTCAAAAAGTCGCATTATAGACAACTCCCTTTCAAAATCACTATGTTCTATATCATCGCGTCTAAAAGTTCAAAATTGTACGTATTTGGCTGAATAGATAGAGAGAGAGATTGTGATTATGTAAAAACATCACAATCCATGATTTATATTGTGTGAATAAATTTTTAGAATTATTTTAATGTATAAAATTTAAAATAGTGTGATTTGTTTAGTTATTATATTTGTGGTAAATATGGTAATTTAGTTTTTTTGAGTCGGTATTAGTTTTGACCAAAAATTTATGACATTTATCTATAGTTTAATATTAGAAATTCAAATTTTATTATTTTTTATTATTATTTAAATTTGTTTATGTGTAAGGTGATTGGTGGAGGTCATCTTATGGGTTGTTTAGTAACTCCATTTTTATTAGGTACTTCTTTTTTCTTTTTTGAATTATAATTTTTTCACAATATTTTCAATTTAAGATGGCTTATCATTAATTAAAAACATATTTTAATAAATTTAATTGTAAACGATTATATATATTAATAAAAATAAAACACACATATAAATATATGTATGTTAATATAAACAATATTAATTAATCATATTTCTTAGTTTTTTGTTATGGCATTTAACAATACAATATTTTATTAATTTATTAATTTTATTTTTGTGATGAAATCTGTCTTTGTTATTTTTTTGTTTAATTAAACTATATTTAAGCTAAGTGGCAGGTACTAGCTACTATATAACCCTTGTTTATTTTTAATGTGTATAAAACTGGTTGTATTCCATTTAATAAGTTGTGGAATATTATGCATGATTTATTATATTTTTATATAAGTGAATTAAAATATTTTTTTTAATGATAAATTAAGATAATATATTATCATCAATTTAATATTATTTTAAAAATTACATATTTAATCAATTTAAAAAATAAATGAATGATGAATAAAAATAATAAAAAAATATTTTTGAATAAAAAATAAATAATATATATGTATATAAGTGGTAGAATATGATGTATGATTTATTATATTTCAATTAAATTAAATATATAAAATTATTTTTTATATAAATGATTTGAAAATTTATTTTAATGTTAAAATTAAAACAATATATTATCAATTTAACGTTATTTAATGATATTATTATTAAAAAATATATATATTTAATTAAATACAAAATAAATTAATAGTGAAGTGAAAGCTTTATTATTATGAAGATTATGATGATTTTTTTAATAATATAAATAATTTATATATAGATTTTTTCACTGGAATCTAGTAAAACAATTTTAAGAAAGAATGCGATTTTTTGTTATTTTAAATGTATTTTTGAATGCATAAAAAGATTCAACACTTTGGGAAACCCCCTGGACACTCAAATTCTACATATTAAACAACTTAAAAGTTTTACAAAATATTTGGTGGATTTTTGAAAAAGTGTCATGAAAAAGGCTATTTCGTTTATAATTTAGACTATGCCTATATATATAAATACTTATTTCATAGTAATCTTACATTAATAATAATAATAATAAATTATACTTTTAATTTAAAAAATTATTTATTTTTATGTGTGGTTCACGAACACTAAAGATCGGTGGCCGCTACCTGTAAGGAAACTAGGAAACTGTTCAGGCAAATCCACCTAAAGGGATCACTTATTGCCAAGGAGAATTAACCCCAATAGCATCTAGGAGAATTAGCCCTACGAAGTCTCATTAGCAAAGTGCTTTAATGACTATAAGTCTACCAATTGAGCTAACCTTTAGGGCTTTTAATTTTTTCTTGTTTTTTTAGCAAAGTGCTTTAATGACTAGAAGTCGACCAATTGAGTTAACCATTAGGGCTTTTAAAAAAAATATTTTTTTGAGCTAACCCTTGGGGCTTTTTAAAAAAATATTTTTTTGTTTGTCAAGTTCTCTGTGTCCTCTAGAGATGACTACAGATCTTTGGCTTGAGAAACTACGACCCAGGGGCGTCTAAGCCATCAAAATCACCCCATCAAAATCATGGTGGATTGCACCTGCCCTGGGCCCAACCGCCCAACCATCCCATAACATGATGAATTTTTGAACCAATAACCTTCACATTACAAAGTGACTTAACAATACACCCCATCACAGTCTATTCAAAGTCCAGTGGGCTATTTAAAAAAAATATTATTATTACTATTATTATTTATCATAAAATAATTAATATACGAGTTAAACATATATACATCCTAACTTTACCATGGGGTTTTATTTTATTTTATTATTTAACCATGGTGAATCCATAACTCATCACATTAATCTAGGCTAGTCCCAAGGTCAAACCTAGATGTTGCCACTATAACACCAAGAGGATATCCAACAACTATAAGCTAGATTTACTAGGAATTTATGACTGGGTAAGAGCCAAGATTTTATCATGGAAATTCTTGACCTATAAATAGGCTTTGTTACAATATAATGTTTTATCAATATCACATACCGAACAAGGTATAATTCATTTCATATGACATTTATGCATGTGATATATATAAATAGGCTTTGTTACAATATAATGTTTTATCAATATCACATACCGAACAAGGTATAATTCATTTCATATGACATTTATGCATGTGATATATATATATATATATATTTTAATTAATCAATTTAATTAAAAAAATAGTGAGCATAACTATTTTTGAGATAAATCTCAACCTTTGATTTGTAGATATTATTAAGAATATTGTAGAATATTCCATGAAAGTTAAATCTTTACCATCTATCAAATAATTATTGATAATTAAATTAAAATTCTGAAAGTCTTATTCCAAAATAAACATATTTATAAATGTAAAAATAGACATATCAACTTAATTAAATAATTTTAAAATAAAATTTAAAATTACTGTCTTTTAATATAAAAACTGAATTAATAATTTAAAATTTTAAAAATCATTATTTTTTTTTAATATTAAATAATAATAAATCAAAATATAATTATTATTAAACATAAATAATCACTAATCCAATGAAGAATAATATTTAATTAAAAATTATTTAAACTTGATAATATAACATGAAACATAAAGAGGACAAATAATCACTAATCCGATTAACAATAATATTTAATTAACAATTATATAAACAAACTTCAACCTATTAAATAGAATAAACAATCACTAATCCAATTAACAATAATATTTAATCACAAATTATTTAAATAAACTTCATAATATAACATGAATCAAACATGTTAAATAGAATTTAGTGAATAAAGTACAAACAATTATTTTTTAATAGTTTATTTTAGATAATGGATATGGTCAATAATATTAGAATTTTAAACTAAGATAATCCATTAACCTTGATGAATGGTTTATTTATTTTAATGTTTTTAATAAAATATAATAATTATATATTTTTTAATCATATTTAATGAATAGATTACTTCATAACGAATAATTTATTTTTCAAATTTCCTTATTAATTAAACAACTCATTAAATGTGATGATTATTATATTATTGTTTAGGGAATTTTTTATATATATATATATATATATATCAATAAAATATTATTATATTATGGTAGGTTTTTAACCCAATTTTTTTGAATAAGTCAGAGTATAACAAATTATATTTTAAATTAATTATTTATAGGTGATATACTATTAAACTTTTAACTTATAATAAAATATTTAATTACTTTAGAATGACTAGTTTCTAATATTAAATAATTATTATTAATGTGATTAATTTGAAAGACTGATATCAATATTATATTATTGTTTAGAGAATTTTTCACATATATATTAATAAGAATCGAGAATTCTTATTATATTAAAATACATTGAGATAAAATTTAATTTAGATATATGATTTACATAAATAAGTTGAAACCAGTGAACATTGTGAGAATAAAGTATGTATTAATGACCATTTATATAATTTTGACTTAGAAGCTTTTCAACAAAATGCTATAATATTCAGAGTATTCCACTTGTACATTCACCAATATTGACCTAAGAAAAACCAAAATTGAATATTAAATCTTTACTATCTATCAAATAATTATTGATAATTAAATTAAAATTCTGAAAATCCTATTCCAAAATAAACATATTTATAAATATAAAAATAGACACATCAACTTAATTAAATAATTTTAAAATCACAGTCTTTTAATATAAAAACTAAATTAATAATTTAAAATTTTAAAAATCATTATTATTTTTTTAATATTAAATAATAATAAAATCAAAATATAATTATTATTAAACATAAATAATCACTAATCCAATGAAGAATAATATTTAATTAAAAATGATTGAAACTTGATAATATAACATGAAACATAAAGAGGACAAATAATCACTAATCCCATTAACAATAATATTTAATTAACAATTATATAAACAAACTTTAACATATTAAATAGAATAAATCATCACTAATCCAATTAAAGAATAATATTTAATCACAAATTATTTAAATAAACTTCATAATATAACATGAATCAAACATGTTAAATAGAATTTAGTGAATAAAGTACAAACAATTATTTTTTAATAGTTTATTTTAGATAATGGATATGGTCAATAAGATTAGAATTTTAAACTAAAATAATCCATTAAATTTGATGAATGGTTTCTTTATTTTAATGTTTTTAATAAAATATAATAATTATATTTTCTTAAATCATATTTAATGAATAGATTACTTCGTAACGAATAATTTATTTTTCAAATTTCCTACCTTACCAATATAAAAGGCACAATATAATTTTGCTTCTATTTAAAAAAATATTTATACTTAATTCTTTTAAAATATATATTATTAATTAAACAACTCATTAAATGTGATGAATATTATATTATTGTTTAGGGAATTTTTCATATATATATTAATAAAATGATTATTATATTATGATAGGTTTTTAACCCAATTTTTTTAACAAGTCAGACTATAACAAATTATATTTTAAATTAATTATTTATAGGTGATATTACTATTAAACTTTTAATTTGTAATAAAATATTTAATTATTTCAGAACAACTAGTTTCTAATATTAAATAATTATTATTAATGTGATTAATTCGAAAGACTGATATCAATATTATATTATTGTTTAGAGAATTTTTCACATATATATATTAATAAAAATCGAGAATTCTTATTATATTAAAATACATTGAGATAAAATTTAATTTAGATATATGATTTATATAAATAAGTTGAAACCAATGAACATTGTGAGAATAAAGTATGTATTAATGACCATTTATATAATTTTGACTTCGAAGCTTTTCAACAAAATGCTATAATATTTAGAGTATTCCACTTGTACATTCACCAATATTGACCTAAGAAAAACCAAAATTTACAAAGCATCAAAATGTTACATTAAACCATGAGGAATTATTTCTTCACTTTGATTTCCTGATTAACCATTAAGGAAGGGGGACATACCCCTTTTGTCCTTGCCACCAAAGTTCACCTTGATTTAGCCTTAACCGCAAATTAGCCATGTGATAAGCCTTGGAGTTGTTTGATATGAGAACATGGAGGCATTTCTTCATGGGATAGGCTAATATAACTAATAATTTTGCTTGAAAACTTGACTTAACTTTGTATTTGACAGGGAGATTTGAATATAAATAGTGAATTATAAATTACAAGTGTAGTCTAACTAATAGATGAAATGACCTTTTTTCAGACATTTTTTTTTCTAGTCAATTTTGTCCAAAATTTGATACAAATTTTTAAGAATGATGAGTTTAAGTTGTTTAATTTGCAAAGATAAAATGTCTGGAAGATTTTTTAGAACGTTAAATCTATTTATTCATTCAAAAGTACATTTTAAATAACAAAAATCCAAATCTCCAAAAAAACTTACTATATCCCTTAGTCAACTAAATAAAAAAATTCTTACCTCATTATTTTAATATTTTTAATAAAAACTCATTATGTTAAAAATAATTATTTGTTTTAATGGTTTTTTTTTTAAATGAAAAACAATAATAACCGGAAATAAATTTTAGTCATGATTAATAAATAATATTTTATTATTAATATTTTATACATCAAATTTCTATATCACTTTAAAGCAAAAAGCAATTTTACTCTTTATTAAAAAATAACCATTTTATTATAAAAACAAATATCATTATTAAATAAAAATATCCAAATTGATATCAATATTGCATAAAATAAAAATTAAATAAAATAATCCACAAAGACAGTCTTACCACGATTGGATTGGATCGAAACCCGGTAGAAGTCAGAAGACTGGAAGCAAATATGTAAGCCCATTGCCAAATGGTCAGGTTCATTTATCTTTGAGCTCCTCTCATCCCACAATGAATAAATGCAAATGATAGCTGAATCCACCAACTCATCCGCATAAATTTCTCCAGCAAAAATGCAGCCTCCCACTCGCGCGCATAAATTTCTTCAACGGAAATCCAGCCGGCCACTAAATTCTCTGCACTGACAAAAGCCCACAGACTAACAGATCCCGACATGGATCGCCCCATCCCCTGGCCATCTGCATACACAGAAATCTAGACTTGAAAATCTTTCTAAATTCTGTATGGAGCCCTGAACTGTAGGTGCAGGGTTCGATTACCGCTATGGATGAGGCCGCGCCCGCCAAGGCTCCTCTCCCTTGTGACTACTGTGGCGAAGCGAATGCAGTTCTCTACTGCCGCGCTGACTCCGCCAAGCTCTGCCTGCCATGTGACCACCACGTCCATACTGCCAATGCCCTGTCCAAGAAGCATGTCCGATCCCAGCTCTGCGATAGCTGCAAAGACGAGCCCGTTATTGTTTACTGTGCGGCCGATGACGCGGTTCTTTGCCAAGAATGCGACTGGGAGACCCATGGAGGAGCCTCCACTGGCCACCACCAGCGCCACTCCATCGAAGGTTTCACGGGCTGCCCCTCCGCTGAAATTCTGGCCACCAAGTGGGGTTTCGATCTCAGCGACAAATCTCTCAATAACTCTGCTTCGCCCCTTGGGCTCACCGATCCCCAATGCGGGAATTCCCTCGTATGGGGAACGCTTGATGATTCTCTTGACTGCATCGTATCGGGTCGTATGAAAGCCGATCCTGTGGATTCCTGGCTCTGCACGCCGTCCTCAGCTCTTCAGGACGTCCTCGTCCCCAATCCAAACTTGGGGCCCGTCGTATTCCCGGCACCAGGCAAGGTACTGGCCATTCCCCAACTGTTTTCTCGAACACCCAAATGTGATTTCAGTGTACGCACTTCGATTTTCCATGCAACTAAGGTTTTTTTTCAAACGCGCAAATGCGGTGTCAGTGTACCCACTTGATTTTTTCATGTAACTGACTTCTCGAATCTGTTCTGGTTACAGCAACAAAATCATCCTCTGTGTGGTAAGCAGAAGCAAGTAATATTTGAACAGCTGCTTGAGCTGATGAAGCGGGAAGGAAGCACAGAAAACCCCGAGGATGATGAAGAAGAAGCAAAGCCTATTTCCAGACCAGGCACTCCTAATCAACATCAGCCAATTCATCCATCCCTAGAGGTAAATGATGCGGGAAACCAGAATCCATCACAGGGCGAACAACGCTCTGTAGAGGCAATTCGTCCTGTTCCTTCCTCGTCATTGCTGATGCTTCAACAGAACGGATCAGATCGTGCTATTGAGCAAGATATTATCTGGAATCGCAGCTCTGGGAACCAAGCATCCCAGGTATGTTTCGGAGCTTTTCTTGGCCTTGTACAATTAGAAAATATTTCTATAGCTTACTTTGATTTTTGACTTCTAGGCGGTGAATCTGAGGGGGTTGGCTAGGCCCCCATATTCTTACTATGGTTTGACAGGTTTGCACTGGCCCTTGGGTGGTCCATATGCATATGCACGATAGTTTGGTGTTCTATTACTGTTGATAAGTTTGGATCTTTTAGCGCTGGGATGTTTAAACGAATGTCGGACAGAAAGTATGAGCCGGTTGCAGCTAAGCCGTAGCTTTTCTGCTAATAGTGTAGTTATACATATCTTTCCCTTGAGAGATCCATATCCATATCGAAGATGGTGCAGTTGCTGACTAACGTGTTCAGTTCCTGTCAATGAGATGAGTTTGCATAATTAACCACCGGGGAGTTCAAACCAGTGTCTTGCAACAGCATGACCTGGTTCCAGCTATGTCCTAGTTTCCTGGTAATAGTGTAGTAAATCATATGGAAAAACCCCCCTATGTACTGAAATATTTGTCACAGCTCAAGTGGTCTGAAACCACAGAATTGGACTCATAGTGATCTGAAGGCAAATACTACCGATGCACCATTATACCAAGCCCAATTTGACAGTGAATAATGGGAGACCAGGCTTGTACTTCCAATCAGCCCTCCAGTGTGATAAATTATTGGAGCTTAGGAGCTGCCTGGGTTACAAATGATTTTCTTCAAGAATAGGATGTGTGTGTCTCTGTAAATATAATACAATAAAGATAAATAAGATCAATTTCAGAGCAGCATTTCTCTTTAACATCTGAGTCTGGGGAAGGGGATAGAAAATTCCATTGCCTCACTAACTAAAGCACCCCTGTTATTGCTTCTAACAAGACTAATATCTTCCCCTTCAAAATGTCTCACCATGTTAACAGGTCGTCAATTAAGTCACGTGACACCGGGATACAAGATACACAAGACATGTGGATATGAGTGTCCAACAGGGGACACTTTGACCCTTGAAATGTGACCTGAGGAACATGTTATATATCTCTCTTCTAAAATGTTACAATACAAAAACAAAATATAGACATACAGATCCAAATTTTTTAGAGCATCCACAAAATATTGATACAACTAATTACTACATTAAATACAATAAATGTGAATATCCATTACACATAAAATAGCGGTTTAGAAGTTAGAACTTGAAACCATAAATTGCAGTTTTGTCGTTGAGTTATTTGATGTCATCAAATCAAAATGTATGGCACAGATTCTACTGATACTATAGATGGCAATGCTAATGGCAAATGCAAAATAGGGTATATACTAGAACCGTAGATAGAAAAATCTGAAAATTCATTTGTGTCCTCTTTGATGTCAAAATCATCAAGATTACCAACATTGCTATTGCTCTCTACTCCATTCTCCTACCCCTGTAGATCCTATCCAACTAGTGGTGTGGAGAATGACCCCTCAAGAGGATTACCATCATTAAAAGTGATTGGTTGTAGCATTGGTTCATTGAGATCCAAGTTTGGCTAATGCCAACTAAATGTTATTGTAGAATCCCATATTGTTAGGAAATACATCCCATATATTTGTCTTTCCTTTCAGTCGCTCATCCCTAATTTTGTATATAGAATAGTGGGTGGAGTGCACATGCACCACTGTCTTTGCTTTAGAAGTCGCTTGGAATCCTTTCAAATCTGGTTTTTCTCTGTCATCGGCATAATTGTAAAGCATTTTCTATGGTGGAGTGTGAAAAAGGAGGGTCAAATCGCTTTCCTCCACCATGGCATCCCTTTAGACTGGTTCATTTGTTTCTTCCTCATAAGTAGAAGGATCATAATCATTGATGCTGCTCATAAAGGTGAAATAACTGGAAAATCTAGCAGGTGGTGTACACCCTGAATTCTTGCTAGGAGCCTCTACATGCTCCTCCACATCCCTCAAGGTTTGTTCGGCCCATCTTGTCCTCCTCCTGGTAGAGCTTGAAGGAACCTCTCACTCCTCCGCCAGATTTGAAGGTTGTGCACCTACTATTGGTGCTGTTGGTCCCAGCTCAAGCTCATGAGCCTATCACTTTTGATCCTCTACCCGTGTTGGCTCTATGTCATGACACCTCCTGCATGTCTTGTCCTCCTCGAATCTGACATCCCGATTGATGATGTCTCTCTTTTGTCGTGGAATGTAGACCTTGTAGGCCTTTGAGACCTTGCTATAGCCCACAAAAATGGCCTTCTCCAATGAGGGCTCCAACTTAGTCCTCCTCTCTATAGGAACATGGACATAAACTCGATTGTCGAAGATGCGTACATGACTCACCTCCGGTCTCTCTCCCATCAACATCTTCTCAGGAGTCTTGTCCTCCAATTACCCTATGAGGACCCTTGTTTTGCAAGTAAACAACTGTATTGCAGGTCTTCGCTCACAAAAACATAGGCAAGTATTGAGCATATATTATTGCCTTTGTTGCTCCCGCTATGGTCCTGTTCTTCCTTTCTGCAACCCCATTCTGTCAAGGGTTGTAAGGCATTGTGAGTTACTTCTTGATCCCTTCCTCCCTGCAGAAATCCTAAAACTCATTGGAGGTATACTCGCCCTCATTTCTGAATCTCAGTGCCTTAATCTTCTTCCCAGTTTGGTTCTCCATAAGAGCTTTGAACCCTTGAAACTGATTGAAGACCTCACCCTTGGTCTTTAGGAAGTAGATCCAAGTCTTCCTGGAATAGTCATCTATGAATGTTGCAAAGTAGCTAGACTTTGTGATTGATTCCACTGACATAAGACTACATATATTTGATTGCAACAAGTCCAACACTCTCTTGAACCTAGTTTCATAGCGAGTAAATGCTGCCTTGGGATGCTTGTCAAATGCACACCCTTTGCACACTCCCTCTTGCTCCACCCTAATCTCTGGAAAACATTCAGCGATCCTCTGTAACATAGGAAGATCCCTGTAGTGTAGGTGTTTCATCCTCCTGTGCCAAAGCTTACTCTCATTGTCGTTGTCATGTACAAGAGCCTTCACTGGTTGACCTCTCAATAGGTATAGGTTGTTCTCCTTACTACCTATGACTCGCCTCATGTTAGGATCAACCCCTTTCAGCTTAGCAACTACTACACCTCTTGTGAAGCTGACCTCTAGTCCGCTATCCTCCATGGTTGAAACTAAAAGGAGATTCTTCTCCAATCCTAGTACAAACATCACCTCCATGATACTCCTTGAGTCCATCTGAAATTGTATGCTACCAATACTCTCTATTGCATACGTGGTGCTGTCACCAAGCTCCACATGTAGATCTCTAGGCTCCTTGGCCATGCTGGTGAAGATATCTTGAGATCCCATCATGTGACGAGATGATCCACTGTCGAGTGTCCACAAACCACACCCCTCTCGTAACAGTGCCAAAAAAGCATGATGCCAAGGGAAAGTTCTTCTTGAACTTCTTGGCCAACTTATTTATTTGTGTTGTGGTTGCCATAGATGTCTTCCTTTTGTGCCATTCTTCTTCTTTGGACATTGTTTGACATAATGATTGAACGTATGACATGCAAAGGACTTGACTTTTCTCACATCCTTCTCCTTCTTGCCTTGTGAAGATCCTCCTCACCCTGGTTCTGCTTGGCTTTCCCCTTGCCCTTCTTAGCTTGCGCAACAGGATCAATTTCCTCATCCCCACCTCCACTCCTACACTGTCCACCTCGTATTGAACTCTCCCAGATTTCTTCCTGGATGAAGTCATCCTACAATGGGCTCCAATCAAGAAGTTGTTGTCTAGCAAGGATCCCCTCCACAAAGGTGGTCCATTGCTTAGTGCAACCATTCAAAGCTACCTCCACTAGCTCCGAATCACTCAGCTTCTCTCGTCGCTGATAGCTCATCATGAGCTTGCTGGATCTTGGTGAGATATGAGGTCATGGTCTTTGATCTGTTTATACGAATGATGTTCAACTTCTCTCTCTGTTAGTTTGTGTAGTTTAGACAAGTGTTCTAGTCTCAAATTGTGTCTATGAGGTTATGGAACACATTTTCTCCAATACCTAAAAAAAGTTTTGCAAGAAAAGACCTTGATTAGATTTAATTAAGCATTTAATTAATTTTCCTAAATCTAACTTAGGGAAATAAGCTTAATTAATTAGTATTAATTGGGGTAAATTGATTTTCCTCTAGATACCTTTGGAAAAGTCATTTGACGGAGTCAAGATGATCTTAGCCATTGATTGTGATTATATCATGGCCGTTGATTTGTTAACGAGAGATTATTAGAGGAAATCGATGGGCATTTGGAGAACACATCGAGACACAAAGTTGCAATGACAGCAAAGGTGCAGAGGCAACGCATGAACATCAACAACATGGGTTTTAGCAGAGATTCTTCACAGTGATTTCCAGGGAGAGTTGGAGATCAACTTTTTTTGTAGAGAGAGGTCGATTTTCCAGTGGTGCGAGTTGCTCCGGCAGGGTGTGTGAATTACCCTAGCAGGTAGTTCGAATTGCTCAGAGAGGCATAAATTCTGGAGCAAGGAAATTTGCACAGGAGAGATCGATTTGCATAGGAGGATCAATTTGCTAGTAGAGGTCGAGATTTTCCAGTGGAGGCCTAGTTAATTTTCCCAACCAATGTGAGTTGCTAGGAGGGTCGAGTTTATTTGTCGGCCTGCACGTGTGAGTTAGAATCAACTTCAAAGGGAGGCCAATTTTGTTTTGGTGGGTCAAACAACTTCCAAGAGGTTAGGGAGACTTGCAGAAGTGATCAGAATAATTTTTCGGAGGTTTGCCATTTTACAACAACTTCTTGTAATATTTTTGCTGAAGAATTTTAATAATAAAACCCTCATCTGTAGATTGGGTTTCCCTTTGGGGTTTTTCGAGGGACATTTTTCTGAAAATATTGGTGTTTATTATTTGTGTGTGTGGGCATAATTTTCGTAGTTGTTGTGGATTTTTTTTTAGTGAAGTTGCAGTTGACAAATAAATTGAACAAATAGGAGAATAATAACCAGTAATTGCAACAATATTTAAAATTGTACATGGTATCAGAGCGAATATGAGAGTAGAAGGAAGATCTGCGCAAAACACAGGAAGTGAAAGCGAGGGTTTCTACCCATATCGAATTCTTCAATTTACTTCTCTAGTTTATTTGAGTTTGCTGAATTTCTAGACTTTCCAGAGATAGCCACAACACGATTGAGAGATCAGAACAGGTTGGATGGAGCCTCCAACTTTGGTGTTTGGAAGACTAGAATGTCATTCTTACTGGGCGAGTATGGTCTAAAGGAGTTTGCGGAGAACGTTGTTGCCGTACCGACAAATCCACAATAACGGGCTACCTACAAGGAGAATGCCAAAGCCAAGAGAATGATTTTTGATGGATTCAAGGATCATTTTGTTCCACATATCACAGAGAAAGGGACAACGAAGGAAATGTGGGATGCCATCATAAAACTGTACCAAGATCTTACAAAAAATAAGAAGTTGATTCTCAGAGAGAGACAAAGGACCATCAAGATGCAGAAGGGTGAAGACATAACTTCATATCTCACTAGAGTATGACTTGCCGGAGACGAGCTTGCTGTAATGGGTGCTAAGCCTAGTGATGAGGAGGTGGTGCGAATAACACTCAATGGATTTACCAAGGAGTGGGGTGTTTTCGTCCAGGTGATCAATGGGCGAGACCAACTTCCAAATTTGGAACACCTTTGGAGTGACTTCAGTCAAGAAGAGCTCAGACTCAGCTTGGTTAGTGGGAGTAGCAGCGACAATAAGACACCGAAGGTTGTGAGAGAGTAGGAAAATGTTGCCCTGGCAAGAAAAGGTAAAGCAAAGAAGGGGTCCAACAAGGGACCAAGCTCAAAAGGAGAGAAGAAGAAGGACATGTTACCCACCACTTTGTGGGTGATATCCCCAGGAGAAATTTTTCTCCATGATGAACCTCAGCCGACAGCCAACAACCCCTTGCAGTGTCCTACTAGCTCGTTGTGCCATTTCTCTACCACCTAAGCTAGCCATGTGGTCCCTCACCCACCTGTATTGATCGTATGTTTGAAGGTGGGCCTCCAGAATCTAAAGGTATGTTTTGTCATTTGGTAATTGAATCTTGGGTTTACTTATCATGGATACTTCTGGGTATGGATTGATGGGGGGATTTGGCGGAAAGTGTGGGCTTAGTTTGTGTGCTTGTCCCCTTGATCTCTTTTGGGTGTTAATGTTGGATCTTAGTCCTGTGGGATCTCCTTTATTGACCATTTGGTTCTAGGGCGGTACTACTTGGGAAACCCCGACTTTGGGTGCATGGTCTCGCTCCTTTATCCGCATATATTACTCCCTTTCTACTCACTATACCCCATTCATCATTTCTCCCACTTGGGTCTACATTTCCATTTTGGGTCCACATAGGGCCAGCTTCCCTAGCCTCTTGCCCCCACCTTGGGTTAGGCCTGGAATGATGCCCCGGAGGTTGAAGCGGCTAAAAGAAAAAGAAAAAAGCATAATTGGCCACATTTAACAGGAAATTGTACCACAAAATGGCCATGACAAAAAAATAATTAGCACGCGGGCAACAGCCAATACATGAGCTCTACCCCAACCCATGGTCATCACCGTGGTTCCATAGGCCCTAGATGAACCTCCTTTATCATTCACAAACCCATGATTGTCCCAACCCCTGGAGGGCAATGAACTGCCATACCTAAAAGGGGTTAATCACTGCTATATCTTACACATCATGCTCTTGTCCTTTGAACCTCGAGCAGTTAATTAAAGAAAATTCATAAAAGAAAAAAGGCATATAAAGAAGGGTGGAAAAATCAAGGTTGGGGCACCTCATGTACCACGATTGATCCCTCCTATACATTACATACCTAGGTGTGGGCTTCCCCTTATCCAACTACCCCTATGCCCCAATATGTGGCCCAGGGTTGCCCCTCTCATTCCCTATTCCATTCCACTTATTTATCACTTGCCACCCCCATTAGAGGGATGTACCTTGGACATAATATTCCCTTTAAGGGCTGAAACCACGTAATAAGGTACTTGGTTAACCTCCTTTGGAGCTTGGAGAAACTAGCACATGCCAAACCCCACTACAGAAGGGCATGCCATTATGAAGTGCCCACTTTTTTATCCATTATTTGTAAACTCTTTTACTCGATTAGTGCGAGTGGCTTTAGTGTGTTGTTGGAGGCAGTATATTTGCCATAATTTTTTTCAGAGGCAGAGTGAGTTCCAAAAGGAGGCATTGTGCACTTCCTTTTTGCCAGTGTGAATTGTTGGAGGAGGTGCAAATTGAATAGAGGGCTAAGTTGGAACTTGGTTTGCAAATGGAAATCATGGATTTCTAGTTCGATTTTGCTAGTAGAAGTGAAGGAAAAATATTGCCGAAGCTTTGCTAGCGTCAGACAAGTAGTTGATGTAATCCTTGATTTGTTGAAGAATTAATAATATAAACCCTCATTTGCAGAACTTGTTTTCCCCTCTCTGGGGTTTCTTTCTAGGGACAATTGGCCAAAAGTATTGGTGTCTATTATTTTGTGTGTGTGATATTTTCTCAGTTCCCGCGATTTAATTTTTGGTGAAGTTGCATTGGTGATTTATTCAATATTTGTCGCATATAATTTGCAGAAGACAAATAATTAATTTTAAAGATAGGTGAATAATAACCAGTAACTGGAAGTTGGAACAATATTAAAATTTCACATAGAGAACCAATCATTAAGAACACTCCAATGACCTACAATTGGGTTATTTTACCCCCATTCAACAAGTATATATATAGATGATGTGACATTTCATTTTCTCCACAAACAAAGAGCAATTCTGAGCATGAAGAAGTTGTTTTGGAGATCATCTTTCTATCTTTCTATCTCTGTGAAGGAGTCTTTGATCGAGTTCTTGGACGAGTTTGACCAACATTCTTGGACAGTCACACATGTGAATATAAGGATGAATTGACTGCAACAGTTGACTGAGTTTGATTGTTCGACCTAGCTGATTTGACTATAGTTTGATCAAAATCCATACTGTAGTTGATTGTAGGGTTGATGCAGAGCCGAAATTTGACCGTAGGAAGGTTGACCAGTGTTGAATTTATGATATTTTGGTTGGTTTGACCAACGTTGACTTGTTGAAGATTGACTAGGTTTGACTAGTATTTTGACTTGGATTATTGGCACATATTTCTAGACAATTGCTGATTTTGTAAACCTTGCTGAAGAATAATTTCTCCTAAAGAAAAGTTGTTGGGTTTTCTCCCAAGGTTGGGTTTCCTAGGGTAAAATTTGTTGTCTCTATTGTGCATGGATTTCTTTCTATGATCTTTATTGTTTCTACTGCATTTACTGTTGATATGTTTTGAAGTGTGCTCAATGATATCAGTGGCATAGAATACTATGTGAAAATCATTAGGAAGTAACTATCTAGCATAAAATTGTATTCTATTGTGCATCTTGTAGAAAATTCAACATGTTACACAATGTTAATGTCAATATTAAATACTCTTATGTTGTATTTGACCATGGTAGTGAGACAATATGTTATTTAAATGTAACAATTAATGCTACGATGGTAGTGAGACAATATGTCATTCGAATGTAACAATTAATGCGAAGGTTAGGTAGGTCATTAAATCACCATAACTTGATAAGGGTATTGCACATTATCTAATGTATGATGATATGGGTGAGAGTGATATGTGCATTTTGCACATATGTATTATAACATATCCCTATCATGTAATTGTTGTAGAATGAGTAATATAAGGCATTTACTATTCTCTCCTACTGAAGATGGGGCTGTGGCATGCTGAAGCTACTTCATCCTAGTTCTTCATAATCGTGCAGCAACAAGGAAGACTATAGTTAAAATAGAGCATCTTGGGTTAACTCATAACAATCGCTCTTTACATGACAATGCAAACCCAAAGAACATTTCACATGGCGGAGATCTTCTCCTCATTATAACATCCATGCACAAAGTTTACAACCAATCTATGCTCTTGCATACTTTACTACTAAACTTATAGCAAACTCACTAAAGTTTCCTATTGAAATGTATATTATGGCCATCTCTCTACAATTTGTTTGGTAACAATCTATTGACTAGCTATGATTCAATTGGCTACTTGGATTTTAATGGTTGCCATCATATTTTTTCTCCACAGGAGGTTTGTTTAGCATCCCTTGAACTATTAACCACCTTGTTACAACATCTCACTCTTTCGGTATTTGGATCCACATTTGACTCTTCACGCATATCATGTCTATCGTTAGTCGTTGTTTGCCTTCCTTTTGTGCATTGTCACATTGTTTCTTGATGCATTTGTCATGTGGCCTCCTTATTCCATTGCTTATACACACGTTGTTGTGCTCATGCTAATACCCTCTTCCTTTGCATGTTGTTTGCATGTCATGCACTTCCTTTCTGGCCAAAAACACATTGCACTCTTCTCGCTTTGTTCACACTCCATTTGTTGTGCTTTCACACTTGAAATTTCTTTGGGATGCTCTTGCATCAACTTCCCCTTGTGAATAAGGCATGAGTGTTGTTATGTTGCTTCTTCCTCCTTTTTTGCATTCTTTCCCTTCTGAAACTTTATGATGCTCCGAGAAATCCAAGTACCATCCTCGTCCAAATTGTTCTTTCATTTCACTAAGCATTATTTGTATTTGATATTCTGTGCGCTAGTTACCTTCTCCTCCATAACTTTGGTTATCTCCATTGGCATTTTTCTTGGCATCCACCTTGCCAATTTGCTTTTGTGCCTTGTTATTTTATTTATCATCTTCTTCTGTGATGGTGTTTCCTTCCTTGTACTCATACAATTTTGCAACATTAAATATGGGTGATATATTAAACTCATTTGTCAAGCTCAACTTTGTGTGCATTATCTCCAAAAGCCTTGAGATTCTTTAAGATCCAATCATCTTCATGTTCAACTTGTTGTATGCTTTTCTAAGATAGTGCTCCTTCCTCAAACACTCTATTACCAAGTCTCTAACTATAGTTGACTTGTAATTTTGTAGTGCACAAATGTGTTCTTTATTCTTTGTGTTCTTCAATTTGTCGTGGTCATTTACATGCACCTTTTCTATTTGTTTCACAAATACCTTTGCGTTGTTGCTCCTTTACTTAATTGTCACCATATCAATCTAGTTTACACTCCTCTTGGAGTTATTCCATATACAACTTGGAATGGTAGATTTCCCATTTTCCTATTATACATGGAGTCAAGCTGCACCAAAACCGAATCCCTTTGTCTTGTCTTGTGTTTAGCTAAACATATCAAAGGATTTCATCGGCTTTGGTTCACTATCTTGATCCCTTTATGGCTGATTTGTTGAATTCAATTGTGACTTTGATCCCATATTCTCCCATAGCATTTTTCAAAAGTAACTAAGAAATATTGTGTCCATATTTGATTTGATCATCCTTTGCATCATAAAGTTGTATTAACTCCTTTAAGAAAAGCTTTGTGCAATAGCTCACATCATTGCTCTTCTTACAAGGTAGGGAACAGACCATCTTCAAAACCATGTGAACCTGACAAACGCTATTTTAAACCTTCATTGTGTTCTCAACAGTTCAAATATAAAATTCATTGATATGGTCTCCCGAGGCAACTTTAGAATTGGCACTGATGTATATAAACTTGTATTTCGAATCACTCTCTTAAACATTTGAAAAATCTTGTACTATTGCCACAAATCTATAGAAATTCGTTGACCTTGTTTTACATATGTGACTAATAATATTTCTCCTCCAACATAACATGTGTTGTGTCATGCCCAAAATATCCTCCTAGGGTGTCATTTTGTGACTCTTTGATCAAGTTTTCCCTCGTTGATCCTTTAGGGATATCCATTTGCACTCCTTTGAATAAATAACTGTCTTGGTTTAAACAATCTAATTGCAATGTTTTATCTTGCGTTGTTCAGTTTGTACACACCTTTGTGACTTACCCAAAATTGTTGTCGCACTCATATAAATTGTTAATTTGTTCAAGCCTAGATGTCTTGTTCTTTATCATTACCAAGATCAATGCCGTCCTACTTCATGTGTCACTATTATTTTCTCATCTTTGGACTTGTGCTTGAGCATAAATGTGTAACTCTGCATAAGCTTGAACTATCTCACTTTTTGGTTCAAATTCCCTCGGTTGTTAGTGAAATCCCTTGGCAACAAATTATGCCTCCGTTGCTTCAACGATTGTACAATAGTATACAACTTCAAATAAATAAGAAGAATATTTCGTTTGTGCTTCATGCAACTTTCCCTGAGAAATGACATGTACCTTCTTTCTTCACTCAACATTGTGTTAATTGCTGCTGTATGTGCATTAGAATTCACTGAAAGATTTTCCCTAAGAAATGACATGTACCTTCTTTCTTCACTCAACATTGTGCTAATTGCTGCTCTATGTACATTAGAATTCACTGAAAGAAACTCATTGAAAATAGGTATCACTCTTGGTTGCTTCGAAAGAGTTTTTGTCTAGCTAGAAGAGCACTTTATTGGATGAGAAGGGCTTGTGGTCTCCTGTTCCCTTTGTTTATATTTTTAACTTACATTTGGAGAGCTTAGATTGGGTGTAGGATTGCATTGGGATTGGTGCTAAGGAAGCACAAATTGAGAAAAATGGGCACTTCACATGTGTGGAGTAAGCCACTTTGGAGTAGGGTATTAGGCACTTTGAAGTTGGGCACTTGGCCGTATGAGCATGTCACCACCTTACACAGTGTGAGGAGGATTGCTTGAGTTGAGGCACCATTGATTAAATAGTGCACTGTCTTGTAGGATGAGTGCTTGACATGTGTGCACGTAGATTGGAGGGTGCACAACTTTGGGGGTTGGACAAACCATAGTGTGACATGTGTTTTGAGGAGCATTTTGTTTGGCACTTTGTTTGTTGACTTGGCCTATGGTTGCTTGTGGACTTATTCCATTTTTGTTTTGTCGGCCTTCCTCACCTTACTCTATAGATAAGGAGAGGAGAGCGTCTTTGTTATGAATGACTCTATTTTCTCTTAGAGTTTGATAGTTGGTATAATGCTAGCTATTTGGATTATCTTTGAAGATCATATATTACTCTCGTAACAAGAATTAGTGCTTGTGGGATGTTAGTGCCAGTGTTCGCTGGCTTGTGAAATATAAGTTTTGAGTATTGTAGCTTCTAGGATGCAAGTGTGTGATTCTCCCTAATAGCTTGTGTGATTGAAATGGGAGATCTTAAGGTTTGGCAGTTGGTGCAATGTTGGCTTCTTTGTAAGTTCTAAGAATTGGCTTATAGAGCTTAGTTGGATTCCTTGATTGGCCTTTGTATTGCTGGTTAGGGTTTACAGTGATAATGGATGCCCTAGCTAGTGTTTGGGTTGCATTGAAGAGTCTTTGCATGGGATAAGTTGAAAGGACTACTTGTATTAAGTTGAGATGAGCTGAGGTATTGTACTTTGTCTTAATATTGTGATAATATGAAGTGAATTTCTGTTGCCTTAAATTTGTGATTGTAGCTCTAATTTTTTCTTGTACTGAGAAAGTTTAATGGTCGTTTTCGTCTGCTGATTTATTAGGACAGCAGGGTTAAATGACACATTGATTTTGCATGCTTAGTGAAACTTGATCTGATTTATTGCCGTTATATTTCTGCTATAATTGAAGTAATTTTCAGATTGTGTTTTGAGATAGGTCTTGCTGTAAGGGCCACTGACATGATCTGTGCTTCTGTTGGAATTAGTTTTAGTGCTAATGCTGAACACTATATGAAGTAGATCCATATAAAAGACATTTATAAAATAAAATGAAATGAATCCAATGTATTCTCTATTAGCAACATGACTCCCCCACCTTGTGGTGGGTCCTATTTGGCATGCACTAGAAGATTAGAAAGAAGTCGGAAATTTCAACAAATTGATGATATTCTTAGCTTGTGAGGTCATAATACAATTGTTTCCAGAGTTGGATAATTAAACAATTAGAAAAAAATGTTGGCATTAGACAAAATATCTTGACAGGTTGGGTGGGTATCCAAGTTGCATAAATTATGATTTAGCTATAATGGCTTAATCTTTTATGGAGTTAGTCTACCAAAGAGTTTCCTTCAATTTTCTAAAGAGAAAAGTAACCTTGTTTTGTTGCAAATGAAATAAACAATATTGTTCACAAGGACTTTCCTTCTTTATGTCTTTCATCCATGTCTTTTGGACCATAAGGCTATTCAGTTTTTTGGAGATAACATGACTTTTGTTCAATGATATTATGTAGTCATGGCATGCATTTTTTAAGGTTATTTTTTTTCTCAACATTCAATACCTTTGTATAATTATTCTCTTTGCTTACAAGGATCTTATGCATTTAGTGGAGAGCAAATGATGCAACATATTTGAGACCTTTCTCAAGAATGATAGGGATGCCTTAGGATGTTTTCTCAACCGGTACAAACTTAATATTTGGTTCTAAGATTTTACGATGCAAAATCTTATGGGTTTGCAAGAAATAACATCTATACTGCATTTAGATTACTTAGGGAGGTAGTTATACTTTTAGCAAAGTCTTTTACTCATTTTTTTGTATGCTATTTATTTATTCATGATTGGTGTATATATTAGTATATTGGTGCTAATAAATGATATATTGGAATGTATTTCTAGGCATTACCTTGTGGATATTTGATTTCTTAACTTATTCTTTGATAATCATTGTCATTGCAGGGTTGGGATTTGAATGCACATAATGCCACAAATTGTGAGGGTCACAATGTAGATAGATACAATGTAGCTGATATAGACTTTAGCAATTTTAAGAGTTACAGTGACCTACTTGAAAATGCTTGCAATGACTCTGTGATATCTTTGGAGAACATTAGCACTATGAAATGCTCACCAAAACATACTACTCGACCGAGTCTCCAGTACTTTGCTTCACATGATGTAAGTAAGATATAGTTTTTATGTGGCTTTGAAGTTTTATTTCTTTTCACTCACAATGCTTTCTAAGCAACATTGGCTTGTTAGAAGGAAATTAAGGACATATGTCCAAAAAAATAAATTAAGTGAGTGCTTAACAATTGTATATCTATTTTCTTCCCCCAAAATGATAGAAAGTATACAACCACCACATAAGAATAAGAATGTAGGCAATATAGGAGTCGTGCATATTATTGGTAGTGGAAGTGCGTAGAAGTTTTAGATTGCTTTAACTACTTTTTTTTCTAAGTAATATTGTTCTATTGATATGGTACAAAAAAGGTTACAGAGAGGCGTGACCTTAGAGTTGTTGAGCATCAATCATCATCAAAAATTGAAACTGTTTGTTTTGGACTGCCCCTACATAGTGGAAACCAGTCCAAGAAGCCATAAAGACTGCCCCTATTATGGGGGAAACCAGCCCATTGAACCAGAAAGAAAAAGACCATAGCTGGGTATACATTGTTTTTCCAAAAAGACAAAGAGAACATGTAGTATCAGAACCAAAAAGACAGAGAGACACATCCACCTGGCAGCAAGACGCATTCGTTGGAGGCCACGTGTTAAGTCGGTGGCTCCTCCTGGGCTGGTTCCTCCTCAATCCTGCATGCAAATTGATACCAGTCATCATCCGCGTCAGACACGCCACGTCCCTGAGTTGGTGGAGCCTCCTCATCGCCACCTATGCCCATCTGCCTCTCAGAAGTGTTGTTCTGCCTGCTTCCCGAAGCCTTTGTGCCATTATGCTTGTTGTCCTCAGCTGATGAACCGCCAGCTTTAGCCTTGCCATGCAGAGTCGTTCTGCATTCACTTTGATGCTTGTTGCTAGGGATGCTGATTCCTCGGCAGCCTGAAGCCTCCCCGCTCTGCTTGTCCCAGAGGCCAGACAGAGGAGCTTGCTGCTCAAGCTCTTTCGCGAAGGAAATTGTGACAGTGGCAGTGATTGTAGGCCGATTTAAGGTGCTGCAGAAGTGGAATTGAGTGCTGTGAGGGCCGGGATAAGGAGGAAGAGGGAAATCCGCAGAGCGAGCTGCTACGTCTCTCCTACCCCTACCACTTCGTGTATTCAGGTAGCGTCGAGAGGGGTAGTTGAGAGGATTGAGCGTCTCAGTGGATGAGTTTGAGGAAGCGGTGGCGGAGCTGGTCGAAGCTTGTGAGCGGATGAATCCTCCACGGGTTCCTCCGCGCCTACTGCACGTGCGATGCCTGAGGCGAGCCATAGCAGAATTATGAATTAAGTTGATAGCAGAGGAGTTGGAGGTATAGTGATGCAGAGAGTGAGCAAGGGATGTTGGAGCTTGGTCTAAAATAACGACGCTGGAATGAGAGAAATGGAAACCATTGCCAAGATCCAGGCAAGGAAGAATCTAGCAATGACTGCTGGTCGCAGTGCGAATACACGGTTCAGCAGCTTGCGAAGGGCAGAAACCATGGAGAAGAGGAGGATTTGCAAATCGATCTGCAGGGGCCATGGCTATGAGGGAGGTGAATGTATCACAGCTTTCGGGGTCATTTATTACCTTCTGCAATGTGTTATAAATTCGTCTGAGGTTGGCGCGCGGGACGATGCTAGTAGCCATATGGCTTTCCTGTCCGCCGGCGGTCCGTCTTATCATTTTAATTAGCGCTATTGACACCCGCATCCGGGTTTGCTTTAACCACTTTATACATGATCTAATACATCAATTTTGTGTGTGGCTAAGCCGTGACCTTAAAATTAGATTATTATTATTCTAATATACATCTATAATTTGGTATCACAACTGTTGATTGTGTGTAGCTTAAGTGGTGAAGGGGAGAAGTTGTTATCCTTCCCAACCCCCCCCCCCCCCCCCCCCCCAATGTAGGTTCAAATCCCATGTGTACATGTTTGTCCTCTATTGTTGATTAGGCTTTGCAAGGTAGCAATCTCACTCTTGCTTAAGCGCTCAAGGGTGGGACAAGTTGTTTCCAAAACTCCAAAATTCAATTATATTTAGCTTGGGTGGTTAAGAGGAGAAGTTGTTATCTTCCCCAACTAGATTCAAATCTTGCTTATGACATGTTTTCTTTTCGTCGGTTGAGGCTAACAAGGTACTAGTAATCTTGCTCTCGAGGGTGAGATGGATGTTTCCAAACATTTTAAAGCCCAAGGGGTTAGCTTAATTGGTTGTGACCACCTAAATTCTTGCTTCATCCTTGAACTATCCAAACTTACAATTGCAAAAGTTCAAATGACAAGATCAAGTACAATAATGTATCAATTATAAATTCTGAATAATTTTTTTCCCTTTGATTTGTAAGCATCAACATTGATAGAGTAAGTGCACATGTATCAATAGGAGGAATGTCCTCTTTGGTTGGTATGATGATGGTTGTGAGAACACACTAATTCACATTATTTAGGGCCAAAAATGGTGCAATACTGCCTAAAAATAGGATTACTATAGGTTATTGTATAAAACAATGGGTTTGGAAATACTTTGAATCTAATGCCCCACCAACCAAAAAATATAAAATCGACAAAAAAAGTTCCCCCTCCCCCCAACAAACCCTAATGCTATCCTACATAATGACAATCTCCCTCCTTGTCCCCTCCCCCCATTTGTCTCGCTCTTTTCTCATTGATCATTTGTGAGCGTTTGAAGATTTCGGTGTTGTGATAAAGAGAGTTGATTTAGAGTGAGATTAAGGTATTGCTTGGAGGATAAAGGAAAGATGATGATATCAATAGTCGTGTCAAGCCGAAGGGTGGTGATGAGAACCTCGATCTAGGGTATGATAATGAGTATACGTTATAGTATGATTTTTTTGGGATTTTAGATACCATTTGGAGCCTCAATGTTTATGCATTTTGGCTTTTAGATATGTATTGCATTTGAAGTGATTTTTCTATATTCACCCTTACAACCTCTATACATAGGGGAACTATACTTGTTTGGTTCCCAATGGTTTTGATTTATATTGATGTACATGAATAGGTAATTCTTAAGTTAAAATTTGAGTAACTTATGCTTTTCTATATGATTGATAGGTCTTTTTAGTTTGTGTCGTTTGAGATTTGGAAATTCTACTTTGTGTTTTGACAACATTGGCTACAACAAAAAATTGAATTGCAATGTATCAACAACAAAGATTTGGAGATGAAAATTGTTGAAATCGCAAGTTTAGTATAATACAATTTTTTGCTTTGATATTACTTTCTAATGATTTTCTATAATGTTCCAAACGGGGGAATTTTACAGATTCTCGGAGTTTTGGCTTCAACTTCAGTTAAAATTTCATTCAATTAACAGGACATTGCCATGTAAAATTTATCAACATAGAACTGCAAGTAACTATATAATGATAAAAAATAATTCTCAACTTTATTTATAATACATATAAACTGGGGTTTTACATGTTGAAACACTGATATAGTTGAGATAGAAACTGGCCTCAAGAATCTGCTCCAATGTTGTGCTGGCCCTCCAAACCTAAACTGAAATGCAACTGCTGAGCTCTCCTGTGAATTCTGGATGAATTCACAAAGGGGGGAGATGGGTACTTGCCCAATCTCACAGAATCACCCGAGGGTTTACATCCTAGGGCTACTATGAAGTAGAGAACCAGGTTCTCAAACCTCTCATACAAGAAGAAAAATAAAATCCAAGATGTCCTCTAATGGCCTTCTCCTCTTTTTATAGATCTGTTGGACTCCTCTAGAATCTCCTAGTTTATGATAATTTTAATCATTGAGCACATTTCCCTCTTTTTATTTCAATTAAAATATCTTTTTAATGTGGGAAAATGGTAAATTGGTCACCATGCCTCCTTAGGCCACTGAAAATCACTTTTAACCATCCCATCTTGTAGATCTTCTCGTTTCGGTTGCAATGAGCTATTACACTAAGGGGCTCTGTCAAGTATTCCTCTTGGAATGCCACCTTAAGCGTAATTAATTGAGTTAGGCACACTAATAACCCCGTATTATGGGAATTGTCAGAATACAATGGAATGAGAAACAAGATGTGTGGAATCAATCCAACTGATGGAATATGGCAAGTGAACTCCTCTAGACCCCATAAAACAACTCCAAAAGCCCCTGGGCCCATTGATGACGTAAACCTACACCTGACCTGTATGCCTCTAGACCTGAAAGTCCATCCTAACCATGCCATAAGGAACACTAGAAAAAGGAACATAAAAAATCCTCCTGCTCCAAGATTGCTTGCCCTCAAGCAATCCAAACCTGTGGACCAGTCTGGTGGTCCAATGCAACTGAGACCCAATGCCTAGATCCCATACAAACCACTGGGTGATGTTATGCCTTTGTGTCAACCTACCATGAACGAACCCCTCAATGCTCGGATCCCAGAACAATCTCTAACTGTCATCAACAAATCCTCTTGGATCCCAATGACACCCAGAGCAAGCATCAATGCCCCATGGCTCTTGCTGTTCTATATCACTGGCTATGAATGTTGTTCCATTAACTGTGTACCAACTCATCACCTCTTTCCAGTCCAACCCTTAGCATAGGCCAAGGTCAGTCCCACTATGTAGTTGTAGGCCTAGAGTGCTGGGAAGTTGTTGGCCTACATCCCATCGCCAACTAGAGCATGTAGTACTCCTCATGTCTTAAGGGTCCTTGCTGTACTATGCTCACGATTGAGAATATCGTGCCACCAACAGCATACCAACTCATAATCTCCTGCCAATCCATCCCATGGGAAGGATCAAATGCATGTGCACTTGTATATGGTACGAGTCCACTGTGTTGCACCATGCTCAACTCATGCAGCTCTACCCAACCAATCAACCAGATATGTCTAGGAATCCCTGCCTCTCTCCTTATAAGTGGGCAACCTATGCTGCACACACTGTCTATTTACCCCTGGAGAGTGTTGCTGCCTGGAAATATTGTAGCTTTGCTAGCTGCCGCTGCATCTACCTGGACCTCATCAATGGGCAAACCCAAAGATGGATGCGCCACTATCTCCAAAAGAGCCTCCCTCATCTGACCGAAAACTTCATGCCCCATCGGTCCACTCGTCACCTGCAAAACTGTTTTGTCAGGGCCCAACACCTCTTGATGACCAATGTTTGCAACTGGCAACCCGCACATCTGTATGCCCCTCATCAATGGCTGGCCCCAAGGACTGCTGCTCATCCTTCTCCATCATGGGTTCAATATGAGTCATTAGTTGACTATCCAAAACTGGCCCATCAAGCAGACTGTGCTCCATTGTGTGCCGCACATGGTGACTCATCAAACATGGATGTATATCTAGGTTGCTGTCAACATCTCTACAAGTTTGCTCAAGCTCCTCTATGTGCTCACCATGCTGGATTTCTACTGATAGCTCATCTCCTTGGTCTCCTCCCCATATGGAAATAATTTGCTTCTCATCAAACCTATCCACCAGATAGTTATGCATATCATGGTTGTTGCCATCATCCCCACATGCCTGCTGATACTCTTCAGAAGAATCCTCATCTGGAAGGTCAGAATGAGTCTCCCCTTGATGTACCTCTGTCATCGCCTCTATGTCACTCGAGCAAGAGTGGTCAAGTCCCCAAGGTTCCTTGTAGGTGAAGCAAGGACCCTTCGTCCTTAATTTGTTCTTGCTGCATGTCCCATCATGTTAAATTTAGGTATGTTCTATGCTTGGAGCAATTTACTTCAATTTTTCATATTAGCCCAATGTCAATATTCAGATTAGCAATCACATGAACATGATAGTAAAGTGAAGATAGAACATAAAGATAAATAGTAGAAGACAAGCCAAGACAAGAGGACACAGGATGTGGCACCAGCCAGGGACAAAACCCAATGTGGGGAAACCCTTGATCAATTCTTCTTATATTCTTCAATAGTTCAGCAGAGAGATAGAGATAGAGTACAATGAATTAAAGTCAATACTGACTTGCCAAAATAGGAGATCAGACATCAGAGATCTTCACCATGAAGATGACACAATGAGGTAGCAATCCTCCTTCCTTCGCTGCATCACAGATTAAGGCACCTTTTGCATGCTGCAAAGATTGGTGCTTTTCTTGGCAAATCTGGTCACTGGTTAGGGCACAAACTCTGACTGCTACAACACCCTAAATACACCCAACAACCCACCTATTGACAGTGACTTTCCTTCACACAGTCCCTCCAACTATATGTTGCCTCATAGGGCTGCTATCCTCCCTGAACGCAGCTCCTAAAGGGCCTCCAACTGCTGGCTATGGCCTGCGGCCTAGCCCAACAGTGGTCTGTAACTTCAGTCCTCTTAATCAGTGCCCCAAACAGTCCTTAGACACCAGACCCTTGCTCCCCTTTTCTGTGGCTTCTTCTGCCTTGCAAACTGAGCTTAAGAACAACCCAATCATGCCCAAATACCCCTGAAATAGACCATGCTGTCACCTACAACAATGTGGCTTAATCATAGATCCTTCATGCTGTTTTAGTACTCCTTTTGCTGCGGCTAGGTCCACACTTCTTGCTGCGTCTTAGGGTCACTTTCTAGCTGTGATTAAGGGCTCCACAAACAGCTACTTTAGGCCTTCTTATGCTGCGGATTATGGCTGTACTTTACAGCAGATTAGGGCATCACTTGACAGCAGATTAAGGCTCCCTTTGGACAGCACATTGGAGCTCCTCTTTACTGCGGATCAGGCTTCCTCAAGTGCAGATTAGAGCCTTCCTCTAAACAATGGATAGGGCACATTTGAACTGCGGCTAGGGCACCAACTGAACTGCGGTTAGGGCTTCATTCTAAGCTACATATTAGACCTTTTCTTGACAGCCTATAGGAGCCTCTTTAGACTGCATATAGGTCTCCTCTTTGAGTTGCATCTAGGTCTCTCTTGACAACGGATTAGGGCACCTTTAGGATTGCAGCTAGGGCATGTATGAATTGTGGCTAGAAGCCTTTCTTCACTGCGGCTTGAACTCCTTTAGGACAACGTATAGGGCTTCTCCTTAGGACTGCAATTAGGGCTCTTTCCTTTAGACCTCTCTTTCCACCAAAACCCAAACGAGTGGAGAGAGAGATCACAAGAGATGAGTGTGTCAAATGACTTGAAGACCTCTTCTATTTATAATGCAACGTTGAGGATAAGTTGGGGTAATTTGGTTGCTGGCAACCTTGACAAATTGTCAAATAATACAAATAAATTCATATCTCCATAAATACATGTTGGAATCGATTTATCTTTAGATCAATCCTACACCTCTCGGAGAGAGGAATCCAAGAAAAATATCAGCTGCCATAAATAAGATGACCCATATGGAGTTTGGCCCTAGTTGCCAATTTTAACACATCAACTCTCAGCTGCTCCTCTGTGGTCAACCGCCTCCTGAGCAGATTTATGTTCTGCTCAACCAACCTTCTGGCTAGCTCATAAGTAATAGGTGAGACCAACCGTTCTCACCTCCAAATGAACAACAATCGACACTGCAACTTCTGACAATTGGCATCACGATCTCCCATACATGATGACAAGATGAACTGCATGTGTGTTTTGACTAAGTCAGGATGATGTCTCCTAATGCTGAAAAAGCATTGGAACATTGCAAGATTAAGTCATCACACTCTAGAGCAAAAAATGATTTCATAAGTCCTAGTCATGGCCATAATTTCCAAAACTTGAAACTTCTTCCCAAATGTAGGACCCTCGGAGTTATCCAAGTCTTGCATGGTTTCTACCATTAGCTTGAAAACTCTCCTCATAACATCATCATTGTAAGGAGCTATAGGTGCGGTTAGCCTCATGATGTTGTTGAGGTAAGATGCACCAAGAATTTTGACTCCATCACAAGGTTCCTCCAAGAACATGTTTTGTATGAGAGCAAGCATAGTGGATTGTAGAGCCCAAATTAGTTTCTTCCCTTCTAATTGGTTCACTTCAGAAAGGAGTGCATCCAGATCATCTAGTTTGAAAAGTGTTAGAAAATCAAAAAGGCGGAAATGTTTTCTTATGTTGATAATTACTCGTGATATCTTAGTGAAATATTTTCTTATGTTGATAATTACTCGTGATATCTTAGTGTTCTTATTAACTTTTCTTATGTTATTCTTTTATCTTTGTTTCATCAAGCAATTATCAAAAGCAAAACACAAAGATCAAGCCACTAGATGTAGGCACTTTGCCAGGGATAAAACCCCTCTATAGGGAAAAACCCAGTCAAACTCTTCCACTAGCAAATTCAAGTTGAGATAGACCAAGACCCTAGACCAAAAGACCTTCCTCCTCCACCAAGTCAACCTTCCAGTATGATTCAACAACCTTCAATAGTTTATTCTTGTCCAACAGCTACAACCCAACAACAACCTAGAAATTTCGGCCCCCAGCTACTCTAGAATTTCAGCGCACCTTCAGAATTGTAGTTTCGGCCCCCATCAACTCCAGAATTTCAACCCACCTTCAGAATTGTAATTTCGGATGTTCTAGCAGCTTCACACGTGAGTGAGAGAGAGAGAGAGAGAGAGAGAGAGAGAGAGAGATTTTAACTTCTTATGCTTGATAGAGACCTGCTTCTCCTTCACTAGCCCTTTCCTCTTCTTCTCTCGAATTTCACACTTCTTGTCCCAGAAATTGCAGATCGAACTTTTTGAGTGCTCTAAATGAGGTTGAGTTTCTGTCGTTATATAGGAGATTCTGCCCCTCAATTAGGCCGACTTGTCTAGTTTGAGGTGGACTTGGTGGAGGAGGCCTAATTGGCTTATTTTGCATTAAAATAAATTTCTTTCTTGACAAATGAAGCTTAAGAAGGGTCTTTTACATTATGACATGGACAAGGATACTTGACATAATTCCTAGAAGCCTATAATGGAGGCTTTGACCTATAAACAATTGACCCAAGCATGAAACCCATGCTTTAATAAGTCAATTTCTTAAATAATGAAATTTCTTTTTCTTTCTTTTGATAAATACATTACATCATGACTCAAATACAATTATGAAGATCGACACTAGTTACATTCTTCAACACTCCCTCTTAACCTTGGGAGGTATTCATAATTACATATATACAAAAGATGCATGGAAGATCTCAAATTGATATGCTCTATGAAGAGTCACAACACACAGTGCTACAGATTAGATACCTGACTAGGGTACTCTAATCGGGTGGGACCAAGATAGACTCAAGCTTTAGCTACTACAGGTACCATCAGGCTTTTAAGCTCTACCATTAACCTAGGGATCTAGGTGCGTATCCAAGGTCGGAGCTCCATGACCGACGCTACCCTCCCTACTTCGGCATATAGACATCAACACATAGGTCGACCAGATGTCCTCTCAAGCATATTGCCATAAGATGCTTCCTCTCACCTTATAAACTAACTTAGATATATATATCTGCCACTCCAAGCATGATTCAAACATTCAATCTTTTAATAGAAAGATCCTACACAATCACAACCTCAATCAGTAATAATATATATACAAGAAAACACAAACCTTCAGGGTCCTCAATCATTCTGATGATACTATCATCAAGTTGTCCAAATACAACTTATTGGAAGCTTTCTTCTTATTTCTCCAGTAGCACCAAATACAACCTCGGGACTTCTCAAGTCTTTGTGAACATCTATCTGTAGTACTTTCATTCTTCGGTTTCATTCTTAATTCGAGGTATTCATTATGACTGCCATAATATGCCCTCCCTCTCAACTGGGGAGATATACCCTTTTTTCTATTGAGGCTCCCTCTCAGCTTCATAACATCAAAGAAACTTCATCCTTTCAAGGCTTCATTTATGGCATCAAGGTTATCTTGATCATCATCATTCTTATAGCTTCCTACATCATGTTCATCATCATCTTCAATTACGAACATCTCCAACATCTTGAAGATTATGTACCTGCAAATCTTCAACAACAAGTACAACCAAATATACAGAAGCATGAAGACAACTACAATATGTTTATCATGTTATTACAATGGAAGCATCAAAACATTCAAATTTTAGACATCAAATACCTAAACTTCGTTAGGTTCATAATCAACAAGAGACACATCTTTTTATATACTATACTTCAACTTCTGCTAGGGTTTTGTCATAAACCCTAGATTTCTTCTTCGAGACATAAATCAATTCAATAACAATTCAATCATAGTACAATATATATCTATGGTTTCAAAAATAAGCTTTTAGAATTACATGTCAAACTTTACTAGGGTTTGTTGCAAACCCTAGATTTTCTCATCAAAACTAAATCATATCGAAATTAATATCCTAGAATATCAATTTCTACTAGGTTTTGTTACAAACCCTAGATTTTACAAACTAAATCACTAAGTTAGCATACTTACGTATACATATCTAGGATGCACTAGCATTTCACATCAATATCTACTAGGTAAACCCAAGACACAAACATCAAAGTTAGATATACAACAATTTCATTCGGAGTAGGGTTTTGATCATATGAACGAATATATACCTAGGGTTTCATTCTTAGGATCTTACTTATTACAAAGGTTTTTGTTTATAAACTCTAATTCACCAAACCTTAAAGATTTACGGTTTCATTATATGACCTAAACACTAACTGTAAACCCTAAAGTACTAGGGTTTTACCATAACAATACCAAAACCTTAAATTTCAAGAGAATAGGATTTCTATATTTCTTCAACAACCTCAAGTAGACTAGGGTTTCATAATCAACATTGGCATATCCTTAGCAACCAGAGGCTAGGGTTTTGTAGTGAACCCTTAAAGGTTAGGGTTTCATAAGAATGATCAAAATGATAGTATGACGAGGGTAGATTCAATCTAATGGATAATCACCCCAACAAGAATCTTTAAGATTCAAAACTCTAGACATAACGATGTCAGTAATGTAAAACAAGTTTCAAAAGAGAATGAACATACCTTTTCTTGTCACAAAGCTTGTAGTGTAAGACATACTTTGAATTGTTCTTTAACAAACCCTGTAAGACATCAACTCTTGACTAGTTTCCTTTGCAACATAACTTCTTCCATGCTTAAAGTTTATAGTTTGAAGTTTCCTTTAGAACCTTTGTGTATTTTGCAATCTTTCCTACCAAGGAAAACATAAAAGGTTATCAACATATAATACAAAGAAATCTTGATATGAGAGGGAAACCAAACATAAAAGAGGAGACAAGGAACAAGATACTTATCTTTTGGTAAAATGGTGAAAGCTCCCTCTTAATCCAGTCCTTTTGAGGGATATCTACAACTTATCAAAATAATTAAAAAATGTTCTAACAAGACATGTTAGAACTGCAAACTCTAGAAATCAAAACATAAAGGAAAATAATACAAAACTTAGAGTAGAAGACTAAAAAGGATATGTAAGAGACGACTTAGTAGTATAAATCTTTGACTTCTGATTCTTCAGTGTTGTTCTTCTTAGGTGGAGCTTCTTCAATGATATTTGCTTGTTCCCTATCTCTCTTCTTATTTCTTGGATTCTTAGCACATTGATTTTTGTAATGACCCATATTATGACAGTGGTAGCATTCAATCATGGATAGTTCAACTTTGTTCGTTGGTCCTTTGAACTTCTTGAAGGTTCCCTCCTCCTTGTGATGAGCGGAATAGACATTAGAGGTGTTTTCTAATGATATTATGGTTTCTTCTTGACTGGAATATCCTTCCAACTATTAATTCCTGATGCAAAAGTACTCCAAGATTTTGGTAGTCCTAGAAGAGTAGCAAGCTCCTTTTCCGGTACAACTTCATCTATTGCTTGGAGTTCATCTCTTATTCTAGATATCCTTGCAAAGTATGATGATACAGTATCGTCTGTTGTCATCTTTATTGTCCTTAGTTCATTCTTGAGGCTTGCTATTTGACCAATGTTCTTGATAGTGAATAATTTGGAGAGAGCCTCATACATTTATTTAGTGGAGTCTATGTTGGATATGTATGGAATTAGGTTGTCCTTTACTCCATCTACTATTAGATTCATGGCCAAGATTTCAGTTTCTCTGAATTTCTCCTTCTTTGCATCATCTGTAGGCTTCTTGATTTTTCCTTAAACAAGGTCCAAAACTTTGTGCTTAGCGAGAATAAAATCTATCCTCTTTTTCCATGCCCTGTAGTTGGAGGCTCCTTCTAGTTTGTTTTATCCCTTCATTGAGTTTGTCATATTGCTATCTTCTACTCCTTGTGACCTTCCTTGAAACCCTTTTCTTATATCTCTCCTTTCAATAGATCTTCAGTCTACCTTTTTCCTTCTTCTTCACCTTAGCTTTGATACCATGTTAGAAAATCAGAAAGGCAAAAATATTTTCTTATGTTGATAATTACTTGTGATATCTTAGTGTTCTTATTAACCTTTCTTATGTTCTTCTTTTATCTTTCTTTGATCAACCAATTATCAAAAGCAAAACACGAAGATCAAGACACTAGATGTAGGCACTCTGCTAGGGCTAAAACCCCTCCATAGGCGAAAACCTAGTCAAACTCTTCCACTAGCAAATTCAAGTTGAGATAGACCAAGACCCTAGACCAAAAGACCTTCCTTCTCCACCAAGTCAACCTTCCAATATGATTCAAGAACCATCAATAGTCTATTCTTGTCCAGCAGCTACAACCCAACAACAACACAGAAATTTCGGCCCCCAATAGCTCCATAACTTCAGCCTAGCTTCAGAATTGCAGTGTCGTCCCTTATAGCAGCTTAGCAGCTTCACACATGAGAGAGAGAGAGAATTTCAACTTCTTATGTTTGATAGGGACCTCCTTCTCCTTCGATAGCCCTTTCCACTTCTTCCCTTGAATTTCACACTTTTTCTTGTCCTAGAAATTGCAGATCAAACTTAATGAGTGAGTGCTTCAAATGAGGTTGAGTTTCTGCCTTTATATAGGACATTTTGCCCCTCAATTAGGCCGACTTGTCTAGTTTGAAGTCGACTTGGTGGAGGAGGCCTAATTGACCTTTTTTACAATAAAATAATTTTCTTTCTTGACCAATGAAGCTCAAGAAGGGTCTTTTACATTATGACATGGACAAGGATACTTGACATAAATCCTAGAAGCCTATAATGGAGGCTTTGACCTATAAACAATTGACCCAAGCATGAAACCCATGCTTTAATAAATCAATTTCTTAAATAATGAAATTCCTTTTTCTTTCTTTTGATAAATACATTACATCATGACTCAAATACAATTATGAAGATCGACACTAGTTACATTCTTCAACAAAAAGGACTTTCCCTGTGACCCTCATATGTTTTAAATCTGTCCCAAGTGCAAGGATTTTGTGTTGAATCTCCAACTCTTTTTTTAGATCCCTTGGTTGTTCTTTTTGAAGAATGACATAGACCCCTTTTGACAAAGGTTTGTTGTCTTGCTTGGGTTTCTGGTCCAGTGATGCATGGTGGTTTAAGGAACTAATTTCTGTGTTGCTCATTCTTCTCAATTTGTTTAGGAGTTCCTCCATTGTTTAGTCTAAGAACATTTGTGATAATGAGGCCACTGTTTCTTGGGTTTGTCGGTTTCCTCAGGGAGGCGTTTTCGCAAACAGTTTGATGACAAATTGCTATAGATATATACTATGGGTTATAGACAAAGATAATGCTGCTACAATTTAATTAAACATGGAATATAAATTCTAATAGCATTCATTCAAATAAAACAACAACAACAAATCAAATAGAGAAACCTAGTATATATATAGGCAACAAGGCGCTCTTCAGTACATATGCCACAGGATGATCAATAGCTCCCTTCCAGGTCTTTTTTGTATAATAACAACCTCCAGATATCACTGAGTATATGCATAGCTAGCAAGAATATTTTGTAAATTTCTTCTCTGTTGTTGTCCTCTTGGCTGTTCTATGTTGGATCAACAAAACAATGCTTTGCTACAAGTGTACAAGCTCAATTTGGCCCTCAGTCCTCTGTTTGCTGCAACTATAGGCACCTCTGGTCTTGGTCCCATCACACAACGATTAGGGCCTCCACGTCTCGTGATCTTGCTTAGCTCAGCTCAACACCAATTTTAGTCATAGAGAATTTGGTATATCTTTGCCCTTGGAAATGGTCATGTACAACTACAGTTTCTTCTCTTCTTTTATGCGAACTAGATTTGCCTTGGATTTTGGCTCCTTCGTGTAACTGTGGATGAATCTGTTGTTCTTCACTACATGCACAAGAAATGGGAGGGGGTATTTGTGCTCAATCCATTACCTAATACACTGCTCTTTGTGGGTATGCTGGCCAAAAAACACAAAGAAAAAGTGACCCTCACACAATTGTAGGTTAGACTTCTGATGCCCGGAACTCATCCTAGGGAAAATAGTGATGCTTCTCACTGAGTATAGAGGAAAATTAACTCTTCTTGACTGCAAATTTGGCTCCACTACCTTAAAACTTCGACCTAGTCAATAGATTGATTATTTAGTCACCAATCTAATTGCTCCTCTGCATGGGCACAAACTAGTGATGTAATGCATAGAGACTTCAAGCAATCACACTGATCAACACTTCACACATCAACATTATACGCACTGGACGTGTTCATCCAATTGTAGACTCTGGCAACCAATAACATGGACCCTTGATCTGCTACAACAACAACTCGACCTCACGTAGCTGTTTTTTAGAGATTAATTGTCATAGGCGCCGGTTCTACTTGATTCATTCATAGAATCACCACTATGCTAATCATCCCTCAGTCCTGGGACCTTGGTCCAGGGACACAGTGTTAATAAGTAATTCGCACAAAGCTTTGGTCTTCCATAATATTTTTAATGTAGTGTTTTTCAAACACTGTATGTGGTTCCAGACTTTGGATGGACCCACGAATTTGACCTTTAAACTTGTAATCAGTGGCTGCGACAAACAAAATTTAATCGCTTTTAATAATTTGATGGTCAGTTGCTACAACAAACTTTGACTGTGGTCACAAGCACCAGATTTGGGGCAATTCGACAAGGGATGCTGGAATGCGGCTTGAGGATTGCACATGGGAACCTCAACCAACGAATTGCTCAACCTTCACAAAGCTTCCACAATTTAATCAATTTACTTAGCGGATTTGCATGTCAATTCCGCCTCTACTATCAACAGAATGTTCAACTTCTATTCATTGGCTTATCTTCCCTTTTTGAGCGTGATTTTACCGGATGAGAAAGAGAAATAAACTCGGCCCTTCAATTTTTGTTGTGCCTGTCCTCTACAACAAGAAACAATTCGGCCTTTCCAGATACGGTTGCTTTAAGCGGTCTCTGAGCAATCTCAGTTTCAAAAATTTGAACACACAACATACACATATCTCTCAATAAATTTATTCGAAATTGCAATGGCACAAGGAAATCGCAGCTCGCGGCTCAATTGATGGCATAAAAGCATTCTCTTCAATTGATGTTCAATTTATTCGGACCCAGAATGATTTTGACAACACTTTTAAAAAAGAATACACACTCCTTTTGTAACTCGACCCCCCTATAATTTCCTCAAATCTCTTTCCTAATCAATTTGATCAAACTGCTGCGTTTTTAATATTTTTGTCAAATTGCCAATTTGTCGGACAATTATTAAGTGAAAGACAATTTCATGGCCAAATACTGGTTCATGGCCAAATACTGGTTCAACAATTTGAAACAAAATTGTCGAATACTTAAATGAGAGACAATTTCATATTGGTGGCCCGTAAGAGGAAATATTCAACAATTTTGATCTATCTTTGACATCTCCAACATAAATCCTCATGGTGGCAAGAACACCAACTTTGATACCACTGTAATGTTCCAAATGGGAAAATTTGACGGATTCTCGGAGTTTCAGCGTTAGATAAAATTTCATTCAATTAACAGGACATTGCCATGTAAAATTTATCAACATAGAGCTGCAAATAACCATATAATGAGCAGAAATAATTCTCAGCTTTATATATATATATATATATATATATAAACTGGGGTTTTACATGTTGAAACACTGATATAGCTGAGATAGAAACTAGCCTCAAGAATCTGCTCCAATGTTTTACTGGCCCTCCAAAACTGAACTGAAATGCAACCACTGAGCTCTCCTGTGAATTATGGATGAATTCACCAAGGGGAGATGGGTACTCGCCCAATCTCACTGAATCAACTGAGGGTTTCAGTTTTGGGGCTACAATGAAGTAGAGAACCGGGTTCTCAAACCTCTCATACAAGGAGAAAGATCAAATCCAAGATGTCCTCTAATGGCCTCCTCCTCTTTTTTTATAGATCTGATGGACCTTTCTGGAACCTCTTATTTTATTATTATTTTAATCATTGAGCACATTTCCCTCTTTTTATTTCAATTAAAATATCTTTTTAATATGGGAAATGGTAAATTGGCCACCATGCCTCTTCAGGCCACCGAAAATCACTTCTAACCATCCCATCCCGTAGATTTTCTCGGGTTCCAACGAGCTATTACACTAAGGTGTTCTGTCATGTATTCCTCTTGGAATGGCACCATAAGCATAATTAATTGAGTTAGGTACAATAATAACTCCGTATTACGGGAATTGTTAGAATGCAATGGAACGAGAAGCAAGCTATGCAGAATCAATCCTAATGATGGAATATGGCAAGTGAACTCCTCCAGACCCCATGAAACATCTGCAAAAGGCCTTAGGCTCGCTAATGACGTAAGCGTGCACCTGTGACTACTCTGCCTCCAACCTTGAAAGTCCATCCTAACCATGCCATAAGGAACACCAGAAAAAGGAACATCACATTTTCAAACAATTTTTCTCGTGCCACTGATATCATTGAATAATCAGAAAATCTCAAAAGTGAATGCAACAAAAATAGTAAAGATCATAGAAAGAGAGCCATGCACAATAGACAATAATTTTTACCCTTGGAAACCCAACCTTGGGAGAAAACCCAACAATATTTTCTTGAGGAGAAATTATCTTTGAGCAAGGTTTACAAATTAGAAAATTTGTCTAGAAATTTGTACCAATACACAAGTCAAAATACTAGTCAAACTTGGTCAATCAATTGCAAGTCAACGCTAGTCAAACCAATAGGAAAAATTAGAAGTCAACGTTGGTCAATTTGGCTTGGCTAAACTAGCCCACGGTCAAACTTCAACCCTGTGGTCAAACTGGGGTCAACTACGGTCTACGCCAACAATTTGTACATGCCGCTGTGGTTAACCTTGCGGTCAAACTCGCTCGTGAGGCCTTTGCTGCGATCAAACTTAGTCAATTCTTCACACACGTGCGACTTGTCAAACTTGTCCTTTCACATGTGCAACTAGTCAAGCTAGTCGTTAAACTTGTCCTTCTCTCACATGTGCAGCCTCCAAGAGAGAGATAGAAAGATGAAGAAAAGATAAAGAACAAATTTCTCCTTTAGCTGAAATTTCTCCTCCACTAGAAAAGATTCAATGAGCTTGCTATGTTGATAATTTGCCTCTCACACGCTGTCTGTTTATATAGGGGTCTAAGGTTAAGTGGAAACCCATCAAGGTGGTTTCTCATCACAAGAAACCCCTTCACTAATGGAGCCTACATCACAACTCAACATTAGACTAGAATTGTTTACCTCATTATTTGGTGAAAAATCTTCATTAATAAACAACTCAAATCTGCTCTATGAAAAAAAATAGGTCACTCCATCCAGGAGCATAATGTGAGGATTGTAGGCCTTTCAACCCAATGTATCCTTCTCCCCTAGTCAAATGAGCATGATTGCATGAAAGATGTCTACTCCTCGACCATTCACCCCTAGACAAATCAACATGGCTCAGAGGGTGAATGTGTCACCCCCCCACTAGTCAAATTAGCATGACCATGTGGGAGAATGTTTGCCTGATGCTACAAAAACATTAAAACTCCCTTTAGTTGGGGAGACATTCTACATCACACCAAGCTTGTCTTGGAAGTGTACAAACTTCCTCCTAAACAGAGGCTTGGTGAGAAGGTCTGCAATCTACTCGTATGTGGATATGTAATAGAGCTTCACTGCTCCCTTTTGCACCATGTCTCGGATGAAGTGATATTTGATGTCAATGTGCTTTGACCTGTCATGAAATACTGGATTCTCTGAAAGCTTGACACAACTTTAATTATCACAACATTTCAAGGTCGTCTCTAGCACTTGATCAATTTGCCTTGCAAGTAGCGTTCGAAGCCACACCACTACATGACTTATGGCACTTGTTGTGATATTCATATACTCCACCCCTGCTTAACTGAGTGCGAAAAAAGTTTGCTTCCTGCTAAACTAGGATATCATGGCTAATCCCAAGTTGAAGCAACACCTCAACGTACTCTTTCTGTCCATAGCATTCCCAGCCCAATCAAAATTTGTATATCCTCGCAGCCTCACTTCACCACTTGAGGCATATCTCAGACCATATCCAATTGTACCATGCAAGTACCTCAACACATGCTTTGCTGCAACCCAATTTACATGCCTCAACTCAACCATATATTGGCTCAAGGTGTTCAACGCAAAGCAAATATCTAGCCTAGTGTTATCCAGGTACATTAAGGATCCAATCAATTGGCTGTACATAGTGGGTCCACGAAATCTGAATCTGAAGCAGAATCACTCAACGTCATTAGATTTGTCACCATAGGTGTAGCCATGGACTTATTGTCCATCATACCGAATCTCCTCAAGATTTGAACTGTGTACTTCACTTGCCTAAGGAAGATATCACGAGGTCTCTGCTACACCTCCAATCCCAAGAAATATTTCATGAAGCCAAGATCCTTCATCTTGAATTTCGAAGCCAACTCCCTCTTGGACCTGACAATGAGCCTCTTTGTCCCACTAAGGAACAAATCATCAACATTCAACACCAGGATCAAAGGATCACCATCAACCACCATGAAGTAAAGGTCAGGATCTGCATCACGCTTGGTGAAGCCCAAACTCATAAAGTATCCACCAATCCTAGAATATCATGCCCTAGGTGCCTACTTGAGTCCGTACAAAGCTTTCTTCAATCTGCAAACATGGGACTCCTTCCCATGTACAACAAAACCCTGAGGTTGCTCTATTGTAATATCCCCATTTTTGTTTTCCCTTATGATGCAGTTAGGGTGGATTTCTAGGGTTTGTGTCAACTAGGTGACAAGAGCGAGATTAAGTCATCTGTGGGCCCAAAGGGTTTTGGAGGAGTTTTATGGGGTCTGACGGGCTTCGCTTGCTATATTTCATCATCAGGGTCAATTTCATATAGTTCGTTCTTGGTTCCATTGCATTCCGACGCTTCTCGTAAAATGAGGTTATTATTCAACATATTTTAATATAATATGATAAAGGTGTTATTTGGAGTGGATTATTTTTATAAACACCTTAGTGTAATAGCTTGTTGGAACTAGGATTAAGAGATCTACATGATGGGATGATGAAATTGAAAAGTGACTTTCAGTGGTCGAAGAGATCATAAAGGCCTATTAATCATTCTTTGGGATTAAAAGTGACTTAAATAAAATAAAATAAAGAGTCACTTAGATAAAATTAAATGGAGGAGCTTCTAGAATGAAAATAAAATAATAAAATAAAAGTGCTTCTAGAAGGTTGGAGAGAGATCCATCAAATCTTTAAAAGAGGGGAGAGCAAGTCATTGGGAGCATCATGGACTTGTAATCTTTTCTTTGGGAGAGTTTCTGGAACTTGGTTTTTAGGTTCAGAGAGCCCTAAGATGAAAACCCAACTCACTATTTTGGGGATTTCATTCAAAAATCTCATTGGCCTTCATTAACATCAGTTGGTGAACGAATCTGGAGTAGATCTGTGGATTGGAATGAGGATCACTCAAAGCTCCAATTTGGGCTTAATTTCCAGTAATTTATTGGAGGATCAACATCTATAGTTAGCTATTTAGATATTTGCTGGTGTTTGTAATAGGTTCTTAGAACCTTATTTTAATATAATAAAGCTGAGATTTGCTGCATATGTCTCATGATTATTTTAAGTTACTGCTTTTACAACTGCAATTGTATTGATTATGCTTATAATTTAATGGTGCAATGGTGCAACTTGATTGGGTTTTGGAAAAAGCATTTTATGGTGTATTTTCTTGAAGCAAATTCCTGGAATATTTTGTCAAATTTTGTTTGGGATATTACATCTATGTACACTTTGTCCTCAATCACACCATTGAGGAACACGATCTTTACATTGTGATATAAACTCTAACCCATAACAGAAGCCAGAGAAATAATAGTCCTGATAGAAGTGTACTTGGCAATTCGAGCAAACGTCTCCTCATAGTCCACTCCCTCTTTTTGGGAGAACCCTCTCGCCACAAACCTCGCTTTGTACTTCTCGATGTTGCCATCTACTGCATGCTTGATCTTATAGATCCACTTGGAAGTCACTATTGACTTCCCCTCTGGTCTCAGAACTATCTCCCACACATCATTCTTCATGATGGACTAATACTCCTCCATCATGGCATCCATCCAATCTTGTTGGCTCCTCATAATTGGAAGGCTTGGAATCAATGATGTGGCTCATTAATGCTATGTAACTCGAGAACCTCTATGTTTGTATGCTCTCCCTGAAAGTATTCCTAGGAACTCTATGCCTCTTTGCATTTTGCAAAGTGTCACGAAGCCATGCTGGCCTCTTCCTTGTCCTTGCAACATTTGATTGTACTAGATCCAAGATCCCGTTGGACCTCTATCACTACTCAAAAAAGATCCCTTGGCATTCTTGCTAAGTGCACAACCCCTGCAAACACCCTCATGCTCTGCCTGAAGCCCGGAAGACCTATAACAATCCTCCTTAATGCTGGCAAAGCCTTGTAATGCAGGGATGCCATAACTCACATAAACTGATACTCTCATGTACTGATCGCTTGGCTAGATGTCTTAACAATCTGCACAGTCGTCCCTCTCGAACACCAGTCACTCCTGCTGAGTCTATGCTCGGGCCCTTAGGCCATACAATAACCTGACCATCTACAAATGCAACTATGTAACCTCTATCCTCCAACACTGAAATAGAGCAGATTCTTCTTCAATCTTGGTACAAACAATACATCTCTCATGTGTAGAGAATCTTCAAACTCTAGTTGAAACGATGTTATCCCAATTCCTTTCATTGCATACTTGGCATTATCTCCAAGTTCCACCTGCAATGCTGAATCCTTCTCCGTCAAATGAGTGAGAGGATCTCATGAATCTGTCATGTGCGTAGAAGCACCACTGTCCACCAACTAAATATCACTACTGTTTTGTAATAGTGCTTGTTAGAGAGGAGACAAAGAAATATTCCTTTCAAAGATCATCTGCAATCTCATCAAGTTTAGATTCCTTTGTCTTCCTCTGTGGTAGATGCTCATCATCATCATCTTTATCGATTGTTGATGCATGCTTCTTTCCCTTCCTTTTCTTCTAAGGACGCTAGACATTTCAAGCATCTGACCTTTTGAAAGATCCTTCTTCTTTTGATCTTGAACTGGAGTTGATTTTCCACTTGCAATTTTCTTATCGATGTTTCTTTTTCCTTTTCCTTTCCTTGCATGGGCTACAAGGGCTTGAGTTTCTTTATCTTGGGGTTTCTGCAAGCTGTTATTGGACAACAATCTGGCATCCTGTTGGATACAATCAGTCCAAAGCTGATCAAACTTAGGTAGCTTAGCTTGTGCACAAATACCGTGTACAAATGGATCCCATGAAGAATGAATTCCAATAAGAGTCACTGTAACAAGATTTGCATCATCAATAGTATGTCCAATGGCTCTAAGTTGTTCTCTCAATTGGGAGACTCTCATGAGATAAGTGGCAACTAAATTTGATCTGGACATCATGATACTACGATGCCGATGCCTCAAGGCCAATTTCTTGCTAGTGTTCATATTCTTGAACAATCCCACAAAGGCATCATACATCTCTTTGGCAGTTATCAACTCAACAACATGTGGAATCAAATGGTCCTTTATGGAATCTATCAAGATCCTCTTAGCCCTTTCTTCATTCTTCTTATGCTTGGCTTTCGCCTCAACTTCTTGAGGTTTTGAGATATTTTCTTTCACATAATTCTAAATATCATTTCATCCAAGGCAAGGAGTATTCTGGTCTTCCAAGATCTCAAATGAGTTGCACCATCCAACCTGGCTTCTACTCTGAGACTAGGCCCTGGCTTCTACTCTGAGACTAGGCACCATCTTGACAAGAGATATAAAGTTTGATCAAGCTCCTTGAATACTGAAATCTAAGGCTGGTTCAATGGTTGATCTTCGACAAAGCTCTGATACCATGTTGAAATTCTATGGCAAGTGCAGTAGAATAAGATTTTTTGCTTTGATAATTAATTCCAAACATTTTTCAAACAAGTTTTCTCATGCCACTGATATCATTGAATAATCATACACAAAAAATATCAATTGTAAATGCAACAAAAACAATAAAGATCATAGAAAGACAACTCTGCACAATAGACAATAATTTTGTACCTTGGGAAGCCCAACCTTGGGGGAAAACCCATCAATCTTTCCTCGAGGAGAAATTGTGTTTCAATAATGTTTACAAATCATAAATTTTTTCTAATAAATCTGTTCCAATACACAAGTCAAAATACCGAAAAAACCTAGTCAATCAACTGCAAGTCAATGCTGGATAGACCAATAATAAAAATCAAAAGTCAATGCTGGTCAACTCGGCCTGTGGTCAAACTTCGGTCCTGTGATCAAACTGTATAGTCAAACTCTCACACATGTGGCCTTTGCTGCGGTCAAAGTTAGTCAATTCTTCACACACATGTCGTTGGTCAAATTGTTGTTCAAACTCGTGCTTCTTTCACATGTGTGGCTAGTCAAACTCATCCTTCTCTCACATGTGCGACCTCCAAGAGAGAGATAGAAAGATGAAGAAAAGATGATGAACAAATTTCTCCTTTAGCTAAACTTTCTCCTCCACTAGAAAAGATTCAATGAGTTTGCTATGTTGATAATTTGCCCCTTACATGTTGCCTATTTATATAGAGCTCTAAGGTTGAGTGGAGATCCATCAAGTTGGCTTCTCATCACAAGAAATCCCTTCACTAATGGAGCCTACATCATAACTCAACATTAGAATAGAATTGTTTACCCCATTGTTGGGTGAAAAATCCCAATCAATAAGCAATCGAAACCTGCTCTATAAAAAATAGATCTTTCCATCCCGAAGCACAATGTGAGCATCATGGGCCATTCACCCCTAGCCAAATCAGCATGGCCCCATAGGTGAATGTATTATTCTCCCCTAGTCAAATCAACATGACTGCATGGGAGATGTTTGCCCTTGGGCCATTCACCCCTAGCCAAATCAACATGGCCCCATGGATGAATGTATCATTTCCTCAGTAGTCAAATCAACATGATCCTGTGGAAAGATGTCCGCATTTTGGCTTAGATATGTATCATTTGAAGTGATTTTTCTATATTCACCCTTACATGCTCTATACATAGGCGAACTTTACTGGTTTGGTTCCCAATTATTTTGATTTATATTGGTGTATATGAACATGTAATTTTCTAATTAAAATTTGAGTAACTTACGCTTTTTTATATGATTGATACTTTTTATTAGTTTTTGTGTGGTTTGAGATTTGGTAGTTCTAGTTTGTGTTCTGACAACGTTGGGTACAACAAAAGAATTGAATTACATTGTATGAACAACAAAGAATTCGAGATGAAAATTTAAACAAAAATTGGAATTGTTGTAGTTTGTGTAGGAAAAATTAGTCTAGATGTTGATAACCCTATCTAGTTTTTCATTATTTCCAATGCGATTGGTAAACACTTCATACATTTATGGTGCTGCAAGGTTCAAAGAATATTAAAAAATGATTCTCATTCACAATGGTGGTATTCATAAACTTTCTAATGTTTAGCTACTTAAAAGAGATCAATGGTCTAACTCTAGTCCCAGGAATGATCTAAAGATTGGTGCCACATTGTTTGTTCTTATGGAGTGACATGAGGTGAGAGAAATGCAACAAAATTTGCTTGACCTTCCTTATGCTATGATTGCTTTTCTTAAACCTGAGAGCGTAGTTTTATGATAACTTATTCAGTTTTGAGATTAGGCTTTACACAATCCATAATATGGAAGATGACATCTTTTCAAGCATGACATGCGATGTAAAAACAAATTTGAAGTTGTTGGATACAAGCACGAACATACATTTGACATGGAGTCAAATCCTTGTTTATTGACCAGGGTAGATGTGATTAACTTGATTTGGAATTTGGACCAAAGGGATGTTAATTTGACTAGTAGTTGTACACATTGTTGTCGCCTAGATTGTACAGGCACTGCAACAACGATTCTGGTCGGGGGTTGTCACTCTTATCCTTGACCTCTTTGTTCTAGCGGTCTCCCAATAGTAGATTATGCGGCGTAGTCTCTATGGAAATGTGAAGATGAAGGACAAATTGGCAACCAACGAGTCCAGGAGACATGATTGAATGGCCTAGCTACTTGGTTAATTTTAGCAAGATTTAAAGATTAGATTAGATTTGAATGTAAGACCAGTGCTTTACGGAGTCAACTTCTTGCTTGTTACCAATTAATTGCCAAGCAACTAGATGAACAATCGTTGTTTGGATGCTTTACTAACCTAGATGAAATGCAAATCCTACAAGCTAGGTGAAATGCAAAATCTTGGTTGATTTTAAGTTAGATGCCTATTCTAAATGTAACATTCCTCGTGACTGTTTTAGAACTAGTCTCTAGAGTAGGTTGTGGGATGGAAGCCAACGAGAAGCAAGCAGAGGCTTGATTAACGATACCTCCCCTTGTGTTCCAACCACCTAGTGCCTCTAACGCTACAGAGACTGTGGCTCTGACGATTGCAAGGTCATCATGTTAACCACTAAAGAGTTTCTAGACTCCTCAAGCTAGTTGAGAAAGGTGGTCCTATCTCTCTATCAACCAAGCTTACGCTTGGAGGTAAATTAGTGCAATCCAATCCTAGAATGTAAATGCAAGATGTAAGATTACTTTTAGTGATATTGTTAAATATCTAAAGTACTTAGCGACAAATCACAACGATATTCAATTTGAAACGATGAAGTACTTAATCAATATGTAATGACGATCTTCACTAAAAGAGAGAAACCTCAATGAAACAACATAGAAAGCACCAAGATGTTGTTAACATCAAGACAATTACTCATGAAATAATAATGCCAATTAGATAATGACCAATAACAATAGAGTGCCAATGTGTCAATTAGATACACAAGATAGAGAGCTTAAACACAATTAGCAATTCTTCCAAATTACCACAAGAATATTTCTTATCACGATTATGATTATCAATTGACTTGAGTAGCAAGGATGTAAGGAACAAATGCCAAGTGAATTTAGATGACTACTAACAATTTTTGACACCATTGCAATGTTTATATCAGACCTTATGCAACATATATCAAAACTCTGATTTTAATGACAACCCTCAAGAAGTGACAAGATATGCAAATAAATGTAAGCCCCACCAATGCCAATGATTTCCCAATGATGAAATATGCTGGCAATTCAATTATTATGCCACCTCTATTTTAATTTAGATGATTGTAGCAAAGATATCAGATCTAAAAATTGCCCAACAATCCTAAAAAAATAACTTATATGCAATCAATGTAACCACAAGATTAATGTTCAATGCCTTAAGTGACTTGTTAATGAATTTAGGCTTATTTTATGTGTGTTTTATGCCCTGAATACACTACTGTAACAATTATATCAGACATGAAACTTTCAGATCAGACCTCTAAAATTTCAAATCAGACCTTGAAAATTATATGACAACAAACATAAAACAATTAAATTGATAGATCAAACCCTTGTTATTTATTCTTGATGCCTTGTATGAGCTATTAAATTAATGCGTGGGTTCTTTAGGCTTGTATTATGATGATTATGTGTTAAAATTGGCAATTAGGGCCAAACTCCATGTGGATCACCTTATTTATGGCTTCTGATATTTTTCTTAGATTCCTCTCATCAAGAGGTGTAGGATTGATCTAAAGATCATCCGATTTCGATAAGTATTTATGGAGATATGAATTTATTTTGATTATGGACAAATGTCAAGGTCGGCCAGCAAACTTACGTAGGCTCAGAAGCCCAACAGTCATGTCTATTCAACCTCAACGTTTGCATATAAATACAAGGAGCATTCTCCTCATTTGGACAACTGATCTTCTCTCTCTATCTCCTATGCATAAAAGGAGCCTCTCTCTTTCTCACGTGTGGCTGAAAGGAAGACGTCCTAGGGCAAGGAAGACGCAGAAAGGAGGATGCTAGGGCAGCAGGTCATCTCTTTGACCAGCATTGACCTTCTAGAAGTGCGGATTGGGTGTGGTTTCCTCTCCTAGGTAGGCTGCAATTTTTGGCATGAAAATCGAGGTGATCTGACCTCTGGTTTGACTAGTGTTGACTGCTCTAGTTTAGGGCTGCAAGTTGACTTCAGAAATCTGCAAATTCACTGAACTTTTGGGGCTGTTCAAAGGTTGTTTCTTCAGGCTGTTCGAGGACAAGTTGATCGGAAATTGGCCAAGTATTTTAGGGGTCAATTTCAGCTAGTTTGACCAAGTTTGATTTTGCTGATCTAGGGTTTGTTGCTGCTGATATAAAATTATAGAATTCAGATTTTGTACTATTTCTCTCTCCTGAACTATTGAAGATAAAAGAAGATTTGATCAAAGGGTTTCCTCGCATTGGGGTTTGTCCCTGGCTAGCCGCCACATCTTGTGTCTGTTGTCTTGGTTTGTTTTCTGTTGATCATTTAATGTTCTATCTGCACTTTACTTAATGTATATGTGATTGCTAATCTGTGGCTAATAAGAAGAAAAATAAGTAAACTGCTCTAAGCATAGAACATACCATAATTTAACATGGTATCAGAGCTGAGGTGAAGACAAAGCCCAAGCAAGAGCAAGAGCAATCACCGAAGAGAAGGTTGGCAAGGCTATCTTAAAGAAATCATGGGGTCCTCAACACACTTCCCTGTTGAAGACAAACTCCGTGAGAAATCTGACTATCACAGATGGAAGATGTCTCTCGATCTAACATTAGAAGAGCAGGGAGTGTTGGACCATGTGAGAGGCGGGATTGTTGAGCCTCCATCAAATGCATCTGCTACTGCTAGGAACAAATGGACCAAGGCAGAAGTCAAAGCAAGGAAGATCATCCGGGACTCTATCGACAAGCGCTTGGTGGCCTATGTTTCCGAGCTGAACACCTCCAAGGAAATCTACGATAGACTGGTGAGTTTATTTAAAGTTAATGATGCAAATCAAGTCTTGTTCCTTAGAAATAAGCTGAAGGAAATTAAGAAGGGCAAAGATGAGAGTATGCAAGCATATATCTTAAGGATCACCGAGATCAAGAACGATCTCCTATCTATTGGGGAAGTAATTCCTGACAGGGAAATGACACTCACAACTCTTGGAGGACTGCCATCTGAATGGTATATATTCAGGACTACTTTTCTCAACAATAACGTAATTCCTGGATTTGAGGAATTAATGGCCAGATGCATTCAAGAAGAAACAAGGATTGAAGAGCAAGAAATGCCCATACTTAAAGGTCATCCCTTTGCCTTTTGTTCTCATACTAAAAGAAGAAACAATTCTGGGGCTAAATTCAAAGGAAACGCTAGACCAAAGGGTGGAAGAAAATGACGATGTTACAATTGCAATAAAACGGGTCACTATGCAAGGGAGTGCCCTGATAAAAGGGACTCACACCGGGACGATGATCAAAATCCCTCTCAAGGTAATCAAAGGAATGGCAGGTCAAATGGTAGAGGTAAAAGAAGTGCCAGAAATCAAGGAAGAGGACAACCATTCAAGAAGGCAAGAAATTCCAGGTATGAATCTAACACTGTTAACAATAAGCAAGATGAATATTATCTACCAGCAACTCTATCTACCACTGCTCCCCCGGACTCGTTGGGAAATTGGCTTATTGATTGCGGTGCCTCAAGGCACTTCAGTGGTTACAAAGAAGCTCTCTATAATCTGATAGAGAAGGAAACCAACCTAGAAATTGTTCTTGGAGATAATTCAAAATATTCCGTGAAAGGCGTAGGAAATGTCACTCTTCAATTGAATCAAGGTAATACCATCCACTTACAAGATGTATTATATGTAACTGATCTCAAAAAGAACCTGGTGTCCATTTCGACAATGGAAGACAAAGGCTACAAGGTGGCCTTTAGCGATGGCAAGGTATGTGTATGGAAAAAGAACTTTAAAGATGCTTTTACTCTTGGGTTTCGAGTTGATTCATTATATTAGGTCGGTGGAAGTCCGCTGGGTGTCATGTCTTGTGACACATCTCTTCAGTCCGAACTATGGCATCAGAGGTTTGCTCACCTTCATTATAAAGCTCTACTCGATGTAAGAAAAATGGTGACCGGGATGCTCGAGTTCAGATTAGAGCAAGAAGGTGTATGTCCAGGATGTGCCGAAGGGAAGCTCAAAAGGGGACCATTCCCCTCAAGTCAAAGCAAAACCTCCGATATATTGCAGTTGGTTCACTCAGACATATCCGGTATGATGCCTGTGAACTCCTTGGGAGGATATTTATATTACCTCACTTTTACAGATAATTATTCTCGCAAGACTTGGATATACTTCTTGAAAAAGAAGGATGAAGTGTTCTCCTGGTTTCGGCACTTCAAAGTCTTGATCGAGAATCAAAAGAAGATCAAGATCTTAAGCACTGATAATGGGACTGAATATGGATCCAATGAATTTCATGACTTTTGCAAAGAGGCTGGGATTAAGAGGGAGACTACTACACCATATACTCCTGAACAGAATGGTGTGGCGGAAAGGAAGAATCGTACAATTGTGGAAGTTGTCCGTGTTATGCTCCATGATCAAAGACTTCCAAAGTTTCTATGGGTCGAAGTTGAAAATACCGCCGTATATGTACAAAATCGATGCCCTCATCAAGCATTGGGTTCCAAGACTCTCGAAGAAATGTTCACCGGTAAGAAACCTGACGTATCTCATTTTAGAATTTTTGGAAGCCCTGTATATTTTCATGTGCGTAAAGAAAAAAGGAATAAATTGGGTGCATCTGGAAAGAAAAGAATCTTCCTGAGCTATAGCGAAAATACTAAGGGATATAGAATCTATGTAGCTGGCCAAAGGGAAGTTGAGATTAGTCATGATGTCACCTTTGACGAAGATATGGCTCTTAGCAAGGTAGACAATATTCCTACTTTAAGGGGATCTAAAGACGCTGACACCAGGGAACCGAAGGAAAAAGAAGATGAGACAATGCCCGATGTGGAAGAACCTATGTATCCTATTGATCTTCCTCCGCCAGAGCCTTCCTCTTCTAGGAAGAGGCCTTCATGGCTTAGGGGGACACTTGATGATGCTGAAGGACACATTGCACCTCGAGGAACCTTCTGTGAAAGTAAGAAGCCGAATAGGTATCAGGGATACCTAACCATCATGAGCACGATCATCCAAAATGAGCCTTCGTCATTTACAAATGTTGTCAAGCATCAAGTATGGAAGGATGCTATGACCGAGGAATATGAGTCCATTATGAATAATGATGTTTGGGATGTGGTCCCCAGATCCTAGGACAAAGTAGTTGTCACTTCAAAATGGCTTTACATGATAAAGCATGCATTTGATGGAAGTGCGGAAAAGTATAAGGCTCGTTTTGTCGTTCATGGCTTCTCCCAGAAGGAAGATATAGACTATGATGAGATATTTGCACCTGTTGCTCGATATACCACCATCCGCTCGATCATAGCCCTTGCTGCTTCACAAGGATGGAACCTACATCAGATGGATGTCAAGACTGCGTTCTTACATGGTTCAATCAAAGAGGAGGTCTATGTGGAGCAACCCGAAGGATTTGAGATTTATGATCGAGAATGTCGTGTGCAGGTTGAAGAATGCCCTCTATGGGCTAAAGCAAGCACCCTGAGCATGGTACGAGAGGATCCATAGCTACGTGATGAAGCTGGGATTCACTTGAAGTGAAGCCAACCTTTACTTTAAGGTTATAGATGACAAGCCTCTCATACTGGTGCTATATGTTGACGACCTCTTTCTAACAGGTGCTGACCCTCTCATTCATGCATGTAAGAGAGAGCTGGCTTCTGCGTTCGAGATGAAAGACCTAGAACTTATGCACTATTCCCTAGGACTGGAAGTCTAGCAGAAACCAAGGGAGATTTTCCTATCTCAAGGAAAATATGTGGTGAAGATATTGGAGAGATTCGGCATGGTGGACTGCAAGCCCGTAACTACCCCAATGGAGCTTGACTTCAAGAAGTTAAGCGGTAGTGCTGCCGGACCTGTTTTACGAAATGCTACCGAGTATCGTCAACTCATCAGAGCATTAATGTTCTTGGTGAACTCCTGTCCGGATATATGCTTTGTAGTCAACACATTGAGTCAACATATGGTTGAGCCTCACCACTCACATTGGATTGGTGCCAAGAATCTGTTGAGATATCTTCGTGGCACAATCACTCATGGGTTGAGATACACTGCCGGAGATGTGAGACTACTTGGGTATACTGATGTTGATTGGGCAGGCAGTGTGGTGGACCGAAAGAGCACTTTCAGGTGCTGTTTCTCTTTGGGATCTGCCTTGATATCCTGGATGAGCAGGAAGCAGAAGTCGGTGGCTTTGAGCACCGCCGAGGCAGAGTACATTGCTGCGAGCATGGCCTCCTGTGAGGTAGTCTGGTTTCGAAAGCTCTTTAGTGAGCTGTTTGGATATACATTGGATACCACCGTGATTCTGTGTGACTACCAGAGCGGAATCCGTTTATCAGAGAATCTCGTATTTCATGATCACTCCAAGCATATCGATATCAGGTACCACTATATTTGAGATATGGTGCAGCGAGGAGCAATAAGGCTCCAACATATCGGTACAGATGAATAGGTCGCTGACATTTTGACAAAGCCCCTAGGAAAGGTCAGATTCCTGACTTTCCAAGAACGACTTGGTGTCGTTCAGAGATCCTCCTATGAGGGTCAAGTATGATGTATTGAGCTCTGGGAGCTCCAGGGGGCGCGGGGTACTTCTTGGAGCAACATGTGACCACAGGGCGACTCACCATCCCTTGGTGGTGCACTATGTACAGGGTAAAGGTTCAACCTTCCCCTGTGACACCCTGTGGCGACTGTGGAACAGGATGATTAGTTCTCCTGTGGGCCAGGATGATTAGTTCTCCTGTGGGCCAGGATGATTTGTTCTCCATGGCGACTGTGGAGCAGGATGATTAGTTCTTCTGTAGGCCAGGGTGATTAGTTCTTCTGTAGGCCAGGGTGATTAGTTCTTCGTGGCATCCACTGGACAGGAATATTCGTTCTCCTGTGGACAGGATGATTAATTCTCCTGTCGAGGCATCCTACCCATGCAGTTTGGGACTGATGGGAAGTACCTCTCATCTGATCAATGAACAGGGAAATGAGGATAGGGATCGTAGTAGTACTATCGATGGACACATCGCTGTATGTACTCCTTATGCTAGGATGACCTCCATTGATCTGGGATCAGTGAGAGTAGTTCACACTCTGAGACTGACTTCGAGTCAGTGGAGGATGGTATGATACATCCTCGATCATTCTTCTTCTTCATAGTTTGAGCAGAGCAAAGTGGGGTCAAGCTGTACAGGACAATGCATTTGATGGATGGATAACAACGACGGTCTGACGGATTGCAGATGAAGTTCTCCCTAGTTGAGAGGGAGTGTTAAAATTGGCAACTAGGGCCAAACTCCATGTGGATCACCTTAATTATGGCTTCTGATATTTTTCCTAGATTCCTCTCATCGAGATGTGTAGGATTGATCTAAAGATCATCTGATTCCGATAAGTATTTATGGAGATATGAATTTATTTTGATTATGGACAAATGTCAAGGTCGGCCAGCAAACTTATGTAGGCTCAGAAGCCCAACAGTCATGTCTATTCAACCTCAACGTTTGCATATAAATACAAGGAGCATTCTCCTCATTTGGACAACTGATCTTCTCTCTCTCTCTCCTACGCATAAAAGGAGCCTCTCTCTCTTTCGCACGTGTGGCTGAAAGGAAGACGTCCTAGGGCAAGGAAGACGCAGAAAGAAGGATGCTAGGGCAGCAGGGCATCTCTTTGACCAGAGTTGACCAAGCGTTGACCTTCTAGAAGTGCGGATTGGGTGTGGTTGCCTCTCCTAGGCAGGCTGCAATTTTTGGCATGAAAATCGAGGTGATTTGACCTCTGGTTTGACCGGTGTTGACTACCCTAGCTTAGGGCTGCAAGTTGACTTCAGAAATCTGCAAATTGACTGAACTTTTGGCATTGTTCAAGGGCTGTTTCTTCAGGCTGTTCGAGGACAAGTTGATTGGAAATTGACCAAGTATTTTAGAGGTCAATTTCAGCTAGTTTGACCAAGTTTGACTTTGCTGATCTAGGGTTTTCTGTTGCTGATATAAAATTACAAAATTCAGATTTTGTACTATTTCTCTCAGCTGAACTATTGAAGATAAAAGAAGATTTGATCAAAGGGTTTCCCCGCATTGGGGTTTGTCCCTGGCTAGCCGCCACAACTTGTGTCTCTTGTCTTGGCTTGTTTTCTGTTGATCATTTAATGTTCTATCTGCACTTTACTTAATGTATATGTGATTGCTAATCTGTGGCTAATAAGAAGAAAAATAAGTAAACTGCTCTAAGAATAGAACATACCATAATTTAACATTATGCCACTGTTATATCAATATACCAGATCTGATATAAAATATGCAGTCAATTAAAATGAGAGATGAAGGCAATAGAAACAAACCCCAAGGCCCAATGGCGTATGCCAAGTTTGGAGATGCGAGAGAAATCACTTGCACTCACAAAATGTTACCTCAAAACCCAAAGATCAAACCTTTATGACTGCTGCAAGTGTTTTTAGGTGGCATTAACAAACATATCAGATCTGAAAATTACCCAACAATCCACAAAAAATTACTTCTATGCACTCAAATTCAACTTTAGTCTAATTATAAATACCTTGGGTGATTTAGTGATGAACTTAGGCTTATAAAAAGTGTGTTTAGGCCTTAATTATACTGTTGTCATAAATTACTTCAGAATTTAGTTTTAGGAGAGAGGTGAAATAAGAAGGTTAGAGAGCAAATCAAGAGGCCTTGGGGCCTTGTAGATGGCTAGGAAAACTGTCAATGAAATTGACCAATTGAAAATACAATGTTAACCCCAAAATCGCTGCAAAACAAATTGTTAGAGATAAAATTCCAATCCCTTGAAGAAACCCTTGTTTGCAATGAGATCTAGCCCTTGTAGGGCTTATGGCCTTCTTAATGCTTGCAAAATAGGTCCCAAACACTAGCCTTTTAGGTTGGTAAGGGCTAGGGCCTTCAGATTTAAGTTTAGTTTTTCCAAAAAAAATAATTAATTGACACGAGGGGATTAATTATTTTTCCACCCTCAAATATTTTAGCCATGGTGTCTAAATATGAGGGACCATATACTAAAATATTTTTACATCAGATAGTACAATAATTCAACCCTCAAAGGGGGAATACCTGTTTGTTATAGAGCCTCATAATATTTATCTAATTCCGCGACACAATATGATATAGTAGACCAAGTGATTTGTAATAAAATAATTTAGCCAAATAGCTTAAATTATTCCCAAATCACTTTTACAATAGACCTGACTAAAACGCTAGGACTCACCTAAGACTTTGTTGATAAATTCCATCCTAGCTTTGGGGTTGAGGCTGGAGGGAAAAACTTTGTCGATCATTCGTGTTGAGAAACACATATAATCAGTGAGACGAAAAAACTCCCTAGGATGAAACTCGTCGCCAAAATCATAAGCTTACCTAGGTTGTTACATAATTAAATGGTTGTACTAGCATCATTTACATTACAAATTTGCAGAATGGGTTTACAATGACATAATAAGTTGTTGGCTAATAATTCTGGTCTTTTAGAAAAAATTGGCACAACTGTTTCCTTGGAATTGTGACAAAATGTGTGCAACATCTGGCTCCATATGGGGACACGTTGCTTCCATGAAGTGACGTGAGAATCCATAATCTTGTATCCAAGAAAACAGAAGTCCATCAAATAAATATCCATTCAAAATCGAAATCACCATGCATACATAGAATATCTGCTGGAATAAAAAAATCTACTCCAATGAACTGAAATATAAAGATACGAAACATAAGTGCATAACAAGAAAACTAACTAATGACATAAATAAAAGGAGTACAGTTAGAGATACTATACAAAAGATGCCCTATGGCATCAAATGTCTTCAAAATAGTGCATGCTGAGCATTTGTTGACTTTTTGGCAAGTCTGTGGGTTGCTTTTCGGATATGCCATGCTGAATTCTAAAGATCTTGGGACTTTGACTTATCCATTTATCGATTTGCTCTCAACCATTAGATGCATCAAACCTCTTCCTTCTTCTTTTCTGTGTTTTTTTTGTGGTAGGCTGCGATGTCAATGTTGATGTGATCGGTGTGCAACTTTCTATCTGATCTGGACAATGCTCATACGGAAAATTTGGAATGCCCAAGATTTTTGTGACCTCCTCGTCTTTATTTTCATGAAACTGCTTTGTTACGATTGGTGGAACAATCTTGCAAGCTTTAACCTGATTCTCATCAATTTCCTTCCTGCCTGGATCATCTTTAACCATTTCTCAATGGAATCAATGACTTCTTCATAATAAGATCAAGGTTGCTTCAGGGCGCTGGGATACTCGTGCTTTGGATCCTTTGGTCTTGGCTAGAGTTCCTGAACCTGTGATTTTTCCATTATCTGCAACTTATTTTGAAGATTGATTTGTTCACTTCTTAAGGCATTCATTTGATTAGAATGCTCATTCTTCATAGCATTGATTTCTCTTGCATGATTCTCCTCCATGGTATCCATCATATTCTAAAAGGTAATTGTTTGATTACACTGCGTAACTTCCATAACCTGTAACCTGTTCTGAAGAGACGTTTGATTGGCTTTCATGTCCGTTATCACTTTATCATGATTTATTTAAAGAAAACTCATTTCTACCTGATTATTTGCTTCCGTAGTGATCAAATAATTTTGCATGGTGGTCCTCTGATTGGAGTGATAACTTTCATAATTTTTAGCTCCCCATCACGCTTTTCTTCTATGGCCAATAATTTGGTATACATGGTTCTCATATCCTTGACATGTTCTGCTATTAATCTTTCTTGATTATGTTCCATGGTTTTCATCAACTGTGCTTGACTGAATTGCATGTCTTTAACCATTTGATTCAATTCCTTGATAAGATGCTTATCATTTTCTTTTTCATCATCAATATTAATTTCATCCTTCGTTCCTGCCTTTCCACTATTAAGGATTCTTCTTGCAACGACACAAGTGGATTCATCGTGAAAATGATCACAAGGTTTGCAATATGGCAAAGATCGATGTGGCACATTCTCTTGACACCTTTCTACGATATTTGGGTCCTTCACAGGATTAATTTCTTCTTTCTTCATAGTATTTGAGCTACAGGGTGAGCCCCTTTGATCTCCATATTTATCTTCAAAAGCATCAATAATATCTTTCAGAGAGTCGAAGGAATTGTCAGGAAATCATAAAACCAATCCTTAGCATCACCCTCCAAGGAAAGGACAAAGAGTCGCATTTTAACATCTTTATGATTATAACGTGCAAAGCCACAAATTATTTCCATAAGACGAGTAAAATTCTTGAGATGATTTTTGGCGGTGATTGCATTATCACCCGTAAAAGAAGGCAATTTATTAATGGCACTTTTCATCATATCATGGGGAGTGTTAGTAAAACGACAAGGGGCGAACAAATCAATCATGATGACTTGTTTAGAGGGAAAAGGAGCCAATGGATGTCAGAGAGAGATCCTTGTTCAAGATAAATAAGATGCCTATAAGAAGTGAGTTTCTAGCAAAAATTCTTCCAAGAAATGAAAGAAGCGGAGTTGCCACTTGAACATGAATCTAGCTCTAAAATCCAAAAGGCAAAAATTGAAAAGTTAGTCAGGGAGAAGCATATGGATATTAGGGAGAACTTCCTGTTTGAGAAAAAAATGGATGAATTAGTGGAGTCACCACGCAAACAGGAAACTAACCCAAATGTCTAGGTGCTAAGGTGCAAACAGAGAGGTGAACAAGGTGATAAGAAGATTAGTGAGATATCAAAGCACCAGAAAACGTGGTGCTTGATGGATTAAGAAGATGAAAATGATTAGAAGATTAGGAAGAATGTTGTTAAAAAGCTGAGAACAAGATAAACTTGTCCTCGAAAATAACGCCAAAAGATTTTGTGGCGTTGCCAGGAAAATGAAAAGATCAAAGATGAAGGATGAAGATGAAAGATTGAAAAATTTGTCGCGAAGACCAAGGATAGAAAAAATATATCTCCGGTAACGATACCAAAAAAATGTGGTCGCTCAGATTGTACAAGCATTGCAACAATGACTCAGGTCGGGGGTTGTCACTCTGATCCCTAACTTCTCTGTTCTAACTGTCTCCCAACAACAGGGTATGGGGGGTAGTCCCTATGGAAATGTGAAGATGAAGGACAAGTTGACAACCAATGAGTCCGAGAGACACGATTGAATGGCCTAGCTACTTGGTTAATTTTAGCAAGGATTTAAAGATTAGATTAGATTTGAATGTGAGACCAGTGCCTTGTGGAGTCAACTTCTTGCTTGTTACCGATTAAATACCAAGTAACCGCATGAACAATCGTTGCTTGTATGCTTCACTAACCTAGATGAAATTCAAATCCTACAAGCTAGGTGAAATGCAAAATCTTGGTTGATTTTAAGTTAGATGCCTATTCTAAATGTAACCTTCCTCTTAACTGTTTTGGAACTATTCTCTAGAGTAGGTTGTGGGATGGAAGCCAATAGGAAGCAAATAGAAGCTTGATTAACGATACCCCCGTGTTCCAACCACTCGGTGCCTCTAGCGCTGCAAACACTGTGGCTTCGACGACTACAAGGTCACCATGTTAACCATTAAAGAGTTTCTAGACTCCTCAAGCTAAATGAGAAAAGTGATCCTATCTCTCTATCAACCAAGCTTATGCTTGGAGGTAAATTAGTGCAATCTAATTCTAGAATGTAAATGCAAGATGTAAGATTACTTCATTGATATTGTTAAATGTCTTAAGTACTTAGCGATAAATCACAACGATATTCAATTTGAAACGATGAAGTACATAATCAATATGTAATGATGATCTTCACTAAAAGAGAGAATGCTCAATGAAACAAGATAGAAAGTGCCAATATGTTGTTAAGATCAAGACAATTGGTCATGAAATAATAACGCCTATTAAATAGTGACCAATAACAATAGAGTTCCAATGTGTCAATTAGATACACAAGATAGAGAGCTTAAAAACAATTAACAATTCTTCCATATTACCACACGGATATTTCTTATCACGGTTATGATTATCAATTGACTTGAGTAGCAAGGATGTAAGAAACAAATGCCAAGTGAATTTAGATGACTATCAACAATTTTTGACACCACTGCAATGTTTATATCAGACCTTATGCAACATATATCAGACCTCTGATTTTTATGACAACCCTCAAGAAGGGACAAGATACGCAAATAAATGCGAGCTCCACCAATGCCAATGATTTCTCAATGATGAAATATGCTTGCAATTCAATTATTATGCCACTGTTATTTTATTTTAGATGGTTGTAGCAAACATATCAGATCTGAAAATTGTCCAACAGTTCTCAAAAAATAACTTATATGCAATCAATTTAACCACAAGATTAATGTTCAATGCCTTAAGTGACCTATTAATGAATTTAGGCTTATTTTATGTGTGTTTTATGTCCTGAATACACTTCTGTAACAATTATATCAGACCTGAAACTTTCAGATCAGACCTCTGCAATTTCAAATCAGACCTTGAAAATTAGATGACAGCCAACATAAACCAATAAAATTGATAGATCAAACCCTTGTAATTTATTCTTGATGCCTTGTATGAGTTATTAGCTTAATGTGTTGGTTCTTTAAACTTGTATTATGATGATTATGCCACTGTTATATCAATATACCATATTTGATATAAATTATGCAGTCAATTAAAATGAGAGATGAAGGCAGTGGAAACAAACCCCAAGACCTAATGGCCTACGCCAAGTTTGGAGATGTGAGAGAAATCACCCGCACTCACAAAATGTTAGCTCAAAACCCAAAGATCAGAACTTTATGATTGCTGCAAGTGTTTTTAGGTGGCTGTAGCAAACATATCAGATCTGAAATTACCCAACAGTCCACAAAAAATCACTTCTATGCACTCAAATTCAATTTAGGTTAATTATAAAAGCCTTAGGTGATTTATTGATGAAATTAGGCTTATAAAAAGTGTGTTTAGGCATTAATTATATTGCTGTCATAAATTATTTCAGAATTCAGTTTTAGGACAGAGGTTAAATAAAAAGGTTAGAGAGCAAACCAAGAGGCCTTGGGGCCTTGTATTTGGCTAGGAAGACTTCCAATGAAAGTGACCACCTGAAAACACAATGTTAACCCCAAAATCGCTTCAAAACAAATTGTTAGAGATAAAATGCCAGTCCCTTGAAAAAACCCTTGTTTGTAATGAGATCTAGCCCTTGTAGGGCTTATGGCCTTCTTAATGCTTGCAAAATAGGTCCCAAACACTAGCTTTTTAGGTTTGGGTAAAGGCTAAGTTTTTCAGGAAATGGGTTTCTTCCTCGATTTGAAAATAAGCAACCTAAAAAAATAGCTTGAAAACCCTAGACGTCTAGGGTTTTTGAGGTATCCAATGTCAATTTCTTCCTCAATCCTAAAACAAATTTTGAATAGAAACCCAAATATCCAATATTAAAAAAAATAAAAATTCAAAACCCCAAATACTATACAAAAATTAAAATGGGTTAGGATTTAAAATACAAGGGTTAGAAAAATAATTTACAAAAAAATTATTCTACAAAAATATATTTACAAATATACAAATGTACAATGCTTGAGAGAATGTTTGAAGAGTAAATTTTTTTATGATAATGACAATAGCTTGATTTATTTCGAAAAATAGGTGCTAACCACAACCTTAGCGAAGTAAGAAACCCACATAAAATTCCCAATGCCCAAACAATGTCAACGTTTGCCCACAGTATGTGAACTTATGTTTACAAATATACAAATGTATAATGTTTGAGAGAATTTTTGAAGAGTAAATTTTTTATGATAATGACAATAGCTTGATTTATTTCGAAAAATAGGTGCTAACCACAACCTTAGTGAAGTAAGAAACCCACATAAAATTTCCGGTGCCGAAATAATGTCAGCGTTTGCCCATAGTTTGTGAACTTGGAGCCCAAGGGTTGGGGAACCTGCAAACTCTATATATTTCTTAAGAGAAAATTGTTAGCTCATACAATGAATTGGATCACTTAAGATAAGCCCAAAACTTACCAATAGAATATTCCTATCATCTACAAATGAAATAACAATTATATGATATTGAAGCACAATTTAGGAAAGCACATACCCAACACGTACCACAGATCAATGAAACAAAGACACCATGAACTGAACCCCAAAGTATTTTATTATAGATTTCAAACGTTCCTAGCAGAACAATGGCTTCACACCAACGTTACAAAATTACATTTAGACCAAAGTCACTATCATTGTCAAGAATAGAAGCAAAATGCCTTCTATTTATAGAGAATTTCCTTCAAGTGGAAAATAACGCCTAGTTGGCTTGATCTTTATCAAAATTATTTCAAACATTGATAAGTCCTTGATCAACTTGTAATTTTTGTTGTCGAAAATATTTATTTTTGAGGAATTTTCGAATTTCTCATAAAATCCACTTTTTATTAATTCAAAATAATTATTTTGAATTAATTTCCTCAAAAATTTGATTTTGATTTAACCACCAAGGTCCAAGGTTCCAAATTCTCTTGAAATTTCCAATATTCCCTTGGTGGGTGACTTCCAAAAATTAACTTTTTTTAAACCTATGAATTTTTCTACTTGGAGAAATTAATTTCTCTAACATTTTAATTTGGACTCTAAATTAAATAATTTTTTGACTTAGGATTTAAGTTTTTTTGCCAAAAAAATTAATTAATTGACACGAGGGGATTAATTATTTTTCCACCCTCAAATATTTTAGCCATGGTGTATAAATATGAGGGACCATGCACTAAAATATTTTTACATAAGATATTACAATAATTTAACCCTCAAATGGGGAATACCCGTTTGTTATAAACTCTCATAATATTTACCCAACTCTGCGACACAATATGATCTAGCAGACCAAGTGATTTGTAATAAAATAATTTAGTCAAATAGCTTAAATTATTTCCAAATCACTTTTACAATAGACTCGACTAAAATGCTAGGACTCACCTAAGACTTTGTCAATAAATTCCACCCTAATTTTGGGGTTATGACCGGAGGGAAAAACTTTGCCGACCATCCATGTTTAGAAACAGATAATCAGTGAGATGAAAAACTTCCTAGGATGAAACTCGTCGCCAAAATCATAGGCTTACCTAGGTTGTTACATAATTAAACGGTCGTACTAGCATCATTTACATTACAAATTAGCAAAATGGGTTTACAATGACATGATAAGCTGTTGACTGATAGTTATGATCTTTTAAAAAAAATTGGCACAATTGCTTCCTTGGAACTGTGACAAAATGTGTGCAACACACCTCTTTGATTCATCCACTAAGGGATAACTTGAAATTGTACAAGAAGGGTAGACTTGGTGTTGATGCCAACCTGTTGTTTGGCTAGATAGCTCGATGAATAGTTTGCTTTATAGGATGAAGAAACCTTAGCCCTTATAGATCATGCAAGAAAGGAAAGCATCATGCATTAGCATATGATGTTGAGAATGAGGATGAGCATCCACCTTGGAAGAAGACAAAGGAATCCAAGCTTGAAGAGATAGCAGATGGACTTAGTTGAATTCTGCAAGGAGGCAAGGATCAAGGAGTGGACAATTTCGTACAACTCTCAATTGTTTAATCAAAAGATAAGTAATTCATATCTTTCTCCCTTTATTATAGTTCTTTTTCCTTGTTGAACCTCTTGTCTTTGTATTTTTTACTTGGTTATAATTGTTTCTTCCATGGCCTCCTAAATGAGGTTTGTAAGTACATTATGAAGGTTTCCAAGGCGATGATTTTGGCAGCAGATGGCAACATTAGGAAGAATAAAGCAAGGCTTGTGACAAGAGGATTCTCCCAGTAAGAGGGAGTGGACTACAAGGATATTTTTGCTCCAATCTCTTATTGATAGGCCTAAGGGATCGAACATAAACTCAACAAGAGTGATTGGTGTTTGAAAGGAAGAAATTCTACAGATTGTTAGGAAATCCAGGATCGTGCCGGATGACAGGAAAAGCTTCCAGTGTTGAGGGAGCAGACTGTCAGGGAGAATGGAAGGAGCAACTTTGCTAGAGGATGTCATGACTTGAGATTGTCAAGATGTTCATAGATAAAAGGTCTCTAGGATCAGTATGCCTTCTTTGAGGAGACCGTGTCGAATAGCAGAAGGACTTGCTTAAATGATAGAGGGAGCAACAATAGCAGAAGGACTTGCTTACGTGACAGAGGGAGCAACAACAAGAAAAGGACTTGCTTACATGACAGAGGGAGTAGCTACAATAGAAGGACTTGCGTACGTGATAGAGGGAGCAATAGTGGTAGGAGGATTTGCTTTCATGATAGAGGGAGCAACCAAGACTACCATATGAAGACTTGCTTCAGTGTCAGAGGAAGGGTTTTGGCCAAATACACTATTTCTTGGGATTGGAGATTCAAATTTGGTGGATCTCATAATGTACATGCAACTTTGACGTACTTGGTTAACACCAGGCCTGATATTTTCTTTGTAGCGAACACCCTGAGCTAGTATATAGTTTTGAGCCAAGGCAGACACATTGGGTTGTATCAAAGCATGGTTGAGGTACCTGCGTTGTACAGTTGGATATGGTTTGAGTTATGGCTCAGATGGTGAAGCACGAATGCAGGGACATACGGATTCAGATTGGGCCAAGAGTGCAGAATACAAAAAGAGCATGTTAGGATGTTTCTTTAGCTTGGGATCGATTATGATATCTTGGTTTAGCAGGATGCATAATTTTGCCACACTCAGTACAACAAAGACAAAGTATATCACAACCAGTGTCGCTAGTTGTGAAGCAGTGAACTTCAGAAGCTTCTTGCAGGACTCTTTTGATCAGGTCACTTCATTCGAGACATGGTGCAGAGAGGAGCAGTGGAGCTCCAGTGCATATCCACAGGTGAGTAGATTGTCGACATTCTCACCAAGTTTCTGTCTAGATTGAAGTTTGCATACTTCAGAGACAAGCTTGGCGTGATGCAAAATGTATCCCTCGTTGAAAGGAGGGTTGATGTCTTTGCAGGGTTAGAACAAACCATCTCCTGAAGCCATAAAAGACTTTGGCTGGGTCGTAAAGGACTTTGACTAGGGGAGATGGATACATTTTCCTAAGAAGCCAGAAGGACTTGGCTAGGTCATAAAGGACTTCGACTAGAAGGGTGAATGGCCCAAGGCAATTATAGGGGCAAATTACAGGATTGGACAAATCTTCTCCTAAGAAGCCATAATGAGATAGATGTAATTTGCTTGAAAAGCCATAAAGGAATTTCGTTGGGTGAGTGGTCCAAGGGCATATTCCCTCCTGAAAAGCTAGAAGGACTCGGCTGCCAGGAGGACTTGGTTGCGTCATAAAGGATTTTGACCCGAGGAGATTGATACATTTACTTAAGGAGCCACAAAGGACTTTGGCCAGAGGTAAAAGGACTTGGATACTCACACTCCCTACTCCAGGATGGAGTGATCTATAGATGTGCATGTGAGGAGTTACATTGCCCATTCCAAGATGGAGTTATCTATAGACATGCATCAACTTGGAAAGCTCATGAACTTTTCTTTTGAAGTAGAAATTGTAGCTAAGGGGAAATGTGTTGCAACCAAGGAGAATACCTCCCTTGCTAAGAGCGAGTGTTGATTTTTTTTGTAGCATCAAGGGGTATTCCCACATGCCAAGAGGCCTCCTAAGTCGGCCTAGAAGATTTATGAAAATAACAATAAAAACTCAATTTTTATTGGGCTTCATGTAGGCTCAAAATGGACAAGTTGGCCCAGCTCATGAAGGGACGTGTCCCTTGTGGTAAATGCACCCATTCGACTTACTTATATATATATATATATATATATCATCTTCATTTTGATCAATCATAATCATCATCTCTCTTCTATAATAGGCACTTGTGGGAGTAGATAGAGGATGAATTTGATTGAAGTTTGGACTTGGATTTTGGCACAAATTTCTAGACAATTTGGAATTGTAAACCTTGCTGAAGAATAATTTCTCGTGGAGAAAAATTGTTGGGTTTTCTCCCAAGTTTGGGTTTTCCAGGGTAAATTTGTTGTCTTTATTATGCATGGTTGTCTCTTTATGATCGTACTCTTTTCATTGCATTACTATTGAAACCTTTGTGTATAATTGCTCAATAATATTAGTGGCATAAGATAAATTATATGAAGATTATTAGGTAGTAATTATCAGATTAGAAGATTGGTTTCTACTATGCATATTGTAGAATAATTCAACAATATATTCATCAAGAAGTGATTGTTGATTTCCCCTCGGGCCTTTGCACAATCTCCCACACATCATTCTTCATGATGGTGTTATACTACTCCACTATGGCATCCCTCCAAACCCACTGTTGTTGGTCTACTGTCTCCTAAAAAATGGAAGGCTTGAACTCATTGATGCTACTCATCAAGGCCATGTAGCTAGAAAATCTCCTTGGTGGTCTACTCTCCTTGAAGGTGTTTCTAAAGCTTCCACATGCTCCTCAACATCTCTCAAGTTCTATTCGGCCCATCTCGCCCTCCTCCTGACAGAGCTTGAAGGAACCTCTCACGCCTCCTCCTAATCATAAGACTAAGTCCCAACTGCTGGTGCTGCTAGCCCTTGCTCAGCCTTCAGAGCTTCTTGCTCCCAATCCTGTGCCATTGTTGGATTTGTACCATGTGACCTCCTAAAGGTCACATCCTCCTCGTATTTGACATCCCTGCTTATAATAGTCTTCCCCTGTGTTGGAATGTAGACCTTGTAGGCTTTTGAAGTCTCGTTGTGTCCAACAAATATGCTCTTCTTTGGTAAGGGCTCCAATGTTGTCCTCTTCTCTAAAGGTATGTGGACATAAACTAGACTATTGAAAATGCAAAAGTGGATCACCTCTGGTTTTACTCTTGTGAAAGCCTTCTTAGGAGTCTTGTCCTCCAAAATCTTACGAGGACACTTGTTCTGCAAATAGACAACTGTGTTGCATGCCTTTGCCCACAAAAACATAGGTAGATCCTAATCATGGATCATGGCCTTGGTTGGCTAGATGATGGCCCTATTTTTCCTCTTAGACACTCCATTTTGTTGCGGATTATATGGCACTGTCAGCGCCTTCCTAATCCTTTGCTTCCTTGCAAAAATTCTTGAAATCATTGGAGGTGTACTTGCCCCTATTATTCAACCTCGAGATCTTTATCTTCCTCCCTGTTTGGTTTTCCACAAGAGCCTTAAACTTTTGAAACCAATTGATGTCTCCACGAAGTATATCTAAGTTCTCCTAGAGAAATCGTCAATGAATATCACAGAATAGCGATACCTCGTCATAGATTCCATTAACATAGGACCACACACCTTAGAATGTATCAGATCCAACGCACCCTTGTACCTTCTTTTCCTGCTTGGAAAAAGTAACCCTAGCATACTTTTCAAGTGCACATCCCTTGCATGCTCTCTCTTGCTCTATGCTGAACTCCAAAAGATTAGTGACCATCTCTTGTAATATTGGTAAAGCTCTATAGTGTGGGTGGCCCATTCTCTTGTGCCACAACTCGCACAGGTTGTCATTGTCATGCATTAGGGCTTGTACTGGTTGCCCTCGCAACAAGTAAAAATCACTGTCCTTTAGCTTAGGTCAGATTCCCTTAGCCTGACAAGTACCTGTCCAACCATCAATCTAAGATACATTGTGCATGGAGCTATGTTTTATTCTATGAGACGTGCACAATACTTGTTGGTGTACAAGTGAAGAAGCGCTTTAGTGCTTGACTCGTTCTAAGGGAATTTGTTAGTTGAAGATAATGAGCGACTAGGGAGCTGCTATGCTTTGGTCCACACATCCTCTTAAAAAATTTACATTGCACATGTTTCTCTTTCACACATGGATCATATCATCTAGAAGGGCATAGAAGCAGAAAAATCTTCATTTACTATTTACAATTATATTTTTTTCCTAAAGTATGTCGTTGGATGGAGTTGATATCTTAATTAGCTTCTTACTACGTTTAGCAAGTAGGTTGTTGGGGATCTTATTTTTATTGTATTTCTTGGAGAGAAAACTGAATCTAGGAAAACAAATCATGTTATTATTGTATGATGAATCAGAGCTCACATCTATCCAAGAATTTGCTCACTTCATTTGCAAAATGGAATAGATTGGTGGGAGAATAAAAAGAAAAACAGTTGTCTCAATTATATTTGTGTTTTAAGTTTATTTTGGCTAATTTTTGAAGGTTTCATTGTAAAGATCTAGCAAAAGGGATTTGCTTGTCACAATTGAAAACTTGAAGGTTGGTTGAGAAAACTAGCAAGGAGCCACAAGAGGAGCAAAGTGCTACAGTGGAGGAGCTTCATAAGGTACATGTTTCCTTATAATCTTTAGTTTTCTATACCTAGACTAGAGTATTGAGTTTGGCAAAGCTTCATTTGCTTTGTAATTCGTACATTGTTCTACTGAAGGAACTGGTAGCACATTCCTATCACCATCTAGATCTTGGAACACCAAGACTCTCATGAGGGAATTTGATAGGCACATGTTAGGATTACCCATAATCCCATGTAACCCCATATCCAAAGTAAGTTGGGCTCTGGTTTCCTTTCACTTATCACCCCAAGCCCATCACGTTTTCATTCTTTCAGCAAATCTTGTTACTAGGTTTTCTTTACTCCACTCCCACTGCTCGAAGTAAGCCTACTTAACCCATAGGGAAACCCCCCTTGACTAGGAAACCTTTTCCTCAGTTTGAAGTGCAGGGGATAGTTAGTGAGGTGACACTGGCCAACCTCCCAAGTTACACAAAGCTAGCACCCATCTTTGGGACTTTAAGTTTTGGCGCTGGTTTGTGTGGTAACAGATTCAAAAGAAGATTTTTTGGGTTGCAACCTGTACATGAAAAACAAGGATGGTGATCTGGTGATTTTGGTGATGTATATAGATGATATCATCATCACGGGAGTGAGCTCGAAGCAATTATGAAGCTAAAATCTGAATAATGTTCCACTTTTGACATGACGAACTTAGGCCTTCTACATTATTGTTTAGGTGTAGAAGTTTGACAGACTATGGTTTTGCTTCACAGACTGAATATGCAAAACCTGTTAGACAGGTTCAGAATGGCTGATTGTAAAAGTATTGACACATATGGAAAAAGAGATAAAACACTTGGCCCATTTAGATTTAAAAAAAAAAATGAGCTATTTTATAGGAAACTAGTGGGGCGTTTGATTTATCTCACAGCGACCAAGCTTGAACTTAGTTTTGCAGAAAAGTATATATCCAGGATTATGACAAATATCAGGGCATAACATTACAGAGCAATAAAAAGGGTTTTGATATATTTCAAAGGTACAAGAGATTTTGGAATATTATGAGGCAAAAATGAAGAATTTCAGTGGGCTGGCTATTCAGATTCTGATCAGACAGCAATAAAAGGGGCATGTGAGGGGGTTTGGCTTACGAGAATACCTGCAGATTTAATGATTGAACAACATGGGCCAACAGTGTTTTTTTATGATAATCAAGGTGTTCTAAAATTGGCAAAGAATCTAATATTCTTGATTGCACCAAACATATTGATGTACGTTGTCATTTTATTGGGAAATTTGTAGAAGATGGATAAGTTGAACTACAATGTTGTACCGCACAAGAGAAAAGTGCAAACATTTTCACTAAGCCACTTAGTTCAAATGAGTTCGCTAAATTTAGTGCCAAGCTTGGTGTATTTTGCAGCATGACTATTTAGGGGGGATGTTGGTGTAACTACTAGCTAGTACTATTAATTAATGATCATTTAGTACACTAGTTTTTAGGTTAACTTATGATGATGCATTTTTTTTTTGCTCTGTTATCTATAAGAATCAGTAACTTGGCTGGTCTTGTACTTGCGTGACACGGGGTCGATTCCATCCGTTACAACTATAACCTCTAGGTGCCTACACATGCCTTTTCCGTAGGCACAGGTGAATCAGAGGGATTTGAACTTCGAACCTCCTTGAGCACATAAGACTTCATTTTCATGGCCATCGCCAATTGAGCTGCCCACTGGGGATCATGATGCAATTTTTTTTATTAAAGTACTCTAATAATTAAAAGAAAAACAAAGAAACAAAAGGAAGTATATTCTCTCTCTCATCTCTTAGTATGTAAAAGAAACTTTTGGTGCATGAAATAATATATGAAGTATATCTTTTCTCTCTTGTCTGTTTCTTTTGTAAACCTCATAAAGCTGCCACACAAAACTCTGAACCAACTATTGTTTGATTGCTTGACAGCATTTCACATTGACATTTTGTGGTTGCTTCTGCTATGTTCCTTGTAAAATCATTGGCTATATGAACCGCAGCATTTTAATAGTTCCATCTGATTTGTAGACAGGGACCATAGGATGTTAAAGGACCCTCATCCATGCTTTCATGAGTTCATTGCTCCTTGTGACCTTTGGGGTTTGTTGTGCTTATTTTGACTATTTGGAGTTATTGTTGACATTCATTATTTCCTTACAGAGTCAATAAAACTTATCACGTGATGAATCTGGTCTAAGTTTATAAAACATCTCCAAACTTGCTCACAGACAAAACGTAGTTGGACCACTAATATAAGCAAAGGAGGCATGGCAAATCTTTTTAATGTATAAGTTAAGCTTTCTATCATCCATAAAAATTTAGCATATTCAACACCTTGTAGATTGCTTGGATCACTTGGCTCCATCTACCGAGTTGGAGGATTGCTCCAGCTCTTTAGCTCTTCTGGGAATAAAGGAGCAGAACTATGCAAATTCTGAATGTTTAACCTTGCTTGTAAAGCTGCCAAAGGGTGTTGCTTTTCTATAGGCTTTAGCATCACAGTATATAATAGTGATTAAAAGATTGCCTTAGCATGAAGGGTGAACAGAATTCACCTGGGGATTTGATGGTACAAAGCATTTTAGGGTCAGTTTTAATTAATTTGCACTCTGTTATAAGTCAGGAAAATAGATCAATTTGGTCTTTGGACCTTTGGTTAAATAAAGTATCTTTTTTTTGCTTTTTATTATTTAAATTAAGTGTTATTAGTGTAACCTGTCATGATTTATTCTATTTCAGAGAGAATAACTAAGCCTTTACCCACTGCAGCTGATTTTTGTAAATGTCCATTCGACTGTTAAAAGGTAGGTTGTTTCAATTTTGCAGAAATTCTCCTAATTGCAGATTAGTTGATTCAATGAACCCAATTCCACAATCTTGATTTGTCTGCATCAGCAAGACGTGAAGTACCAGTCCTGTTTGTTGTAATAACTTTGATGATATTTTTAGTTGAAATTGACAACCATTGATTTTTGCATGTATGTTTGTTGGTGTTTCCTAGATATGTTAGCAAATAAAATTTTCTCACAACTGGCTGTTTTGTTTGAATGTTGAAATACTTTTGGCCTTCACCCTTTGCAAGCTGTGATAATCCTATAGTCTTGTGGTTCTCTTGCAGGCTTGCGCCATACAGCCAACTGGGAAATGGCCTAGCAATCTTCCGGGCTCAGTTGGTCAAGTTCCTGGATCACCTCGTGTTCCAATAGAAACTGCTTGTTTGGGAAGATCTGCAGGGGAATTGAATGGAAATGATGCAAAACCCCCTACAAAGGTAGATGACTCAGGTTTGGCATCAACTTCAGCAAAGCTTGGAAAAGACACTATTAGCCCTGATTGCGATCGCAATGTCTCCTCATTGTTCAAGGGGGATCCTGGACGAAACACAACCAAGCTTGACAATGAAGCATTAGCCCAAGCACGAGGCAATGCAATGTTGAGGTACAAGGAAAAGAAAAAGACAAGAAGGTAATGTTTTTGAATGTCCTTTAAATTGTCTTGGATGTATTTGTTTTGTATATAATGGAGATTTCCTTCATAATTTATCTCTTGACAAGCCCAAATAATAAGGGAGAGGTTATGCACACAGATATGAGAAGCACATTCGTTATGAATCTCGCAAAGCTCGAGCCGATGTAAGGAAGCGTGTGAAAGGTCGCTTTGTAAAAGCAGACAAAGAATGTGATCAAGATGCCCTTGGAAGTAGCAATTAAAGATTTACCTCTGTAGTGGGAAATGTTCAACCTGCAAATTATTTTGAATATTTTCAGATTTGGATTGCCTTTAACATCAAGGGAAATGTTCTTTGAAAACAACATACCTTGTTTGTTTGGCAGAATGTGTGCATAATGCTAAACAGGAAATGATGCTGTGAAGGACAGTAAGTTGAATCTGGTCCATAATTGGTGGCCAGGGCAGCGTTTGATGTAACCAATCTAGGCCCATCCATTTCATCACTCAGGGTTGTCTGTTATCTTTGTATTGTAATAAGTCGTCAATATAACTTTCCTGATGAATGAAGTCATGACATTTTGGTTTTTCATCGCAGTTCAATGCATTCTTCCTGTGTCTTTCTGAAGATGTCAAAACCAAAGTGTAGACATACAACATATTTGAGGTCACCAGCCCCACATGAAGGTATTGGGAATGATATTACAGTGCATTCCCATTATATTTGTGGGGCAAATTGATCTTGTATGTTATTAATTTGATACAGTGAATTTATATATCATTTGTGTAGTTGTAAAGGGTGAAGACGTCTGTCTTTGAGCCCTTATGTTCAATGTATACTGCATGGTTGATCAACAATGTTATTTTGGGGTAATTTTGCTTTGACAAGTCCAAAATCTCACAGGTTTAGTACTAGCTTGAAGATATAAGAAATGAAAAATAAGCTCGTTCTACATTTCAGGCAGGAAGGATATGATGAGTTCTCTTCTAGGCTACAATGTATGAGTGCAATAATGCAACTACCAAAGTAGGGTTGTATATTTGCATAAAGAACTATTTATACAAGTCGTAGGAATCATATTGTCCACAATGAGTTCAAATTTGCTAGTTTGCATACAGATAAGCCCATGTACTGAAGAGGTGATGTCTATCGATAAGGCTATCTTGCAGAAGTCTGTTTAAAATCTAGGTTGCAGAATTTTAGAAAATAATTTGTATTGACAGCTACATTGATGATGCATTTTCTGTTTGACCATCTGTTTTTCTTGGAAATACACACAATTAGAATTTGTTCCGTGTTGTGTAATAGTTTTGACAGGTCTTTTGTCTACATGATTTGGCACATCATCAAATGGAATAAAAATGGAACAATCATCTTGGTTGTGGATAGAGCAGAGCATAGATTTTTAGTACGTCTAAAAATGGGGCCTTTCTTTTGTTAGCATGCTTCTATGTGGTGCATATAATTGACACAAATTGTGAAGGAAATCTACTTGAACTAGCCTTCTTGCAAGTTTTATCTGTATGCTTCTATGTGATGCATAGAATTGACACAAATTATGAAGGAAATTGATTTAAATAGTCTTCTTGCAAGTTTATCTGTATGCTTTTATGTGATGCATAGTATTGACACAAATTATGAAGGAAATTTATTTGAGCTAGTCTTCTTGAAATTTAAGTTGGCTTTGGTGCATGGAGTTCAAGAAAGATGGCATGCAAGTTGATTTTGTCTGTTGTTTTGGGTTATTTGGAACAGTAAATGTAGTTTGCACATTTTTATATGGTTAGGCTTGAGTTATGACTGAAAGTGGTTTTTCTTGTATTGTTACTCATTTAGAAATGCTGCATGGGATTTATTGGTAAATATGCATATTTTAGAATTCATTTTCATGTTATTTTCTTCATTGATGGTTATAATAATCTTACCAAAATTGTTATTTCAACAATTGAGCAATCTTGTTGGAGTGTTTGAGGTTAGTAACTAGTACTACATGCAGCGATATCTTTATGTAGTCAGGTGAAGTTTTCTGTAACCTAAGGAAGCATGATGTGTGCAATTGTGGAGATTGATAGTGCCAAATATATGAGATTCTAGGCTATATTTAAGATGGGAGCTATATGCAAAGACAAATAGATTGTTGCTTGACAGTACTGCCCAGCAAAAATGGTGTAGCGTTAAGAAGCGCTCTAGTGTGGTTTCTAGTTTGAAAATCATAATTTTAGCGAAAATTCTCTAATTTGAAAGTATTTTTTTTTTTATCCAAGTTATATGAAAGTGTGTTCTATGGACGACATTAAATATATCTAGAGATGTCAAATGGGTTGGCTAATTCATGACAAATCTCTGTTTTCCTAATAAACTGATAGCTAAAAGATTAGCGTAATATATGGATATATTTAATAGAGACAACCAAATAACTTTCATCCAAAGAGGAAAGATCCAACACTTTAGCAAAAGCATTCTTTCATTTCATCATAATGGAATGGAGAAAACTTGTGATAGATTATAATGGGATTTTCCTATAATTCTAATATAATCTTTAATAAATCATGGGGTCTCATACACCATGAATGTGGTTGTAAAAGTAAGTGGTATTCTAACTATACTCTGCCTCCTTTGTATGTTTACAGTTAGGTAGAAATGTGCGGGACAGCATTATGGCTGGAGGGGTACTAGAACTAGGAGTATTTAAAGCTTAACTATTAATAATTATCCTTTGTATGTTTACAGTTAGGTAGAAATGTGCGGGACAGCATTATGGCTGGAGGGGTACTAGAACTAGGAGTATTTAAAGCTTGACTATTAATAATTATATTTTTAGGAGTATTTAAAGTTTAACTATTAATAATTATACTTTTATACCATATGGTAGAGTTAACATGGTGTGAGTCTCTCTATATATTTAATTTCTCTTTTATCTATTTGGAGATCTAATAAGGATGACATAATAGCTCTAATGTAGTTGTAAAAGTGGCATTCTAACAATACTCTACATATACACCAGGACAACTGGCATTCTAACAATACTCTACATATACAAAAGGACTGTGGGATGGTTGTCTCCTTTCTATGTCTACATTTTGGGTAGAAATGTGGGGTACAACATTGTTAAAAGGGTTACTAAAAATAGGATTATTTAAAGTTTAACTATTAATAATTATTTGTTTATAATACAATCTAAAATTAACATAGTGTGAGTTAGAATATCTCTCTATATCTATTAGGAGTTCTAATAAGCATGATATAATATAATGTCTATAGAGTGAGTAATGGTTGCTTAAAAGTATATACTTGCAGCTCTAGACATGTGCATGGAATTCAGTGGAGGTTCATGTGTGTTAAGTGGTTAGGGTTGAGTTACATGAGTTAGACTTTGGCACTCAATGTGCATTCAGACACATATTAGGGTGATATTGAAATTTATGTATTGTGCCTTGTATGGTTACATATATTTGAGTAAATATACCATTATTCAACATGTGATGTAAGTACAAGTATATACCTTGTGTTAGATAACAAACACAACACAACAATAGTAAAAATTGCAAAGCCATAATTAAGAGAGTGAAGCATTTAGATTGAAAACTTTATACTCTTGAACAATTCTTTTGTGTGGGTATGTCTAGTGAGTAATTGTATTTACATAATGAAAAATTGATTATATAGTCAAGCTAAGTTAAATATGATGACACTTTATTAATTTGAGTAATTTAATTAATTTAGAAGTATAGTTAATTATAATAATATATGATAATTATATGTCAATTGGTTTTAGCTTAGGGGGTCGGGAGAAATATTGTTATCCTCCTCACTTGGGTTCAATTCCTACATGTGATATGTTGAACTCATAATGAGTATTTCTTGTAATAGCTTCGAATTTTATTGTTTGGGCAATCATTCGAGGATTGAAACATGCGTACTCATATGGAATATAAAGATATTTCTCATGGAAAAAGAAATGATAATTATAATAATTTAACTTTAAATACCTTTTGTCTTGGAATCCAAAGTTTGGACAAAAGATATTTCTCATGGAAAAAGAAATGATAATTACAATAATTTAACTCTAAATACCTTTCTTTGATGGTCAAATGGAAACCAAATAGTTGTATTGGAATCCAAACTTCCGACAAAATTCATTGAAGACATTTGTATATCTCAGATTTGTTCAAAATATTAGATTTCAAGGTTGTCACCAACCATTTTGACTACCATTTTTTTAAATAAAAACGAAAATTTATGTTGCCTGAAAAATTTAAGCCTATTTGTGGTAGATATTTATTAAAACATTTGTTTCCTCATATGAGATATACAAATATTTCTCATGGAAAAAAGAACATATAATTATAATAATTTAACTCTAAATACTTTTCTTTGATGGTCAAATGGAAACCAAATATTTGTCATTAAATCCAATCTTTGGAAAAAGTCATTGAAGATATTTGCATTCATCTCAAATTCATTCACAAGATTAGATTTCAAAGTTGTCACCAATCATTTGTTTGACCACTATATTTTTTAAATAAAATTAAACTTTATGTTGCTTGAAAATTTTCAGCCTATTTGTGGTAGACATTGGAGTTGATGTTTAGTGACCCCTGACTCCTTTGATGGTCAAATGGAAACCAAATGTTTGTCTTGGAATCCAACCTTTGAACAAAATACATTGAAGATATTTGCATTTATGTCTTGAATTCACTTAAAAGATTAGATTTTTAAAGTTGTGTTGTAGTTGCTACAAACCCCCTCCAAAATTTTGCCCATGCTTTGATTTTGGAGCTTCTCTTCTGTCCACAGAGCTCATCATTCACTGTTGTCAAGTATTCATGCCTATGTAAAGACTTATCTATGTAGTGCGTGTGATGTCTTGTTTTGACTCCGATCTGAACCTTCTCAAACACAATCCATCTCCTGCCTTGACTTTGAAGCATTGTCAGTCTTCCCTTTTGGAGCTGTGCAATCTTGGAAGGCGGGCCAACCTTGAGCATCTGAACTGCGCAATCTTGGAAGGCTTACCAACCTTGAGCTCAGAAACTACACAATCCGGAGAGGCAGGCTAACCTTGAGCTCAGAAACCATGCAATTCACTGAGGTAAGGAATTGCCCAGTGCCTTGTCGCTAGGAATTGCGCAATCCTTCTTAATAGTGTGAATGGCCAATTTCTTGGAAAAGTAAAAAAAAGAAGAAAAAAACAAAAATCAATCCCTATAAAATAGGGAGTGGACAATTAATTTCCCGAAGAGTGGCACAAGTTGATATTTTTGTTTTTCCGCCAAATGTTGCTTTTTCCTTGATTTTATGCATGCACGTCATAAACCCTACCCTACCCTAGATCTATATACTAGACGCCCCTAGAGTTCATTGCACATTTGATCTTGGAGATCTAGCATTCCTAGCGAGATCAAGGAGCCTACAGTGGAGTTTGCGTGCTTTTCCGGGTGAGTTTTGTTTTGTCGTCTTTTGTCACTTTTTTCTCTCGCTTTTTGTCATTTCGCTTATGTGAGTGTTGTTTTGCGTGTTTCTTTCCATGGATGTTTGCGTTTTAGTTGTTATTAGCTTGCGTAAGTGTTGATTCGGTCCATCGTTCACTTTTTAGAAGTGTTGCATCAACTTTTTGTTTTTGCCCACTAGTGATCACTATTGTTGTCATTCTCAGGAGACAATTCTTGGCTGTGGGGAACCAGTGCTCGAGACATCTTGAGATTGATTAAAAACAATTAAAATCAATAGAAGGAAGGATAGGCCATGAGGGTTTGCAAGCAAAGCTTCTAGTTCTGAAACCCTAGCCTCTCAAAGCACAATGGCCATAAAAGCTATGAGAGTTGCAGAGTGCTGGATTTGAGGAGTGGATTGAAGAAGAATAGAAGGCATAACTCAAATTAAATACTTAAATTCTAAATTTAAATTACTGCAGAAAGAATAATCTAAGACTAAGAAAATGTGAATGGAATTCCTGGATGTGGAGCGCTTCATTAAGGGCTTTAGGATTAATTTTCATGAGTACAACTAAGTAAATCCATTAAAAACTAAACCAAAGCTCCAACTGCGTCTTACACTGTCAAAGAGAAGAAAATACATAAATTTGAATGCTGAAACACAAGGGAAAAGCAATCACTGCAACTTCCCAATGCTGAAATCAAACTGTAATATCATATTCAGATTTCAAATAAAATTTTGTTTACATTACCCAGAAGCTTGGTGTCCTTAACACTCTTGCCATTAGAGCCCTTCGAATTTCTAACTCTGAGCATCTCAAGGAAGAGAAAAAACATTTATCTTCGGTATTTAAGGGTATAGGCTATAAAGAAAAAGAAATTAGGAAAGCTATAGAAAGAGCGGAAAGGAGGGTGTTATCTCAGGAACCTAAGGCCCAAGACCTACCTCAGTGTGGTAGAGTTTTCCTACCATATATTCAAGGGGTGACAGATAAGATTGCCAAAATCTTGAAAAGGAAAGACATAGTCACACAGTTCTCAACACCTGGAACAATTAAACAAGGTATGAGGTATGTCAAGGATGATATTGATAGACATCAACTCAAGGGAGTTTATAAAATTGATTGTTCTTGTGGCAAAAGTTACATTGGTGAAACCGGGCGTTCTCTATAGAAAAGACTAAAAGAACATGGAGCAGATATTAAGAATGGAAGGTCTCGTACGTCGACTCTTGCGGAGCATTCCTCAAAAACGAAACACCAGGTTTGTTTGGAGAGTGCCTCAATTATAGCAAGAGGAACAATATCAAAGACGAAAGATTAGGGAGACTCTTGAAATTATAAAACATCCACAGAATCTCAACAGGGACAATGGTATTGAGATCAGTGGAAGTTGGCTTCCTTTAATCAAAGGGATTAGAACCACCAATACATCATAATAAGGTAACTGCTCCTCTCCTATTATAACTTTCTGATCTTATATTAAAAATAAAATTCAAATAAAAAATAGTTATTATTATGATTCTTAATAATAATTATCATTATTATTATTATGTATTTATAATAATAATTAATTAAAAATTATCTATAATAATAATAAGAATAATTCATTTATAATAATAATAATAATTGTTATTAGTATCATTAATTATTTAGAATAATAATTAATTATTATAATATCTATTAATCATTTAGTTTATTAACCAATTATTTTAAAATTAACATATAATAATAATTAGTCATTATAATATCTATTAATTAATTAATTAATAATTTAATTATTTTAATTAGATAAAAGAGTATTAATCTAATGAAATTAGTTATATTATTTATAATAAAATAATTTCAATTTATCTTATATTTAAAATAAAATAATGAAATATCAATATTAATTATTAAGCATTTACAATAAATAATTAGTATCTAATTATAATATCTATTAACTAATTAAATCTAATAAAATTAGTTATATTATTATAATAATAAAATAAAATAGATATATATGTATATATGTATATATGTATATAGATATATATATCCGACATTATGCTTAGTAGTATTTTCACTCCGCTCGAGGAGATGGAGTCTGCAGCGCGAGGCGGTTTTGGTTAGGGTTTCGGTTACGGACGTATCCTTAGTCTGCAGCACACCGCGCCCGTGTTACCTCTCCCGGTTCCCGCACCTACGTCCTCACCGCGGCTAAGAGTCTACCCACTATCTGACGCTCTGCAGTTACCGTCTTCGCATCGACCTGTTTACCTTCCGTTTGTTTGCCCTCCCCGCCGTTACGCCTCGCTATCGATTCCCGCATCACACCTTGGTTACCTGTGCTCCGAGGTTCTCGCCGTTTCGAAGGCTCCGCTAGCTGGCAATATGGAGGAACTTGAGGCTGTCGACTACACCGAAGATCCTTTGAACGACGTCTCCATCTGGCGTACTCCCTCCTCCAGCTCACAAGGTATGTATCTCCCGGAACCTTCGGTCGATTTTGCTGCTTACTCTGCCGGTGACTCCCCGGAACATCCTCCCGTTATTCTCCCGGATATTCCCCCCACTTGGCCTGCATTGTCTACTCCTCCCTTATCGCCGGCCTCCCTAGGGTTTGTCGCTGGGTGCCTAAACCCTAACCCTAGTTCTTCTCATTCTGCAGCGCATCAATGGCCCTTCACTTCCGCTCCGTTTTCGACTCCCGCTCCCCCCGTCGCCGGCTCACACTCGGGTTGTTTCACTGATATTCCCCCTCTCTCGGATCCTCTCCCCGTCTCTGGTACCTTACCCCCTCCCCTCGCCCCTATCACAAACCCTTCACACGGCATCATCTCCTCCCCTGCTCCGTCCCCCCCTCTGCCTCCTCCACCAAGAACTGGACCGGGTAAAAAGTACCGTTGCTTCAGATCCAGGGAGGAAGACATATTCCTCCGTCTCGAAGAGGACATCTAGTGGGGAGACATCATGGAATTTGCTGATAGGGTTCTGGTGGGTCGCATCAGAGGACGAAATTACTCGGTTGCACGATTAAAGGCTTCGGCTACAGAAGTTTGGGGACAACACTTGGTCGACATACCCTTCGTGCAAACCTTTGTGAGGGGATGGTTTGCACTGCGCTTCGCTCGTGCCGATCACACAAATTGGGTACTTTCCTCTTTCTGGCACTTTGAACATTCTTCGGTACTTCTGAAATGCTGGACTCCCATGTTCGATCCGGCCACGGAACAGATCGGAATCGGCCCTGTTTGGATCAGACTCCCAGGTCTTCCCCTGCAATTTTGGTCCGAAGATATCTTTCGCAGAATTGGCAATGCAATTGGGGTCTACATGGATTATGATAAATCATATCTTCACACTGGCATGATGGCATATGCGCGACTTCTCATCAATCTGGATACCAGGGGGGGTCTACAAGAATATATCACTATCCAGTGGAGGGACTTCTCCAGGAAACAGATCATAGACTATGAAGGGATCCCTTACAGATGCCGCCGTTGTCATAAGGTTGGTCACCTCTATTGGGACTGCCCACTTCTGAGAAAAGGGCCGACACCAGCATAGGATGCGACACAGGATCGACCCTTCTCACCTCCTGGTCACCCTCAGACTGCGGTGCCCGCGGGGACTCCAGTACAAGTTGAAGCTGATCCTCCCTTACCGACTGCATCACTGGCGGAAGCTCCCACCCGTGCATCGCCTGCTCCCGTCCCAGATGTCTCTGATCCGGCGGGCGACGATACACCGGGTATGTCAGCTGTCTCCACTTCTAATTTACTCTCTTCTTTGCATGATCTGGCTGCATCTGTCTCTATGCATCGGGCTGTACCCTCTTCTTCCCCCGCATCGGTACCTTCCTTCCCCTCTCCCCGAGTGCCCTTTCCCTCCTCCTCTCTCAATTGTCCCATCCCCTCCCCCTCTCTCTGTGAACCGCCTTGTCCTCCATCTCTCCCCCCGCTGGCGACCGATCAGCTACCTGAGCCCATTTCCTCGGCACCCCCTCGGTACTCTCTCCGCCCTCGGACTAGAGGGATTGGTTCTGACACTATTGGGCTGGTTCTCGACCCACCGCCTTCTCTCCAGAAGCTCTCGCGAGGACGACCATCCCGTCTTTCAAAAGCCAGACATGCGGTTGATGCCGAAGTCGCACTTGGTCGACAACAGACCATCTTCAGGGCCCTTAGAGCAAAAAGCCCTGCCACACATCCGACATGAAGATCATATCCTTCAATTGCAGGGGGTTTGCTAGTACACCCAAAAAACTAGCCCTTCGGAGACTTCTCTCCCTCTCTCTATTGGACATCATCTTTTTGCAAGAAACGCTCTGTAATGCAAACTCCCTTATACCATCCCTCGAGGCTTGGTTACCTAACTGGACCTTCCACGCTATAGATGCTTCAGGGAGATCCGAGGGTCTGGCAATTGGTATCAATAACAGAGCGTTGAGAATAATAAACACATGGGGTGGCAGAGGATTCATTGGCATCGATGCCTATGTACAGTCTATGGAAACTGTCCTTAGGCTCATCAATGTATATGGCCCTTGCTCTGACAGAGAGGCCTACTGGCATTCTCTCTTGACCTCTTCTCTCTTTCAACAGGATAACATCATCCTGGGAGGGGATTTGAACTTCACATTGGGCTTCTGCGAATCATGGGGGCATGCTGCCAGGACTGACCCTTTCTCGGATACCATATCCACCCTGCTGGAGGAACACCACTGGATCGACACCCCCATGACTAAACTGCAACACACATGGTCAAACAACAGGAGTGGTGATCAGAGTCTGGCCAGGAGGCTTGATAGATTTCTTATTAAAGAACCCCTCCACAACAGGATTGCTCGTATAAGGCAATGGGTGGGATCTGGGGGCATATCCGACCACAGACCTATTTATCTGGAATTCTCTGATATTCATAATAAAGTAAAAAGCCCCTTCAAATTTAACTCCTCCTGGTTAAAAGACCCATCCTATATTCAGATGGTCACAGAGTACTGGCAGAGCCGCCCCATAGAAGAGGAGGAACATTTCACTGAGGGCTTCATCAGGAAATTATCGGAGCTTAAAAGGATCTCTAAGGCCTGGGCACACCAAAAGAGACTCCGTGATGATCAATCTTTGCGGGAGGCTGAGGACTTCATTGCTGCTCATGAAGAGGAGGATGGTGGTATCTTTCCCACACAGGAAAGGAAAGACCTTTACATGTCTCATATTGCAAAGAGATCCCAGATCCTGAAGGACAGGGAGGAAAGATGGAGGCTTCGCAGCCGAGCCATTTGGCTCGCTGAAGGGGATGACAACACTCGTTTCTATCATAGATTCGCCAATGGGAGAAAGGCTATCAATACCATTTGGGAACTAAAAGACGAACAGGATCATGTGGTCACTACACAGAGGCATCTATCTAAGCTCGCATCAGACCACTTCAGAAGCATCTATAAAGCCCCCCGCGAATCTAACATTCTTGAAATCATGAGAGTGGCTGAGCATTTCCCCAGATTCGTTGATCCAGAGGAACATGATGATCTCACTAAGGAGGTGACTTTGGCAGAGCTGGAAGCAACTATCAAATGGTTCAAAAAGGATAAAAGTCCAGGTCCTGATGGCTGGACCATTGAATTCTATATTGCCTTCTTCGACATACTGGCAGATGACCTATTGAAAGTCATTGAACTCTGCAGACAATCAGGCAGGATCTCCATGGCCATCAAATCCACCTTCATCGCCCTTATCCCCAAATCTGATCAGCCTGTATCTTTCAATGACTTCAAGCCCATATCGCTTTGCAATTGTCTCTACAAGATTATTGCAAAGATTATAGCCAACCGACTGAAGCTTATATTATCCCGCCACATCTCATCTGAACAGTTTGCCTTTCTTGACCATCGTCAGATTCATGAAGCCATTGCCACTGCACAGGAACTCCTCCACACCCTCCACATTAAAAAGCAAAAAGGCATGATCCTCAAAGTCGACCTCACTAAAGCTTTTGATAGAGTAAACTGGTTACACATCAGATTACTCTTGACTCACCTCGGCTTTCCCTATACTTTCATTAAATGAGTCATGTGTTGCATTTCTGAGGTTGCCTACAGTGTTCTTCTTAATGGGGAGGCCACTCCCTTCTTCACCTCGAAAAGAGGTCTCAGACAGGGCTGCCCCCTCTCTCCTCTTCTACTCCTACTGATCATGGAAGGCCTGAGCAGACTTATCATAACAGCTAAGGACAGACATCTGCTCTCGGGTATTTGCATATCCAATAATTTTCACCTCACGCACTTACTGTTTGTGGATGACATTCTCATATTCCTCAATGGAGGACTGAGTGACACCACAACTCTCCACAATATATTTCTTCTATTTCAGCTTGCTACTGGGATGATGATTAATGAGGGTAAATCTACTATCACGACTGTTGGCTGCTCTCGCCATGAATCTGCTTATGCAGCCCAGCGGTTCCCCTTCACCTCAACCAGGCTATCTGATGGCATCAAGTACTTGGGGTACAGGCTGAAACCCCTTGGCTACAAAATAGCAGATTGGACTTGGCTCCTTGCCAAAGTGGAGAAAAGACTCCATATCTGGTATCATAGATACCTCTCTAGAGCCGGACGCCTCACTCTCATTAAAGCTGTCATCGAAGCCACGCTTGTATACTGGATGACACTGGCTTGGATACCCCGAGGAGTCCTAAACAAAATACAGAACATATGCTCCAGATTCTTATGGAAAGGACAGCAACCTGGGAGAATCTTCGCCTGGGTAAAATGGGACACCATTGCCAGACCTAAGAGATGGGGTGGCTGGGGTATCAAGCGACTTGATCTGTTTGCTAAGGCCCTAACTGCCAAACTATGCTGGCTACTCCTGACTACAGACAGCCTCTGGTCACGAGTGGCACAAGCAAAATATATCAGACCCTCCCATCTCATGGACTGGTTTTGTCGACATCACAACCCAGGTCCCAATATCTCAAATATTTGGAAGGCTGTATTACTCTCCCTCCCGCTTCTCAGGGAAGGCATCACTTGGCGCATTAAGAGTGGACAGGACGTGAGGATTGGCATTGACCCCTGGGTAGGATGCGGCAACCTACACAGGCTCTCGGATGATCTCATCAGACACCTTCATGACAGGGGGATAACTCACATCAATCATATAGGGGACAATGCAAACTCTACATTCCTAGAACAGGCCTGGTTCACATCTGCAACCTTGGACATCCCAGAACAGTGGCAGCCTGAATGGAGCGCATTTACTGAGGCCCTCACTCAGGCCAACATCAGACTATCTGAAGGGCCCGACGAACTCATATGGGCCATCGCTAAACATGGACGTTATACTCCAAAGGAGGGATATCTGAAGCTTATGGAACCTTATAAGCCCCCGGACATCAATCCTCAATGGAACATGATCTGGGAATTACAGGCCACACCTCGCTGTCGTTTGCTCATGTGGAATATCATTTTCGACAAGATCCCCACGGGAGTAAACCTCTTGAAGAGATCCTTTCACGGCCCTTTCAGATGCCATCTCTGCTGTTGTGAAGAGGAGAGCACTGATCATCTATTCATCCACTGCTCTGTCATACGAACATTCTGGCACAACATTTCTGCTCATATACCTGACCTCAAGGATTGGCATGGATCTAACAACAAGGAAGCTTGGAACAATTGGATTAAAGACCACGCGGACAGACTCATTAACTTACCCCTGCTCGTCTCTTGGGCCATTTGGATCGCCCGTAATCACATCATCTTTAATAACAGGCCCCCTAATTGGCCATCCATCCCGAGTCACACTATTGCTAACTTCAATCTTCTGCCTACGTCTGTGAGGAGCATTCCTACCCGCACTATCACCCCCCTCACCATAGATAGAACCAAGCCTTGGGCCTTCTTCGACGGCTCTGCCCAGGATACTGGATGTGGCGGGGGTGCTGTCCTTTATTTGAATGAATCCCACTGCTTTAAGATACAGATCAAATACCCAAATGGCACCAATAATTTCTCTGAGCTCAGCACAGCCAAACACATCATATATTTTGCTATACAAAAATAGTGCAGACATCTCCAACTATTTGGCGACTCCCAGATTGTTTGCAATTGGATAAATTCTGCATCACATTGTTATACTTACTCTTTGAGAAATATCCTTGATGAAGCCAAAAGACTAATCACTTCTTTGAATCTTTTGATTGTCGTCATATCTACAGGGAGCAGAATGAAAAAGCGGACCAACTGTCAAAAGAAGCAGCGCACAACCATCTAGAACAATGGCTGATACAGGAGAAGATTGATGGAACCTTCCATCAATATTATCACCGGCCCTACATAGATCATAACAGGAATGGGTCACCGACCCATCCATAACTATAGATATGGAAATGGCTATCTCTTTTTGTGATATGGTTCCTTTTTGTTACAGTTCATCATGACTATTACAGTACTCCCTGCGTGGAGCCAGACTTTGATATTTAAAATTTTGTATATATAACATACAGACTCCCTGCGAGGAGATCCAGAACACTCAAGTTATTTACTTTTGCTGAACTCAGGATGGTCAATGACCACATATGAATATGCAATATGCATCTGCAAAATGTAATTTCTCCCTCTTAATAGAAATTACGACTTTTTCCTAATGGGAAAAAAATAAAATAAAATAAATTTATCTTTTATTAATAATAAAATTAGAAAGAATAAATTATCATTAATAAATATGAATTTAGTTATTATTATAATATTTATTAATCAATTAATTAATTAACTTATTAGAATTAAGATATAATAATAACTAAAAAAATTAATAAAATCCATTCAACTAATTAAACTAATTAATCATTACAAAATTAGTCACATTATAATAACATCATACAAATACTATTAATAATAATAAAATTAAAAAACTATTCATTAAAAGATCTTTTAATAATAATAATAATAATAATAATAAAATACAAATTATTATAAAGATTATAATAAAACTTTAAACATGGTTAATAATTATTATAAATAAAATTAAAATAAAAAATTTAAGCCGACCTCATATCCTTAAAATCAAATTATCTTATTACTATTTATCCTTTCACTAAACTCTTTTTCTATCATCATTCAGTGATGGATCCTTGTTGGGATTTGAAACGTTGACAAGTATGATTCTTAAAATCAAATTATCTTATTACTATTTATCCTTTCACTAAGCTCTTCTTCTATCATCATTCAGTAATTGACCTGATGATGGATCCCTGTACATTGACAAATATGATTATTATTGTGGATACTTCGAGATTCAACTTAAAAAAAATGAACCACAGATGCTTGAAATCCAAAAATATTTACTTTAATATAAAATGCTACAACTAGCATGATGCATTGAAAACATTATTACAATAATGATTTTGAAAGAAACAATGTTTTATAGTGATCATAAAATATGTCATTGATATTTATAATCATATATATAAATAGTTAAAAAAAAAAAATAGTATTATTGACTTCTAAAGCGTGCATTTTGCTATACAATACAAACATGCATTTAACTATAATAAATTTTTGCACTTCCCATGTATTGTGTGAAATTGTTACTCTTAAGAAGTTGTATTATAATGTGGATTTATTAGATTAACTATAATCACTTTTTGTGCTTCCAATAGATTGTAAACTTTGAAGAAAATTATTTTAGTACCCTAACAGTAACAACAATAATTGTCTAATTGCAAAATTTTATACAGTTTATTAGGTTATATAAATATGGATTCTACATTATACTCTATATAGTGTACTCTTCCAGTGTATTAGTTATATAGCGTTGACTTTGTAAATGTGAGGATTCTTATGATTTACTTCCAGTGTATTAGTTATATAGCGTTGACTTTGTAAATGTGAGGATTCTTATGATTTATATCATGGATGACATATTTTATAAAGATAACTTTGTTTTAAGTTTTGTTTCTTATATGAGATCTTTTTTTATTACATTTTAAGTTTTCTATCTCATTGTAAACATATTATTATAAATTTTCGAAACAAATTGAAGCTTGACCTATTTATTCAATTTATTCAAATTTTTAAGATTTTATAGCATTTAATTTATGCATTTGATGACTGTATACCTACTTTATATCTGCAAATTTGAACCCGTGGATGCAAAAGTGAATACAAAAGTGTGGACATATGTTTAGGCCATGAGTATAAAAAAATAAATAAATCAGAACAAAAGACAATGCAAAAATTGAAACTATATTTTTTTCAGTAGGAAAAAATCATCATATTAATATATTGTGGAATATATGAATCATGTTACATTGAGATACATTGAGATCGAAATATCTCGGAGAATGAGGATATAAGGCGCCGGAAGGACGCATTCGGAGATGCATCAAACAGCATCAGTCATACAATAACAGCATCAGGGAAATGTTCGAAAGATTATATGGAAAAAACAGCAGTATCTGAGACATGTGTCAGCAACAATCAAAATGTACAGCATATAAACATCATTCGGAGATGCACCAAACAGCGTCAGGCAGACATAAAACAGCGTTCAGGAATATGATCGAAAATTAAAGAACAGCAGCACCTGAGGCATCTGTCAGCAATATTGAAGAAGTATAGCATATAAACATCATTTGAGAAATGTTCCAAAATTTTCTTTGAGGATGAGCGGCAGCCTGTAGACAACAAAACAAGTGATTTTGTAGCAGACATGTGAGGAGAATAGCACAGAGAGCAGCCCGTGCGCAGTGTAGCTACCGCCAAGGGATCCTTATTGTGCTGAAGAGGATAAGGAGCCCGAGATGAGAGGAATGATGGAGCGCAAAGGCAGGCAGGAGGCCTGAAAGATGCGCCGATTCCTCCATAACCAAATATTCCAGCAAGAGAGGCAGAAGAGTGCCTGATGGTCCGAGCTTTGGTTTGCCCACCATATAAATGCATCCTGGGTGGATGAGAAGTGTGAGAGTGGGAAGCTGTGGAGAGTGGAGAGATCCTGCCAAATATACAATGCACTATAATACACATTTAAGAAGTAGACGAACCAAACTCGTATATAGTTGAAAAGCCTTATCAATAAGCGGATAGCGTGGGGGGTCCTTGGTGGTATTGAAAACTACCACGGGGGCTCAGCTATTCACCATCATGCACCACATTATCAAAAGTGGTTTTCACAAAATGACAAGATGCAGACCACTCCGTCTTTGTTAAACTTCGGATGAGCATAGGCTCTGTTATTTAATAGTGGTTTTCAATCCTATCTTGGCGGGTCATCACCTCTCCCAACTTGCATGTCTTTTGGATTATCCTAGTACTTATTGAAACACGAGGAGCATTTTAAAATATAAAAGATTCAGAGGATGAATTTTTATTATCGCCAATAATGTTGAGATTTGTAGAAATTATGATGTAGATTCAAAATTGTTTATGAAATTTATTAAATCACAAGACTCGAAGTTACTCTATCGTTATGTGGAATTCCATTTAGAATCTAGAACACAAATCATAGAAATGCAAAAGTAAACATCACACATGCACAAAGATTTATCTAGGGGAAAGAAACTGCGCAAAACCCCTTACTATCTATATTGCATTAATCAAAGAATAAAGATGAATACATATGTTTGCTCAAGCCTGAGCACAACCGGCAAGTGCATAGTCTATCTCTCTGCATGACTCACTGACTCTGGCCAAAACTTAGTCAATTTTCAAGCCCTCCAAGTTCTTATTTCTTTGTTGTTCCTTGATGAAATTAGCCCCTATTATTTAGGAAATTCCCTCAATTGGATTGCGCAATTCCTCTAGGCTCATCCTCTGACTGCATGCACTATCTGTACACATTGGAATAGTCTACAACTGATAGTACACTTCCTTAGAATTTCGATCTCAACTTGGTAACTCAGATTCTCTGCATGCATCAATTATTTTGGGTTGATTGATTAGTTAATTGGTTGATCACTGAGTGTGACTGAAGTCACATTGCACAACTTAACCTTCCACTAGTTCCTTCAATAGTTAGAATTAGTTTCACTGACCAAAACTCAATTTAACTAAAATAGATTGCTACAAATTAGCAATCAATCACACTAAAGTGAACTCAAGCATCCCCAACTAGAATTAAATGATTTAACTGTGTGACAAGTGCCATGTCACCTCAATTAACTACCTCCAAGATTTCTGCTGAAATGGAAATTCAAATTTTCTCTAGTTTGACCAAAACAAAGTCAAACTGAGATATTTTTACTACATTTTCAACAAGAGTACACAATGAAAAAAATCAGTTATAAAAATACTTGTTTACTTCCAATGTCTATATTTTATATTGTGATCAACTTATTCATTACAAAAATGAATATAATAGGGACGAACATTTAATTCCTAATTGTAAATAGATTTTAATAGAAATAATGTTGATTACTTTGGGTTTCTTTAAAAAAAAAAATGTGTTCAAGCCTGTCCAACCACATTTTCTGAGTCCAGATAACATAACATGCAGTGCTGACCACCTTCAACAAATGGAGGGCAGCAATGCCATTTTACTGAAATTGGACTTGTCCTCCGATACAACCTAACCTGTATTTTTAATGCTTTGATCCTCTGCAATTAGAACATGGAGCACTTTATAACGTATAGTGTTAGGATTTAATAATGGAGAAAACTTGTTAATATGTGAAATATAAAAAAAAAATTCTCAAATTTATTTTAGATATATTAACGAAAACAAAAACACATAAGGTAATTTTTTTTATTAAATATAAGACATCCTTTTAAATATATTAACGATTTATTTATTTATTTTTTTTTTTTTTTTTTAAGTTTTCTTAAATATGTTGCGACATCCTGGCCAGTCATATTTCCCATGCTATCGGGCTATGGAGCCATAAATGAACGGTAGGTGTATATGCCCACCGTTCAATTTCGACCTTAACAAAATCAAACGGTGGGCATATACACCCGCCATTCATTTATGACGCAATAGCATGGGATTTATTGGATCCCCAAAATCCTTTCATACCAAATTAATTGAACTTCATTTTCTTTACTACCTTCTAAATTTTTGTTAATTTTGTTAATCGTAACAACGATTAATTTTTTTTATAACGGTTTTGTTATGGAGATAGTTAACATTGTTACATTAATTCATTTTCATAATTCACAATTTTACATTTAAAAGGAATAATATTATTTACATTTTAATAATTAAATTAGTTGAAAAAATCCTTGACCCAACAAAATATATATTATTAAATAAAAAAATTCAGCCATATACCAGTGATTAAATAAACGTGTTAGTGATATCATATTATTGGATTTCGTTTTCTTGGTGTGAGTTATACCGATAATGAGATTACAACATGGACCGGTTCTTATCTTCCCAATGTTCTTTGAATATTATTTCAATGTTTATGATGTTTCTTATTTTAGAAGGATTTTTATTTATTTATTTAATTTTTATAAGTTGTTATTTTTATTCTGTAAAATATTGATTTAATTTATTAAATGTTATGAAAGTATTTTACCAAGTTTTTCCAATTTCCACCCGAAATGCAAATATTTTGAAGTAAAACAATAAATAAATCAATATTTTATGCGTTGTGCGGGGGGCAAGGATGTTTCTTGGACATGATCCTCCCTCAACACATGTTTTCCCATCTCCCTTATCATCCCTAAACCATCATTAATGTGAAAAGTTTGGCACTGATGACGTTATAGAGCAACTCTGAATTTTTCTAAAATAATTTATTTTGAGGAAAGATAATGAGGTGGAAGAATTGTTTGGATTTTGCAGTAGTCGTGTTTGAACCATATTTTTGATAGTGAAAATAAATTCAGCATTGTCAAAGACTTTTGAACCATCCAAAATCTTAAAATTTGACAACCGTAACTTAAATTTACAAAAACTCTACCCTACAAAATTTTATCAAAATCTTACAAAATTTCTATAATTTTTCCCAAAAAAAAAAACAATTTATTTAGACTATGGCATTTATTTTTCATAAATTTTTAATAATATGTAATTAATGAAACCTACACCATTAATAATTATTAATGATTATGTGAGTTATAATTAATGAATGAAAATGTGATTGTGGATAATTAATGATTATGTGAGTTATAATTAATGAATGAAAATGTGATTGTGGATAATTTAGTATGAGCATTTAATCAATTATACGTGTGATCATGATGGATGGATAAAGGCGACACCCTTAATTTTCTTGATGCAAATGAATAGTCATTACTGAGTTGTTCAATTATTTTGGGTCTCATATATATGAAATATTACAGACACGTTACTCAAAGTTTGATTATCGATTCTTGTGTGTATTCTCTTCATATAAGGAATGTATGACAACAGAGAAATGGAAAAGCAATAATATTCATAATCTTCAAATCTGTAAAAATAAAAGTTCTATATAAGTTGATTATTGAAAGGTGAGAATATGTTTAGAAGGTGTGTAAGCAAGGTATATTGAAAATCAGTTAAATAATAAATCAATTATTGAAAATCATTTAAATAATAAATCAATTTGAAAACGTTAAGATAGATTTTAATTAAAAAAGAAAATCACAAATTTATTGTGGAAATCTCAACATTAAAATAACAAGAGTAATATCGATATTGTTGACAAAACATCCATATTATTAATATATATATATTATGTCTAAATAACTTAACATAATGGGATATTATAACATCTCTTTTATATTTGGTTGGAGAGTGATTCTCTTTGAAATAATAAAAAAATAAATGATAAAATACTTTGATTGTAAAATGAGAGATTGCTTTCGGCCTTGTAGTATTGATGAGTATGACTTATGATGTAACAAAGCTTATTACCAAGTTAATGATATCCACTATAAAGTGAGAGTGAATATCCATGGTTAAAAATATTTTTATAATATAAGTATTAAGTTTTTATGTATTTATTAATGAAATTTAAATATAGTTATAAAATTATTATTTCAATTCATATTATTAAATGGATCTTAATTTACAGCTATTATTTATATCTTATATCTTTCAATGTGTTAGAGGGTTTAGATATAACTCAAGTAATTATAATTTTTATGTTTTATATTTAATTAAAAAAAATTATAAAATAAATTCAAATAAAATATTTATAAAATATTTTGATTGTGAAATGAAAGATGGTTTTTGGGCATCTAGTATTGATGAGCCGTGGTATTGGCTCATGGTATTATAACAAAACCAAGTTAATAATATCTATTACTTATATATTTTAATGTGATATGTATATTATGATTTTTTATTTAAAAAATTATTCTGAAGTTTATTAATAAAAACAAAATTACAATATAACATATTGAATTTTATTATTTTTATTAATTTTAATTTTTTACTAACACTACATCATCTTCTTAATACTAGGCTCTATGGCTCTGTATTATGTTTAACATTTTATTGTTATTTAATTGAGCTCATAGTTTACAAATTATTTACTTCTTATAAATTCAACATATTAATATAAATTCAACGTATTAAGCTTACATATAAAAATGTTCACAAGCTTTCTTACATTACACCTACACATCTCTCATATACCACGCTATAGAGCGCCTCTCATCACAATCATGCATTATTAAAATTAAGAAAACATGTTGCTTATGTAGCATCATCTCATTTGATATCAATTCATAAATATGTCAAGAAAAACCATTTTGTCCCAAGGTCTGATAACACCTCATCTGATTTTTTTGAGGTTTGGCTAAACCATACATGTTAACTCCTGATATCGCCTTTATTGCTGACACCCCCTCCCCCCTTGTCACTGCCTCACGTTGTGACACCTTACGACCACCGTGGGCGTTGTGCGACACTGTAATGTCCCTTAATAATAAATAAATAATAATAATAATAATAATAAATATAATAGAATATTAAATAAATAATAAACAATAAATAAAAAATTAGTAATAGTAAATAAATAATAAATATTAATAAATTAATTACATGCTCTAAATAAATATAAATAAGAATAAAACAAGAAAGCAGTAAAAATCAGTAAAGCTATCAAAAAGTAAAAACAAAAGAATAAAACAAGAAAGCAGTAAAGTAGCATGTGGACACATGGAGAGTGTGCATGTGGTTCCCCTGCCAAGGTTTGCTCTATTTAAGAGATGGTGAGGAAGATGAGAGGCATTTTTCCATCATTCCATGATTCTATCATCCATTCTCCTGGGAGAAAAGTGTTGTGAGACAAAGGATTCCCTAGCAGTAGTACGTTGATTGAGGGCTCAGGGGTGGCCAGTTGTAGCAAGATTTTGTGCAACTGAGCCTACGGTTGGGTGGAGAGTCGTCCCCAAAACTTTGTTGCAGTTAACAGACTTCAACTAGCGTTCAACTAACATTCCACAGGTAAGTTGTCTCTTCTCACATTTCTTTTGAAATTTAATGTTAACTAGTTGATAAATTGCGTGTTGATTATAAATCGCTTGATTAATCTAATTAATTACGTGTTGTTATTTCAGGGCTGTTACAGACTCGGATGAGATTTCACTTCTTCCTAAACCACTTTCACCTGAACTACGCTTAACACTTCAAGACTTAGTCAATGGAAATTCAATGCATCTATTTTGTTCACATTTACTTCATAAACGTGTGATAAACATCAACAATAATATAACAATGTGACATCACAAATATGACAGTAAACAAGACTTTATGATCGGAGGGGGTAACTCCCCAAAGTAGTTCGCCCCAACTCTTATTAACTATTACAAACAATATTTACAACAACAATTTAAAATATACAAATGGTGTGGCATTTTCTAGCCTAGGCCAACAAATTCATCCACCCAATCTACCTAGGTTGTGTAGTCCTGCCCTGCACTTTCAACCTGCCAAGAAACCCCAAAATATTCTCACAGAATAGAAACCAACAATAGCCTAGTTGTGTCAGCTCATTGGGCGAGCCCCCCCTGGCCAGTGCCTTCCTTGCTGTGTTTTTTTGCGATGTGTGACCTTCTAGAATTTCTGCGATATTGCAGACTTCGCCCCTTAATTGTGCAACCTGTTCTGTGATTTCCTTTGCTTGTCGACTTCCTTGGTTCTCCTTGATTGAATTCTCTTCTCTCTTATTTATATGTGTTCAACCATCTTCTATTTCCATGGTCGGTGCCCCTTCATTTGTTTGAGTTGACCTTCAAGTTTTTTTGGACGCCCCTGGGTCGACCTGCCTATGGGTAGGCGGACGCGCGCTTCGCCTTGCCGTGCTACCCATGTTATGCCCCATTGGTCGTTGCCTTGTCCGTTACGTCATGTCATGCGCTTCTCGTCGCTTGCCTGTCATTGCCACTTGCTCACCTCACCCTTCGTTGTCGTTCACTTGCCTTGCTCACTACATCTTGGCACCCGAGCACCCCACCTTGGTGTGGTTGCACCCATGGGAACAAGTCCACCAAGTTAGGTTGTTGTTATAAGTTCGATGTGCGCAGTCTTCTCACGCATTCTCTGCTATGGGCAAGTGCTCATCTCACAACAACCTTCGCTATACTTCGACGTATGGCCAAGCACACCCTCATGTCGTGTCCACTACTCCATGTTTGGCGCGTCCAAGGTGTATGCCCCTCCAACTCTTGTGCATCCTACCCACCCTGTCGACTTGGGCGCCCTTTCTTCGTGTGGGTGTGCTCGTCGCACCTCCAAGTCGATTTTTTGCCACTTCAAACGAGCATGGCCCATCACAGTCGCCTGTTGGCCTTGGTGCCAATTCGGGGCCCTGACACCCCTAGACACCCGTCACTTACGTACAGGACCTGGGAAAAGTGCTAGCAGTGTTAAGCATAATAGTGTTAATGTGATAACACTCGCTGATTGAATGACCATTTAAAAATTAGTTTTTTTTTTCATTTTAAAATGATTTGTCAGACACTAACAAATATGAGCATAAAAAATGCACCCGATTAGAGGTATTAAGTCCCATCAAAATTCTCCAGGCCAATCAGAAAATGAGAAATTATTTTTTCAAAAATTATAAAATTGTTTTAATAATTTAAGAAAAAAACGTAAATAAAAATAAAATCCAAAAACTTTGGTTATGCACATGAAAATCGTCGAAATTAATAGGAGGTCTCGACAAACTAATGCACATTGAAAAAAACTTTGACTTGAGGCGATTGTTATAGTCCCTTGCTGAGGCAGAAACTAATAATGTTAAATTGTAAAAACATTCACACCAACCTATTGAAACTTTATGGCAAAAAAATTGTGCATCTTTAACTAAAAATTCCTTAATATTAATTTTAAATTCATTAACAATAATTCAAACTATAAAATATTTATATTAGTATGCTAATATATTGAACCTCTGTCATAAACTCATTATTTAAACACTTCATGGTTAAAAGAAGGAAAAAAAACAACCCCACATATAACCAATATTATTATCATAATATCCTATTAATAACTAGGATTATAACTTTTAAAATATTATATCGTATTGTAAAAATATTATATTATATTATATGATTATTAAAACAAGTACTACATAGTAGCTTCTCCTTAAAAGTGAAATTATCTTATGATTATTGCTATATATTAAAAAAATTAATTACTATGTTTTATAAATGTAGTTGCAAAATGTATCTATAAAGTCGTTATTAAATCTGGAACATTCATTCCATTTCAAAGTCTAGAAAATTATACTTTAAAATGTAAATTAATTTTTACACATTAAAAACAAAATGTGATTCATCAACCACTTTTTAAATACATTTACTACTTATTTGAAATATTTACATTTTAAATTTAAATATATATACATATACATACATACATATATATATATATATATATATATATATATATATGTATTATTTAATTAGTTTTATAATGAAACATAATACTACAATGTAATTAAGAACATATTATAATGTAATTACGTCGTAAGGCGTTTCCCTTTGAAATGAATTGCCCCAGCTGCTGCCATGTCCTATTGTTCACCGTGGATTTGTGTGTTAGACGATTGAACGAATTTTGATCGTTGATCCAAAACAGAAATAAAATTGAAATAAGTTATGAATAACAGAAAAAACGGTTAATGAAGAAGCGTGTTCCGTCCATGGAGAAGCTTGATATGAAAGAATATTGCTCCCAAGTTTAGCTGACTGTAAATGTTTTGGGGTCTGTCATGGTGTCGCCTTCCCGACCTTCTCCCAGAGCCTATATCAGTCTTTGGCTTGTATTCTAGCTGGTGACTGATAGCGCAACTACAATTGCTCGGCCTGCGCCGGATCTAGGCCCTGCTCCGAGGATTGCAGGGTGGTTCCCTTGATTCAGACTCCGATAATTATTACAGAGATGGCCATGGGGATCATCGTTGTGAGCATTCTGGTATTCGTCACTGTCATCTAGGTTTGGATTAAGCTTAAGGGCGACCCGTCTGAAACCATGACAACGATCTGCCCGAGAAAATCTACATCTGTGGCAACAACGACATCAAGTGTCCGAGAACCAGCAGTGAGATCATCGTTGTGAGCATTCTGGTATGCGTCATTGTCATCTGGGTTTGGTTCAAGCTTAAGGTTGACCCGTCTGAAACCATGACAACGATCTACCCGAGCAAATCTACATCTGTGGAAACAACGACATCAAGTGTCCGAGAATCGGCAGTGAGATCAAGATTTGTTGCACGCAGGTCTTCATCTACGAGGAGCTCGAGAGAGCCACGGGCGAGTTCAGGAAAGACACCGAGGTAGGTCATGGAACCTAATCTTATTTCCCTCTTAGATATTAATAACAAACCTCAGATAGCTTATTATGTAGATAGCCTATTATGTTCAGATAGATATTGAACTATTCTTATGATTCATTTTCAGGAAACTTAGATATTAATAACGAAACTCTTCTGATTATATAAATTTATTTTTTACAGGTATTGAACTATATGTAATTTGTTTTTTATACTTCATTTTTAATTAACATTGAAAATTTTAAATATAAAGTATTGTTATTTAAAACTTGGAATTTCTTTTGCACTGATACATATGAAGCCGCTATTACAATGGCCGGCACAAAAAATTAATAACCCTCCCAAACTTTTGACTGGACAGGCGGAACAAACTTCAAATTCCATGCCTGGGCCCTGACATTGTCATTTTGGATTTTAGAATGCGCGCTCCCCGCAGAAAGTTTGTTTTGGGTTTTACAATGCGCACTGCCTGCATAAAGTTTTATAGTTTTACAATGCTCACTCGCAGGATGAAGTTTTATGGTTTTAGAATGCTCAATTTCCGCATAAAGATATGGTTTCCACGTGTTAGTGTGAGAGATTCTCAATGAATACATCAACCTCTTTTTCAATGAAGATAAGTTATTGTAGCATGTGCTGCTTATCAATGCCAACGACATGTCCGTGTTTATTTCAAAATGCTTTAATGTATCTAACATCATCTTACAATATAATCTGAAAGATAACCCATCGATCATAACAAACCATAACAACTAGATTCTTTTAATGTCTTAAAAAAAACCAATGGATGCAACTTTGCGAGAGAAAAATGGCATTGCCACAGTAATATAAATCATAGCAGAGATCTTCATATATATATAACAATTATGTACTATAGATATTTATTTATCTCAATGATAACTTGAGATTCTTCCAGTTATGACAAAAGAGTAAAATATTTAAAATAGAGCATGGACTATAGAAATTTATCTGAATGATAACTTGAGATTCTTATCCCACACTGCAAAAAAAACAAGGTTCATACGATTTCAGTGTATGTAAATGAAAAATTAATAGATCAATTTAATCTTAATTTTGACAGATTTGATTATTTTTAATAATGAAATATTTTTTAATTATTTTTAATAATGAAATATTTTTATTACTGTGACTGTATAGGACTCTAGCAGTAAATGAAAGAATAAGCAACAGTGTCTGCATAGCTAAGAAAACGAGACCGTTACAGAAAATGAAAGACCATTTGTTTTAGAACCTCAATTGAATGTAAAATGCAGAGGTAACAATAGTTTAATGAATTGCTTTTACGCTGTAAGGTTCCTGAGTTATAAACAGTAGAGAGTTTAGTACTGTAGTAAACAGAGAAACAAGAAAGAGATGACGGGAAAGAATGAACTACCGTAGCTATAGAAAACCCATTCTTTAAAGACAATGTCTGTCTCAAAACTGTAGGGTGTCCACAAGCTGGGTACAAGCAGGAACTAGATGTCACGTATGTAGCCACATCGTAAAAGTATTGCAAGATTATACTGTTGCAGAGTAATGCAAATTTGGAAAAATAATTACCTTAGAGGATTAAGGGTAACCCAAAATTTGTAACTTAAAATCTTATGACCAGCAAACTTTGAACAAAGATGCTTGCGCCAAAAGGAATTTACTAGGAAATGATGGAAATCCATCAAGTGGAGGGGGTTGTTCCCACCGATAGTTAACCTGAGATAAACTCTAACGATAATTTCAAATGGAAATTCAGACGGAGATACCCTGGTAATACGTTCCAATGCCCTTGAACAAAATAACAATGGTAAATACAGTGAATAAATGCACAAAGCAGAGCACAAGAATAACATTAATATAATTCAGAAGGAGCGCGGAAAAAACCATAAATACATATGAATAATTTCATGAACATACACATAAAACCATGAAAGCTCAGATTAGGAACCATGTGATTACATTACAAAAGGTGACCATTAAAAACTTGATATCCAACAGAAGCCCATAACCAATACAACGTGCAGAACATATAAATTATTAACCAGTGGAACAATAAGCTTAGTCTCATTGATAAGAGAAGCAAAACATAATCTTTATCCCGAGGAGAGATGATGGGAAAGAATGAACTACCGTAGCTATAGAAAACCCATTCTTTAAAGACAATGTCTGTCTCAAAACTGTAGGGTGTCCACAAGCTGGGTACAAGCAGGAACTAGATGTCATGTATGTAGCCACATCGTAAAAGTATTGCAATATTATACTGTTGCAGTGTAATGCAAATTTGGAAAAATAATTACCTTAGAGGATTAAGGGTAACCTAGAATTTGTAACTTAAAATCTTATGACCAGCAAACTTTGAACAAAGATGCTTGCGCCAGAAGGAATTTACCAGGAAATGATGGAAATCCATCAAGCGGAGGGGGCTATTCCCACCGATAGTTAACCTGAGATAAACTCTAACAATAATTTCAAATGGAAATTCAAACGGAGATACCCTGGTAATACGTTCCAATGCCCTTGAACAAAATAACAATGGTAAATACAGTGAATAAATGCACAAAGCAGAGCACAAGAATAACATTAATATAATTCAGAAGGAGCATGGAAGAAACCATAAATACATATGAATAATTTCATGAACATACGCATAAAACCCTGAAAGCTCAGATTAGGAACCATGTGATTATATTACAGAAGGTGACCGTTAAAACCTTGATATCCAGCAGAAGCCCATAACCAATACAACGTCCAGAGCATATAAATTATTAACCAGCGGAACAATAAGCTTAGTCTCATTGATAAGAGAAGCAAAACATAATCTTTATCCCGAGGAGAGATGACGGGAAAGAATGAACTACCGTAGCTATAGAAAACCCATTCTTTAGCGACAATGTCTGTCTCAGAACTGTAGGGTGTCCACAAGCTAGGTACAAGCAGGAACTAGAGATGACGGGAAAGAATGAACTACCGTAGCTATAGAAAACCCATTCTTTAAAGACAATGTCTGTCTCAAAATTGTAGGGTGTCCACAAGCTGGGTACAAACGGGAACTAGATGTCACGTATGTAGCCACATCATAAAAGTATGGCAAGATTATACTGTTGTAGAGTAATGCAAATTTGGAAAAATAATTACCTTAGAGGATTAAGGGTAACCCAGAATTTGTAACTTAAAATCTTATGACCAACAAACTTTGAACAAAGATGCTTGCGCCAGAAGGAATTTACGAGGAAATGATGGAAATCCATCAAGCGGAGGGGGTTGTTCACCGATAGTTAACCTGAGATAAAATCTAACAATAATTTCAAATGGAAATTCAGACGGAGATACCCTGGTAATACGTTCCAATGCCCTTGAACAAAATAACAATGGTAAATACAATGAATAAATGCACAAAGCAGAGCACAAGAATAACATTAATATAATTCAGAAGGAGCGGAAAAAACCATAAATGCATATGAATAATTTCATGAACATACACATAAAACCCTGAAAGCTCAGATTAGGAACCATGTGATTATATTATAGAAGGTGACCATTAAAACCTTGATATCCAGCAGAAGCCCATAACCAATACAGTGTCCAGAGCATATAAATTATTAACCAGCGGAACAATAAGCTTAGTTGCTCATTGATAAGAGAAGCAAAACATAATCTTTATCCTGAGGAGAGATGATGGGAAAGAATGAACTATCGTAGCTATAGAAAACCCATTCTTTAAAGGCAATGTCTGTCTCAAAACTGTAGGGTGTCCACAAGCTGGGTACAAGCAGCAACTAGATGTCACGTATGTAGCCACATCGTAAAAGTATTGCAAGATTATACTGTTGCAGAGTAATGCAAATTTAGAAAAATAATTACCTTAGAGGATTAAGGGTAACCCAAACTTTGTAACTTAAAATCTCATGACCAGCAAACTTTGAACAAAGATGCTTGCGCCAGAAGGAATTTACCAGGAAATGATGGAAATCCATCAAGCAGAGGGGGTTGTTCCCACCGATAGTTAACCTGAGATAAACTCTAACAATAATTTCAAATGGAAATTCAGACGGAGATACCCTGGTAATACGTTCCAATGCCCTTGAACAAAATAACAATGGTAAATACAATGAATAAATGCACAAAGCAGAGCACAAGAATAACATTAATATAATTCAGAAGGAGTGCAGAAAAAACCATAAATACATATGAATAATTTCATGAACATACGCATAAAACCCTGAAAGCTCAGATTAGGAACCATGTGATTATATTACAGAAGGTGACCATTAAAACCTTGATATCCAGCAAAAGCCCATAACCAATACAACGTCCAGAGCATATAAATTATTAACCAGCGGAACAATAAGCTTAGTCTCATTGATAAGAGAAGCAAAACATAATCTTTATCCTGAGGAGATTCTCAGCAAATACAAGATAATGTGAAAGAAAACAAGACTAAAACAAGGGGTCTCGACATGGGAGAACCCTTCAAAGAACTAAGCTAACTCGGACTTACAACTGAAGCCGGAAATCAAACCCTCGGCTAACTTGGACTTTACAACTGAAGCCGGAAATCAAACCCTCGTTTCGACAGAGGGCAAAATGAAAATTTCTCAGCGCTTGGCTATCAACTATACAACTTTCCATTGAACTTAATTACAAAAGATTCGAGAAGTATAGACAGCAAATCCGTGGAGAGGACGAACATCTCAGCCAAGTAACCAGAGGACCGGTGGTAAACTCTTACCCAGAACTTCTTGAGCGTTGGAACCTAGTAGGGTGACCACTTTACTGCTTGACGGGTAGCTCCTGGATCCTCTGAGACAGAATCTACAGGCAGAGGTTTCACAAATTGCATTAGTATCTGAATTGAATTAATCAGGAAAACATAAATCACTGAAACCGTAAACCGCAGAGAAGAGATAATACAGAAGCAAATAAACAGTGATTTCTTACCCTGGAACCACCGTTCAGAGTTGAAACCATTCGCTGCGCCAGAAAATCTCCCAAGATGGTCACGGTCGAGATGAAAGAAGGAACCAGTTCGCAGAGACAGAGAGGAAAGCAGAGCTGGCGCTCTGGACCGAAAGAGGAAAATGCAGCCTAGTTCCTGAGAGCTGGCTTGAATAAACCCGGAATCAATCATAGCCGTAGGATTCAATGACTTGGATCCCCACCATCGATGCAGCGAAGTGATCGAGGAAGGGAACTGCGGTGGGATGGGCCTGCTCATGCCACGTACCAGGCAGAGTAGGCAATTAATACAAAAAAACAATAAAAACCATCAGGAAGGATAAGGTAATCGGGTGAACGCAGAATTGAAATGACAGTTGTATTTCTTTAGAACGCCGTGAATTAACTACAGATGAAGTGTAGGGAATCCCTATGCGAAGATATTTATTGTGAACATAAACTTTGGTAACAACACCATAAATGTCGTTTCAGAAAATTAAACATAAACTCCAGAACCTTAAGCTTTGTTGGGTAACGTTGTTTCGACAAAGTTTTCCATACTCAATGGCATTGCCAAAGTAATATAAATCATAGCAGAGATCTTCATTCATATATATATATATAACGAGTATGTACTATAGATATTTGTTTATCTCAATGATAACTTGAGATTCTTCTAGTTATGACAAAAGAGTAAAATATTTAAAATAGAGCATGGACTATAGAAATTTATCTGATTGATAACTTGAGATTCTTATCCCATGCTGCAAAAAAAACAAGGTTCATATGATTTCAGTGTATGTAAATGAAAAATTAATAGATCAATTTAATCTTAATTTTGACGGATTTGATTATTTTTAATAATGAAATATTTTTTTAATTATTTTTAATAATAAAATATTTTTTAATGATATTTTTTTAAATTTAAATTTAAATAAAATTTATATTTTCATAATATATATTTTTATACATAAAAGGTTGAAATAAAAATATTTTAATTAAAATAGAAATTAAAATATTTTTCTATTAGTATTTTTTTTATTAATATTTATAGATATTCTATTTAAATTTTATATTAACATTAAAATAATTATACATGTTTCTTTTTATGATAGAAATTATTTTATTATTTATATTATGATAGAAATTATTTTATTATTTATATAGAATTATGAAGGAATTATATATTTCTTTTATATTAGGTTATAAAAAATATATTTCAATACAATAAATAGTTAAAAGAATTAATTAATTATTCTCAATAAAATATCTACTTCTCTCCTATCAAATAGTGTAAAGTTAGTTAAAAGAATTAATTAATCATTCTCAATAAAATATCTACTTCTCTCCTATCAAATAGTGTAAAGTTGCTAAGCGGCTGAGTAGCTTTATTGATATATCTATTTTGTACAAAAACATGTTCACATAAACAAAAACAACTACATGGATAATGGATAACCTCTACATGACATTACTATTATTTACAAAATAGCCATATTCGAATACACATAACTAATCATTTCAAGTATAACTCATTATCATCCACCCTAGCTTTCAACAATGTCCATTCATATGTTGCTATTTTTCCATACACTACTATTATTTACAAAATATCCATATTCAAAATACACATAACTAATACTTTCAACTGTAACTCATTATCATCCACCCTTTCTTTCAACAATGTCCATTCACATGTTGCTATTCTTCCACAAACTATTATTATTTACAAAATATCCATTTTTAGAATACACATAACTAACTATTGCAATTGTAACTCATTATCATCCACCCTTGCTTTCAACAATGTCCATTCACATGTCCCTATTCTTCCCCACTCTATGCCTAACGGTGTTTCCTTTGCAACATAAGGTGCAAATGCTAGTTATTAATTTTTTAATAAATACTACAACGTTTTGTCAAACAACACTATTTGGAAAATCAAATCAGATGGTCGAATAAGATGAAAAATTGAGGCAATCTCCATATTTTCTCAATTTATTCATGAAAATAAGCTTCATATAATCAATTTATATTTTCTCTTATTATTTTAGCATGCTCTCATTTCAAAAGTGTATCACATGATCATATTTCAAGCAGTGTATCACTGGCTGTAGGGAGGAGATTGAGAGGGAATATATGAGAGGTCAAAGGTTTTCAAAGATATGGTATTTGTAGGGGTTGAATTTGAGTTTTTAAGTGTTTTTTAATTTAAATTATATAAATAAAGTTGAATAAAAAATATTATTATTATCATTATTTAGAAAAAATGATTAGATAACAAAGAAATTGACGGGTCTAGTATTTAAAAAAACAAATTAATAATAATAATAATTAGAAAGTTCTTTTGAAATTGATAATTTTAAAGTCTTTTTCATCATAGAAACTGAAAAAATCATAATTATCAAGTATATTTTGAATTTTGAATTGGAAAATACAATTTTAAAAACTTAATTTAAATAATGTAAGTAGTTCATTAAAATAAATTATTTTGAAAGTATGTTGATCAAAACTAGAGGACTTTTGTGTAACTCAAATATAATTCGTTGTTCATTGCCATAACTTCCTATGGAGATATTATCAACATTATATTAAATTCCCACACTAACAATGCACCCAATCACGTCTGAACATATAACTATACATAAAGTAGAAACCTCCTATAATGTATACCAAATCATTATTGTTTATTGATTTATAAATAATTGATCCATAATTTGAACAAAATTATTAATTTATTCATGAAAAGAAACTTTATATAAATAAAATATATGAATTGTTGATGCGTGAGAACTCTTTACAACAAATGATAAGGGTTGAACAAATAAAGAAAACTAACATAGCAACTACTATTTGAGAATTCGATGCATTCAATGTTGGCATTTGTTCTTGTGCCTCTACATTGAATGCCATCATCTATTTAACTAGCGTGATCACAAAATCTTTGGCTATCAATTGTGACAGTGCCCTGTAGATTGACATGGAAGATAGAGAGGTAGGTGCAAGAGTTTGTCAAGTTGACAACAAAGAGACTCAGAGCAAAAAATCGAGTTGTCTTTAGTGCAACTTTTTAGAAACTTTTCCGTTGGGTTTTTCCGGTCCAATTTCTGTAAAATCCGGCAGGAATTTATTGAAATCACAAGTTTGATGGGTAACTCCTGCACAATCGAAGTGCTCTAGGGGGTTTTCAGGTTGTTGAATCCATATATACAATAAAAAAACCAGTTTAAATAACACAAATCAAGATTTCACCTCAATTTTTTCCACCGGATTCTGACACTAGAAAGTCCAAAAGTCACACTAAAGACAACTCCAAAAAATTTCTAGCCACATTAAACCATATTGGGAATCCCATCAAGGTTGTCTTGTTCTGGAATAAGAATTGGAATCCATCATAATAAGATAGAGTACTCAATTTAAAAATGTCAGTGAAACCATAATTGTCAGTGAGGACATATGTAACTTGTGTACTTTGGCTCATTAATCAATAAAATGATCAATAACATCTTAATTCTGATATCCAATTAGATTGCATAAAATAAATTAAAATATTGTCAAATAATACTAAATTTTGTTATTCAAAGTTAAACTATGAAAATTTTTCAATTTTTTTAGTGAAGCCCAAACTAATATGGGTTTGACTAAAAGCTGAATGCAATATATTTGTCTGCGGCAAGGATAATAATAATGGCATTAATATTATTATTAAATAATAATAGATAATGTCCATTGGGCATAAAATAAATGGTGATGGGTATATTGTTAAATCATTATGTGATGTGAAGGTCACTGGTTCGAAACTTCGTGGGCAAGTGTGGCCTAGGACGAGTGTGATCCCTGAGTGATTTTGACGACTTAGATACCCCTAGATCATTGTTTCTCAAAACACAAATCAAGTGTAATATAATTTCTAAATAACTTAGACAACTTGACCAACAAAAAACATAACATATTATAATAATAATAATAATAAATTTATCATAATATTGATTATAATTATTAATATTTTTTTCCTTTTATTCTGACACTCTCTTTTATTTATGACTCTGCGTCTTATACATTATGATTCTTTTGACACTCTTTCAACTACTCTTTCCTTTAGAGTTAGAGTTTTATGTTTTACTTATTTAATTATTTTTATTTTGAATTTTTTTAAATCTTTATTTTAATTGATATAAACAAAATTTCAATTTAATAATAAACAACATTACACATCATGCTGAACTGTAAAATAAACCTCTCAATTTAATAAACTCTCCGCTCAAACAAAAATATAAAACTACCAATAAAATCATACCCATTTTACACATGTTCTACATATTTAATTTTAACATTCAGAGGAAAATAAGCAAGTGGGACATAATCTCTAAACAGACATGGGAAGACAGGCCGGATGACTCTTCACTTCACGGAAAGGCCACTCGCATATCTCCTTCGAGGGTTGGGCTAATCTCCTCGTCACCGCCACTCCATATCGAAGAGGCAAGAAAAACCCCACAGTGACGGGCCTTTTAAAAAAAATATCAAAACCTGTCCATATTGAAAACGTCATTGTTCAGACGTCTCGAACAATGATTGGCAGGTAAACCTAATGCAAGTTTCTTGTGAATAAGATTGGACTGATCTCATCAAAATATTTTTTATATAAATATTTTGGATTTTTTTAATTATTATTATTATTAATTAAAATTAATATATAAAATAATTTTGTAAATATATTTTATTATAATATCATGGTTTATCAATATCGCTGACTCTAAAAATAATAATTGATTTTATATGATATTTATTTATATTAAAAAAAAAAAAATTAAAAATTAAAAATGACAATAACTATTTTTAGGATAAATCTTAACTTTTATTTATAAATACTATTAAAAATATTCTAAATTATCATGTGGAGGTTAAATCCCTACAATTAACTTAAAAAACATTGATAATTAAATTAAAATTGTGGAAGTCCTATTTCAAGATAGACATGTGTCTATCAACATAATTAACAATAAAAAAATTATTTCACTTTTTAATCTTATCCATAAGAGAATATGTTGTCTTACACTATTAGTAAAATATTATTTTTTTCCACATAATAAAGTATCTTATTCTCCAACTCTAAAGTAAAGATAAGATATTCTATAAAAATCAAGATCATATAATATTAGAAGTTTGAAGTCGAACTCAAGATGTCAATTGAAAAAAATAAACCTAAATGGGGATGACAACAATCATTTCTCCCAACCACTTAAGATAAACCTAATTAATTTTAAAATATTATTATTTATAATATAATTTATCTATAAAAAAATTCATAATATTATTTTTAATTAAAAATTGAAAAATAAAAATAAAAATTTTATCTTATTTTGTTGTATAAGCAACAAAATACTTATGTCATGATACATCTCACATTACCAAGAGTTAAAAATTCATAAAAGAATATTTAAATTATAAATTTATTAATATTATTATAAGTTAAAGATATATGCATTTAGAAAAGCATTTAATAAGATTTTTAACCATGGAAATCCAATCCTATTTTATGACAAATATTTTTAATTTGTAATAGGCTTTGTTACTATACTATGGGCCAATACCATGGCTTACTAATACCATATTCCTAAAAAACCATAACTCAAGTTTATATGACATTTTTTTAATAAATCAATTTAATTAAAAGGGTAGAAAGAGCATAATTGCTTTTGAGATAAATTTCAACTTTTGATTTGTGAATGCTACTATGAATATTTCTCCTATAAGGCATAGAATAGATAATGATAGGGTGTACTCTTAAGTCACTCCGTGATGTGAAGGTCACTAGTTTGAAACTCCATGGGAAAAAAATCCAACCATGTTAAGGGCTAGTGTGGCCCAGGCCAGGTGCGATACCCGAGTAATTTTGACAGATTATATGCCCCTTAGTCGTGATTTCTCAAGCCACTGGTCAAGCATGATATAATATTTGGAGAACTCAGACAACTTGACAAAAAAAAACTACTATGAATATTGTAGAATATTCCCTAGAGGTTAAATCCCTACCATCCACCTAAAAATTATTAATAAATAAATTAAAATTATGTGGCTACTCAAGCCATAGGTTAGGTGTGATAAAAGCATATATATATATATATATATATATATATATATATATATATATATATATATATATATATATATATATATATATATATATATGCTTTGTTACAATATCATGATTTGTCAATACCACATGCCCAAAAAATCATAACTCATTTAATATGAGACTTGTTCATACAAAAAACATAATAATTAATAAGTTTAATTAAAAAGGTAAAAAATGTCATAAATTTATACTATAATAATAATCATTTAAAGGAGAATGGAAGGAGCTCTAGAAACCCTTACGGCAGCTAGGGTTTCACCCTAGTCATCTAATATTTGTTTTGTTTGCGTGGATTTTCTGCAGATCTCTTCTAAATATCATTCAATGGTGAATCCCTGTGATTGGATGAAAAGGACAATTTCTTTTGCAAGAATGACTGACAATCAAACTAGCTCTTCTTCAGTTTGATACAACTCTATACTAAAATTTGTTTAAGGTCTTCGAGTGATTCAAGAAATTCCTTCTGTCAATGTTCCTGTGGAACAGGAAGCTTTCTGTTGTGAAAAATAGTGTTTAGAGAATGTCTTGGTTTGCAGGTTTAATGGCTTTTGGTTGTGGCTGACTGATATGCACAAATGCATCTCTAAGACATGGAAGCCCCTTTTGACAGATGAATTGAACATTTACCCTATGGCTTGAGGTTTTTTTGTTGTGGTTTTTGATCATATAGATGGTGTATAGAGGACAAGAAGACCATTTGTGAAGATGGGTTGTGGTTTTAGGGTAGTGTTGGTCTCTTCATGCAGCCCTAGATTCCCAGTTTTGATTCAATATTAGCATCAATATCCACAACCCCAGTTTGGATAAGGCTTTCGAATCTTCCCTTACATTTATGGAATCTTACATCACTTTCCTCCATTGGGAATGTGTTAGGAAAGTTTTATCACCATTGTTGTGAAATAGAAAAAAAAATCAAGACTACTTATGCTTGCATTTGTGTGAAGATGGACTTAAATAAGGGTTTTCCTGCGGATATTGATGACGGACCCAAACTATGTTTGGGTCCAAAAGCTCGATTATTGGAATATTACGTTTTGGTGTAGAACATGCTATGAAATAGGGCATGTAATTAAAAACTACCCCAAACGTTCTTAGAGTAGCAAAGACCAGAAAAAAGTCCCAACTGACCAAATGGTGGGAAGACATTAGGGAAAGTTTGAGGTCTAAAATGCGCTTCCTAAGAAAAATGTACAATCAAAATTCACTTTATGAGAACCAATCACATTTTAGGGGATGCCATCATCCCCAATGGTTGAGGTGGCATTGCTCGAGTTAAATGTACTTACTTGTCACATTCTCAATGGTGGATAAAAACTCATGGTTAACCATGGTAGTGCTCTAAGTACTTTTAAAGTCATAAAGTAAAGTGCTTATAATAAAAGTCATTTCACACTTTTTGTGTAGGTTTTAACCCCGTACATAAATTATCTGCATACGAATTCTAAAAACAGAAAATAAACAATGGCGAGAGCATAACACATAAAACAAATATACACAGAGATTTTCCCCTGGATCCCAAAACCAGGACTGCTAGATTGATTTTTCATTATGTTCCTTTCAATATTACAATACATACATACATACATATATATATATATATATATATATATATATATATATATATATATATATATATATACATGTTGAAGCATCCATAAACCGCAATCCATTAACCTTGGATTAGAACATAACCGTAGTTCCTTAACTGGATCTACAAAATACCATGGACCGAAAACCATCGCGCCCAAAACCATGTGCGAAATCCATGCACAAAACCATAGGTACGTCTACCCATCTATTATAATACAACCCAAGATAATATGCTAGTCGTGGAAAGAATATAACACAACCCAACATTCTCCCACTTGTTGTTTTCTTTCCACAGGGGGGCACATGAGAGCTTAGTCATTGATCCAACTCTACAACACCCATTGTTTTTCTACATCAAGAGAACTTCTCAGTGTTCACAGACTTTGTCAATGCATCTATAGTATTCTTCAAAGTGTCCACCTTTACCAACAACACCTTTTTGTCTTCTACCATATCCCTCACAAAGTGATACTAAAGATCAATGTGATTTTCTTTGAATGATAAGCAGGGTTCTTTGCCAAGAAAATTGCACTTTGGTTGTCACAGTCTATCCTTATAGCTCGTTGTACTAACCCCATACTTGAACACAATCTCTACAACCAAATTGCTTCCTTTCTTGCATGAGGGGCTGCCATGTATTTTTCCTCTGTAGTTGACAGTGCCACTACAGATTGTCTCTTACTCATCCAACTGATTGCACCTCCAAATAGGTTAAACACATACCCACTTGTAGATCTTATTTGATCCATATCTCCAACCCAATCTGCATCAACAAAGCCAAAAATGTCCAAAACTCTGTCCAATACTGGTCTTCCTTGGTAGCACAAACCATAATCACAAGTGCCACACAAATACCTGAAAACCCGCTTCACTATTGTCTAATGCTCTTTCCCTGGTTTTGACATAAACCTGCTCAATACTCCCACTACATGTGCAATGTCTGTTCTAGTACATACCATCACATACATCGGACTTCCGACTGCACTTGCATATGGAACATGGGACATGTCCTCTTCCTCTTCTCGTGTCTTAGGACACTGTTCAATAGATAACTTTACACCTACAAGAATAGGAACCTTCACCGGTTTACTCTCCTGCATATTAAACCTCTGCAGTATTGTCTTGACATACTTCCTCTGGTTTAACCAGAGCTTCCACTTTGTCCAATCTCGTTTAATTTCCATGCCCAAAATATAGTTTGCAGCACTAAGAGCTTTCATGTCGAATTTGGAGGACAATTGGGTCTTCAAATCCTGGATAATTTTTTTGTCATTTCTAACCAGCCACATATCATCCACATACAAGACCAGATAAATAACCCGGTCACCAATTAATTTAAAATACACACAGTGATCTTTTTTGCTTCTGGTGAAGCCAAGTCCCCATATAAATGTTTCAAATTTCTGATACCACATTCTTGGTGACTTCTTTAACCCATACATAGACTTTTTAACTTGCATACTAATTCTTTCTTACCCTTCACCGCAAAGCCTTCTGGTTGCTTCATGTAGATTTCTTCTTCCAGATCCCTGTGAAGAAATGATGTCTTCACATCCATCTGTTCTACCTCAAAATCAAAAGCAGCATCAAAAGATAAAAGTATTCTAATAGAAGCTACCTTGGCAATAGGAGAAAAAATATCACCAAAATCAATTCCCAGCACCTGGGAATAACCTTTTGCAACCGACCGAGCTTTGTATTTATCGACCTTTCCTTCTGCATTCATCTTCTTCTTGAACACCCATTTTCTGCCAATGGTTTCCCTTCTAGCTGACAACTCCACCAGATCCCAAGCCTCATTTTTGTGCAAAGATGCCATTTCATCAACCATGGCCTCTTTCCAAAGTTTTCATTCCTCTGAATCTACTACTTCCTTCACAGTTCTGGGATCATCATCAGTAATATACAAAGAAAAATTTGAACAAAAAGCAGATGGACTATACCTTTCTAGCTGCCTTCTTTCTCGAACTGATCTTCTCACAAGCGGAGTTTGTGGCTCTTCATCTTCTGATTCCTCTTCTGTTGTAGAGTCTGATTCTTCCTCCTTTAGCTCAAACTATATCTTCTCAGGTTCCTTTGGTAGGAATTCATGTTTAATAACATCTTTCACCTCTCTAAACACCACATCTCAGTTGTACACAACCTTCCTTGTTACTGGGTTCCAAAGCTTATAACCTTTTAAACCATCCTTATACCCAATAAAGATGCAATTTTTAGATTTACTATCCAACTTTGTTCTTTTCTCCTTTGGAACATGTACATATGCATCACATCCAAATACCCTTAGATGTGAAAGAGAAGGTTTCTTACCAGTCCATACCTCCTGTGGAGTCTTATCCTCCAACGTTGATGAAGGTGATCTGTTGACCAGGTAACATGCAGTCTCCACTACCGCTGCCCAGAATTCCTGTCCTAACCCGGTACCACTAAGCATGCTTCTTGCCTTTTCCATCAATGTCTTGTTCATTCTTTCTGCAACTCCATTTTTCTTAGGTGTGTATGGAGTAATCTTCTGCCATGCTATACCATACTTCTTACATAACTCTTCAAATTCCTTCTTGCAAAACTCTCCCCCGTTATCTGTCCTTAGCACCTTTATCTTCTTCTTTGTCTAGTTTTCCACCAGAGCCATAAAATCTTTAAACTTGTCAAAGACTTCAGATTTCTTCTTGAGGAAATATATCCATGTATTCCTTGAGAAGTCATCTATAAATGATACACAGTGCATAGACTTACCTAGTGATGGAATCAACACAGGTCCAAAAACATCCCTGTGCACAAGCTCTAATATCTGTTTTTTCGTCTTACCATTAGAGGGGAAACTCACCTGATTCTTCTTCCCATATACACAATTTTCACAGAAATCAAAATCTAGAGAGCTATTAGACATACCTTCTACCATACCTTTACCATGAAGTATTCGAAGGCCCTTCTCTCCAATATGTCCAAGCCTTTGATGCCATAGCATGGTCTTTTCTCCAGAGACCACTAGATTTTTTGCTCCACTTTCAGGAACCATAAAACTGTTACACCCATGAATAACAGTGCTACCTTGCAGCTTGTATAGAGTTCCAATTTGAAATCCCCGTATCAATATCAGTGCTCCTCGAACCATCTTGCAGGTATCTTTCTCGAACACTGTTTTTACACCTGCATCATCCAACTTTCTTACAAAAATTAGATTTATAGCTAATGCGAAAATATGCAGAACACCCAGAAGTGTTCTAATCCTTCCACCTTGCAACTTCAACTTGACTTTTCCGCAACCAATGATTGTAGCCTTCCTTTCATCCCCTAAGAAGACATCACCACCATCATATTTCTCATACTTGTAGGACCAATCTCTATGGGGAGTGAAGTGAAAGGATGCACCTGAGTTAATCAACCATGCCTCATGATATACATGTTTACTTGAAGGAGAAGCCAAGTACGCATACCCACCTTCATCTGAGGTGGTTTTCGCCTCTGCAGAAGGAGCATCATCAGATCCCCTTCCTTTATCAGGAGCTTTAGATTTACAATCCCTTTTGTAGTGCCCTTCCTTTTCGCATTTCTAGCACACCTTTATAGGTTTTCCTGGAGATTTAGATCTCCCTCTAGATTTAGATCTCCCACTCAAGGACTTATTTTTGTTTATGTTTTTGGACCATCCTCATATAGACAAGGCATCACCATTCTAGCTCTCCATATTTTTCCGTCTCATTTCCGTCGTCAACAAGGATGAGACTATTTCATCAAACTGCAAGGTAGTTGCATTGCTACCTATTGCAACAACTAGACTATCCCACAAATCTGGTAGAGAACACAACAAACTGATGCACTTATTTTCATCTAAAATTTTAATATCAACAGATAATAACTGGATTACCATAGTATTAAATGCATTCAGATGCTCTGTCACAAGTCTCCATCTTTCATCCTCAGGTTATACAACTTTTTATGTAGGATTAATTTATTCACCAGAGAATTAGATTGGTACAAAGTCCCAACTTGTCCCACAAAGCCTTCGTCGTAGATTCCCCTGATACATTCAACAATATTGAATCTGAGACACACACAATCGTATTGTGTTTTTTCCTTCCGATCCAACTTCTTCCAGTCTTCATTGGACATTTCTATTGGTTTAGTACTTGGATCTATCATGATCCACTGACATTTATCCACCAACAGATCCTCCATCTTGAGTTTCCACAACTCAAAACTTTGACCATTAAATTTTTCAATCTATATCTTTCCATTGCTCGCCATCTTCTTTCACCACAAGAATCGATCCTGCAGATCTCCCACTGAACAAGTTCTACCACAGGCCCGAGCAAAACTCTGCATACGAATTCTAAAGACAGAAATTACCTGTTTACGAATTCTAAAAATAGAAAATAAACAAGGGCAAGAGCATAACACATAAAATAAATATACACAGATATTTTCCCCTGGATCCCAAAATTGGGCCTACCAGATTGATTTTTCATTATGTTCCTTTCAATGTTACAATACATATATATACATACCGAAGCATCCATAAACCCCAATCCATTAACCCTGGATTAGAACATAATTGTAGTTCCCTTGACCGGATCTACAAAATACCATGGACCAAAAACCATCGTGCCCAAAACCATGTGCGAAATCCATGCACAAAACCATAGGTAGGTCTGCCCACCTAATATAGGGTCTAAAAAAAAATCTCAAGGCATTTCCCTGGACCCCATAGAGGGGGGCTACTGCCCCCCTTGTGACCCCCTGCTGCGCCCGGTGCAACGAAGGGGGGCTAGTCATGGAAAGAATATAACACAACCCAACATTTTGAATAAAATATTATTACTGTCATTTCATATTTTTTGAAAGAAACAATGCATATCTCTATACAATCTTCATGTCTTTACACTTTTTTCAATAAATATTATATTTGTATATTTCATATATTTATTTTAAATTATATATTCATCTTATTTTATTTTATTAAATATTACAATTTCAAATTCATTATAAGTTAATATCTATACATATATATTATACATGTGAAATCAAAATAAATAAAAATGTGACCTTGTAATTTTAGGATAAATCAAATCTATGAATAATGTAGCTTGAGTAGGCCTAATGGTTAAGAGCATGTGTTTCTTCCTAATCACAGGTTCAAAATTAGAGGGGGGTAGAGTATGTATGTCTTCGTAGATTTAGCAGTCAAATCGTTGCGCGAAGGTGGGTCCCTTGTTCCACAAACAAAGAGGTCTCATACACCAATTTGGTGTCTGGGTTGGCAGTGACCTTAAAATTGGATAATAATAATAATAATTATAATATTAATAGCAATACAAACATATTAAAATGAAATAAAAATGTATATTAGTTTTGTATGATTTATGGTTTTTTTAATAAATTGATTTCACAAATTCTGCTAAATTTCAAGTTATTACGTCCTAAACAAAAATTAAATCTCTAATTTTTATAAATTATTTGATATACTCTTAAACAATTTTATGACAATTGTAACCGGTTTATAAATTAATACATAAAATAATATATTACAATTATTATATTATATTATTTGATCTTTATATAGTATATTAATTAATTACGAGTTATTATATTAATTAGATGTTATTATCTAATTTAATTGTATAATTTAAATAATATAAATTTTAATTAATAGTATATTATACAATCAAGAATTTATGAATTTATATTTATAATATATTTGAAGTTATTTAAGTACAAAGGATAAATGCATTAGTTGTTCAATAATAATGCATTTTTCTTGAAAAGCTCATTCTTATTTATAGTCGCATTAATACACTTTTTTTTATTAATTTTATTTTGGTACAACTTTACACTTGAATTTAACTATGGTTACATGGATTGTGGTGCAAAAAGTGAATTGCAAATTCATAAATATTATTTTATTGGTTTAGCTATTATTTTATTATTTCCTTAGGAGGCCCATTTTAGACCTCAAAATTCTCCTAATGAGTGCAAGGTGATCATTCTACATAGTACAAAGAGGAACAAATGCAGGACAAGAAAGAACTAGAAGATAAGAAGGAAGTAGGTATGACCAAAGAAATCACATATGTAACAATAGAATCTAAGCAGGAAAAATCGCATGCAAATGTGGATCATTCAGTCGCTAGTAAGGATTCCCCAAATGCAATGCTAGTGGAATTGCAACAATCCTTCGTAGAAAATGAATCTCCTTCGAAAACCACAAGGAATAATTTTGAAAATGAAACTTCTTGGGCATGCAGATGATGAATATCTCAAGAATAATATCGTGCACTTGTTGAAGAATGATCCGTAGAAAATGAGGGTTGGACTCAAGTTAGGAAGAAAGAAAAAAGTTTTTCATCAAGAAAAATAAGAAGTTCGACCAGATCAAAATAAAATTAGTGAAAAATGGAATGTAAATATGTTTGGATATTGGGGAACTTTTGGAAACATTCTACCTCGAAAGAGATTGAAATTATTGTGGGAAAATTGTTTGAGGGTTTGGATTGAGCTTTCGTTCTCAATATCAAATTTGCAAGCCTTGGATATCTCTAACACATTGTTCTCACCATATATCAAGTTGTTTTAATATAAATGTTATAAATTCCATTAAAAAAAAGCGGGGCTAACTTCTTTTAAGATAAATCTTAACTTTTCATTTATGAATACTATTAAAAATGTTATAAAATATTATGTATTTATAACTAAATTAAAATTGTGGAAGCCTTATTCCAAAATATACACCTCTATCAACTTAATTAACAATGGAAAAAATATTTCACTTTTTAGTATTAGTCATAAGAGAATATTTGGTCAAGCATTATTAGTAAAAGTTTGATTTTATATTTAAAATATTACCAATAATTTAATTTATAAAAAAATTATTAATATTATAATATATATATTTTAAACATCCACATTATTAAGAAAATATTTTTTTTCACATAATGAAGTAAGGATAAGATATTCTATACAACTAAAAATCATGTAATATGAAAAGTTTGAAGTTATGAGTTCAAGTTGTCACTTAAATAAAGATGATAACAATAATCCCTCCCAATCACCTAAGATAAACTTAATTAACTTTAAAATATTAATATTAATAATATAATTTGTGAAAAGAAGTATAATATTATTTTTATTTCAATAATAATAATAATAATATTGTATTGTTTTGTTGTGTCATAAATTAATTCTAGTGCAGTCAACATGCATATGCATCAAAATACTTAAATCATGATACATCGCACATTACCAAGGTTTAAAAAAAATCATAAAAATTATTCATACTATAACTTTTATTATCATTATTATTATTATTATTACTATTATTGTTATTATTATTTTCAACAGAACGACTATATTTTTATTATATAGGTTGGACTACATGGCAAGAATAATTTACATCAATGACTACAAAACTTGTTTTTGTCATTTTTGTAGCTTCAACATTCCAATATATCCATAACATAACTTTTTGCCTCTATGGGCTCTTTGTACTATAATTCTACATTGAAACCTTCTATTGGCTCTAAAAATATGACCTAATAACAAAACACACTTGAAATACATTAATCAAACAGAAATTTAAATGGGTTTAGAAGTCCCGACTTCATCCACTCCAGTCCAGTCACCCTTTTTCCTTTTCTCGGTCAGCTTTGTCTCACTTCTTGTCTTCCTTAGTGAAGTGTTTCTGTCTTTTTTCCTCACTTGAATCCATCATGTGTGATCTGCTTTATCTGGACGTTCATCTTCCTGCTTGTTTTCATGAGAATTATTCGCGCCTTAATCGCTTGTAGTTCACCCTCTACTACCTGATTTTCCAAACATGAATTTTTAATCATGTTGTCTGAGAAGGCTATAGAGACTCCAAAGAACTATGATTTGTCATTGACTGAGAGAGAATTTGAGGAACCAAAATTCTCTGAGTTGTCATTGGACCCATTTTTTCATTCCACCATCTCTTGGCTTGCTGCCCCAACCAATGTTTTACGACTCCGACTCCGACTCCGACTCGGCCGAGGATCGACTCCGACTCCGACTCCGACTCGGTAATGACTCGGCCAACTCGATTTCAATGACTCGGTCGTTGTAAAAAATACATTAAATATTTTTTTTTTTTTATAAAAAAACATAATTTTAAATATTTTAAACATAATTTTAAAGATTTTCATTCATGTTTCCAAACACACAGCATTATAATATAGATGGAAGACAACATATGATCAAAGTAGGCTCATGAACCAATCCATTATATCAAAATGGTACCCAATGGCAATACATAGTCAACTGTCATACATGATCAAAGACTCAAAACAAAATACAAATAACCAAGGAGGCTAGAAATGGCCTCTACAACAAAAGTAAACTGTGATGGTGACCAGACTCCAATACTAGTACTACTGGCTAGTAGCTACTGCCAGAGGAGCCAAGATCATCTCGACCAATCTCTGGATCATCATCATCAGAGTCAGACATGGGGCCCCATGGCTCCTCCTCATCATCATCGTCTCCAACTGCAACTGTAGAAGTGGTGCCAGTACCACTAGCAGGCTGTGCAACAGATGCAAGCTGAGATAGAGTAGATATGCGGTTGCGCTTCTGTCGTGGCTGAGCAGAGGAAGCACCTACAACTGGAGTCCTACTCCTTGCTGGCTGTGAGACTGAGGCTGGTGGATTGGGATCTGCATTCAACTGAACAGGCTGAAGTGGATGTTCCAATTCAAGTTCATCAAGATCCTCATCAGGATCAAACTCTGGTGGACGACTCTCCACTACCCAATCTGATGTTGGATCAATGTCTTCCAACACAATGGGATCTGAATCAGGTCTTTTGTTCAGCAATTGGTTCCGTCTGAGCCGAAGGTTTTATTGGACAAAAACTAGATCATTCAACTGTTTTTGCTCCAAACGGTTTCTCTTCTTTGTGTGAATCCTCTCAAAGACAGACCAATTGTGCTCACACCCAGATGCATTGCAAGTTTGACTCAAAATACGAATTGCAAACTTTTGCAATTGAGGGCACTGGCCACCAAAGGCCTCCCACCATTGTGCCGCAAAAAACATAGGAGTGTAATGAATTATGAGTTAGATGAAGGCTGAAGCTCAACAAAATTACAAATTATATCTAACTTTCAAATTATAAATGATTTAACAAACTTCAGTCTTTAATAAAAAAAGTAAAACTGTAAAACCATTAAGAAATTGAAAATTGAAAATTTTGTTTACCTGGCTCATCTGCTTCTCTTGCAATCTTTGCTAGGTTCTTCCCAAAGGTACATGTTGCATTGCTGAAGGATGTGACCTGTTGATGTATCTCCAGCTGATCAGACTCCGATGGGATCATGCGTTCAATGCAATCAACCAGTCCATCTCTGACCCCCCCCCTCAAAGCTCCTGACTCCTTAGCTTTATAATGATACCGTGGGTTCAAAAAATACCCAGCTGCATGTATAGGGCGATGGAGTTGATTGTTCCATCTTTCATCAATGATTGCCCAAATGGGCCCATACTTTGCCACTCTATCCTTGTATGTTGTCTTTATTTTCTCCTTTGCTTGATCCATAGCCTCATAAATGAAGCCCATAACCAACCTTTCCCCATCCACCAACCGCAACACCTTAACTAGTGGCTCAGCAAGCTTCACAATCTCTGCTGCCTTTCTCCAAAAAGTTTCATCATGGAATTTCCTTTTCAATTCTTTGCCTTCTGGTTTGTTAGACCAATTGCTTTGATTCCATTCATCACTGGAAAACATCTTTTGCAAGTTTCTATGTTGGGAAAGCATAGATTGCAATGTCAAAAAATGTGTAGCAAATCTAGTGATGACAGGCCTAATAATATCCTTGCCTCCAGTGTGTTTCCTCATGAGACTCAAAACCAGTGTATGATTGTAGATAAATTTTGTTATGCTTTTGGCATTATCTACAGTGTTTCTGACCCAATCTAATTTTCCAATATCCTCAAGCATGAGGTCTATGCAATGTGCAGCGCATGGGGTCCAAAAGATGGTCTTGTGTTTTTCCTCTAACAGTTTACCAACAAGAACATAGTTAGAGGCATTGTCTGTGATGATTTGAACAACATTAGCCACCCCCACATCCTCAATAACCTCAACCAATAGTTGAAACAACAAGTGGCCATCTTTTACCTTATCAGATGCATCAACTGATTTTAAAAACATGGTTCCCTGTGGGCAGAAGACAAGAAAGTTTATGATGGTACGGTTTCTTTGATCAGTCCATCCATCTGACATGATGGTACACCCTGTTCTTGCCCATGAGTCCCTGAACTCTTGCAAATACTCATTAATGGATTGAATTTCTTTCTGCAAACGAAACCCCCTTAGCTCTTGCATAGTAGGGCCTTTGAAGCCTTTTCCAGCAGCATGTATGGCATCAAACATAGGCTCATAATATGGTGAACGAGCAGCATTAAAGGGGATATCAGCATCATACCACCATCTAGCTATGTAGTCACAAGCAGTCTCCCTCAATTCTTTCTTCCAATGGTCATCTAAAGTGGGCTGAATTTGACCTTTACTAACTTCAGGACCATGTGCATCTGATGGAGAGGAGGGAGTGAAATAACTTTTGATAGTCACATCACCCTTCATTCTACCCTTTCCCTTATCTTGAACAGAACCAAAAGAGGGAGGAACATAACGGAAAGGGTTAGATGCCTCAGTTTGAGGGATAGAGGAAGAAACCTCAAAATCATAGTGGGGGTTGGTAGCCATCATTCTTTGTATCTCCCTCTTCCTCCCAATTTCAGCCTGTATCTCTTTTTGCCTAGCCTTATCTTCTTTAAATTTCTCAAAGCTGGCCAACAAATTCTTTCTAATCTCATCAATTTCATCAGAGGTACATGCGGTAATTTGGCCTCTAATCCCTGCCAAGTGTTGTTTCAGCCTATTAATCCCCCCAGGACCTTCCTTAATTTTCCTATGGCAAAACTTGCAATGCATCTGATTATCAACCATTTCAACATATGCCCAAGTAGGATCTTTTGCTCTAGGTGCCATTTTTTGACTAGGAAAACAATCTGAAAATGAAAAAAAATTAAAATTGATTCAATGTTCATTTATTTGACAAAAAACACTCTCTAAGCTTTCTTGATATGCACCTAAGATTTACTAAGCAAAAACAGATTTATAGAGGTGGAAAAAAATACCTCCAGGCACAAACTGCCTCCTCAAGCTTGCTCCAAGATCAGCTCCTCAATGCTGCTCCAAATGGCTGCCCAAGAAGCTCCTCACTCCAGCTACAATGCTCCTCCAAGACTCCTCACTGCTACTCCAAAACAAGCTCAAGAACTGCTCACTAACTCTCAAAGAAGACTCTCACTCAAATGCATAAGACTGCTGTGAGTGAATGAGAGCATTTGGGTGTCTTAAATAGGGTTTGGGAGGGGGAAATGGACCCCAAAAGCATTAAACAAATTACTATTACCCTTTGGAATCCATCAACTGCATTTAACTTTCTCAAAAATTACAAAAAAAGTGAATTTTTTTCAACTTTTACGCTGCCCAGCCGTAGACACATTGACTCGGCCGAGTCATTGGATGACTCAGCCGAGTCATATGTGACTCGGTCAACCGAGCCGGGTAGCTGGCCGGGTCAAAGTTCAGGGTAATGACTCGGTTCGACTCGGCCGAGTCGGAGTCGAAACGGGCGGGTTGTAAAACAGTGGCCCCAACACATTTTGTATCTTGGATTGCCTCTTTACAGATAGCTGAGGGGATATCTTCTTTAAAAATTGTATAATGTTAAGACTTGGCCCCATCCCACCATATTGGTTTGCAAATATTTTACCTGTCTTTGATCTTCCAAACTCTAGGATAATTTTTGAAGGAATGCCCTATTTCATAACAAGATCTACAGCGGAAGGAAACATTTTCATAATCCATATTTTGCACCCACGGGTAGCATGGATCTGTCAAGTTGATTTCCACAGGAAATCCTTTACAAAACACCATTTCTAGGAAAATGCGAGCATATGTGGGTTTTAGATATTGTATTGTCTCCTCACTACGACGATAAAAATGGCCTAAAGAATTTCCAATGGCATTAAGAGAGGGTAGATTCTAAATATGCAAAGGAATATTAGGAAATATTACCCATATAAGGGCAATAGAAATTGAAGCCAAAAGGGGGTCGAAAGAGGGGGACCAGGGTTGCATAGACAAATCGACACTTTCACAAAACCACATACCAGAGTCAAAGATTAGCTCTCGGTCTTCTATTTTGTAAAAGACTGAAATGAAGAACCCTTTATCCAGAGGGTAAATATTCAACTCATCAGAGATAAGTGACTTCCAATGCTTATAAATCCATGAATGGAGATAACCTAAGCACAACCAATGTCCATTAAATCTACATAGGTCCATGCTCCAAGAAGAATTTCACATCCTCGGTTCTTCTTCCACCATAGGGATCTTCATCATTGGGGCTTAAAGGAGTGAAGGCACAAAGAAATGGCTATTGGATGTAGATTTCACAATATCTCAAAAATATTGTAAAGAAACCTCATGCTGGGAGCCCTCCAAACTTGAGGGAGGAGCGACACTTTTGACAATAGAATTTGTCCCAGGGGGCTTCAATTGACTAGAGGACATGGACGCAGGGGCCAAGGAAACACCTTTAACAACAATGAAACCTGGAACCAAGGGCGAGGGTGAGTTAGATGTTGTGAAGAAAGGTGGGATCAACCCCATAGCAGATTGAAGTCAAAGGATCGGTCGTTGAAAGGAGAGGAATTGCAACACAAAGAGACACAATGATCATAGATGTTGGAGATTTCACAAAAGCCATTTTCCGACTCAAAACTCTGCGATGAGGAGGAGTCGACTATGGTTGAACCCTATCTGTCGTGACATTGCTCCAAAATTTATTATTATTATAAAAAGTATTTAAACTATAATTACAACTTTATTATTATTATTATTATTATAAAAATAATTAATATATGACTTAAAGAGATATACATTCAGAAAAACATTTAACAAGATTCTTAACCATGGAAATGCATCCTTATTTTATGATGAGTATTTTTAACTTGTAAATAAGCTTTGTTGGGTCAAAAACATGGTTACTAATACCATGTGCCAAAAAAACCATAAGTCATGTTCATATGACATTTTTTTTAATTACTCAATTTAATTAAAATGATAGAAAGAATCTAACTACTTTTAAGACGAATACCAACATTTGATTTGTGAATACTACTATGAATATTCTAGAATATTCCTTAAAATTAAATCCCTACTATCCACTTAATAATTAATAAATTAATTAAAATTTTATAAATTCTATTTCAAAATCTATTAAAATAATATATATATTCCAAATAAATTTAATTACTTTTGCTTAATAATTTAAAAAAAAATTATAATATTATTTCTTATTAAAAACCAAAAAAATTAATAACCACTTGTTTTGTTTTTGTCATATAACCAATTATATATATAGATATAATTTCCATATCAAATATATATTATTTAAATAAAAAATAATAATAATAAAATATAAAAGTATGAAAATAAAGCAAATCTCGAAACACCTTTTCACCACTCTTGTATTTATAACAAAAAGCATTAAAAAGATATGACTCATTATAAATAAAAATAATGATAGTAGTAGAGTATAAAGAGTCCGTGATATACATTTCATAGATGTTTTTGTTGGTTCATGATTATGTTTTTATTCGATTGGTTTATTTATTTGTGATTTTAAATTTATAGTTTTAAATAAAAGATTATGAATTTTAAACATAGAGTTATATAATGATAAATTTATTTCAATATAAATAAGAAAATTTTAAATTCTTTAAGATAATGAATTTTTTATTAAATAATTAGAAGATTATAATATTTTTTAGGGATTATATTTCAATAAGAGGTATTATGTTTATGGGGCGTAGAATAGATGATGATGGGTGTATTGTTAAGTCACTTCGTGATGTGAGTGTCACTGGTTCGAAATTTTGTGGGAAAAAATCTAGTCAAGGGTTGGTGTGTCCCATGCTGGGTGCGATCCCCGAGTGATTTTGACGGCTTAGATGCCCCTGTGTCGTAGTTTCTCAAGCCACAGGTCGAGCCTAATGAACTCAGATCAATTGACCAACAAAAATAGAAACATAAGAGGTATTACATTTTAATGATAAATCATATTTAGTTTGGTTGCTAACTTTTACAATAGTGATCCCTTGGATGGGACATGAGCGCACCTAAAGAAGGAGCAACATCAACCTACCATGTTACAAAGATTATCAATCAACTCGCTAATCAAGGAAAGAGTTGGTCAATCCGTACCAACTTCAATGCATGTAGTTTATTATGGTAAATAGCGTAAATTTGAAGAAATAATTTCCATTTGTGACGATTAGTGGGGGGGATTGGCTCTATAATGATGTTGAAGATAAGGAGATTATGTTTTTTATGGTTGCCATCGACTAGGGTGAAAGCTCAAGTGAAAGCCAGCAAGAGGGTAAAACCTGATGAAAGTATTCTTGATTTCCAATCAACATGCTTGTTGTTGTTTGTTTTGTTAATGCTAGGGTCAAAGGTGCCTTCGATATAATGGGATTTAGATACCACAAGTATCTATCTTTCATGCCACCTTTTGTTTTATTTAGTGGTTGAGAAGCCAGTAAGTGACTCACCAACGGTATTGGTTAACTCTAGGTTCGTCGCTACGAGGGTTATCATTTTTTAATTCGTTTCTCTACGAGTTACCATTTCAAGGTTTGTTCCTCCAAAGATTTCAATTTCAAAGCATGTCATAGTGCCCCAAGGAAGGCAAGGTCAAAGGGGAAGGACATAGAAAGGAAGGTCAACTCACACCAAAACTCGACAAGGGGGAGAAGAGTATGCAAAGATAAATTTGGAGCAAACTCTACCAATTATCAAGGAGAAATTAAGACAAGGGAGGAGGCAGTAAGACTAGAATGCATATTAATCCACGATGTAGATATAGATGACGAGATGAAGAATTGGAAACCTAACATGAGAAGCACTAGAGCCAAGGACACCAAATATTTGAAGACAATGGAATCTTTATTCTAGTAGATGAAGATGGTGGTAGGCAAGATGCTAATGGAGAGGAATGAGGCCTACCAGGAAATATAGTCATAGTTTGATGAAGTAAAACTCCAAATCAAAGTGGTGGATGTCAATATCATAACCTTATCCAAACAGGCCCATGGCTTGGAGTTTGTGGATTATGAGCACACTCTAGGACAAACGTCGAATGCCCCAGTCAACATCCCCTCAGAACAAATTATAGCAAGTATAGGTTCATTATCTTTTTGTTTCCTCGTCACAGAGATAATAGTTATGTAATTGTTTATAAGCTTACATTAGATGAATTTTGAGGTCTAAAATGGGCCTTCTAAGGAATATTATAAAATAATAGTGGAAATAATAAAATAATATTAGATTAAATCATCAAATTTTAGAGGGAAAAAATAAAAAAGTACTTTACCCAAATTTCGAACAAGAGCACTTGTTGGATGCATAATTTGATTCCTCATCCAAGGAGTACCCATGTTGCGTATTTTTGAGGGACCTTGCTACATGAAAAATGGGAAATACATGAAAAACGTGATTGCAATAATGTTTTTCATGTTTTTCTCATTTTTCATGTAGCAAGGTCCATTAAAAGTATGTAACATGGGTGCTCCTTGGATGAGGAATCAAATTTTGCATCCAACTAGTGCTCTCACTCGAAATTTGAGTAAAATTGTAGGTAGATAAGTTGGAAATATGAGTTGAAAAAGCAGTTTTTTTAGTTTTTAATCTTTTTACTTTTTTACTCCAAAAATGGTGAATCATCCCCCATGGTTGACATCATCATCTTGAATCATATTAGTTCTTATAAAGCTTATTTTGGTTGTACATTTTTTTTTAGGCCCATTTTTTACCTCAAAAATTCTCTAATGGTACTAGTTATCATTACAATTCCACTTTTTTATGAACATCTATTAAACAATTTTCTTCAAACTAGTTGAACCAATGAATTGTATTTTTGCTACTAGTTTGGTTGTAGAAATTCCTTGTAGATTCAAACTGCAGATTGTAATATGCTAAAACTATTGACTTGAATCTACTCTACTGATCAACAGAAACAATAAACGATCGATGAAATCATGAAGCATAACAGAGAAATAATTCAATCACACATAACACAATAATTCTCTAGGGAACGCCACAACTAAAAACCCCCGCTATTTGTATATTGCATTAATTATAAAAAATGAGAAGATTACAATACTTTTCTCAAGCCCGAGCAACCTCTATACAATCGCTATCTATCTCACTGCTTCACAAACAAGCTCCAGCTAATACTTAGCCAAATATGTTGCTTGCCAAGCTCCTATTTCCTTGCGCAAATTCCTATGGAATTAGTCCATATTTAATTGGGAAATTCCTCATCGATAACTGCACAATCAATCATAGGCCTTCCATTGATTGCATGCACCACCTGTACAATTCGGATGATTATACAACTGATAGTACATTGTCCTTGAACTCCAATCTCAACTAGGTCTTTCTCTGATCTGACATGCATGAGTTAATTATGAGTGAATCTTCAGTTTATTGGTTGAGTAGTGTTGGTTACACCCCACTACTGGATCTCCCATTAATTCCTCCATTAGTTGGAACTAGTTTAACTAAAGTAAATAATTACACCTCAAAAGAACTCAACTTGGGCCCCTAAAATTTAGGAACCACTCTACATGACTCTAGATAGACTCCCAACTCGAATTAACTAATTCAACTAAGTAAAATTAACTTAGTTAACTATTACAAGTTTCTATGATAATTATAATTACAATTTAATTCCTAATTTAATTCAAGGACAAATTAAATTAGGATTTTCTTGTTGCATTTTTCAACACTCCCTCTCAACAAGAAAGGGATTATCTGCTACCTCGATCCTGCCTCTGTGAAACTCGAATTTTCATCTTGACAATGCCTTTGTCAAAATATTTGCATCCCGCTCCTCTGTAGGAATGTACTCCAACAATATGATTCTCTTCTACATATAATCTCGTAGATGGTGATACTGGATGTCGATATGCTTGGACCAATCACGAAAAACTATATTCTCAAAGAGTTTGATGCAACTTTGATTGTCACAGTAAATCACTGTAGGATCCATCTAATAACCAAATAACCCAACAAGGATCTTCCTCATCCAGATAGCCTCACAAGTTTCTTGACTAGCAACCATGTACTCTTCTTCCATTGAATTGAGTGCAGTTGATGTTGTACCATGAAACTGTTGTTGACACAATACTGAAGATTCGCCTAATGTGCTCTTCTTGTCGGATGGACTTCCTACCCAATATACATCAATGAAGCCTTGAAGCTTCACTCCCTTTCTCCATCAGTACCAAAGACCAAACTGAGTGGTGCCTCTGAGGTATCTCAACACATGTTTAGCTGCCTTCCAATAAAGTTTGGTTGGCTTAACCATGGCTTGAATAAGATGGTTAACTGCAAAAAAACATGTCCAGTCGTGTGTTCATCAAATACATAAGTGAACCCACAAGTTGTTTATAAATAGTAGCCTCCACTACTTCACCTGAAGTAGCATCCTCCTTCCTCCAATTACCTGCTAGAGGAGTCTCTATGGGTTTGTTTCTCTCCATGTGGAACTTCTTCAATATCTCATTGGCATACTTTCCTTGAGAGACAAAAAATTCCTCATCTCCTTGCCATACTTCCAAACCAAGAAAGTGATGCATGAGCCGTAGGTCCTTCATCTCAAATTCTCTTGCAAGATCCTCTTTGCAAGATTTTATCAACTTCCCATCACCTGTTAGAATCAAATGATTGACATATAATACTATAATCAACAATTTACCTTCAACCACAATATGGTAAAGGTTTGCATATGCTTCACTTTTGGTGAAGCCCAACCTAGTGAAATAGTTGTCAATCCTGGTGTACCAAGCGCAGGGTGATTGTTTTAGTCCATACAACGCTCGCTTGAGTCTGCGCACATGCGACTCTCTGTTGAAGGTCTCAAATCCTTTCAGCTACTAAATATACACCTCTTCCTCAATCATTCCATTGAGGAATGTTATCTTCACATCCATATGATGTATCTTCCATCCCATATGTGTTGAAAATGCTAGAATATATCTGATTGAAGAGTACCTTGCCACTGGAGCAAAGGTCTCATCGTAATAAATTCCCTCGACTTGAGAGAACACTCTGGCCACAAATCTGGCCTTGTGTTTCTCCACACTTCCATCTGCTACTTGTTTTACCTTGTAAAGCCATCTGGAACTCACCATTGACTTGTCTGCTGGTCTTGGGACCACTTCCCAAACATTGTTTATGATAGTGGAGTCATACACCTCAACCATGGCATCAACCCATACTGGTTGTTGCGTTTCTTCCTCGAATGAGGATGCCTCAATCTCTACACTCTCGCTCATCAGAGCCATGTAGTGAGTGTACCGATATGGTGACCTTCTTTGCCAGTGTTGTGATGTGGGTGCTCCCACATTATCTCTAGCATCATGCATCCCTCTGCCAGCCTCTCTAGTGCACTTCCTTCCATCTCTGGAAGTCTTTGCATGAGTGGGTGCTTCCAATCTTTTCTCCTCTGCATGTGGTTGCTCCACATCATCTCGATGTTCCTCCTTTGGAGCTAAAATCTCCTCATCTGCATGTAATTGAAGATCCCTCTCAAGGGAACATCTCATGGCCTTCTCTTCATCGAAATTAACTTCTCTACGAACCAGTGTCATCCTATTGGATGTAAGGTACACCCGATAGTTGAGGTGTATTAGTGTACCCCACAAATTTTCCCAACTCAATTTTTGGCTCTAGCGTTTTTTGTGCATCCTTGGTAACATGAAAGTAGAATGATGAACCAAAGATCGTGAAGCGTGCCACATCTATTTTCTTACCTGAAAAATCTTCTTCTGGTGTACTCATCCCTAGAATTTGATGAGGGCTTCTGTTTTGAAAATAAATAGTTTTGTTGCATGCTTCAGCCCACAAGTGCAATGGCAGGCCCTAATCATGTAACATTTCTCGTGTTTCTCCCACAATAATTTTGTTCTTCCTTTCAACCACCCCATTTTGTTGTGGGTTATGAGGTGCTATTAACTCTTATCGAATGTCTTCTGATGCACAAAATTTCTTGAATTCATTCGATACATATTCTCCACTATTATCGCTTCTGAGAGCTTTAACTTTCCTGCCAGTATCTTTCTCAACAAGTGCTTTAGATTCACAAAATTTAGCAAATTTCCGATCTTTCTTTTGCATGAAGAAAATCCAACACCTACGTGAAAAATCATCAAGAAATATTACATAATACCTGTGCTTGGTTCTGGATAATGTCGAGAACGGCCCACACACATTTGAGTGAAATAAATCAAGGATTTCTTATGCTCGACTGTCTTTATTACGAAAGGAAGCTTTGGTGCACTTCCCCAATGTACACCCTTTGCATGTGTCTTACATTATTAGTAAATGTTTAGTTTTAAATTTAAAATATTATCAATAATTTAATATATATATATATATATATATATATATATATATATATATATATATATATATATATATATATATATAATAAAACCCTACATTACTAAAGTATTATTTTTTTCCACATAATAAAGCATTTTATTCTCCAACTCTAAAGTAAGGATAAGATATTCTATAAAAATTAAGATCATATAATATTAAAAGTTTGAAGTCATGAGCTAAAGATATCACTTGAAAAAAATAAACCTAAATGGGGATGATAATAATCATTCCTCCCAACCACCTAAGATAAACCTAATTAATTTTAAAATATTATTATTTATAATATAATTTGTGAAAAGAAAAAATCATAATATTATTTTTAATTAAAAATTGGAAAAAATAAAAATATTATCTTATTTTGTTGCTTAAAATCTTATCTTATTTTGTTGTATAAGCAACAAAATACTTAATTCATGATACATCTCACATTACTAAGAGTTAAAATTTCATAAGAGAATATTTAAATTTATTATTATTATTATGTTTGCTTATGCCACACCAACACTTTAACTGGATTTTTTAGCATGTCTCCTCCTCTAGCACAAGGCCCATGAGGTTTGATCCTGGGTCGCCTTGCTGACGAGACCCATCCTCAACCAGTTTCACTAGTGGGACTTGACAAATTTATTATATATAATAAGATTTTTAACCATGGAAATTCATTCCTATTTTATGATGGAGATTTTTAATTTGTAATAGTCTTTGTTTCAATACTATGGGCCAATACCATGACTTACTAATACCACGTGCCCAAAAAACGATAACTCAAGTTTATATGACATTTTTTTAATAAATCAATTTAATTAAAAGGGTAGAAAGGGCATAACTAATTTTGAGATAAATTTCAACCTTTGATTTGAGAATACTACTATGAATATTTTTCCCATGGGGCATAGAATAGACAGTAGTGGGGTGTTATGTTAAGTCACTTCGTGATGTGAAGGTCACTAGTTTGAAACTCCATGCGAAAAAATCCAGTCATGTTAAGGGCTAGTGTGGGGGTGATTTTGAAATCTTAGATGCCCCTTGGTCACGATTTCTCAAGCCACGGGCTAGGCCTGATGTAATATCTGGAGAACTCAGACAACTTGACAAAAAAAAACTACTATGAATATTCCAAAATATTCCCTAGAGGTTAAATCCCTACCATCCACCTAATAATTATTAATACATAAATTAAAATTATGTGGCTACTCAAGCAACAAGTTAGGTGTGATAGTAATATCAGGACTCAAATAACCTAGCAATATATATATTTATATGTGTGTGTGTTAAATATTTAAATAGGCTTTGTTAAACTCATTTAATATGACACTTGTTCATATAAAAAAAATATAATTAATCAGTTTAATCAAAAAGGTAAAAACGGTCAAAATTTATACAATAATAATAATAATAATCATTTAAAGGAGAATGGAAGGAGCCCTGGAAACCCTTATGACGGCTAGGGTTTCCCCATAACCATCCAATCTTTAATTTGTTTGCATGGATTTTCTATATATCTCTTCTTAATATTGTTCAATGATGAAGATCTCTTATGAATATCGTTCAATGGTGAATCCCTGTGATTGACGAAAAAGGATAATTTCTTTTGCAGGAATGGTTGACAATCAAGCTAGATCTTCTTCGGTTTCATACAACTCTATACTAAAATTTGGTTATGGTTTTCCGGTGATTCAAGAATTTCCTTCCCTCAATGTTCCTGTGGAATAGGAAGATTTTTGCTATGAAAAATAGTTTTTAGAGAATGTCTTGGTTTTCAGGTTTAATGGGTTTTCGTCACGATTAGTTGATCTGCACAAATTCATCTTTAAGACAAGGAAGCCCCTTCTGACAGACGAACTGAATATTTACCTTATGGATTAGGGTTTTTTTGTTGTTGTGGTTTTTGATAATATAGAGGGGTAAAATTCCATTTGTGAAGATGGTATGTGGTTTTAGGGTAGTACTGGTCTCTTCATGCAGCCCTAGATTCCCAGTTTTGATTCAGTATTAGCATCAATCTCCACAACCCCAATTTGAATAAGGATTTCAAACCTTCCTTTACATTTATGGAATATTACATCACTTTCCTCCATTCGGAATGTGTTAGGAAAGTTTTATCACCATTTTTATGAAATAGGAAAAAAATTCAAGACTACTTATGCCTACATTTGTGTGGAGATGGACTTCAATAAGGGTTTTCACGTGAAGATTAATGACAACTCCAAACTATGTTTGGTTTAAAAAGCTTGACTATGGGAATACTGTGTTTCAGTGTAGAAGGTGCTATGGAATAGGGCATGTAATTAAAAATTGCCCCAAACATTATTAGAGTAGAAAAGACCAGAAAAGAGTCCCCAAAGGACCAAATGGTGGGAAGGAGTGCAAGGTGATCACTCTACAGCATACAAAGAGGAAGAGCTTCAGGACAAGAAAGAACTAGAAGAAAATAATGAAGTGGATACATACAAAGAAATAGAATCCACAACCATAGAATCTAAGTAGGAAAAATCACATGCCAATGCGGATCATTCACTCACTAGTAAGGATTCCCCAGACGAAATATTAGTGGAAAAGCAACAATCCTTAATAGAAAATGGATCTCCTCGAGAAACTAGAGGGAATAATTTTGAAAAGGAAACTTCTTGGGAAGATCAGGCGAATGAGGAAGATCTCAAGCATATTATCATGCACTTGCCGAAGAATGATCCACAAAAAATGAGGGTTGGACTCAAGTCAGGGAGAATCAGAAAGGAAAAAGTTTTTCACCAAGAAAAACAAGAAGTCCGACTAAATCAAAATTTAATTAGTGAAAAATGGAATGTAAATACGTTTGGATATTGGGGGTTTTTTGGAAATTTTTTACTTCAAAAGGGACTGAAATTATTGTGTCATGGGAAACTTGCTTGAGGGTTTGTATTGAGCCTCCATGCTCAATATCAAATTTGCAAGCCTTGGATATATCTGAAACATTGTTCTCACCATATATCCAGTGCTTTTAATATAAATGTTATCCATTCCATTTAAACAAAAAGGGAGCCTAACTATTTTTAAGATAAATCTTAACTTTTCATTTATGAATACTATTAAGAATATTCTAAAATATTATGTAATTATAACTAAATTAAAATTATGGAAGCCCTAATCCAAAATAGACACCTCTATCAACTTAATTAGCAATAGAAAATTTATTTCACTTTTAGTCTCATTCATAAAAAAATATTTGGTCATTAGTAAAAATTTGATTTTATATTTAGATATATATTTTTAAAATGCCACATTATTAAAAAAAAAAAAATCACATAATGAAGTAAGGCTTATTCTCCAACTCTAAAGTAAGGATAAGATATTCTATAAAACTAAAAATCATATAATATGAAAAGTTTTAAGTTATGAGCTTAAGGTGTTACTTAAAAAAAACTTAAATAAAAATGATAACAATAATCCTTCCCAATCACCTAATATAAACTTCATTAACTTTAAAATATTATTATTAATAATATAATTTTTGAAAAAAATAATAATATTATTCTTAATTCAAAACAACTAATAATAATAATGTATTGTTTTATTGTATCATAAATTAATTTTAGTGCAGTCAACACACACAGGCATTAAAATACTTAAATCATGATACATCTCACATTACCAAGGTTAACAAAAAATCATAAAAAATATTTATACTATAACTTTTATTATTATTATTATTTTCAATTGAACGATTAGATTTTTATTATATAGGTTGGATTACATGGCCAGAACCATTTACATTAATGACTACAAAACTTTCTATTGTCATTTTTGCAGCTTCAACATTCCAATATATCCATAACATAGTCTTTTTGCCTCTATGAGTTCTTTGTTCTATAATTCTACATTGAAACCTTCCATAGACTCTAAAAAAATTGGTCTAATAACAAAACATACTTGCAATACATTAATCACATAGAAATTTAAATGGGTTTAGAAGGCTCGACTTCATCCACTCCAATCCAGTCACCCTTTTTCCTTTGCGCGATACGCTTTGTTAGATTTATAGTTTTCCTTGGTGAAGTGTTCCTGTCTTTTTTACTGGCTTGAATCCATCCTATGTGATATGCTTTATTAGGAGGTTCATCTTCCTGCTTGTAGTCATGAGACTTATCTGTGCCTTTAGGAAGAACTTGCAGTTTGCCCTCTTCTACTTGATTTTCCCAAGATGAATTTTTAATTGTGTTGTCTAAGAAGGTTGCGAAGACTCCGGAGTAGTCTGATTTGTCCTTGTCCGAGAGAGCAGTTGAGGAACCAAAATTCTCTGGTTCTCATTACCCATTTTTTCGTTCCACCATCTCTTGGCTTGCTGCCCCACCACACTTTGTATCTTGGATTGTTTCTTTACAGATATCTGAGGGGAGACCTTCTTTAAAAATAATATAATGTTTAGACGACGCCATCCCACCATCTTGGTTTGTAGATATTTTCCCTGGATTTGATCTTCCCAACTCTAGGACAATTTTTTAAGGGATTCAATGTTTCATAACAAGCTCTACAACAAAAGGAAACATTTTCGTAATCCAGCTTTTGCAACCATAGGTAGCCTCGACCTGTCAAGTTGATTTCTGCAAGAAATCCTTTACAAAACTCCATTTCCACACAAATGCGAGCATATGTGGGTTTTAGATATTGTATTGTCTCCTCACTATGATGATAAAAATGGCCTAAATAATTTCCAATGGCATTCAGCGAGGGTAGATTCCAGATATGCAAAGTAATATTAGGAAGTCTTACCCATACAGGGGTAGTAGAAATCAAAGTTGAAAGGGGGTCAAAAGAGGGGGACTAGGGTTGCATAGATAGCGTTACACTTCCCTAAAACGATGGTCTAGAGTCAAAGATCAATTCCCGGTCTTCTACTTTGTCGAAGACTGAAACGAAGAACACTCTAGCTAGAGGATAAATATTCAACTCATCATAGATAAGTGGCTTCCAATGCTTAGAAATCCATGAATGGAGATCAATTAAGCCCAACCAATGTCCATTAAATCTGCATATAAATCTATGCTCCGACAAGAATTTCATCAACGATTGCTTCTGCCACCATAAGGATCTCCATCGATGGGTCTTCGAGGATTGAAGGCCCAGAGAAATGACTATTGGATGCATATTTCACAATATCTCGAAAAGATTGTGAAGAAACCTCTTGCTAGGAGCCCTCCAAACATGAGGGATGAGTGGCACTTTTGACAATAGAATTTGTCCTAGGGGGCTTCAATTAACCAAAGGACATGGACACAGGGGCCAAGGTGACACCCTTAACAACAATGAAACCTGGAACTGAGGGCGAGGGTGAGTTAGATGATTTGGAGAAAGGTGGGATTGGCCCCATAACAAAGATCAAAGTCAAAGGACCGATCGTTGAAAGGAGAGGAATCACAACATGAGGAGACACAGTGATCATAGATGTTAGACATTTCACAGAAGCCATTTATCGACTCAAATCTCTACAATGAGGAGGAGGAGGAGCCGACTAGAGCTGAACACTAGTCGTCGTGACATCGCTCCATAACTTATTATTATTATTATTATTATTTTTAATTTATAACTACAACTTTATTATTATTATTATTATTATAAAAAGAATTAATATATGAGTTAAAGATAAATACATTCAAAAAAATATTTAACAAGATTTTTAACCATGGAAATACAACCTTATTTTATGATGAATATTTTTAACTTGTAATTTATTGGGTCAATACTATGGTTATTAATACTACGTGCCAAAAAAATCATAACTCAAATTCATATGACATTTGTTTTAATTAATTAATTTAATTAAAATGATGGAAAGAACATAACTACTTTTAAGCTAAATCTCAACCTTTAATGAGTAAATATTATTATAAATATTCTAAAGTATTTCTAAAAGTTAAATCCCTACTATCTATCTAATAATTATTAATAAATTAATTAAAATTTTATAAGTTATATTTTAAAATAAACAAATCTATCATCATATATATATATATAAAACTTAATTAAATTTAAAATATTATTTTTCTTAATAATTTTAAAAATATTATAATATTATTTTTTATTAAAAATAAAAAAATAATAATCACTTATTCCGTTGTATGATCAATTTAATATATATATATATATATATATTAATTTCCCTATAAATATCTTCTATATATTTAAAAATAATAATAATAAAATATAAAAAATATCTTCTATAATATTCAAAATATGTTTTGTTATATAACCCATTTAATATATATATATATATAAATTTTTTTATCGAATATGTTAAAATAATAATAATAATAAAGTACAAAAATATGAAAATAAGGCAGAATATCGAGACATCTTTTCACCACTATTATATTTATAACAAAAAGCATTAAACAAATATGACTTATTATAAATAAAAATAATGATAGTAGTAGAGTATAAAGAGCTCATGATATGCATTTCATAGATGTTTTGTTGAGTCATAATTTTGTTTTTATTCATAACAAAAAGCATTAAAGAAATATGATTTATTATAAATAAAAATAATGATAGTAGTAGGGTATAAAGAGCTCATGATATACATTTCATAGATGTTTTGTTGAGTCATAATTTTGTTTTTATTCGATTGGTTTATTTATTTGTAATTTTAAATTTAAATTTTTTAAATAAAAGATTATGAATCTTAATATATATAGTTATATTATGATAAATTTATTTTAAATAAGGATTTTTGTTTTTTATGATAATGATGTTTTTATTAATTAATTATATGATAATGTTTTTTTCTTTTTTCTTTTTAGGGATTATATTTAAATAAGAGGTATTATGTCTACGGGGTGTAGAATAGATGGTGATGAGGTGTATTGTTAAGTCACTTCGTGATTTGAAAGTCATTAGTTTGAAACTCTGTAGGAAAAAATCTAGTCATGTTAAGCGCTGGTGTGGCCGAGGGCGCGTGTGATCCTCGGGTGATTTTGACGACTTAGATGCCCCTGGGTCTTGGTTTCTCAAGCCACAGGTCAAGCCTGATGAACTCAAACCACTTGACAAACAAAAACAAAAAAATAAGAGGTATTGCATTTTAATGATAAATCATACTTAATTTGGTTGCTTACTTTTACAATAGTGATCCCTTGGATGGGACATGAACACCTAGAGAAGGAGCAACATCAACCTACCATGTTACAAAGATTATGAATCAACTCGCTAATCAAGGAAAGAGTTGGTCAATCCGTACCAACTTCATTGCATGTAGGTTATTATGGTAAATAGCGTAAATTTTAAGCAATACTTTCCATTCATGACAATTAGTGGGGGGGAATTGGCTCTATAATGATGAAGTTAGGGAGGTTATGATCTTTATGGTCACCATTGGCTAGGGTGAAATATCAAGCTCAAGCCAGCAAGAGGGTAAAACCTGATGAAAGTTTTATTGATTTCCAATCAACATGCTTGTTGTTGTTTGTTTTGTTAATGCTAGGGTCAAAGGTGCCTTTGATATAATGGGATTCAGATACCACAAGTATATACCTTTCATACCACATTTTGTTTTCTTTAGTGGTTGAGAATCCAATAAGTGAATCACCAATGATATTTGGTAACTCTTGGTTCATCGCTACGAGGGTTATCATTTTTTCATTTGTTTCTCTACAAGTTACCATTTCAAGGTTTGTTCCTCCATAGATTTCAATTTCAAATCATGTCATAGTGCCCCAAGGAAGGCAAGGTCATAAGGTAAGGAGAGAGAGAGAGGAAATTCAGCTCACTCTAAAGCTTGACGAGGGGGAGAAGAGTATGCAAAGATATATTTGGAGCAAACTCTACCAATTATCAAGGAGAAATTAAGACAAGAGAGGATGTGGTATGACTATAATGCATATTAATCCACGATGTAGACATAGATAACAAGATGAGGAATTGGATACCTAACATGAGAAGCACCAGAGCCAAGGACACCAAATATCGCAAGACAATGGAATATTTATTCTAGTAGATGAAGATTGTGGTAGGTAAGGTGCTAATGGAGAGGAATGAGACCTACCAGGAAACATAGTCATAATTTGATGAAGTAAAACTCCAAATCAAAGTGGTGGATGTCAATATCACAACATTATCCAAACTTGACCATGGCTTGGAGTTTGTAGATTCTGAGCGCACTCTACGAAAAACATCAAATGCCCCGGTCAACATCCCCTCAAAATGAACTATAGCGAGTATAGGTTCCTTTTCTTTTTGTTTTCTTATAACAGAGATAATAGTTATATAATTATTTATAAGCTTACATTAGAGAAATTTTGAGGTCTAAAATGGGTCTCCTAAGGAATATTATAAAACAAAGTGGAAATAATAAAATAAGGTTAGATTACATCATCAAATTTTAGAGGGAAAAAATAAAAAAACTATTTTTGCACTAATATTTTCAACTTATCTCCCTATGATTTTACTCAAATTTTGAGTGAGAACACCCGTTGGATGCAGAATTTGATTCCTCATCCAAGGAGTACCCATGTTGCATATTTTTTATGGACCCTGCTATATGAAAAATGGGAAATATATATAATAATAAAAAAACGTGATTGCAATCACGTTTTTCATGATTTTCTCATTTTTCAGGTAGCAGGGTCGATCGAAAGTATGTAACATGGGTACTCCTTGGATGAGGAATCAAATTATGCATCCAACTAGTGCTCCCTCTCGAAATTTGAGTAAAATTATAGGTAGATAAGTTGAAAAAGTAGTTTTTTTTTTAATCTTTTTACTTTTTTACCCCAAAAATGGTGAATCATCCCCCATGGTTGACATCATCATCTTAAATCGTATTAGTTCTTATACAGTTGATTTTGGTTGTACATTTTTGTTTTGAGGCCCATTTTTTACCTCAAAATTTCTCTAATGGTACTAGTTATCATTACAATTCTATTTTTTATGAACATATGATAAATAATTTGCTTCAAACTAGTTGAACCAAGGACTTGTGTTTTTGCTACTTGTTTGGTTTCCCTAGTGGAAAACCATTAGAACTAGTATATGTATAATTACCCATGTTTTATTTGAATATACTTTATCTTCTAGCTTACCAAAAAACTGAATTTTTATAATAGTGATGATAATAATGACTATGTTACTACCCATCAGGGGTAACCCAAGTAGATGGGACTGATGGTGATAATGTCACCTACCTCGATTTGAATCTTAGCTAACCTTATTCAATATGGTTTGTGGGCTTTCATACTAGACCATTGAGTTTTTTCTTGGTAGCAACACTATGTTATCCTTGGTGGAAACAACAATTGCATGTTCTAGTTATTGATTACACCCTCCGCTCGCCTCCCAGCCCCCAAAACCACCACACACAATAGAAAAATGACTATGTGTTGTAAATTTGTATCTTAAGTTGAAGTGACTAAAATTATAATTTATTTACTTAACATTGCATTGCAAAATGTAATTCTTCAAATTTTAGTGTACTAGGAAATGTAATTCTAAATACTCCTTTAGAAAGTATGATTACTCCATTGGAAATTGTAATCATGGAACCCTTGAAGCATTAGAAATTTCAATGGGATTTACATTGTTTACGTGGAGGGAGTCACAACATGTTTTCTCAATGGGTCAAAATTTATAGGGGGTCCTTTGAGAATAAACTAATTTTTAAAAGATTATGGGTAGTTGTACCAAGGTATCTTTGCTGGAAAATATGTATACAACACAATAACATTATTTTGAAGGAAATTTTAGAAAATAATAGTAGAGTTGTGGTAAAGGAAAGGGTTATCAATAGAACACATCAATTCTAAAGTTAGACAAATATCCGAAAGTCAATATTTGGATGGGGATGAACATATATGACTCCAGCAATTTCAAAATACTCCAATATTGTCTAATGTAGTGAATAGTACTCCCATCTCCAAGTCAAACTAGTGGCTTTAATTAAATGCTACTAATTTCCAACAATGGATATCAACTCATTGCACTCATTTTTTATTTTTTGATGGAGTGTCCATAGGAAATATAGGGGTGGTAGATTCATGGGGCATCCTCATTGATGCCAAATGAAAAAAATGAAATCTTCTTATCTTTGGATATTAGGAATCTCATCCAATAACCAAGAAAAAATGTATGAATTAATGTTTAGGATTCCATATAGTTGTATATGCATGAGTTTAATCTCTAACAATGATGAGAGAATCAAGCATAATCATCATGTTGATGAAAAAGAAATATCTTATTAACAAATAAAAACTAGCTTCCATTCTCGCTCGAGCTAAATAGGAGGTTATCAAAATTCAAAAACTATATATTTATGAAGTTTTAAGGGGTAACAATTTCCAAGTAGATTTTTATAGCTAATGAGGTAATAGGATTAATGGTGGGGGAGCTTAAGGTTAATGGTATATTAGCATCCCAAACTACACCTTAATCAAACTTGTGCACTTAATGACAAGTACCATGGATTTAGTATGCCACATGTCTATAACATTCCACCCTCAATTTTGAGGCATGTGTTGTAATCTAGCAAAAAGTAAGCATTGGTTGCCAACAGGAAAGACATCAAGGAACTACATAATCATATGCAACACAAGGAAGAAAGAAGAGACACAAAGTAGAGGAGAAATAGAAAAGAAACACTTAAATTTTATATTCTCAATAGTCGATTAGCACCAACACATAAATTCACATGCATACATACATATATTTTATGTCTGAACAGTTATAACAATTTAACCATTAGAATCGTATTTACCTAACCAACTTAGACAATCGACTCAACTAGAAAGTCGATTTACTTACAATATATTCGTTTACATTGAATCGACTTAGATGACTAGCCCCTCTAACATCTCCCCCACCCTCAATGCCTTCTTCGTCTCGAAAAAGAGGACATTTGGAGACTTACAAAATTTGATACAAAAAATGTAAGTAGTCTAGTTGGTTAAGATACTTGGCTCTCACCTAAGAGACCCGGGTTCATGTCTCAACAATGGAACCACTATTGTAATCCAGTAGAAATTAAACATTAGTTTCCAACAGGAAAGACAATAAGTAACTACATAATATATGCAACACAAGGTAGAAAGAAGAAACACAAAGTAGTGGAGAACCAACAAAGAGACACTAATATTATATTTTCTCAACAACTGATTAGGAAAAATACATAGAGTCATATACATACATACATACATACATACATACATATACATATATACTATGTCTATATGATTACAATAGTTTAACTGTCATAACTAACTTTACCTAACAGACTCAAACAATTGACTTGACTAGAGAGGCGATCGACTTACAATACATTCTTTTACATAAACTTGAATGGGCTAGTCAAATGAGTTGAATAGCCCCTCCAAAAACATGAAAATAAATACAATGAGACCTGAGCTACCCTTACACATTCTTAGGTTCTTGGGGATGTCGAGTTTGAAAGTTGTAGTATAATCTATCATAGGAAAGGTGGGATTATGGAGCATTGGATTATTGGGAGGTGCTAGAAGGAATGTGGGAAGATTCTCTGGTTGGTTAGCCTCTACCTAAAATGTGATCAAGTTTATAGGTTAGTGGTTGCTCTTTTTGTAGTTATGTTTTCTTTGCGTGTCTCTAGTTTTGTCATCTTGTAAACTTTGACTGTTGGGTGTTCTAATTGATTAGGCCTCATTCAACTCAACTAGTTTGGAGTGTTATTTGTCAATTAAGGGGGTTATTTCTCTGGTGCTCCACCTATCAATCTTAACCCTTGAGATTTGTCTCCATTCTTACTGTAATTTTCTAGTTTTTGGTGTTATTTATCTAAGTTTTGTGCTAGTTTCCTATAAGAAATATTAGGTTCAAGGATGTGGGTTTGTCAAATTGTTCAGTTACAACTTTCAGTTATGGACTTACCCTCTATGTTTGGATTAGCAATTATGTGACATTAAGATTTCAATAATTTTGGAGGATTATTTGGTCTCATGAATAAATGATGTAAATCACTAGAGCATTTATCTTCTTTATTACTTTAAATTCCATGACAGTGAACGAAAATGTATCTCTCAAATGAGTACCCTAATTTAGGTTAAACATAAACTTTACATCTTGAATTAGAATGCAATATGATAAGGAACTTGGTGGTAATTTTGCACAAGATTCTCAGTCTCGGGTATCTAACTAGTAGCTATTTGTAAATTCAAGTTAAGGGGAATTAAACGAAGATGATGCTTTGCACCAACTCATTGAGGATGTGGAGATTAGAGTTCAAGAATCAATAAATACTAATATAGGCATGAAGAGACTATAAGCCATTATATATTTTGTTATGTAAATTTTATTTAAGGTTATCAGTATTTTAGGCATCTAGTATAGAATCTATGGTAATAGTAAGAACTTGGAATGTCCCAACAAACATATGCAATTTTTGCATGTTGTCATTATCTTGTGCATCTTTTGTAAAATTAAAGGACATTTAGTATGTTTCACTAGTGTTGTTTATTTATACTATAACCATTTTGATAATATAAATTACCCAATTTTTTTTTTTTTTTTAAATAGAGGGAGTAGCATAATTGAAATTAAAAAGAAGCCATCACTATTTATTATGGCAAGATAGTATTCCATTACATAGAAAATAACCAACTTACTTGAAGTAATCAAAGGAAAAATATGTTTTTGTTAATTATACTCTTATTTGAAAAAACTTATAGATTAAAAAATAGTAATCAAATATTTAAAAAAATAAAAAATTAGTTCCAATGCATTAATTTCATTATATTCCATTGATTTTAGTACCAACGTAATATAGATTATGTCTTAAATGTTATAAAAACCAAATAATTGCATTGATTTCAACAGTGACATAACATAAAAGAGTAGGTACATGACATTAAAGAGCAGGTACATTGGTTTTGGAGGTACGATGCAAAATGATTCAATGCACTCATTTAAGAAAGGATGCAAAGAAAATTGTTTTGAGAATACTTTAATACACTTCTTTAATTTCTTAGATGGATAATGTGATCTCATGTAACTATGTTTACATTTAAGGTTTCTTTCAAGTTAATAAAAATATATATGATGAGAAAAGATGATCCATGTCCATGTGTATTAACACATGAATTCCTCCTATTATTATATTATTTTAATGTATACAAATAACCATCCATTTATTTTCTATATGAATGTACTTTATGATCATCGTAAACATTGAGCATCATTATGTTTTGTTTTCAAGGAATTAATGATATAGTGTCGTTCAACTAAAAGAAATCAATAAATTACTTAAAGCCACATCCTATCAAATCATAATCCAAAGAAAACTAAATTGGTATAAATTATTATGTTAAGTTAAAGAAACTAAAATTGTAATCTAGCCAACCAATTTTGGATCAGGGATGGCAATTCTTCAAATTTTAGAATATTGAGATTTGTTCTAAAATATAAATACATTGAGAATTATGATTATTTTATTGAAAATTGTAATTATGAAATCTAAAAGTGGAAATTTAAATGAGAGTTTTATTGTTTTAGTGGAGTAAGTCATATTGGATAAATACTAATGAAACAAGGGCAATAGTTGCAATTCAGCATAGTCCCTATTTCTATCGCTAATTAATTGATTAAAGGTTGTGTCAAGTGCAGAGAAAATTCTAGACAATGAAGTCTCTTCGACCCAAAATCTCCACATAATGAAATATTTCCGCACAAAACATTTTGCACAATGAATTGTCCAACATTAAATGAAATTTGTTAATAACAAATACAAATGTGTGCATAGTTATCCCACATCATTATTATTATATAATATTGGTAATATTTTAATACTAAATAATATGTATCTTTGCGATGTTCCGCACTTTTGCATGCATTCTCTCTCCACATAGTTATTCAACATATATTATTGGTAATATTTTAATACTAAATAATCTATATCTATGTGCGGAGTTCAGAGAAAACTTTGCACAATGAAATATGTCTACACAAAACTCTCCACATAATGAAAGATCTTTGTACAAATCGTTATGCACAATGAAAGCTCTGCACACAAAGCTCTCTGCACAGCTACGTAAAGGACCTACAACCACCAATTCTTGAATCATTAGGAAGAGAAGTAGCATAATAGTGTCAGTGTCAGAGCACTCATTGATAAAATGGCCATTCACAAAAATAGCCTTTTTTCATTTTTTTTAATTATTTGTCAAGCACTCATAAATATCGAAAATAAAATATCGTCCACTAAGGGAATTATGTCCCATTAGAGGTCACTTATACATTCAAAATTAGAAATAAAATTTCCAGAAAATTAGAATATTATTTTTGAATTTAAAGGAAAATAAGAAATTAAGCCTTTTTAGAAATGAATTGGTCAACCTTAAATGAAATTTGTTAATAAAAAATACAAATGTGTACACAGTTCTCCTGCATCATAATATTGGTAATATTTTTTGTTAAATAATATGTATTTTTGCGATGTTCCGCATGCATTCTCTCTCCACATAGTTCTTCTGCATCATTACTATTATATATTATTGGCAATACTTTAATACTAAATAATTTGTATCTCTGTATTTTAATTAATTAAAGGTTGTGTGGAGTGTGAAGAAAACTCTGCACAATGAAATCCCTCCGCACAAAACTCTGTGCATAATGAAAGTTCCACACAAATCTCTCCGTATAGTGAAATTTGTCTGTACAAAGCTCTCTGCACAATGAAAGATTTTCGCAGAATGAGATCTCTCCACACAATGAAAGCTCTCTGCACAATGAATTGTCCAACATTAGATAAATTTTTTTAATAACAAATACAAGTGTGTGGCGGTGTTCCAAACTTTTGTATGCATTCTATATTTTCACAGTTCTCTCGCATCATTATTATTATATAATATTGGTAATATTTTAATACTAAATAATCTGTATCTATGTATGCCAATTATTCTGCAACAATGTTCTATACTTCCACATGGATTCTCCCTCCCTACAGGTTTCTCACACGCCTTCCGTACCAGTTTTTAAACGATTATAAGGCTTTTGACATTATCAAATGCACTAAATACAGTGTGTTATTTATCGAAGAATTAGCGTGGAAGCACGCTGGATTACTAGTAAACATTAGTGTTTATAACATATTATATTATGTAATCATTCTAATGATAACAAGTAATGTAGAAAATATTGAAAGCATTTAGTACTAGAGCATGTGAGAAAGGAAAAGTGTGTAGCATAACCATATATGCAAAAACCATGTCAAGACAGAAATGTCTACGAAGATTCGGAAACTTGGAGTGACGGATATGGTTATGTTGCAGACGATTTCACACTTAGCATTGAATAATTAATTAATTATTAGCAGTAATATTGATATCCATTCAACAAATCGATAGGAAATAACGTTATGTATCAAATGCTTAAAAACTTTTACTCTGATGCATTGTGTAATGATTGTTGGCTACAAATATATCAATAAAATTGTATCTATTGATATTATAAAATAATATTTTCATCATTTATTTAGTGAATTCAAGTATATGCAAAGGTTTTTGCATTCAGTATGCTTCATAACAAATTGAAATGATGTGCGGATCTCCTTTGTACACTTTTATTTGCATATTTCTTTTGCACAATGAAAACTTACTCCACATATTCGCAATCTACACATGTATAATGATTACTGGTTGTAAGCATATCAAGAAGAATGTATGTATCGATATTATAAAATAATATTTTTGTCATTTATTCGATTAATTGACACATAATCAGATATTATAAGTTTTTTTTCATTTATTCAGTGAATGAATACATAATCAAGATGTCATAAAATCCTAATAAAGATTTATTTCTATGATTAACAAATATATTTTCAGATATTAATGTTAGGTACTATTGAGTTCATAAGAATTTGTATTAGAGTAATAGTAAAATCATTATATGTTTAGAGATTATGCGAATTCAAGTATAGAGTAAGAAAAATTATAACGATACCTCTAGTCAAAATCATATGCCTAGATAATGTAACCAGACCTAGAGAAAATCATATTGAATATAATAAAGCATCTGCCATTATTTTTCCAAATTGCATGAATTATGGATTTTGTTCTCATTGCATGTATTCTAGTTATCACTTACTAATTTTGTTATTAATGACAAAACACGAAATGGGTGTAATGTGAGGCATAAAAATTTCATTATTAGCCTTAATTAACTTTTTATTATTTAGTAATCCACACACTAGAAAGTTTGTATGTGCAGATGGGTAATGTATATGTAAGTGTAGAAAGGAATTAATGAAGGTTTTTCCAGACATATTGCTTTCTTCACATCTACTTTGCTAGAACGGAAATTGCTTGTGGAGCAATGTTTATGCATGTTGTTGGCGGAGAATTGATGAGCATGTTGAGACCTTGGGTTTAGGCACAGGGGCCAACAAAAGTTTCAACGTAGTCTGGTGTAGCGCTGACATTTCCACCTTACTCAAAAAGAATAAGGTGTCTCACTCAAGGTGCGCTAAGACCTTTCTAAGGTAAGGGGCTGTAACTAAGTGTCAGGAGAAATTACATGGAAATAGTAATACTCAGTAAACCTAAAACCGGACTATCGGAGATACAACCATATCAGGTTAAGCATTAAAAAGTAACATGTACTATGTGGATACATTCACAACAAAAAATTTAAAAGGGAAAACAAAATCACAAAAAAAAGACTCTCATATATCCCTGCAACTTCTTCTTTCATTAGGATCAGCAGCATTACAAGAATACATTCGGATCAGAGACTCATCAACAGAGTAGAGTCTAGTGATCCAAGACAAGATAATACATAACTAGAATAGTACAAAATCCTGTGGGCTCAATAGGCTCCACGACGACATTTCGATACTCTCTTCGCTTCCCTTGTCTCCTTCTTTTCTTTATTTTCCTTCGGAATTTTTAATCTCTTCACTCGCTTGGACTGCTTCTTCTCCCTCGGTTGTTTCGCCCTTTCCCTTTTCAGTTGCTTCTATTGCTTGGTTGTGTCTGCTTCCTCGACTATCAGCGAACCTTCCAACCCAGTTACAACTGTGTGAGCCCTGATTTCTCTAGTTAATCCTCTGTAATTGCTAGCCTTTGGTGGGTCCCTTCTCCTCCTTTGGCTATCTTCTTCATGAATTCCCAATAGTCACCTTTGGTAAAAATTTGGTCATCATCAAAACATGTCAAAAATTAACCCTAAAAACAAAGGACCCAATAGGCCTCGACCACAGTCCATTGTCTTGTGCCCGAGTGAATTATTTTTTGGTGTTGTTGGTGCTTCCTGTTGTTGTGGTGCTTCTTCCTGTGTTGGTTCTCCTTGAATTGTTTCTTAAAATGAAGGATCCAACTCTGGAACGAAATCAATGGCTACATTTTTTAACCTTACGTATTCAACAAGTGTTGCCTACCATGATCCTATGAGAGCACTTGCTTGATCAATGAACTGCGTTGCAAGTTTGGTTGTTGGTTGGGCAAGGTGGGTCATAAAAAGGGTCTTCCATTGAGTTTTTTCCTCCTCACTAAGCTATTGCAGTGTCTAGAAGTGATCATGTGCAGGCAGCTTAAGGTCTTGGAGAAAACTCTTAGTCTTGCTCGATTCATCCTCAATTTTTTGGATCTGGATTTTGATGGCCTCCATGTTAGGATATTCTGACACATAGGAAATAGTTAAGTACAACTTGGTCTAGTATAGAGTTAGGTATAGAGTTAGGTAAAGTGTGTTTCTTTACTATGTACATTTTGTAACTTACAATCCGACGGTCACAATATGTAGTGATCCGACGGTTCATTCTCTCCTCGGTATTATCGACACTTGATCCGTGGCTTAACACCCGATTGGTCCATGATTTCTATTTAAAGCGCATGGAGGGTCATTTGTAGGGTAATCCATCTATGAGAGAAGCATATGTAAATTTTCATTCTTTTATTAATAAATTGCCTGAAGTGGCCACGTTGGCTCAGGCCGTGGACTGTTTCCCTCTTTGAGGGCTTTAACCACGTCAAAATACTGGTTTATTGATCTGTGATCTGTTTGTGAGCGGTGTCCTTTGGTGTTCTGTCTGAGGAACTTACCCTATAAATTCCTACATGGTATCGGAGCTATTTTAGGGCCGCGTCCGTTGGTGATCCAAATTTGAAGCCGGTAGAACTGCATCCGACAACCATTTCCTAGATCTACTGTTTCTGACTGCTTTCGGGCCGAGAGGACTACTCTGTTGTGTTGGGAGCATCTGTTCCAGTGAGGAACCCCTTTCGTTTCACGTTAAATGGTTTCCGGTAGCCCTAGCTGCGTCATTTTTAAGATCTGGAGGTATACAGTGTTTGTTTGCAGTTTACATTCATTTTTTCTCTGTTTATTTCGGATTCGGTTTATTTAGCCTTTTTTATTACTGGATCTATACCTTTCATTTCTACGTATGCTCTTTGCCCTGTGACTCTGTGCGATCTGGGCAAATCAGAAACAGAAAGGAAGGATTTTTCTCATGCGTATGCTCTTTTCCGCTGCGCCTTAGTGCGATCTCGGAAAATCAGAAACATTGAGGAAAATATTTAGTTTCCGGCTAAAGCTAACTTCGAGCCGCAAGGTTCGTTTTTTTTTTGTATGTCTGTGTTGGGTTTTGTGTTTTTTGTTTTGTAGGGAAAAAGAGCTTTCTCAAAGCAAGCACGCAACCCAAAGCATCAACCCCCCCCTCTCTCTCTCTCTCTCCCTCCCAGAAGCCGTTTACAGAACCGTTTTTTTTGAAACGACCTAATTTTTCGAGATCTTTCCATTGGTACACTTAGTTTCAGCATCTACAGCTTCAGTTTCTGTTAAAAATGGAAATTCCATGCCAAGTCATTCTTGATAGCACTAACTACTTCCAATGGTGGTCCTACATTGTGGATTTACTTAGAAGTAAAGGTCTTTACAGAATAGCCACAGGCCAAGAGACCAAACCGAAAGATGAAGATAAGGCAGCTAAATGGGAAAATAGGCAAGACCAAGCACGTGGGTTGATAGGGATGTCTATTTCTCCAGATCTTAGATTCCATATTGCAGAACTTGATACTCCTGATGAAGCACTGCAACAAATTACTAAAGTTTTTGGAATTAAAAATGAACTTAAAGCCCATCAACTTGAAAATGAATTGCTTACATTGGACCCCAATAATTTTTCTTGCATTGAAGATTTTTTGTCCAAGTTCAAGACCCTTAGACTTCTCTTGGAAGGTGTTAAGGTTAAGAAAGATGATAGTAGCCTTATCTACTCCATTCTTACTAAGTTGGGACCAGCCTATTCTGTGTTTGTTTCCACCTTCCATTCTACAAGAGAAGCCTTCATTTCTCAAGGACAAACCTACAAGTCCCCTTCCTTTGATTCCTTTTGTGATTCTTTAATAAGAGAACAAGAAAAACTCTTACACCTTGGTCTTCTTCATCTTGGAAACTCTTCTAAGAAAGCGTTAGCCACCCAGCAGCAACCAAATCCAAAGAATCCTAAGAAGTTTTATCCTAAAAAGAATGGTCCTAAACCAAACAAGGGTCCTAAGCAATTTCAGCCTCAAAATGAAAAATCATTTCAACAAAATGATAAGACAAATAAAAACAAAGGGAAGAAGACTGATAGACATTGCAACTTTTGTAATCGAGATGGCCACTTAGAATCCAAATGCTTTAAGAAGATGGAAGCCTTGGAAGCAGCAATGAAGAAGCATAACATCCATTTGGAGCAATCTTCAACTTCAACTTCATCTTCAGGAATGGCACTTTTTGCATGTGGTTGTCAAGCATCTCGGTCCGGCTATGCACTAAATGTATCTTCTTCTTCTCATTCTCATGAGTGGCTCATTGATTCTGGAGCTTCTTATCACATGGCCAAAAACAAAGCCATGTTTTCTTCTTTAAATGATTGTAACACCAAAAATATATATGTTGGTGATGATAGATCTCTTAGTGTTGTAGGGACTGGAACTGTTCATCTAGACAATGGTCAGTTTAATGATGTATTATGTGTTCCAACCCTATCCTGCAACCTTCTATCTGTATATCAGATAACCCATTCAGGTGAAGGTAAAATTGTTGAATTTTCACCTCACGATGTTGTAATTAAGGACCTAAGAGATCCTAGACAGATTTTAGCTACTGGCATTGCTGATGATTCTACAAGGTTGTATAAGTTTCACAACTTTGGGTCATCAAATCTTCCCTCAGTATTTGTTGCTCATAATGATGAAGTGAGCAAACTTTGTCATGAGCGATTTGGTCACTTAAACTATCGCTCTCTTCAGAATCTATGTAAAGAAAATATGGTGACAGGTATTCCAATGGTATCTTGCAGAGATGGTGTTTGTTCCGGATGTGTACTCGGAAAACATCATCGGGACAGTTTTGAAAAACGTGCCTCTTGGCATGCCTCAGCCCCTTTACAGCTCGTGCATAGTGATTTATGTGGTCCACTTCCAGTTGCTTCATTCTTTGGCTACAAGTATTTCTTAACTTTCATTGATGATTTCTCCAGACGCACTTGGGTATACTTCTTAAAACTCAAGAGTGAAGTATTTAACATGTTCTTGGCCTTTAAGGCCTTTGTTGAAAAACAATCTGGACATCAAATTCTTAAGCTAAGATCTGATAATGGCGGAGAATATGTTAAAAACACATTCATCAACTTTTGCACTGAGAATGGAATTCAAATGCAACATACTGTTCCATATACTCCACAACAAAATGGTGTAGCTGAAAGGAAGAATCGCACCTTAAAGGAAATGGCTAATTGTATGCTTCAATCTAAAGGACTTAGTCTTAATTATTGGGTAGAAGCAATTAACTGTGCAAATTACATAATAAATCACACTCCTACTAAGGTTTTAAAGAATATCACTCCAGAAGAAGCATGGAGCTCAAACAAACCAGATGTAAGTCACTTTCGTGTTTTTGGAAGTGAAGCATGGGCCCATATTCCAGATGAGAAACATAAATCTTTAGAACCAAAGAGTGAAAAATGTATTTTTGTTGGATATTCTGAAGATGTCAAAGGATATAGAATTATTCCACTTAAGTCCAAAAATGTTATTATTAGAAGAGATGTAAAGTTTGCTGAAAATATATCGGCCTGCGAGCCTAGTTCGGCGGATGTGCCACCTCTCCCTATCTCTTCTACTTTTGAAAACATTTCTTCTTCAGATGATGAAAGCGAGGATGAAAATCCTCCCCCACCTTCTCAGGATCCTCCTTCAGCTCCTCAGCTTCCAAAATGGGTCCGGGCTACTCGGGATGTAGCAGGTGATCTTGCCGGTGATCCTACAGATCAACGACGTACACGTTCTCAGTTCGAGAGAGCCTCTTCTTTACTGGCTCAAGCTTCAATGAATTATGATCCTGAAACCTTTGCAGAAGCTTCAGGCCATCCAGATTGGGAAGCAGCTATGAATGAAGAATATCATTCATTATTGGCAAATTATACATGGGATCTTGTTCCTCTACCAAAGGGACGAAAACTTGTTAGATGCAAATGGGTTTACAAAACCAAGTATGGACCAGATGGGAAAGTTGATAAACATAAAGCTCGTCTTGTTGCTAAGGTTTTTTCACAAGTTGAAGGCATTGACTATACTGAAACCTTCTCCCCTGTTGCCAAAATGAACTCTATCCGCCTTGTTCTTTCCCTTGCTGCCTCTTTCAAATGGGAAGTCCATCAGATGGATGTTAAATCCGCCTTCTTACATGGGGACTTGCATGAAGAAATCTATATGGAACAACCTATTGGCTTTATACAAATAGACTCCAGCCTTGTATGTTGGCTTAAGAAATCCCTTTATGGTCTCAAGCAAGCTCCTCGAGCTTGGTATGCCAAAATGGATAACTTTCTTTTAGAATCTGGCTTCTCTAGGTGTCATTCTGACAATACTGTCTACACCAAGAAAGTGGGCAAGTCTCTTATCATTCTTGTTCTTTATGTTGATGATCTTATCCTAACTGGTAGTGATCCCAACCTTATAAACCATGTGAAGTCTAGCCTTAAAAGGAAGTTTGAAATGACAGACTTAAGACACTTACATTATTTTCTCGGTCTTCAAGTCTTGCAATCCAAGGAAGGTATTTCCCTTTCTCAGTCCAAGTATGCCTGTGATATTCTACACCATTTTCACATGGAAGACTGTAAGCCAGCCCCTTCTCCCTTTCAGTCTGGAGTCAAACTTTCAGTCACTTGTACTTCTCCTGAAGTTGATGCTACCTTATACCGTCAACTTGTAGGAAAACTTTTGTATCTAACCCATACTCGTCCTGACCTTTCCTTTGCTGTTGGCCTTGTTGCTCAATTTATGCAAAACCCACGTGAAAGTCATTGGAAAGCAACTAAAAGAATACTTCGTTATGTTCGAGGTACAGTTCAGTTTGGGATTCATTACAGTGCCGAAGCAGCTCCTCTATTGGTTGGTTTCACTGATTCTGATTGGGTTGGTGACCCTGATGATCGGAAGTCTACTGCAGGTTATGTGTTCACTCTTGGTTCAGGACCTATTACATGGGCTTGCAAGAAACAAGGTGCCATTTATCTTTCTTCAGCAGAAGCAGAATATCGTGGTGCCGTAGAAGCTAGTAAGGAAGCCTTGTGGCTTCGTCAGATCCTGTCAGAGTTTGGCTTTCATCAGCAGCATCCAACTACACTTTGGTGTGATAATCAAAGTGCCATTCAGCTATGCAAAGATCCAGTCCAACATCAGTGCAACAAACACATTGAACTACACATGCACTTCATCAGAAAGCTCATTCACGACCATGTTCTTGAAGTGCAATATTGTTCAACAGATGATCAAGTTGCAAACATCTTTACAAAGGCTCTCACAGAGGCAAAGTTCACTAAACTTCGATTTATGGTTGGAGTTCAGGAAGTTGTCACTAAGGGGGGATAGGCTCTAGTGCCTCCTTCCTTCTCCTATTGTGTCATATTTGTAAATCCTTCAATCCTATCCCAAGTTGTTCTTAAGGGGGGATGTTAGGATATTCCGACACATAGGAAATAGTTAAGTACAACTTGGTCTAGTATAGAGTTAGGTAAAGTGTGTTTCTTTACTATGTACATTTTGTAGCTTACAATCTGACAGTCACGATATGTAGTGATCCGACGGTTCATTCTCTCCTCGGTATTACCGACACTTGATCCGTGGCTTAACACCCGATTGGTCCATGATTTCTATTTAAAGCGCATGGAGGGTCATTTGTAGGGTAATCCGTCTATGAGAGAAGCATATGTAAATTTTCATTCTTTTATTAATAAATTGCCTGAAGTGGCCGCGTTGGCTCAGGCCGTGGACTGTTTCCCTCTTTGAGGGTTTTAACCACGTCAAAATACTGGTGTATTGATCTGTGATCTGTTTGTGAGCGGTGTCCTTTGGTGTTCTGGCTGAGGAACTTACCCTGTAAATTCCTACAATCCACCTAGGTTAGGAAATCCTTTCGCTAGGTTTTGTCTCTGGTAGCCATGGCTTGGTTGAATAAATGATTAACTTGGTGGCGTAGAGAGTAAATCAGTTGATTTTTCTTTGCCAGAAATCCTAACAATTTGCGAACTTGTGTTAAGAGTCCTTAAGCTTCATCCATAGCTTGAATGTGAGAGGCTTTCAAACAAGTCAATTTTGTGATTTTCTGTTCAATCATGATGGTATACTAGAAATAAGGATTTGGTAGTGCCCTTTGAGTGGCATAAATACTTTATTTGAGCTCTCTATTTGTCGAGACGAGTTCGGTGTAGGCTTATTTGATGTGATGGTAGCATTCGACTATAGTGCAGGTCGAAAAAGCTTCCAGCGCATCTGTGACTATCTCAACAATCAAGGGCCATAGATCCTAGAAATTTGCAATTATTTGGTTTAATTGGTTCTATAGAGTTTTCTTCTACTGAGGAATGTGATCTCGTTCTATAGTAAGGGAAAGAATTTGTTGTTGTTGATGCTCATGTTCAGCTTCCAGAGTGTTGTGCAATGCCTCCACTCGGCATGCAACTATGATCTGATTAGGAATATTAATTTTGTTGTGCTAAGATCCTCCTCAGAATATAAGCAAAATGTTATTCATGTGCTTAAGGATTCATGAGTTTATTGCAAGTGAAAATGATTTTTATGTTAATTTTATGAGCAATTTAACATAAATTAGAAATTGAACATCAGCATATAAATGAACAAAACATCACCAATAACACATCACAACAGGAAGATGATGAAGGAGTTCACCCCTCTTGGGCTACGTCTCCTTGGTCCAGCTTCCAATGGCTTGGGCCTCTCTATTATGCTCAAATGTGTAAAAAGTTATGTTTACAATGCTTAAATGCTTTTGTAACCTACTCCAATGAGTCCATAATGTCCAAAAATGGCTACCTAGCCTCTTTCTGCACCCAATTTGGTCAAAAATTGGAGAAGTTATGACCTATCCTATTTTCTCCACTATTCGCTCCACAAATTGCCCAAAATCCGGCACGAACCCTCATTTTCGCCTATATTTCCACTAACGGGCCACCAAATCCACCGAAATCCGGGTAATTTGTCAGACAGATAATTTGGTCACCAAGGCCTAAAAATCAGGAGATTAGGTCATATGGGGACCATGCACCCAGGGGCTAGCCCCCGTCGCTAGCCCCTTTTCCTCTGGTGGTCGGATAACCCTTGGCAGTTAGGCATAAATGCTGGCGGCTAACGAAGTGGTTCTCACATGGGCGGTTAAGTCTGCCCCAACCTCCAAACTATGCGACATAACTCTTTAAATATAATCTGCGGTCTATGTATGTTAAGAACTACTGTGTGGTGCATTGGAAATGGGCTCTGTTGTATGTTGGGAGGTCGCGGGTTTGACCCCTGCTGCCTCCACCCAAACTATAGAAATGTTTTTGGTGGCCTCCTGGGCTACCGCGTGGCGGCCTACGGGTGGGCCACGTGTCAGTTCATGGTTAGCCATCATTCCAACCAATAAGAACCACTAAAATCCGACTAGTCAGAATGTGCCACTTGGAATGATTTCATTAGATGAGGAGCCCTTTGACCAAGTCAACGTCCACATTACTTGCCCATTCAGTGCCATGTCAACAGTATGGACTGCTGACTGGGCTATCCTTTTTTTTGAAAATTCACATGTTTGGGAAAGTGAATAGAACTTGTTTCTGGAGTCATACAGAGTTTGTTTAGCGTGAAATGATTTGTGTCGGATTCAGGATGGTGAGCACTAGGCAGTCGTATAGGTTCCACACCAATCTGACAACTTAGAAATTTGAGCCTTTTTTTTGAGCACTTGATCATTCCTCCCCACTAGAATCCTTTTGGACCCCAAAATATCACTTTCAATTGTCTAGCAGGTGAGGGTATAGTTCCCTCACCTTTCCAATCTCGATCCATTCATCACTGACTTGGAACTTGTGATATACACGATGCTTGTCATGCCTTTCTTTGTACTTGCGTTTGCTCTTTTCAAGCTGATCTTGCATTGTTTGATGTACCATTTGGAGTTGTTCAATGAAATCTTTGGCTTTGTCCATTTTAGTGTCAATAGAAACATCCATCTTACCAAGATGATACAATACATAATGATGCAAATGGTAAACAAATTCCTCCACTTGATTCCTTTGACTTAAGCTTGAGTGTACATCTTGAAAGTTTGTATTTTTCTGAACTTAACTTTCATGCAAAGCAAAATGATGTTTGAGGAAATTAGTTATACAAACTATAGGCCTAGAAAGTACATCAAAAAACTTATTGCTTATACCTTTCTTATACCTTTTTACCAAGTAGAATAGTAGAATAAAACCCATCCAATGAAAGTGCATTTGTCGCTGCAACTTAGACACTGCACCATTGTAAATTTATGAATGAAATTAAATGGGCTTGCCACATTGCATAAAGACTGCGCCCATGGCATAGTCACATACATCAACCTGAAACTCAAATGAATTTTTCAAGTTTAGAAGAACAAGTATAAAGGCTGAACTGATCTTTTGTTTCAAAGCATCAAATGCCTCTTATTGTTTGCCTCCCCACTGGAAGACCTTTTGCACAACTTCCAAAGAATGAAAATGAGATACAATAGAAGAAAAATTAACAAAATCTTTCCTCCAACATTAGGTTTCTCCCAAAAAACCTCTTATCCAAATGACTATCTTGAGCATTGACCAATCCATAATGGCATCAATCTTGGAGAGGTCTAACTTCAACTCACCTTCTCTAATATCATTTTCCAAGTACATCAAAGAAGCTTTATCCAAAATATACTTTGACATATTCAATAACAAATGTTCTTGACATACGACATCAAGTAATTTTTTCTCATACATGTTATGTTCATAATGAAATTCTTTGAAAATGAAAATTTCATTCAAGTAGAGTATGATGTCTAGAAATGGCTTCAATACATCTTTCTTCATATGCATGAAAGTAGTAGGAGCATGGAAAAGACCAAAAAGCATAACAAGCCATTCAAACAAACCTTGCTTGGTTTTGAATGTCATCTTCCATATGTCTCCTTCGACAAATCTACTTTGATGATAGCCACTTCTTGAATCCCATTTAATGAAATGCTCTCCATTCTTCTTGGACACCAAAACAATAGGTGCACCACATGGTGAAGGAGATGGTTGGATGATCCTTTTGTTCAACAACCCATGGATTTTCTTTGTTATTTTTGCACTTTCCCTTCTTGACATCCGGTGCATGTCAATGTTAAGAAGAAGACATTTTTGCTGCAATGGTATTTCATGTTGGATTCTCCTCTTGGAAGGAAATCCCTTTGCTTTCTGAAACACCTCATCATCATGGTTAACAACATCAACCAAATCAGTTTTCAATTTTGAATTACAACCATCAAACGCTTCATAATCAACATCAACATTGGGTTTGATCATAAGAAGCACTAAATTCTTGCTTGAATTCACTAGTCTTTTCATTTGCCCATCATTAATTAATGAAAGATTTAATTTCTTTTGAGAGCTCTCAAAATATACTCCACACCATCCTTTAACAAGTGGTACTTGTTTTCATGATGATAGAAGATTTATTTTCTATCATAGATGTAAGTACTGCCCAAAACAGAAACGGTGACAACTTAGCAGCAAAGGCAGGATGGGTAACTGGGCACCCATAACCTCACCGAAAAAGGAGCACGGTTAGGGTTAGGGTTTCTCTATCTACAGCTACGAGTGCCTACTCACTTGTTGAACCTTTGTTGTCGTCCTCACCATTACGGTTGTTTTCTTGTTGGTTTCACTGTCACCTGTTGCCCCTCGCTGTCGTCGGATTCATTACAGGATGTCAAACATGGAGCTTGAGGAGGTGGACTACTCCGTCGACCCTGACCCCTATGCTACCATCTAGTCAAACCCTAAACCTACGTCGAAATATACGATTTCTCGGTCACAAGGTCCGTCTTGTTCGCACACTCCCGTTGACCCACCCTCCATGTCTTTACCTAGTCCTTCAACATTTTGCCTCCCTTTTGCTGCTCTCTCCATTGACTCCCTGGATCTCAACTTCTCGCCTCTCTCACCGGAAACCCTCCACTTTCTCACCTCTTGCACTCTGTAATCTCCCCCTTTTGACCCTTCACCTTCTGGAAATTTGGATCTTCCGCCTTCCTTTGAGTTTCCCTCCTCTACAGGATTTGACTCGGAGACCAGAATAAACCCCTCACTGGCCACTCCACTTGCCCCTTCAGTTGCAGCTTCGGGTTCCACATCTTCCCCCTTCGACTATTTTGAAACCCCAGTTATCAAAGTCTGGCACTCCACTCCCCTGTCGCATTAGGAGCACCAGGGCTCTCAGGATCCTTTGAAGGACCATCCCATAGTACCTCGCACCAGGGAACAAAAGCTCAAGTGTGTGAAGGCCACGAGCAAGGACCTGCTTCTAAAATTTAGGGAAGGGGTAACCATGGGAGAAGTGGTAGACATGGCAGGTAGGATTCTTGTTGGAAGAGTTCGAGGCCGTGCCTATTCAGCCGAGAGACTCAGGCTCTGGGTCAAAGAGATTTGGGGGAACATCTTCAAGGAACTCCCAGAAGTGCAAACATTGGCTCAAGATTGGTTCGCGCTTTACTTTCAACAGGAGGAATATACAAATTTGGCACTTACCAGATATTGGCATATTGAGATGGCTCTGGTCATGCTTAAGCGCTAGAGTCCACTGTTTGATCCAGAATGGGAACAAATTGGAGCCGAACCACTTTGGGTTAGGTTGCCTGGTCTCCCCCTACATTTTTGGTCTGAAGATATTTTCATTTGCATTGGCAATGCTCTCGGCACCTATCTAGACTATGACAAGACATACATCTGCTCGGGAAATCGGTCATTGGCCCGTATACTAGTTTACTTGGATACTAGAGAAGGGTTGGAGGAAAAAATCACCCTGCAGTGGAAGAATTTCACCAGGATTCAAATCTTGGACTATGAAGGAGTGCCATTCAGATGCCATAGGTGCCATAAGGTCGGGCACCTCTACAAGGAATGTCCATTGGTTTGCAAGACTGCTTCACCATCCAAAGAAGCAACGGAAGGAAGGCAAGGGATGCCACATTAGATCTTGGTCTAAATCCTGAAGAAAATGCTCCCCTAACAAATAAAGGTGTTGTGAATAAGGTTCCTTCCTCGAGTGCCCCCCGCCCTCCTTCCCCACTAATGACCAGATCAAGGGTTGCAGTTGCGGCATCGTGATCATCAGGTACTCCTTCTATCCCTTGCTCTACATATTTTTTTTCTCTTTTAAGTTCTACACTGCATTTTCACTCTGCATATGCATCTTTACCAGATTATATCCCTGCCATACCCTGCTCCCTGGATCCCCATCTTCCGGTTATCTCCACTACTCCACCCACCATCCCGAACCTGGATCGTTCTCCCTCTCATTTTGAGCCATCAACCATCTCCGGTCACTCTCATCCTTATAATCTTCGCCCTCGCACTTCTCAACCATCTAAGACCTTTGGGAACTCTGGGTTGGGCCTGATATCCCCTTCCTGCTCCTCCATGGTCCCCAGAGGGCGGAAATCCCTCATATCAAAGGCCATTAAGCAAGCTGGGGTGGATGTAGCTTTCGGTAGACAATCTACTCTCGACTGGGTACTTAGAGCACAACCTACCCACCCTCAGTCTCCCCCATGAAGTGGCTCTCCTTCAACTGCAAAGATCTGGCTAGCCCTCCTAAAAAACTAGCCCTCAGACGCTTATTTGAATCTGAGTTGGTGGATATTATCTTTCTACAAGAAACACTTGGGTTAGTTGATCATATTATACTTGTGCTACATTCGATTAAACCGGTATGGCATTTCCAAGCTCTTGATGTCATGGGGCGATCGGGTGGGCTAGCCCTGGGTATAAATCCCTGCACAATACACCTTAAGGCCTCCTAGTGTGGGGTTGGCTTCATTGGTATGGACATCTTTTCCTCGGAACTGGGCATGGACCTCAAGATTGTCAATGTATATGGCCCTTGTCACAACAGAGAGGCATTTTGGAATCATCTCCTAAGTCTTTCCATCATCAACTCTAATTAGACCATTTTGGGAGGTGACTTGAATTTCTCCATTGGATACGGGGAATCATGGGGAAGTAATGCACAGGTGGATCCCTTATCTGAAAATATGGAATAACTCCTTGAACAACATCACTGGATTGACATCCCTATGGTTAAACCTCATCCCACTTGGCGCAACCGAAGAATCGGGGATGCTTCCCTGGCTAGGTGTTTGGATCGCTTCCTCATTAAGGATCCCCTGGTGAGAATACTATCCTTGTACAGACAATGGGTCGGTTGTGGAGATATATCAGACCTCTCCCCCATCTTCATGGAACTCTCCGGTCTTGTCTGGAAGCCATAAGCCCCTTTAAATTCAACTCCACCTGGCTAAAGGATCCCTCATACATTCACCTGGTTAACAGTTATTGGCTATCTCATCCACCATCCTCGGGGAGAACCTTGGCGAAGGGCTTCTATGACAACCTACTTGAAATCAAGCGATTATCTATTGATTGGGCCAAAGAAAAACGAGACCGGGATGAACAGACCCTCAGGTCTATTGAGCTTAATCTAGCCAATCTATTGGATGAACAGGGCCGGGGATTCACATCTGAAGCTACAAAGACCCACCTCATCGAATTGGAGGCTCAGCGATCTAAGATTCTAAAAGAGAGGGAAGAAACCTGGCACCTCCGGAGTCAGGCTATTTGGTTACAAGCCGGTGATGAGAATACAAAATTCTTCCACAACTATGCAAAGGGAAGGAAAGTCTGCAACACTATCTGGCACATGCCCATGGAGGATGGTAGTCTTGCAACTTCTTTTAATCAGCTGGCTCATCTGGGAAACACACACTTCCAAAATATGTTTAAGCCCCATCCTGGTGCCACCCTTACTGATATCATTCGAATAGTGGGACATTTTCCCCGGTTTGTTGACCCGGATGAAGCTAAGGAGCTCACCTCCCCAGTTACAATGGGTGAATTGGAAAGTAACTTAAAATGGTTCAAAAAAGACAAGAGCCCAGGACCTGATGGTTGGTCTATTGAGTTTTATCTAGCTTTTCATGAAACTATTGGTCAGGATCTACTAAAGGTGGTGGAAGAATGCATGACATCTGGGCATATGTACGAGGCTATTAACTCCACTTTCATTGCCCTTATTCCCAAATCAGACTCCCCTTCGTCTTTCAATGACTTCAGGCCTATATCTCTTTGTAATTGTCTCTACAAGATCATTGCCAAGATCATAGCCAACCGCCTCAAACCTATTCTCTCCTGTCACATATCCCCTGAACAATTCACTTTCCTTCATAACAGACAGATCCATGAGGCTATAGGCTCTGCGCAGGAAGCCCTTCATTCCATGAAATCTAAAAAACTCAAGGGGGAAATTCTCAAAATTGATCTAGAAAAAGCCTTTGACCGGGTAAGTTGGATCTATCTCAAAATGATTCTCACCCACCTGGGTTTCCCCCCTCCCTTCATTGATTGGGTTATGTGTTGCATCACCACAGCCTCCTTTAGTGTCCTGATCAATGGCTCTGCATCTTACTTTTTTCATGCTGAATGAGGGCTGTGCCAAGGATTCCCACTCTCCCCTCTCCTCTTTCTGATTGTTATGGAAGGCCTCAGTAGGCTCATTGCTTCTGCAAAGAATGATGGGCATTTTCGGGGTCTCAAAATAACTGATCAATGCATACTCACCCATCTACTCTTCGTAGATGATGTACTCATCTTCCTTGACAGAGGCATTCAGGATATTACTACCTTTTCAGATATCCTTCTACTCTTTGCAAAGGCCACATGTATGGAAGCAAATCATTTGAAATCCACTATTACTCTATCTGAATGTTCTCCCCATGAGGCTAGGGTGGCAATGCAAAAATTTCCTTTTCAGAGCCATCACCTCGAGGATGGACTCAAATACTTGGGCTTCTGGATCAAGCCTCATAGCTACAAAATTTTTGACTAGATTTGGCTCGTGGTCAAGATCGAAAAATGATTACTCAACTGGAATCATAGATTCCTCTCTAGGGCAGGATGATTAGTGCTCATCAAATCTATCCTGGAAGCTACACCTGTTTACTGGATGTCGCTGGCTTGGATTCCTAAAGGAATCCTTTCCCGGATTCAAAGGATTTGCTGCAGATTCCTTTGGAATGGCTATAAGGAGGGTCAACCCTTTGCATGGGTGGGATGGAATCATATTGCTATACCAAAGAAATGGGGTGGTTGGGGTCTAAAGGATTTATCCTCCTTTGCACATGCACTGGTTACTAAGCTGGGTTGGAATATTCTCACCTCCCATAGCCTCTGGACTGAGGTTATCTTTTATAAATATATCTGGCCTCATCAGCTAATGGATTGGATATGTATGCCCACTTGGCAGAGAACTGGGATTTCAATGGTTTGGCGAGTGATCCTACACATGTTGCCTACTATCATAAATGGATTAGCATGGAGAATTAATGATGGCTCATCTGTTCGCATTGGTTTATATCCCTGGTCGGGCTGTGGGAATATGTTTCGATTACCCTCAGACTTAATACAATTTCTCAATAACAGGAACATTTCTGTAATTTCTCATGTTGCGGATATGGAGAATAGAACTATCTTTAATCAAGCATGGTTCTTTGCAGAGCAATTAGACATCCCCGCGCACTGGCAATATGACTGGGAGGCTTATACCGCAACCCTTAATGAATCTCACGTCCGTATAAAAGAAGGGGTTGATGATCTCCTTTGGACCCCAACAGAACACGGTACATACTCCCCAAAGGCGAGCTATCCCATTATTCACATCAGGCACAGACCGCTTGTTCTCAAGGATTGGTGGATTAAGATATGGAAGCTCAAAGCGCCTCTGAGAACGAAGCTCTTCATGTGGAATGTCATTCGAAATAAGACACTTATTGGCTGCAACTTAATGCAACGATCTTTCTTTGGCCCTACCTGGTGTGTTCTCTGTCAGCAGACAGAGGAATCCAACGACCATCTTTTCCTATCCTGCTCGTTGGTAACTCGTCTTTGGAATCAAGTCTTGGACGCGCTAGCCCTTACTAACAGATGGTATGGACATAATGTATCAAATTCTCGGGACATTTGGCGAGCTACAAACCGAAACACTAAAGTGAGTTGTATACCACTCCTCATCTGCTGGTCTATTTGGTTGACAAGGAATGGGATCATCTTCAGGGAAAAAGTGGCTCGATGGTCGTCCATCATCACAAAAATTATTACAGCATATCATGAAATCCCCGATGAAGATAATACACCTGTAGGTCATCTTATCTCACCCGAAACTATTGATCAATCTATTCCCTGGGCCTACTTTGATGGTGCGGCACAAGCACAGGGATGTGGAGGGGGAATCCTACTTCATAAAACTGAAAACCATCATTACAAAATACAAATGGGTTTAGGCTTGGGAACAAACAACTTTGTTGAACTGATCTCTCTCAGACATCTTCTTCATTTTGCATTGGCCCATGCATGCTATCATTTACAAATTTTTGGTGACTCAAAAATCATCATCAATTGGTTCAATAACATTTCTACTTGTCATGTGCACACTCTCAGGAACATATTGGATGATATCATGATATTAAAAGCACAGTTTAATTATGTTTCATGTCAACACATTTACAGGGAATGTAACATGGCTACTGACCAACTTTCCAAGGAGGCTGCGGCACACCCCAGAGGCCTATGGTTAATTCAAGAGCAGATTGGAGATGATCACTACCAGTACTATCATCGGCCATATATTGACAGAGCATATCTGAGGGCAGACAGGCCCTAAATTATTTTGCAATTTTTAGCAGTGATTATAACAGCTACTTGTTGATGTATTGTATATATTTTCTTTCGTGCCTTTGACTTATCAGTATACCCTGCGTGGTAAATTATGTACATATCTATATATTTTGCATGGCTACGGCCAATAGTTTTTGATATTTACTTGAAGGCTATGGCCAACAGACTGCATATGCCTATGACATCTACTATATGTAATTTTTCAAAATAATGAAAAGTTATGATTTTTCCTCTGGGAAAAAAAAGTACAGCCCAAAACAATTTCTAATATATCAAGCAGTACAACATCTAATTCAACTTTGTCAATGAATTTTGTTGTGATTGCAAACCAAAGAATACATTTTCTTGTAACCTGTAAGTTGTGTCCTTGCATATCCAACCCAATGGATATGGCTTGGGATGTAAAATGGTTTCAAGGTTAAGTTTCTTGACTAAGTCATCAGATATCAAGTTGGCTTGAGACCCACTATCAAAAAGTGTGTCGATTTTTGTATGTTTCGAGATTACCCTCACATAAAATAATTCAATCGTATTAGTATGACAATTTGATATACTAGTGCTAGCAATGGATTCTTTTCCTTTTATATCCATGCATATCATTTTAGTCTCATCACCCGAATCGGATCCCAAATCCTCTTGAATGACAACAACTATCTTTTCTTTTCCTTTATTGTTGAATTTCTTTGGTTTCATCTCGGGATGAAGCTTCCAACAATTAGCTTCATCTTGACCCTCTTTGGAACAATTTTTACATATTTTTTTCTCTCCCTCCTTTTTAATGGATGCATTTTTCTTTCCTTTGAAACCATTTTCTTTTTCTTTACCCTTAAATGACTTTTTACTACCCTCTTTTGGAGTGTTTTTCCCTCTTGCCTCAAGATGAGTGGCTTGCACACACACATCATCTAAATTATTGGGATTAAACATTAATATAGTATGCCTAAGGTAACTGTGTAAACCCCCTATGTACTTCAACGACGTGTCTTGTGATTACAAATCTACACCTAACATTAGAGACCTTTTTCTGAATTCTTGGGTGTAATCTTACACATTTTGACCTTTAAGTTGTCTAAAGTTCTGCCAATTCATGATGGCATTCTACATATAATCTAGAGTGTAGAATTGTATTTTAATTGCAACAATGAAATTAGACCAAGAAATTGAGATCTTACCGTGTTTTTTTATCTCCTCTTGCATCTTTGTTTCCCACCATACTAGTGTTGCACCCTCCATTCTCAAGGAAGCTAACTAAATCTTTATGTCATTCTCTTGAAGGTTTTGAATTCTATAATAAACCTCCAACTAACAAATCCAATTATCAAGCTTATTTGCATTCACTTCACCATTATACATGGGAAGATCAAATTTAATATCAAGTTTTAATAAGGGTGATTTACCAATTCCTTTTGAGGTATGTTGATGAGTATGAGTAAGGTTTGTGTTAGCGGAAGAGGGTGAAGATGCATGTGAAGAAGAAGATGGTGGAGAGGGTGGAGCTTCACCTCCATTTCCATTACCTCCTCCTGAAGAACCTTCTCCTTTGGGGGGTTTGGAGCTTTCACCCTGCAGCCTGGTATTCCTCTCTTCATAGAGGACCTTCACCATCTCTATCTTATCAAAGAAATAATTCATGAAGACCTTCTCATCTTTTGTCATATTTGTAGGTTCTCCTTCATGAGACATGGTCAATGGAGCCTCAACTGCAACTTGAGGATGAACTGGTGTTGGTGATTGTGGCAACCTTTCCCTCCTTCCCCTTGACCCAACCTCAGGGCTTTCAACCAGCTTCCCTTCTCCACTTTTGAGTTTTAACCTTGTAAGCATGACATAAACTTGCAAACTAATAAATCCTTCTCACACAAAGCAAACCTAGTTTCTCTCATACCAAAAATGATCTGATTAGGAATATTAGTTTTGTTGTGCTAATATCCTCCTCATAATATAAACAAAATGCTATTCATGTGCTTAAGGATTCATGAGTTTATTGCAAGTGAAAATGAGTTTTATGTTAATTTTATGAGAAATTTTAACATAAATTAGAAACTAAACAACATCATATAAATGTATAGAACATCACCAATAACACATCATAATAGGAACACGATGAAGGAGTTCAACCCTCCTAGGCTACGTCTCCTTGGTCCAACTTCCATTGGCTTTGGTCTCTTTATTATGCTCAAATGTGTAAAAATATGTGTTTACAATGCTCAAATGCTTCTATAACCTGCTCCAATGAGTCCAGAATGTCCAAAAATTGCTACCTAGCCTCTTTATGCACCCAATTTGGTCGAAAACTGGAGAAGCTACGACCTCTCCTAGTTTCTCCATTTTTTGCTCCACAAATTGCCCAAAATTCGGCACCAAACCCTCATTTTCGCTTAGATTTCTGTAAACGGGCCACCAAATTCGCAGAAATCTGGGCAGATTTTTCAGACGGATAATTTGGCCGCTGAGGGCTAAAAATCAAGAGATTGGGTCATGTGGGGGCCAGGCGCCTAGGGGCTATCACCCGATGCTGGCCCCTTTTCCTCCGACGGTCGGATAACCCTTGGCGGTTAGGCATAAATGCTGGCGGCTAATGAAGTGGTGTTCACATGGGCAGTTAAGTTCACACCAACCTCCAAACTATGCGACATAACTCTTTAAATATAATATGCAGTCTGTGTATGTTAAGAACTACCGTGTGGTGCATTGGCAATGGGCTTTGTTGTATGTTGGGAGGTCGCGGGTTCGACCCCCACTGCCTTCGTTCGGACTATAGAAATGTTTTTGGTGGCCTCTTGGGCTGCCACATGGCAGCCTCCGGTTGGGCCACATGTCAGCTTGTGGTTGGCCATCATTCCAACTAATAAGAACCACTAAAATTTGACTAGTTAGAATGTGCCACTTGGCACGATTTCACTAGCCGAGGATCCCTTTGACCAAGTCAACATCCACATCACTTGCCCAGTTAGTGCCACGTATGTAGTACGGACTATTGACTAGGTTGTCCTTTTTTTTTTGAAAATTCACCTATTTGGGAAAGTGAAAAGAAATTGTTTCTGGAGTCATACGGAGTCCGTTTCGTGGAGAATGAGTTGCGCTAGATTCAGGATGACGAGCACTACGCGGTCGTCTAGGTTCCACACCAATCCGACAACTTTGAAATCTGATCTTGTTTTAGCACCTAATCAAGCTAGTTGAATGAAATTAATTAATTGAGAGGATGACCAACACTATTGGTCATCAGGGGTCATAGTAGTGGGTTTGGGGAACTGAATCTATAATGGTTGGCCGTTGGAAATTTATTTCTCAGACTGCCCTTAGGCTGAGGTTTCGCGCTACGAGGGCTTGGCAGTGTGAGGGCTAAAATTATCTAGGGTGGAGTGCAGTGGTGGTGAGGAGATAGCGGGGTCTACAGGTAGGAACAATGTGCTTATGGGTTCAGTGTTCGAGCTCTCAATGTCGATGAGTTGATGAGTTCACGTTAATGTGCTTGGTGCCAGGAGTAAAGATAACAGGGACATAGAAACAGATTCTGCAATTGTGGGGTGGGCTACAAGTGCCTCATTAGTAGTGTCCCTAATGGATTGGATTACGCATTAGATCTCCATTTCTCTTTCTGCACTAAGGGGATTTTTGGATGGAGGTATGTCTGAAATAGTGGCTGAGGTGGAGGTTCTTCGCGGTGATGGATTGTGCAACCTTGGGGATACAATGGAAGTGGAGGGTGGATGCTCTTCAGTGATGGGCATGTTAGTGTGGGATTGGGATTCCTTTTCAGTAAGATAAACAACTTGAGCAAAGGTTGTTTTAATAATTTTCTTGGGAACCGATTGTGTTTTGGTGGTAAGTGGGCTAGTATTCGTGATGGTGGGTTCTATATGAGAGTCAGGGCCCACTGAGGGTATTGAAGTAATAACAGGGCTACAAGTCAAAGAAACAAGTGGAATTGAACTGAAAAAATTAAGAAAAGGTAGGAAAAGGACTTACGGATGCCCCAAGATCCTCCAAAGTGCTATGTAAAGACTACATGTGTGTATCGAGCTTCTTGATGACTGTTCTAAGTGTTTCTTCGATCAGTCGCTTCCGTGAGATGGTAGGGGTTTCTCTAGGTAGTGGTTAAGGCTCCATTCCTCCAAACAAGAATATCCAGGATGAGACTTTGGTATGGAAGGCTTGCTCTGATAGAACAAACTTTTGGGCCCGCATATGAAATGTGTCAGGTTGAAGCACTTAGGCCGCATCCAGGTGCTGCCATAACTTACACCAAACCAAATATCCTGCTGGCATTCATTGAGGAGTGACAGTGGGATTCTTGGCATGACCTTGGTGACATCCAAGTTTTTCTGGTACCATCCAGAAAAAAGAGGCTTCATTGATTTCCATGTTGTTGGGATCCCCGTAGGCCCGCTAGGGAAAATATATGAGTGCAAGGGGACGATCTCTAGGAACTAGCCTCATCTCTCTTCCTTCTAGTAGGAACCACTTACACATGGCTAAGGAGACAATGAGACATCCATATATAAAATAAGTGGCCCTTTTGTAGACGTATTCACAAGCGTCGAAGAGCTCATTTAACAAAAAACTACACCAATAACCGTGTGCCTTGCACACAAGCTTTCGCGACTGAAATAATGTCCAATGTGCATTCAAATTTTGAGAAAAGGCGCATGAGATTTTTATAAATTGTATAATAGGAGAATTTGATGTTAGGCTTGTTAATTGGTTTGATCAGAGCAAACTTACCACCACCCTAGGTATCATATCTATTCTAGTAGTTGTCATCGCTCGTCTTCTTTCCCCACTTGGAAGTATTCTGAAATGAAGTTGATACTGTGGCTCCTAGAGCAGACAACCCTGTGAGTCTATGGATTTTAATGGCATGGATTGGGTATTCCTTGTCGAGCCATAAAGACCCTCCATGTATCTTGTTGATGAGGAATTGTGTACATTGCATCATGCTCCCGTAGTGCTGAATATTGGAAGACTTTGTAGATTAAGAAGCGTCGACCTTTGTAGTCCTATGAAGTCTTCTTTAACTTTCATTGACTAGCTTCCGTTGGATTTGGTGACAGCTTCTGTATAGACTTCATGCTTGAGTGCTGGAATATGGAACGAGTCTGAGATATCATTGTCTACAAGTGAAACCTTGTCATATTTTCCATAGAGAGGCTCAATTTTTGTGATTCTTAAGTTTGGCTCAGTGGCTGGAACTGAGATTACGGTCTTCATCATGGCTACATTGTGACGATGATACACAAGGGACACAGTGGGCTTGAACTTGGGCTACGGACAGTGGAAATTTGACATAGACTCCAAACTGGGAGATTCAACCACCTCAGCTTTGTTACTGAGAAACTTATCATTGTTATGCAAATTAAATAGAAAGACTCGACATGGAATTTTTTATTAGACTTCTTAACTAATTAATATGGTAAATTTCCATACTCAATCCAAATTGTGGCAATAATAATGATTGTGACCTAGACATGACCCGAATGACCCGAAAATTAAAAAATGAGGGTGTGGATGATGGACAATTATGATGATATGATGGTATATTCCTATAAGTTGATGAATATATCATGTCAGGGATATTACGGGAGAGATTTAGCTCAATTTTAAACTAACATGGGGAATTATTACTAATTATTACAGATAAGATGTCTGACACGTGCGAATCCTTGACCACAAGCAGTTGTGAGGGGGTGAAGCGACTACCACTACTAAAAGAACTGACAAAAATTTATTCATGACCGACTCAACTGAAATCACTAACTAAACTAAATTAACTAACACAACTGACACACTTAAAAGAACTGACTGATTCTACCTATACCTACCTACGATTCCCTTTCCGAGATCAGTCAGTTTGATGAAGAACTACTTGTGATGTGGAAAGGCTTCAGGCATGCACCTTTCACCTAACCAGAAAATAGGACTCCGTCCAGTTGCAGGTGCTTGACAACTCTCAATTCTTTTACTTCCACAACACTGAATGGTCCTAACTAATGTATCCTCAACTTTCCAGGATGTTTCAAGAACTTATTGTCATATGGGAGGACCTGATCTCCAGTTGCAAAATATTCTCGTTTTATGTGTCGGTCGTGCCATGCTTTCTGCCTCTCCTTCTTGACAATTTTATGGAAATAAGCTAGAAATATTTCTTCATCCAATTCCCAAAGTTTATCCAAGCGTTTTGTTATTGATTCATCATTTTTTCTTTGTGTGGCTTGTGTAACAAGGAGGTTGGGGATGATGAATTCAGTGGGTACTACGACTTCTCATCCATAAAAAAGCTGGAAGGGAGTATACTTGTGCAGGCGCTTGACAGTTGGACAATAATCCCATAATGTGGCTGGCACTCGTTCATCCCAGCCACCCCTGTTAACAGATCATATCTTTTTGAGGCCCCTTTCTAATATTTTGTTAAGGGCTTCCACAGTACCATTTTCTTGAGGGTGGTATGGGATGCTCTCATGGTGTTGGATCACAAAATTCTATAGCAATGGAGAAACTATCTCATTAATGAAGTGGGTCCCCTAGTCACTTGTGAGGATTCGGTGGCACCCAAACTGGGTAATAATATTTTCAAAGATGAATTTGGCAGTAGTGTCTGTAGTGCAATCTTTAATTGGGGCCTCTTCAGCCCACCTAGTAAGGTAATATGTGGAAGTAGAAATGTATCTGGCATGGGGGTGACGCGCTGGAGGAATAATTGATCCAACAAAATTGACCGCCTGCTTCTCAAATGCCTGCAATGCCTGTACTATATGTAATGGAAGTTCATCCCAATGTGACGACTTTCCCACGCATTGGAAAATGTCACATTTTTCACTGTATTCCTTTGCATAGCGGAAAAGTGTGGGCCACCGGAGTGTTGCCTACAACACCTTCCTAGCAGTGGCCTTCCCACCCATATTTCCTCCCGCAACTCCCAAATGACATTCCCATAACTGTGTTTTCTTCAAAGTCTGCCAACTCTTCAAGGGCGATGAGAACCAACTCTTTAAATGTTGAGACCACTATCCCAATGGGGGCAGTTTGGTTCTTCTTTAGAGAATGTGGAAGAGTTTCTATTTCGGGTATAAATCCAATAACTCTCGCAAACTTTCGAGTGATGGGGTGGATGGCCCTGAGCTGTTCATATGTGATTTTGTAAGGCTATATAGTCTCGGGCTGAGAATAATTACCAACTTCAAGAATGTGCGCAGGGGAGTTGTTGGGAATGTTAATTCCTTGACCATAGGAAGTAAGATTGGGGTTGGTGGGGTTATGAGCCATAAAAGTCTAGTTTCCCTCCTTCTAGCGCCATAAATTTTGACGGTGTTGGACCCGCAAACATTCAGGGTATCTCCTTGATATGAAGTCCCAATTAGACCTCACATAATTTGGTATAGGAGTTCCATCTAATATAAAAGCTCATTTGTCGAATCCTTAAATATTTTCCTTGGCTCTAACTGTCAGCAAGAGAGAGGGATGCAATTGTTCCTTCAAAAAGCAAGAAGGTGTGCCTAGTGAGTGTTTAGTTGTAAATGTGTCAGATTTATTCTACTACGGAGAGGGGATAAAACTAAGCCTCTAAGAGAGAGGTACTAGTACCACCAAAGAAGAGACACACATGAACCAATATTGTCCGTCTAACATCCAACGGAATAGTCCACAGAGGATGTGATAGCCATTACAACTAACAAATGAAAAGGCTTGTATAATATCCTATAGAATATTCCACATGGATGGGACAACAATAACAAACATTACAACACATTCTCAATAAGATAAGTACGAAAACAACCTAAATAGTTCAACTATCTTAGCACATGTGAAAGAAAACATGAAGTACAAACATCTGTAGAATAGTCTTACAAACATTCATAATCCATGCATGGAGAATGTGTTGGCCTTGAAGGATTTTGTTATTAAGTAAAAGTTCCAAGACACATGTATACAATGAACATCACTGTCTCCAGTAGTGGAGCATTGGAGCCACTCCTTGCTCCCTAAAAGAACTAGCTTTCCTCTCTAATGCTTTGCTGGAGGAGCCAAGGTGAAAAGTCCTTTGCTCATACAATGAGGGAGCATATATAATCAAGGGGTGATGCTTCCCCTTCCATGTGACTCTTTGACTACCCTCATGATTGTTTGAATTCCTATGACTTTTAAACTTTACATGACTCTTCGTATTCCACACATGTCCTTTGGAATTTCACTTTACAATACATTTCTGAAACATATGTTACATCATTGGCCACAAGGTGTGGCATGTGACTACTCATGACATTACATGACATGTCACTACTGACATGGACTACTTGATGATGTGTCAATGTCAAGCCATTGTTGCTACTGAGTGTTGAGTGTCTTCTTGAGAATGTTACTCTTTTCACCTCTGTATGACTTGGTGATAAGGAATCTTCAATGAACTGAAGTCTTGAGTTGCAATCACAAAATAATGTCCCTTTTTTATTTTCTTGATTGATCGGCTTGTGTGTTCAGCTACAAGTGTTCCTTTCAGCAAGCTTACCTCCTTCATCTCCTTCTTCGTATTCTTGCCATGGTATGAGAGAGTATTTGCATCTGTAATTCACTCATGACGAGATGACATCATTTTGAAAACCCCCTACTCTAAGATAGTGAATGTTGATCCATTAACTGAGCCGAAACCAGGTGACAACCCAGGAGAGAGGGCTCAATGACTAAGCAGTTGAGCAGTTCAAGCACCAGGAGTGAGGGTTGAGCTCTGAGACTATGCGTGCATAGTTCAAGCAGGATTGAGGGAAAAAATTGTGCAGTTCTGAGAGCTAGTGGGGCAGGCTAAGGGGATGAGCACTGAGATGACACGCTACATAGTTCCAGGAGACAAGGGAGGTTGGGATACTATGAAATTGTGCATTTCAGAGGCTTAAGGAATGTGCTTGAGGCTTATGATTGCGTAGTGCGTAGTGAAGGCCAGGCTGTGAGGAAGGATTGCGCAATTCTAGAGGTCAAGATCAAAGCTTGAGCACAGAAATTACGTAGTGCAACAGTCTTGGGAGACAGAAACTGTGCATTGCATAGTGCCAAGGGGCAAGGTCATAGTTAGAGGACTGGAATTGCGTAGTGCATAGTTCAGGGAGGTCGGGTGAAGCCAAGTTGCTTAGTCGGAAAGCCTTCTCAGAAATGGCTAAGTGTAATACCTGTTAGACTAATGTGGATAATGATAAGACTTCGACTGTGATCCCATAGTTAAAATACTTGATGAAACAACAACGAAGGTCACCTAGGACACATGAACATTGCATTTCCCTTTGTGTGACAACTTTACAACCAGTTACGATAAGTGCAACACTTAAGATAGATTTTGGGACAACCGTGACGACACTTGTGCGACAGTGCTTAAAACTTTGTAAATGAGTGCGAAAGATGTTTACATAGTTAGAACAACTCATATACACAAAGATAGACCCTTGAAATGATCAGAATATGCTTCTACACATTGTGTGACAGCTAATCATGCCAAAAGACGACAGTTTACCCATATTGCAAAAGGGAGAAAAATACTTCAAGAAAGTTCATGAAATGAGTTTCGGTGTTCGCAATGACAATGTGTAAGACCAAGGAATGCTCTAAAATTGAGTGTAAGAAAAAAATATAGATGGTGTGGTAGAAGCTACAACACCTCAACAATAGTCACCTCGGGAGGGGCCTTATACAAGTTATAGAAGTTATTCTTGCACAGATTTGCTAAATATTCGAAATATGTGATTCTACCTCCTCTTGGATCATCCAAGGACCAAATTTGTGTGCTCGAAAACCTTTGGAAAATAGCTAGAAGAACTTTGTGTTTTCATCACCACTCTTCATCCATATAGCACAATTGTGTTCTCTCCACATCTCCTCCTTTTATTCTAGTAATATCCTTTTGGTGGTTTCTAAATGAATAATCCTCTGCTTTGTTTCCTCTAACTAATATCCCCCCTCCCCCCCCATCGAGAGTTTCCAGGCTCTCCAATTCCACCTCCACTACCTTTAGGGCTTCCTCCTCCCTTTCTCATTTTAGGGTGGACCACTCAATTGTAGCCTTTTTCACCTTTTTAAGGTTTTCATAAAATTGAAATGCTACATATCCCTCCCCATCAGGATTGGAAGGTGTCCAAATTTTAGCAACTAGATTGCAAAAGGATTCATATTTTAAACAAGATGCATTGAATTTGAATGGGCTACCTTGTTTTTTTGTCCCCCCTTCACTTCCAGGGAAATTGGATGGTAATTAGATTCACCCCCCACATTCCTAGTAAGGACTCTGCCATAAGAAAATGATTATTCCATCTTGCTACCCTTGCTTCACCAGTCCTCTTATTTCTCCAAGTGGCCTTATACCTAATCAGATCCTACATCGCACAAGTGGTAGTCCTCTAAGATATGGTTTAAGTAATCAGATAGAAGGTCCATATGGGAACGAGGTCCCCAGATTTCTAATGTTCCGAGAGAGAAATTTAACCCAACCCCCCTCCCCCCACCACACACCACAAAATTATCCACATACATAAAATAGAAAAGCATTAGTAATTCCTAGAAGGTGATCATGTCCTGATAGGTTCCATATATATTGACCACCTTCAGCTCCTTCCCAAGTTCAAAAGAAAAAATATATCCTCCCAGGACCATATCAAACCCTTGGGTACCAATAATCTTACCATATTTTTTACTAAATCCAACCTTCGTCCCAACAGATCTTTGTTTAGCATTAGATTCCACAAATATCCATCCTGGTAGAAGGGATTCCAATGCCCTAAAAATCACTTCCCCATTCCCTAATGTTTCTTGTAAAAATATAATATCAATAGGTTCAGAGAGAACTAATCTCCTTAGAGTTAATTTTTTAGAGGGGCTAGCCAAACCCCTATAGTTAAAAGATAAAATTATCATGAGGAAGAAAGGTTAAGGAATTGTGCTTCTCTAAGCACCCCAACAATAGAATTATTTTTGTCTGACATGACATCTAGGTCGGATTTTAATTTGGCTTTAGATATATTGGATTTTTTGCCCCTCAAACATCCTCTAACCTTAATAAGGGAGAAAAGTCCCAAGCCCCCCAAACACTATACACAATCACTCTTCTTGTGATATCTAAGGTTATATCGATAGAATGACATAGAAGAAGAAACCTATGTCTTAAAAGAGGATGGGATTGCAGATGGACAAGGGGACAAAGGGGTGTAGCACAAGATACATAATCCATATTACAAGGAGAAGGGACCATAGAGGCTAAGGGAGAAGACATAGACATATGAATAGAGCCCATTGCAAGTGAACATAAAGAAAAAATAATATTTGAAATAGGTAGGGAAGGAGAGAAAATACCTAGAGTTGAAGTTATGGATGAAGATGGACCACTGAATGGAGCTTTGATCTACCTAGGATTTGCCGCCAGACCACCCTTAAGGTTTTCTCCCTCGTTCATCAACATTCTCTCAAACTCCTCTAATTGATTCTTCTGTAGAGAGGTCTTTGTCGGATTTTATCCTACACTATCCCCTCCCCCCTTCCTGCAATCTCTCCCCAAAGGGGGTTTTGACCTTTTTCTCCCTTGAAAGGAGAGAGAAATCATTGAGGACATGGTCAAGCTTGTGACATTGACGACACTAAAAAGGTATGCCTGTGTATTCTAAAACCTATTTGTGTGCTAAACGTCAATAGATAATATTTAGTTCTGCTACAATCCTTCACATGCACCCAGATTAACTCGGATCCTTGCCATTTCCATCCTTCCACTAGTTTCATAATATCTATATGCATCCAAAAAAGAACCTAGTTTATTCCCAATGTGTCTAAAGACATCCATAGACCAAAACTGTGGAGGTAACCCTATGAGTCCCACCCATACCGAAGTAAAACCCAACTTCTCCCGACTGGCATTGGTTGTACATGTATTATTTTGGAGTTTAATTGTAAATTTTAAAATGCAAGTTTCAATGTTCAATCTCTTCTGCAAATTTTACATATATCTTCTAACTCATTTGTAATAAATATATGATTACAATAAAATTTTATACATAATTTTATTTTGTAAAAATTATATATGAGGATCATAAATTAAATCAAAAGTATTAATCAATTTAATGATTAATATAATTATAAATAAAATTACCTAAATTTAATTCTCATTTTATTTTTCTAATATTTAAAATGACAAACTCAACTAAATATTTGATAAATACTTTCACAATTTCAACCAAAATTTACTAATAATAACTGCAAATTGCAAAATACTCCCTAATATATTAAACTTACATTAAAATATTAAGATTTTTATGGTGAGAAAATTGTTTGTGAAATTTATGTCTTAAATATTTCAAAATTAAAATGAAAACAAAAATACTCTCACACATTTTTACTTTAAAAAGACAATAACACTATTATGAAAACCTTTTTATGAAAAAAATAAATTTGGAAAGAAAAAAATGATATAATTTCCAAAAATAATAGCAACAATAAATATGAAATGAGATATTTGTATGTTAGTATTTGAACTCATGTTACACATGATCTAATGGTTTGTAGTTAGAGTGGTTGAGATGGTGATTTATTATCTCATTCACTTGGATTCAAGTCTCTAGTGATTCAACTAGTCAACGTGAGATTATAAATCTAAAGCATGTTCAAGTCAGTGATTTTTGAGATTATAATCTAAAGCATGTGTCAAAATATTAACAATGGAAATTTTGATTTAACTTTTTAATCTCAATCATATGGAATACTTTATGCCATACATCATCATTTAAAAGTTTGATGTTGAAATTTAGAATATTGTTATTGATAATTTAATTTATAAAAAATATATAATTTAAATTTAAAATAAATGTATTATGAGTATATTAAATTTAAATAACAATAATATATTTAATTTATATTAAAATTATTTTTAATAAAATAATTAAAAAAGAAGAAGTTAAAATATAATTTCTATTTCATAGTAATATTACAAAATATAGAAAATTTAGAGAGGAAGGAGAGTGTCATCAAGGAAATTAAGTTTTTTTTGATAGTTCAAAAAAAACTTACCATTGTGGGAAACCGAGCTTTATATAAAATCCATAACAAAGGATATTGCAACAGAAAGGACATTAATAATAACAAGAGTTGGCTCATTCAAATACCCTGTCACAGATTGACATGACTCACGTGAAATATAAATAGAAATAGAACTCCATAGGAGGGGTAGTGCTCCATGGGAGGTTCTAGAGTTACCTCCTCCTTGAAAGAACTTGGTTTCCTTGATCTTGAAGTGTTGGCCAAAATGGACGAAGGTAGGCATAGGTCCTCAACCACCAGAATGGATTTTCGTGGGAGCTTTTTGAGCTCCTTGAGCCATCTCTATCCTCCATGTACTCATCCCTTCCTACTGTACCTTTAACTAAAATAAAGAGCCTGAATACCCATTTCATGAAGGTCTCTATAATATCTCGTTTTTAAATATTTTCTAAATTTCAGTCATTTTTTCTTTGTATTTCTTCAAAAAATACCCAAAAAAAATTCCACATAAAAATTCTTCAAAAAAATAAATAAATCAGATGTAAAGATATGCAGTAATGAACTTAGTCAATGATTTTATTAATCATTACAAAGAAGTACATGTTGACAACTGACCTAAATACCAAAACAATTTTTTTGGAAACCTCGCTGATGGTAACGCGAGCTATTTCAAAATTCCAGACTCTTGGAGACTGCTTGCAATTGGATCCTCCTTCCTCCATCAAGTGCGAATGGAGAAATTCAAAATGATTCCCCCGTTAGACTAGCTAGGGTGGATGTTTCACCACCAAAACTAGAGAACAGTTAGATCCCTAGGGAGGATAGTCTCACCCCCAAAGATGATCCACACTCAGGGTTACAAACCTTCATACAAATGTTTTGAATGCCACAAAATCAATTTATTAAATCATTCACACGTCTGCCCTCCATGAGCTCATGCTTCTCTTTTTATTATGATGGCTTATCAAAATACCATGGAAAATACCATGGGTTGTCTGAATACCATGTGTCTCTTTTCCTTTAATAAATAAAGTGACTTTTTAATCCTCTCTTTTCTTATCCATTTTTAATTAATCAATTCTCTCATAGCATGTAACAAAATTTTAATTTGTAGCCTAGGCTATTGAGATGCTCTTTGTTTGTAATGCCCGAAAAAAGGGACATTACAACCTCAAACTTTCCTTCAAATAGTGTGAGTTTCTACCTAAGTTCTACAAATTCAAACCTCTTTGTAGTAATGGTTATATAACCAATGATTTCATGGTCAAATACATCTTTTTTTACTAAAATATCTTATTTTCCTAGTTTGTGAGTTGCCTAGGTTGTAGATGCAACCTTGAGTTTTCAATAGAAGCCACTTTGTGTCAATATTCGCCTGCAGTCATTGCATTTCCATGTTGAATTCATATATGGTTGTCTTACCCTCCACTGGGACTTTATACAAAAAATGACTATAATCACTCCCCATGTCCTATTACGTGAATGTGACATATTAGTTCCTAGACTGTCGATTTGGACTGAGCCCCTAGAGCCTGATATCAGATTTCTGTGATGTGCCAGCATGATAACTCTCAGGCACTCTCCAATTGGGTTATGTCAAGATCAGTCTTTCTTCACCTGCATGTTTGCTTCTTAAGTCTCATCCCCTGTAGTCATTGAAATGAAGCTAGATAGACTAGATCTTGAATGAACATTTAGTTAATGAATACAGGATAGCCTCCCACAAGCAAGAAATATTGAATCATACTTTAAATTAGGTGAAGTATCCACACTACATCAATCACCTTTATTGCCTTCCTTATTGAATATGATAACCCACTCAAGGTGTTTATCTTTTCCTAACCAAATTCAAGTTGCAATCTAGTGGGAGGTCATTTCTTCATTTGCCTTCCCATGGCTCCAACTAAGTGAGCTATCTCCCTCACTTAAGCTATTAATGATCTTTAGTTCTCGGCTCATGGCTAGAGGTGGATTCATACAATAGGAGCAGTGAAGTTGACAAGCAAGGGAGCCCATATAGGGCATGCCCCTTAGGCATATGATGAACATAAACCACATTTTCCTTCCCTGCCACATAGTGACCCTCATTTCCTGCCTCGTTTCCTTCCACTACCACACATCTATGCTTTGGTTTGACACCCATCCAAAATACAAATTTTTTGTTTTTATTAATATATATATATATATATATATATATATATATATATATATATATATATATATATATATATATATATATATATATATATATATATATATGATTAGTTTGATTATTTTTTAAGGAGAAATAAGGAAATAAGGCACAATCCTTAAAAATATTTTCACCAATATTACATATATAACAAAAAATATTAACCAAGTACAACTTAATATAAAAACAATAATGATAGTAGCATATTATAAAAAGAACATGATATAAATTTGATGAAATTTTATTTTATTTTTAATTAGTAATTTTGCTTTCCCTTGTTGGGGGTGAAGAAATTGGCAAGCCTGATGGCACAGGGCATTAATCTCCCTTCCACATGGAAACAATGAAGGAGAAACATGGTGGTTACGAAGGGCTTGGTGGCCTATAGGGGAATGTTCTTTAAGTACACCAATTTTTTTATCATAGTGTTGATGGATCGTGTGCATAGTTGTTGCAACCGGGAGATGAGAATTGGGTGTTTAGATGACATAACCTACTTGGTTCATTAAGGGGGTCTCTACAGAGATCCAATCATGGGTCTCGACTAGTGGAGAGTGACTGTGGTGGCAGTTTGGCAGTATGAAATTGTGTTTCTTGCAAAAAATAACTCAATTTGCAGTATGGGACCCTAGGTCGGCTCGCGTATGGGAGTTGGCTCATTTGGGTAGTCTGGCTTATGGCTTTGGCTCAGCTAGCAATAGGCTCACCTCAAGGTCCAAGCTTAGTGATGTTGTGACAAGGATAAAGTCCTTCCTCGGGTAACTCTACTACTCCTTCCTTTTATAGTGTTTACAATGTATGCTAGAATTAGATTTTTTTTACCAATGTGAAGGTAACTCGATGAGCATGAGACCTCCATTTTGTTTTGATTGCAATGTAGTTTATGCATTTTGTCATCATTTGGTTTTATGGGCTTGTTTTCTCTCTACGGAGGGTGTTGCTTTGAAGATCGTCCTTGCTCCAGGGCTCTAGGGAGGAAGTGTTGGGTGCCATTCTTTCTTTGCAGGACCTATTAAGGATATGCCTTTGAGTCTTTTCGTTATTTGAATACATTGGTGGTGTTTCAGAAATGTTTGGGGGCTCTGCATGGGTTGGGTGGCAAATCTATTCCACCAGGATGAAAACAATTGGGTTTGTCAGAACGGGTGTTGTACTCCCCTTACTTATCTGTGTTTTGTTTATTTGGTGTTTAGTTTATCTGTTTCCATTGGTGCACATAATATGTCAACGCAGGTGGGCTTGATGGGGTGTTGGCCCTTGTGGCCAGCCAGAGCAACGGGCCGACCAGGTGGAAGTGTTGAATGAGGAAGAGAAGTAAGGGGTTTCCATAGAAGGTGAGGTGTCTCGGACCTTATCTTCAGGCTGCGTGGAGCATCATTCATCACTAGCTTCAATAGTTGATCAATTGAGAGATATCACGATGAACGTGGATGCTATCTGTCAGTCGATGTATGACAAATGAATGAGATTATTGCTTACATTAATGATAATCAATACAACCAGGGAGAAATTTTGGAGCACCTTGCTTCGATGAGACATAGTCAGTGCTGCAATAGTGAGTGGTTGGACGAGATTTAGGTGTGACTGCCACATATATACTACCATGTTTGTAACAGCCCTGGTGAAAATTCCATGTAAAAATATATAAATACCATAGATGATGGGACACATATTCCAAGTTGAATGATGGGCAGTACATCCTAGTGGGTGTTCATTTGGTTGTTTATGGCTAAGGAAATTGGCAAAGGCAATGAATAAGGTTTTGGAAAGGCATTAAAGAGCAAAAAAGGTATTATGGCACATTTATTTATGAAAATAATGGAAATTAGGAGAAAAGGAAGGTGAAAGGTCACAGGTTGCATGTGAGGAGGAAATTGAAGGAAAACAATGGAAAATGAAGAAAATAGAGTCCTCATTGATAAAAAAGCTTATGAGGATCAGTTGGCAGGCTTGGTCAGTGAAGACTTGATCAATTCATTTTTGAAGCTCTCTCATTATTCTCTCTCTCTCTCTCATACTCTTAGATACTTAGAGTTTTCTTGGGGCACTCTTGGAGTGTGTCGCATACTTGGAGTTTTGGAGAAAGAACACAAACAAAGAGAAGGAAAGTGCAAGAGGGCATCGGTATCAGGAGCTACATTGGGTTTTTCTTGCAGGTGTCGAGTTGCATGTATGTTTTCCTCACTAGTTTTAGCATGCATGGCACATGCATGTGGTTTCTTGGCCATGATCTGTCATTGGCATGGAGGATTGTCGAGATTGATGATGGATTACCTAGCCTTCCATTTCTTGGATAGCCATGGTGATTGTGGGTTTACCTTTAGTGCTTTTGGTTGGTTATCATGTTTCCTTAGCTTGGGTTGATTTATTAGTTCCTGGAAGCCTTGGTTGGACAAATGCTCTGGACGACCTGTAACGGCTTGGTTTGAGTTACTAGTCATGGAAGCCTTGGTTGGACAAATGCTCGGAAAGCCCTATAACATCTTGGGTTGAGTTACTAGTCTTGGAAGCTTTGGTTGGACAAACACTCTGGAAACCCTTGGTGGGTTGAGTTAGTAGTCCTGTTGTTTTCTTTCCACAAGGGTCCACAAGAGAGCTTAGTCATTTATCCAGCCCTGCAATGCCCATTGTTTCTCTACACCAAGAGAACTTCTCAAAGCTCACAATTTTTTTCAATGCATCTGCAATATTCTTTAAAATGTCTACCTTTACTAGCAACACCTTTTTGTCTTCTATCATATCCCTCACAAAGTGATATTGAACATCATTGTGCTTTGTATTTAAATGATATGCAGGGTTCTTTGCCAAGAAAATTGCACTTTGGCTATCACAGTCTATCCTTATAGCTCCTTGTACTAACCCCATACTCGAACACAATCTCTACAACCAAACTGATTCCTTGCTTGCATGAGTGGCTGCCATGTATTCTGCCTCTGTAGTTGATAGTGCCACTACAGATTGTTTCTTACTCATCCAACTGACTGCACCTCCAAATAAGTTAAACACATACCCACTTGTAGATCTTCTCTGATCCAGATCTCTATCCCAGTCTGCTTCAACAAAGCCACGAATATCCAACACTCTGTCCAATCCTGGTCTTCCTTGGTAGCACAAACCATAATCACTAGTGCCATGCAAATACCTGAAAACCCGCTTCACTGCTATCCAATGCTCCTTTCTTGGTTTTGACATAAACCTGCTCAATACTCCCACTGCATGTGCAATGTCTGGTCTAGTACAAACCATTGCATACATCAGGCTACCAACTGCACTTGCATATGGAACATGGGACATGTCCTCTTCCTCTTCTTGTGTCTTGGGACACTGTTCAGCAGATAACTTTACACCTACAGGAATATGAACCTTCACCGGTTTACTATCTTGCATATTAAATCTCTGCAATATTGTCTCGACATACTTCCTTTGGTTTAACCAGAGCTTCCTCTTTGCCCGATCTATTTTAATTTCCATGCCCAAAATATAGTTTGTAGCACCAAGATCTTTCATGTCGAATTTGGAGGACAATTGGGTCTTCAAATCCTGGATAATTTCTTTGTCATTTCCAACTAGCAACATATCATCCACATACAAGACCAAATAAATAACACAGTCACCAATTAATTTAAAATACACACAGTGATCTGCTTTGCTTCTGGTGAAGCCAAGTCCCCGTATAAATGTATCAAATTTCTAATACCACATCCTTGGTGACTGTTTTAACCCATACAGAGACTTCTTTAACTTGCATACCAGTTCTTTCTTACCCTTCACCGCAAAGCCTTTAGGTTGCTTCATGTAGATTTCCTCTTCCAGATCCCCGTGAAGAAATGTTGTCTTCACATCCATCTGTTCTACCTCAAAATCAAAAGCAACAGCAACAGATAAAAGTAATCTAATAGAATTTACCTTGGCAGCAGGAGAAAAAATATCACCAAAATCAATTCCCGGCACCTGGGAATAACCTTTTGCTACCAACCTAGCTTTGTATTTATCCACATTTCCTTCTGCATTTTTCTTCTTCTTGAACACCCATTTGCTGCCAATGGGTTTCCTTCTAGCCGGCAACTCCACCAGATCCCAAGCCTCATTTTTGTGCAAAGATGCCATTTCATCAACCATGGCCTCTTTCCAGAGTTTTCCATCCTCTGAATCTACTGCTTCCTTCACAGTTCTGGGATCATCATCAGTAATAGATAAAGAAAAATTTGAATATAAAGCAGATGGACTATACCTTTCTGGCTGCCTTCTTTCTCGAACTGATCTTATCACACCCCGAGTTTGTGGCTCTTCGTCTTCTGATTCCTCCTCTGCTGTAGAGTTTGATTCTTCCTCCTTTATCTCAAACTCTATCTTCTCAAGTTCCTTTGGTTGGACTTCATGTTTAATAACATCTTTCACCTCTCTGAACACCACATCTCGGTTGTACACAACCTTCCTTGTTACTAGGTTCCAAAGCTTATAACCCTTTAAACCATCCTTATACCCAATAAAGATGCACTTTTCAGATTTACTATCCAACTTGGTTCATTTCCCCTTTGGAACATGTGCATATGCATCACATCCAAATACCCTCAGATGTGAAAGAGAGGGTTTCTTACCAGTCCATACCTCTTTTAGAGTTTTATCCTCCAACGCTGATGAAGGTGATCTGTTGACCAGGTAACATGTTGTCTCCACCGCCTCTGCCCAGAATTCCTGTCCTAACCTGGCACCACTGAGCATGCTTCTTGCCCTTTCCATCAACGTCTTGTTCATTCTTTCTGCAACTCCATTTTGATGAGTTTTATATGGAGTAGTCTTCTGCCGTGATATACCACACTTCTTACAGAATTCTTCAAATTCCTTACTGCAAAACTCTCCACCGTTATTTTTCCTCGGCACCTTTATCTTCTTTTCTGTCTGGTTTTCCACCAGATCCTTGAATTCTTTAAACTTGTCAAAGACTTCAGGTTTCTTCTTAAGGAAATATATCCATGTATTCCTTGAGAATTCATCTACAAATGATACATAGTACACAGACTTACCCAGTGATGGAACCTTCACAGGTCCAAACGGTTGGGCACTGGAGAAGGTATGTTATTTTCATTTACTTTGTTATCTTTTCTTCAAACCTCACAACCTTTTCACATCATGAGCTAGGCATATGACACAAGAATATGATAAAATCTAGAAGATTTATATGTAATATGAAATAACTAATAATTACCCTTTTTTATGCAGAAAAAGGAGAAAACGGAAGACCGTCATCCCAAAAGAAAGAACAAGACCAAGTTAACTGTTGTCCCTTTGGCAGGGAATCACGTTCAAACAAGGCGATCCAAATTGGAGTGTAACAGCTAGAAAAAGGAAAAGGAGATCTCCAATCGGCACAAAAGAACAGAAGGATAACTGCAAATTAACAGCTTGGCGAATCCCTCAGGATCCTTTGATCCTGAGGGATCACTATCTTAACAATCCTCTGTATTGTTGGTATCACCGCTTGACTATTATAAGAAGGGGCAGCACTGCTAGCCCGAGGGACGACTAGTTGTTATTTTTATGTAATTCTCCTTTGTATTTGAAACTTTGATCATCGACTCTTGTTGAAGATCGATCCATTGTAACTCTGTTTTGATGTTTTAATATAAATCTGGTTGCTGTTCCTTCTTTGATTCTGGAGTAGTTTCAAGCAGTGTGTCCCTAGAGGCTAAGGGCCTGGCCTTGGTGGATCACTCGCTCCTGTATTATATTTCTGATTCATGTGTGGTTTGATTTCTTTCATTTACCTTGTTCAGTAATCTGATGCGCTTTACCGTTTTACACATCATCTCTGTTATATATACTTGATTAAATACTATTGTTATCTGCAACATGAATGCTATGTTATCATTCTAATGTTGTATCGCATTGTTGTTCCTTTTGACAATTGATATAACACTGTTGTTCCTTACAGATTGCCATTCGATTACAGTTCAACTGTGCTGTATGTTCCTAAATCGGTACTATTGTATGATTTATTCTTCAATCATGACTGTTGTTCATTCGAAACTGCTGTTTTGTTAAAACTCTCGTTCCGTTATAATTGTTGTTACTTTATAGCTGTGATTCATGCGTATTGTATCGAAGCTCAGATTACTGTTCCTTTTGATGATAACTGTGTCGCGTGTTTAACTTGGGTTGTTGTACATTCAGATCTGAGTTGCTATTCTATACTTTATTTCTAATAGTCTGCTGTTCCATTTCTGTTTGATGTTAAATTCGAAAGCTTTTACTTAATTCCTATAGATTATAATTATTGTTGCATTCATTTTCGTAGATTAAGGGTTTGCTGTTCAATCCTGTTAAATAGAGATAGTTGATGTTCTATTTCCTGTCAATTGAAGATTATCATTGCTTTGGTGTGCAGAAGGTCTGAGGCTGTAGTGAACATCGACATACGTTGTCTAGTTCCCAGTTTGATGATCCTTCCTTTGAATGCCTTTTTGATTGCATCAGTTTACAAAGGGAAGAGTTACTGTTATTGCACCCTTGACTGATAAATTTTTGGAGCTTTCTGAATGCATGATTTGAGTCCTAGGTTTCTTTTTTCAAATAAATTTCATTCCAAACATCTGTTTACTCTTGTATTGAGAGCACTATACTACTAACATTACTCTGAAAAATGACCGCCTGAAACTGAGTACACTCTTTGAAATAACAAATCGTTCCTGGATTGACAATTAATGTAGGGTAAATAGAGGTAAAAAAAACCCTTTTTATTGCTCGACATTTTTGGCGCCGTTGCTGGGGAAGAGTGTAGCCATTTGTTTCTTTTCCGGAGTGATGCAAGAACCTGCTAGGAGAGAACTGAGTTTTAAAAACGGAAGGTAAGAACCTGCGTATGGAGCATGTAATAGCCCTACTCCCCTGCCCGCTTTCCTGTAGATTTGTTGCTGTTTTCTTTGGGTAGAAATTAGCATTTGATTTGTGTGCGTGACTAAGCAGAAAAAGCCTGAAAAGAATCCTAAACCTCTACCCAAGCCTGATAAATCTAAGGGGCCGGTGACCCTTGGCCGATCGACCTTTATAGATGAAATCCTTAAGAAAGCAGAATCTCATCCTTCAGTAAGACCTAGAAAAGTTGCTTCTAGACAACCTACTAGTTCCCTTCAGGCCACAGGATCACTGTCTGTAGCCTTTGCTGAGGTGCATAGTCACACCGAAGAGCAATATTTTCAAGAAATTGAGAATTCTAGCCCAAAATCATTGCAAGAAGGGAACCTTAGCAACCTCTGTGAAGGGAGAGGAGAAACCGGGGAAAATGAAGAACCAAGATCTCCTCTTGGGATAATTCAGCCATTAAGCAGCCCAGATAAGGGAAGTGCTGGAAAAATAATTTATAACGAAGTTGAAGAACCTCAAGAACCAGAATCCCCCCAGACATTAGGCACTCTCATCGTCCCAGATAAAGGAAGTGTTGTTAAGGCCATTCCTGTTAAAGTCATTCCTCCTCAGCCTAGGAATACCCTCCTAGATATCCCAGAAGGTTATTGGCATATATTTGACCAAATGGCCCAGAACTAGCCAAACACCCAAACCTCTACACTACAATACCCCATTGGATACTACAGCTAATGCACCTATGAAAGCAATCCCTCTCCAGCATATCCCTACATTCCATGGCCTTACATTAGAAGATTCGGATGCATTCCTATTTGAATTTGATGTGTTGTGTAGAGGATATGACTATACCACCGATTCCCAGAAACTGAAATTGTTCCCCTCTACATTAAAAGGGGCTGATTTAAGATGGTTTATGGGGTTGGGTGGTGGTGTTATAAACAATTGGGATCAAATGAAAGATGCTTTTCTAAAGAAATATCAAGACTATTGCAGGTCTAGAGAATTAAAAGATGAAATATTTCATATGGTAGCTAGATTGGATGAAACATTAGAAGAATATGTTGAACGTTTCCAGTATAATCTTCAGAGATCTCCTTATGCATCATTGCCCTTACCTGATAATGTATTAAAAACAACATTAATTAGGGGAATGAAGGAACAATGGATTGATACACTAAATATTATGGGAAAAGGAGATATTCATCAGGAAAATTTTGTTGACATTATTGATTTATGTATCAGGAGCTCGAGAGGCAGCACAAGACTAAAACCAGCGGAACATGACAGGTTTACAAGAGACAACAAGATCTCTGCAGAAGGAGTAACTCGTGCATAAATTGGAAATTTATTAGAAAATTTTAAAACTGACATATTGGGGACACTGACAACACAACTTGATATTATGCAGGCCAAACAAAAGTAAGCAGAGGCAGAACAAAATTTGGCAATCTTCTGTCCCAGATGCAGAAAGAAACACAACCACAAGGAGTGTCCATTAGATGTAGTCCAAGTTTGCGCCATTTGTACAAAAGACCATTCTACAGAGAGCTGTCCCTCACTTCCTGGATTGAAAGCAGTATACAAGGAAGCAGAAGAAGAGCCAAAACCGGTATACCTACTCAATCAGCGTCAATGGCAGCCGCGACAATTAGGTATGTTCCCAGACCCAGCTTCTTCTTTTCAGCCTCCACAATATCATGCTCAACAATATAATACAATGTGGCAAAATCAACCTCCATTCTCAAATTGGTCACAACAACCATTTCCTTCATCATCACCATGGCCGAATCAAGCAAGCCAACCCAATTGGCCAAATTTTCCCTATACCCCACCATATTGGCAAAACAATGTATATCCAGCACAATGGTCCCCTCCTACTTCACAGAGTCAAGCTTGGCAGACAAACTGGCAAAGACCGATGAATCAACCAGTAGGAACCATTCCGCTCCCTCAACCTACACTACTAGCATTACAACAAAAACCCCAGTCTAATTTAAGACCGCAACTCCCAGCCCAACCCAACCCTAATACGAATAACAGAATGGTCCAATCTATTCAAATAATTGAAACACCAGAGATAGGAACTGATCTAAGGGAGTGTAATGATATTCAATTAAGATCTAGGTGCATCATTGAAACAGAGGGAGATAAAAGTACTCAAGTTGAAAACCAGTTACCTATAGAACAACCACTACAAGAAGAGGATGTGATTAGACAACAAACTCATAATAAAGTAATCACATCTTCCCCTCCATTCCCAGAGCGATTAACTATACCTCGACCTCTACAGCGTCCTCATTTCGACATTCTAGGAGAACTTAAAAATCTGTACATAAAAATTCCACTCCTCCAAGCCATCCAAGACATCCCAATATATGCAAAAACCATTAAGGAGCTATGTATTAAAAAGCCAAGGAGGAGAATAGCAAATAACCCAACAATCCTAGTAGTTGGTACCCTATCTGATCTATTATCAGGAAAAGAAACACCCGTTAAATATGAAGACCCAGGAAATCCAATAGTAACAGTACAAATCAATGGACAAACTTTTGCAAACGCCTTAGTTGATTTATGGGCTGCAATTAATATGCTAACAATCACCACTTGTCAAAAACTGGGCATTACATCAGTAGAACCGACTTCCACTTTATTAGAATTGGCTGACCGATCCGTGATTAGGCCAGAGGGCACACTACATGATGTCATGGTATCCATTGATTCCTGGGAGTATCCTGCCAAATTTCTGATAATAAACCCCAAAAACCGACTTGATGGACATCCATTGATTTTAGGCAGACCTTGGCTTGCAACCGCTGATGCTTATATTAGCTGCCGACAAGGCAATATGACCATAACTAGAGGAGATAATATCAAGAATCTAGCTTTATATCCTCCAGCCCAGCCAAGTGTCACAATAATAAAAACTAACAAATATCTTGTATCATACCTCACCGAAAATATTAGATCCCCATTAACCATAGAAGATGCCCTCGATTTCAAAGACCAAACAGAGGATGATGTCATTAACAACTTTCTTAGCCAGACTAAATATAGATCCCACATACAATGTCACATGATAGAAGCAACATTTGATAATGAATTAGAAGAAGATCCTCTCAAAGATACTCATGATCAAACAATACCTACTACCTTTGTCTCAAATAGCAAAACTGTAGAAATTGAGCCAGGAAAGACTTTAAACATTAATGGCAACTTGACTCCAGAACAAGAATACAAGCTAATCCAGCTACTGAGAAAATACAAAGAAGCATTTGCATGGGATTACCCTGACATGAAAGGAATTGATCCCCAGTTATGTACACACCACATTTACATAGAGAAGGATGCAAGACCCGTTCGCCAACCACAAAGGAGACTTAACCCTCATCTAAAAGACATTGTAAAAGCTGAACTTCAAAAACTTTTAGATGTGAACTTCATCTACCCTATCTCCGATAGTAAATGGGTCTCTCCACTTGTTGTGGTGCCAAAGAAGAATGGAAAGTGGAGGATTTGTGTGGATTATAGAGAGCTAAATAAAGCAACACAAAAAGACCACTTTCCCCTTCCATTCATTGACCAAGTATTAGACACTTTGGCAGGAAAGAAATTCTTTTCTTTCTTAGACGGCTTTAGTGGATACAATCAGATTCAGATTGCCCCTGAAGACCAAGACAAAACCACTTTTACTTGTCCTTGGGGAACATTTGCCTACAGAGTTTTACCTTTTGGCCTATGCAATGCCCCTGCCACATTTCAAAGGGCTATCCTCAGCATCTTTTCAGATTTAATAAATGAAGGGCTTGAAGTATACATGGATGATTTTACACCATACGGGGATGATTTCAACCCAGCATTAGACACACCAGAAAAAGTGCTGCGACGATGCATTGGCACTAGGCTCTGTCTGAGCCATGAAAAATGCTATATGATGATGACTGAAGGACTTATTCTAGGCCATTATATTTCAGCAGCTGGAATACAGGTAGATCCGGCCAAAATTCAAATAATTTTGTTAATACCCACTCCTACCACTCAGATAGAGGTTAGCAGTTTTCTTGGATTCTCTGGTTATTATAGAAGATTTATAGAACATTTTTCTTCTATTGTTGCACCTTTATATGCACAGACAGGGAATGTTGACTTTGTTTTGACAAAAATGCAACCGTGATTTCAAGAATCTAAAAAAACTTGTGTCAACAGCCCCAGTACTCCGAGGACCAAATTGGGACCTGCCATTTCAAATTTCATCAGATGCTTCAGACACAGCTATTGGAGCAGTCCTTGGGAAAGAAGAAGATAAAAAATCATATGCAATTTATTACATTAGCAAGAATTTATCTCCTGCTGAATTGAACTATACTGTTACTGAAAAGAAATTTTTAGCTGTAATACATGCTATCAATAAATTCAAGCATTACATTACTGGATATCCTGTTATCTTGTATACAAATCATTCTGCCATAAAATGTTTAGCAAATAAACCAATCACAAACGGTAGAGTAACCAGATGGCTGATTTTATTGCAGGAATTTGATATCACAATAAAGGACCGACTGGGAAAAGAAAATCCTGTAGCTGATTTTCTCTCGCGAATGCCAAAACCAGTGGATGCAACAGTGGTCGAAGATCAATTCCCAGATGAACATTTGTTCGCTGTTACTGTTAAAACACCTTGGTATGCTAATGTTGCAAATTATTTAGCAGTAGGTAAATTACCAAAACATCTGACCCCCAATGAACGAAAGCAGATTGTTCAATGTAGTACTCGATTTTCTTGGATTGGGGGCTACCTGTTTCATATAGGGGTGGATATGCACATCAGGAGATGCGTCCGCGAAGATGAAATTTTTGACATTTTGAAAGCTTGTCACGACAGACCGTGTGGTGGACATTTCGCCGATCGAAGAACTGGACACAAGGTTCGGCAAACAGGGTATTATTGGCCCACAATCTTCAAAGATGCAAAGAAGTTTGTTCAATCTTGTGACAATTGCCAAAGAGCAGGACGCCCTGTACAGGTTGATGAAATGCCCCTGAACCCATAGCTAGTTATTGAACCATTTGAACGATGGGCGCTTGATTTTGTTGGTCCAATCAACCCATCGTCAAATCAGAAAACATACATTCTGGTAGCAACAGAATATGTCACCAAATGGGTTGAAGCAGAGGCATTGCCGAGAGCTACAGAGGATTCTGTCATTCAGTTCCTGTTCCACATATTTGTGCGATATGGCCTCCCAAGAGATATAATTACAAATGGTGGACCACAATTTGCTGGTAACAAGATTGCTGCAACACTAAAAAACTATCATATCCAGCATAAAATTACTACTCCATACCACCCACAGGCAAATGGTCAAGTAGAAAGCATGAACAAAATAATAGAAGCAATACTGACAAAAACCATTGCGTCACACAGACGCGATTGGGCTGCAAGACTGCTAGAAGCATTGTGGGCATACAGAACAACATGGAGAAGTACTACCAGTTATTCACCATACCAGCTAGTATTTGGAAAGGAACCCATCTTTCCGATAGAATTTGAAGTACAGACATTACGAATAGCACAAGAGATCGGTCTAGATTTAGACGAGGCTCAGACTAATAGATTACAGCAGATCATTGAGCTAGATGAAATCAGGCTCTCTGCCTTTCAACATACTGCGTTAATACAACAACAACAAGCCAAATGGCACGATGCCCTCATTAAAAAGAAAGTCTTCCGCGAAGGAGATTGGGCGCTCCTATATGACTCTAGGTTCCAAGATTTTCCCATGAAACTTTAGACTCGCTGGCTAGGACCATATGAAATCCAGAAGGTACATGATAATGGCACCATTACTCTAACCACCATTGATGGATCCAGACATACATTTAAGGCAAACGGCAACCGAGTTCGATTATACCACAAACCACTTACTCGGGAATCCTTCTACCAGCAACTCCGCGAAGACTCTGACATGCAGATCCTGGTTGAGGAAGAGAAATATTCCTCACCTTTGGTTAAGTAATTCGACTACTCTTACACACTGTACATAATTCTTTTGTTTTTTATATACTTTTTTTCTTGCAGTTGTATAACATTTTCACTTTGTTGTTCCTTCCGAAAGGAACAACATTTTCACCATTTTGTTGTTCCTTTTTCAAGGAATGACACTTCTGCACTTTGTTGTTCCTTCCGAAAGGAATAGCATTTTCACCATTCTGCTGCTCCTTTTTTAAGGAACAACACTTTTGCACTACTGCTGTTCCTTTCAAAAGGAACACCATTTCCTCCATTTCACTGTTCCTCTTTGGAAGGAATAGCACTTGCACTTTTTTGCTGTTCCTTTTCCCAAAGGAACAACATTTTCCTTTTTCCAAAGGAACGACACATTCTTGTTTTTTCTGTTCCTTTTTCTGAAGGAACAACATTTTCGTTTCTGCTGTTCCTTTTTCCGAAGGAACGACACATTCTTGTTTCTGTTGTTCCTTTTTCCGAAGGAACATCATTTTTGTTTCTGTTGTTCCTTTTCCCGAAGGAACGACACATTTTTTTCACTACTGTTCCTTTTTTTGAAGGAACAACATTTTCGTTTTTGATGTTTCCTTTCTCGAAGGAACGACACATTTTCGTTTTCTGTTGTTCCCTTTTTCGAAGGAACAACATTCTCGTTTTCTGCTGTTCCTTTTCCGAAAGAACAACATTTTTGTTTTGCAAGGCGCATTTTTGTTTCTGCTGTTCCTTTTTCCCGAAGGAACAACATTCTCATTTTCTGTTGTTCCTTTTTCCGAAGGAACAACATTCTTATTTTCTGCTGTTCCTTTTCCTGAAGGAACAACATTTTTGTTCTGAACGGTGCGTTTTGTTTTCTGTTGTTCCTTTTTGCGGAGGAACAACACTTGCGATTTCCGCTGTTCCTTTTTCAAAAAACACAACATTTTTGCATTATTTCGCTTGCGCTTGTTTTCTTTGCTGATATTCTTCTTAGTGCACAACAGTTAAGAGTTTTTCTTCCTTTTTTCTTGTGATTTTGTACATAGCACTTGTTTTATCTTTTTCTTTTTTGTGTGTGTTCTATCATTCGGATCACTTCTGAAACACAGCTATACACTTATGCAATGAATATGAGAACTAGAAGATGCTAAAATCACCAAATTACATAAAAAGTCGCTATCTTTACAAGAATTTGCTCTGAATTGATAAGAGAAAAGAGGAAAGGACACAACTATTGATTATCTTGTTGTCACTGTTCTACTAATACCGATATGGTTGGTTATCTTTATCATGATGGTTCCTTCTAAAATCTCATAATCCTCTTTGATCACTATTAAGAATAAGAATGAAGGGCATATTTTTCTATTGAGATGTTAAGACTTCTTCCACCATCCCTACTCTTAAGGAGTGTTGAACCACCCTTTGTGTATAAATAGGGAAAGTACTCTATAAAAAGAAAAAGTAATAAAAAGAAAAATGTTTATATAATTTGCTAACATGGTTTGTCAATGAAGGATAGGGGGTCTCATTGGGAGCCAGCCTACCATGATCATAAGGAAGAAAGTGAAGTGGCATTCCAACTATGGCCACCACACCAAGGATATGATCCAAGAGGCACATTAGGAAAATAAAAAAAGTCCTTGGAACAGGACGTCTCATCACGAGCCGGCCTGCCCACCTTTCACTCCTTCCTAGTGAATGGCATTATGATTTATCTGGTTACCAAGCCAGCATAATGGCCTCCGTTCTGACATTGCACAGCACTTTCCTAATCTTACACAAAGGATCATGGTTCCATGGGTGAAATAAACAACTCTGTCAAGGTTATGGACACCTGTGGGCAACAGAGCTCTGTTGATGGTATTGAGGTCACATTCTTTATACACCAATAGCACTTATGAATCCCTTCTTCTACCTTCATAATGGGTCAAAGAAGATTATGAACATAATTCTTTCGAACCTCTAATACATGAAATCTATTATAATCAATCATGATGGAAAAAGTTGATCGTGACTGCACTGAACTTTTTGTGCACGTCAGCTCTCCTATCCTCCAAATCTCGCATCATATCACAGTATTCTCTCATTTATTAAGCAATTCTATGATATACCTCGATTTTGGTAATCCGCTCGTTCTTGTAGACATCGGTATACGCTGCTCCTTTCTGACTCTGTATCATGTCCAGCATGCCGCTCCCTCATTTGACAGCCGAGGACGACCTATCACATTGCAGGGGGGGAGCAGGTGACCTCATAATTCATTGGCATACGTGTCAGTTTTTCATTTGGAGAAATTTTACTTGGGAATAACAAGGCTTAACGGTATATCATTTTCTAATTTGCATGGCTTGCTGTTTCAAAACTATTTCCGTGTTATGCTCTGCAACAATTAGCAATAATTTAAACTCTAAACAAGCTTGTTGTTCCGTCATTTTCTCTGTGGTTGCTAACAGCTTGAACAACCTACTGTTCCATTGCCATCTCTGTGTTTTTACAGTTTGCTAAGCATGGGAGGAAGATCAATTCGTAGAGAACCACAAGTGTTGACAGTCTCTGATGCCGCACAAGAAATTCTAACAAGGGCAGGATGGATAGTTTATCTCGATCGTCTGCAACAGTCCAACGAGACCGTGGCAATTGAATTTTTGCAGAACCTGCAAGAATATCACTCCACGGTAAGAGGGAGACAGATAGCAGTCACCAACGACATAATTGCAGAAGTTTTGGGACTGCCAACCACTAGATCTGTGTGGACTCTGAAGAAAGTAAGGTTGCGAGACGCCATCAAAATCTTCCAAGATGAAGGTCAATACCTGACTCGAAGTGGAAAGGGAGTTCTACCAGCAACCTTGGGAGAACTGTGGGCAGAATTGGCAAGAGTAATCCAGAGCTACATCACCTATGAAGGCAGGAAAGACGTGGTAAGACCACGACACCTTAAACTTTTAGCCATATTAAAAGAAAAATGCTCTGTGAATTTGCCTACATTTTTAAATTCTTTACTACATGATGTTGCCCGAAGCATGAAAAAATCACGACACGTAGAATTAGTAGTAATTCACCATGGGCTGATACGACTGATAGTTAGCTACAATCTTGCTCAGCAACAGAGCAGCTGGGAAGAACTAATTTTTACAATTGACGGGGGATTGGCTTTACCAGCCCCCAAACGAAAGCATATTGCAATTGCAAGTACATCAAATAGACCATTGAAATGGAGTAAATCCATCAGATTGGCATGGATCAGAGGGAGGCTGGAAAATTCCCAAGGGAACACCAGTCAACTGATGGAAATAGTTGATTTAGGGGATGAGCAACCCCCGCAATTAGAAGGAGAAGAGAACAAAAGAGAATTAAACAATGAGGGAGAAACAGAGGAAGAGGCCGAACAATCTGGTCAGGTTGAAGAAGAAACAGAGCAATGTGAGGAAAGCCCATTGCAAAATCCACTGCGAGAGGATGAATTGGCCTAGATTTTGGCCAACATGGGAGAATATACTCAACCTCTCAGCCCACTAAACCTCCACACTGAGGAAGAGCCACAAGAGCACTCTGTTCGTGATAAGAGTGCATCCGAAGAGTTATGCGACGAGGAAGAAGAAGAAGAGAATCACTCCAGCCATGATGAAAGTGCATCTGGAGAGAAAAATGATGAAGATGAAGAAGAGGAACAATTCCTTCAAGTCAGAATACACCAGAAGAAGTCTATGAAGAAGAGAGGGGGGAAGAAGAAGTTATCCAGGAAATTGCAGAGCAAGCTAGGGTTTCTACCCCTGAACAACCCGATCAGCAGAATAATGAGGAAGTACCCCAAGAGAAAAATCAAGAAATTGGTCCAAGCCCGAGTGCACGAATGGTCGTTCCTTCCAATAAAACGGAAGAAATAAAAAAATTATGGAAAGAATAGCAAATACTGCTTAATGTAATTGCGTGACTTCGACAACAAATTAGGATTCTGAAGATGGGGAAGAAAGAAAAAAGGACTCCGGTGGTAAGGCATGCAACCACTCCAGCGAAACCCCTCAAGAAAAAGATCAGGAGGACTCAAGTCCAGCCTGCCGTTCAAAACCAAAAGGAACGACATTCAGCTGTTGCCCATGTTGAAGTACAAACAGATGATATATCAGCCTGTGACAAAGAAGTTCAGAAAGAGGCACAATCCTCTGAGGAAATTCGAACCATAATTACAAGACGATGCAATAAGAAGATTCAAGTGAACCTCCCACTTACAATTACCATGTGGGATAGTGATCCGAGGATAGTAACCCTACGAGAGGGTTTGATGCAAGCCCAACAAGCAGTAGAAAAACTTACAGAACAAATTGTCTCTCGAGAAGTATGAAGAATTACAACAGCAGTTGAGGAATGTCAACTTATCCGAAAGCCAAGCCTTTGAAGGATGGCGAAGGGAAGAAGACAGGGTCAAAAAGGTAACTCATAGACTAGATGTAGTTATCAAACAAATGTATACCTTATGCTCTTTGTACACTGATGTCCTAGCATGTAGAGCGCCTGCTAAGAATTATGCCTTGTTTTTACTGGAACGATATTTGCAATTGAAAATTAAAGCTGTTAAAGTAGGAGCCCCAATAGAAATAAATACTGTTGATGATTTCATGAATTGTTGTAAGCACTATGGGGTAAAGGTTCAGAGATTGTTATGCGAGTTCTATTTGCACAAACTTGTGTTAGATAAAGAAACAGAGCAGAACCCCGGCCCTTTCGTTGGGGATATCCAATTGCAGGCATTTATTTCGTTTGGAGTTAATCAAATAAAATGGCTTAAGGCCTATAATGCCTTCCAAGGACAAGAAAACGGATTGGACTTATGGGTAAGAGCTGAGCCTAGAGATCCATTGTAGTTATGGAATAAAAATAGAAACCTCATGAGGACTCCGGGCATGATTGAAGCATTAGGACCCATTCATACAACAATCAATTGGCAAGGGATAGAATATTTCTTTACCATTAAGGACCTTGCCATTTCAGCTGCCAAATTTTGATATCAGACTTCTAATCCAAACATCCAACTCAGGGAACCATTTAACTATGAGAACTTTAAGCTAGCTGCTGATCACTTGAGTCTTTATGGTGACCTTATTTTGCGAGAAGGACCATCTTGGTTAGGCTATAGGTTCCACAGTCTGGTTATTTGGCACCCTGCACCTGGATACCAAGCCTTGTATGAAATTCCTGAGGGTCAGACAGGACATCTTTTTGAACACCTAGCTAGGCATCATGGTTGTAGACCACCTCATGATATCGCATCTCCGGCCTACTCTCTCACTGCCTTACATGTCAACTACAATGTTTTCATGAGGGCATGAAAAAGGGTAAGCAGGGGGGTGTGTTGGGCACTGGAGAAGGTATGTTATTTTCATTTACTTTTTTATCTTTTCTTCAAACCTTACAACCTTCTCACATCATGAACTAGGCATATGACACAAGAATATGATAGAATCTAGAAGATTTATATGTAATATGAAATAACTAATAATTACCCTTTTGTATGCAAAAAAAGGAGAAAACGGAAGACCGTCATCCCAAAAGAAAGAACGAGACCAAGTTAACTGTTGTCCCTTCGACAGGGAACCGCGTTCAAACAAGGCGATCCAAATTGGAGTGTAATAGCCAGAAAAAGGAAAAGGAGATCTCCAATCAGCGCAAAAGAACAGAAGGATAACTGCAAATTAACAGCTTGACGAATCCCTCGGGATCCTTTGATCCTGAGGGATCGCTATCTTAACAATCCTCTGTATTGTTGGTATCGTCGCTCGACTGTTATAAGAAGGGGCAGCACTGCTAGCCTGGGGGACGACTGGTTGTTATTTTTATGTAATTCTCCATTGTATTTGACACTTTGATCATCGACTCTCGTTGAAGATCGATCCATTGTAACTCTGTTTTGATGTTTTAATATAAATCTAGTTGTTGTTCCATCTTTGATTCTGGAGTAATTTCAAGCGGTGTGTCCCTAGAGGCTAAACCCCCGACCCTGGTCGATCACTCGCTCCTGTATTATATTTCTGATTCATGTGTGGTTTGATTTCTTTCATTTACCCTGTTCAGTAATCTGATGCGCTTTACCGTTTTACACATCAACTCTGTTATATATACTTTATTAAATACTATTGTTATCTACAACAGGAATACTATGTTATCATTCTAATGTTGTATCGCATTGTCGTTCCTTTTGAAAATTGATATAACACTGCTGTTCCTTACAGATTGCCATTCTATTACAGTTCAACTGCGTTGTATGTTCCTAAATTGGTACTACTGTATGATTTATTCTTAAATCATGACTGTTGTTCATTCGGAACTAGTGTTTCGTTAAAACTCCCATTTCGTTATAATTGTTGTTACTTTATAGCTGTGATTCATGCATATTGTATCGAAGCTCAGATTACTGTTCCTTTTGATGATAATTGTGTTGCATGTTTAACTTGGGTTGTTGTACATTTAGATCTGAGTTGTTGTTCTATACTTTATTTCTAATAGTCTGCTGTTCCATTTCTGTTTGTTGTTCAATTCGAAAGCTGTTACTTAATTCCTGTAGATTATAATTATTGTTGCATTCATTTCCGTAGATTAAGGGTTTGTTGTTCAATCCTGTTAAATAGAGATAGTTGTTGTTCTATTTCCTGTCAATTGAAGATTATCATTGCTTTGGTGTGCAGAAGGTCTGAGACTGTAGTGAACATCGACATACGCTGTCTAGTTCCCAGTTTGATGATCCTTCCTTTGAGTGCCTTTTTGATTGCATCAGTTTACAGAGGGAAGAGTTACTATTATTGTACCCTTGACTGATAAATTGTTGGAGCTTTTTGAATGCATGATTTGAGTCCTAGGTTTCTTTTTGCAAATAGATTTCATTCCAAGCATCCGTTTACTCTTGTATTGAGAGCACTATACTACTAGCATTACTCTAACAAATGATCGCCTCAAACTGAGTACACTCTTTGAAATAACAAATCGTTCCTGGATTGACAATTAATGTAGGGTAAATAGAGGTAAAAAAAACCCTTTTTACTGCTCGACACAAACACATCACTATGCACAAGCTCTAATATATGCTTCGCCCTCTTACCACCAGAGAGGAAACTCACCCGATTCTACTTCCCATATACACAATTTTCATAGAATTCAAAATCTAGAGAGCTATTACTCATACCTTCTACCATACCTTTACCATGAAGTATTTGAAGGCCCTTCTCTCCAATATGTCCAAGCCTTTGATGCCACGACATGGTCTTCTCTCCAGAGACCGCTAGATTTTCTACTCCACTTTCAGGAACCACAAAACTGTTGCACCCATCAACAATAGTGCTACCTTGTAGCTTGTACAGAGTTCCAGTCTGAACTCCCCGCATTAATACCAGTGCTCCCCGAACCATCTTGCAGGTATCCTTCTCAAACACTGTTTTTACACCTGCATCATCCAACTTGCTTACAAAAATCAGATTTCTGGCCAATGCAAGAATATGTAGAACACACGGAAGTGTTCTAACCCTTCCACCTTGCAACTTCAAATTTACTTTTCCGCGACCAATGATTCTAGCCTTCCTATCATCCCCTAAGAAGACATCACCACCATCATATTTCTCATACTCGCAGAACCACTCTCTATGGCGAGTGAAGTGAAAGGATGCACATGAGTTAATCAACCATGCCTCATGATCTACATGTGTACTTGAAGAAGCCAAGTACACATCCCCACCTTCATCTGAGGTGGTTTTTGCCTCTGCAGAAGGAGCATCATCAGATCCCTTTCCTTTATCAAGAGCTTTAGATTTACAATACCTTTTGTAGTGCCCTTCCTTTTCGCATTTCCAGCACACCACCTTTACAAGTTTTTTTGGAGATTTAGATCTCCCTCTAGATTTAGATCTCCCACTTGATGACTTATTTTTGTTTCCGTTCTGGGACCATCCTCGTACAAACAAGGCGTCACCATTTTGGTTCTCCATATTTTTCCGTCTCATCTCCTCCGTCAACAAGGATGAGACTATTTCATCAAACTGCAAGGCAGTTGCATTGCTACCTATTGCAATAACCAGACTATGCCACGAATCTAGTAGAGAACACAACAAACTGATGCACTTATCTTCATCTGAAATTTTAATATCAACATATGCTAACTGACTTACCACAATATTAAATGCGTTCAGATGCTCTATCACCGAGTCTCCATCTTTCATCCCCAGGTTATAAAGCTTTTTCCGCAGGAACAGTTTATTCACCAGAGACTTAGATTGGTACAAAGTCCCTAACTTGTCCCACAAAGCCTTTGCCGTAGCTTCCCCTGATACATTCAGTAATACTGAATCTGAGACACACAATCGTATTGTGCTCTTTGCCTTTCGATCCAAATTCTTCCATTCTTCATCGGACACTCCCATTGGTTTAGTACCCGGATCTACCGTGATCCACTGATCTTTATCCACCAACAGATCCTCCATCTTGAGTTTCCACAACTCAAAACTCTGACCATTAAATTTCTCGATCTCTATCTTTCCACTGCTCGCCATCTTCTTTCACCACTAGAATCGATCTCGCAGATCTCCCACTGAACAGGGCCTACCACAGGCCTGAGCGAAACCCCTCAGCAACAAAGGCGTCCCCTTGAAGCCAAAACAGCTCTGATACCAAATGTAGTTTTTAACTCTGTACAAAAATTACCTGCATAAAAATTCTCAAACACAGAAAATAAACAATGCGAGAGCATAACACATAAAACACATATACACAAAGATTTTCCCCTGGATCCCAAAACTAGGACTACCAGCTTGATTTTTCATTATGTTCCTTTCAATGTTATAATACATATTTATACATGTCCAAGCATCCAATACCATGGACTGAAAACCATCGCGTCCAAAACCATGGACCGAGAAACCATCACGTCCAAAAACATGTGCGAAAATAATGCACAAAACCATAGGTGGGTCCGCCCAACCTAACATAGGTTCCAAAACCAAAATTTTCCGAGGCGTTGCCCCGGACCCCATAGAGTGGGGTTACCTGCACCCCTCAACCCCCCTGTGACCCCCCCACTACACAATCGGTGCAATGAAGGGGGGGCTTCGCCCCCCCCCCCCCCCCCTCCTCTAACCCCCCGGTTAATTAAGTGGGCTAGTCGTGGAAAGAATATAACACAACCCAACAGGGTTGAGTTACTAGTCATGGAAGCCCTGGTTGGACAAATGCTCGGGAAGCCCTATAAAATCTTGGGTTGAGTTACTAGTCTTGGAAGCCTTGGTTGGACAAACACTCTGGAAGCCCTTGGTGGGTTGAGTTAGTAGTCTTGGAAGCCCTGGTTGGACAAATGCTCTGGAAGCCCGGAAAATGTTGTGGGTTGAGTTACTAGTCCTGGAAGCCTTGGTTGGACAAACGCTTGGAAGCCTGACAACAGCCATGGGTTGAGTTAGTAGTCCTGGGAGATGGGTTGGAACAAACACTCTAGAGCCCTGGAAGGCTGGGATAGAGATCGATCTGATGTTGGTTTTGGGATGTTCGGCTGTGAGGTGGAATCACTGTTTGATGGGTTGAGGTGGATGGCCTCTGGAAGCCCTGGATGAGTTTTAATTGATGTGTTCTATGATATCCCACATTCATGCTTGGAATATGGCATGGGGGTGAATGGTTGAAGAGAGATATGGATCAACCATTCTATGGTCGGGTGGAACATGGAATTCCCATCCCAGGTTTTGATTTTGCACCATTAACGAAAGGTTGTTTCTCCTTGTATCTCTATGAGAATTATGATGGATCATATGTGGTTTCTATGGATGTTATTTCATTGGTATTTGTCCCTACTATGCTAGTTATGTATGTATTTTATGACAATATTTATGTATGGCTCTCATCATGTTATTACTTGTTATTGAATGATCAATGTATATATGATCTAGTGGATGAAATGGAAGCTAATGTGATAAGGAGACAATGGTTCATAGCGATTCTCAAATAAGTATGAGATCCACACACTTAACTCTGTTATTTACACTTGTAGGTTACATGTCGATGATATGTTTGACGAAATTCCTGTCATGGCTAGTAGGGATCCAGTCAAGGTCTGGAACAAGGATTTTCTTTAGTACTTTCATTTCCTTGTTACTTTACTGATTTGAAGAGATGGATTAGTTATGGGCAGTGTCCTAGGCTTTGAGCCTGAAAAAGTGGCTTAAATCCCGGGGTCCTTGGCACAACATTGACACTTTTGGTCCACATTCATTGGCAGGTAGGCCTGTGAGAGTGAGTTTAGGTTGTTGGTCGCTCCCTTGCCAATGAGAGTGATTATGGCCCAAGAGACCTAAAATAGCAGTGGGACCTAGGGACATACTGCCTGAGTGACTGACTTGTCCTCTGGGGGGTATGTTGATGATGTTGGATGTTTGTATGGTGTGTTTCCATTGGTTCCACATCCTTAATGTGACCTATGAGGTCGAATCATATCATAGTGGCCTCACGTCACATGTTTAGCTTGGCTGGCTTATTGCTTGGGTAGATGTGGGAGGAGGGTGTTACAAAGTGGTATCAGAGCATGGTTACGCTCTCTTTGGGTTGTGTTTTGATCATGTTTTCATGTTGGTTTGATATGTGTTCCTTATGCATGTAATCCATGTGCTTGTTGCATTTGCATGGTGTTGATCATGGTTGTAGTGATGTTGCCATGCGAAGGTTGAAGGTGTTGTCATGGAGTATGTCTTCATGTGTGTATGGTTTATTATGCATTATTATGCACGTCAGTTATCACATATTATCAAGTGCATGAGAGGTTGTTGTTGTTGTCATGCATGAGGTCATGGTGTGTGTAGTTGGTATGGTCATGCATTGATGACTGGACTCTAGCTAGAATGGTGTGTAATGTGTATATGGTTTTGTATTCATTTGTTATATGTATTAATGCAGTTGTTATGCATGTATGGTCTTGGTTATAGCTATGCATGAATAGTAGGTCAAATATGCCTTGTGAAGTCGTCATATGAAATTTAGGTCATCATGATGTTATTGGTTGTTATGATGCTAATGTGTTGGCTGAGATAGAGCAGGAGATGCAGATCATCATAATGAGGTTGCAGCATTAGACTTTGGGGTAAGAGAAGATCATCATATAGGTAATGTACGTTTGGAATGTAGGTAGGTAGGTTAAGAATTGTTATATGCATTAGGTTTATGTACATGTATTTTGATGTTATGGTTACATACAAGATAAATGATAATTTATTAGCATAGTCATATGCACATGTGTCGAATAGTCAAGAATGATAGTAACTTGTAGTTGTATGCATTTCTATTGTTGTTTTATATTAGACAACCTGGTGATTATGTTATATGTTATGGATGAAGTATCTTATAGGTTAACTTGTTGTTTTTATATGATAATTAGCTTGATGATTAGGTTATATGTTGTTGATGAGCATGTTATATGTTAACTGATTGTTGTTATATGTTAGTTAACTTGATAATTAGGGTTACTTCATTGAGATATTGATGTTGTAATTTGGATTGGTCATATGCGTGACGATTATGTTCATTGCATTAAAGATCTTGATGTTATATGTATTGTGTTAACCTAGTTTGACCTATGCAGATGGTTATGGTTGTGATATTCAGGTATGAGCCCACATATTTGTGATATGGTGTCGTACTAATTTATATTGATCATACATATGTGATTTTTATGCATGAACGACAAATTCTTATGAGCTTATGATGTGAACATGTTAGTTAATTACTTCTATAGATATCATGATTTAGTTTTGAGTTGATATGTTGTGAAGTTATATCATGCTAACCTATATTGATTGTGCAGACAGGATAGTCTCCCTTGAAATGCACTAAGGTATGAGTTTGCTTATGTCATATATTTGGTGCTTGATTGTTTGATTATGTCATTTATTTGGTGTTCAAATGTTTGGTGTCTATTACATCATTTGTTTGATTCATTTAACATGGTATGTTTGCAAGTTGTTTGAATGTTTGATGAATTTCATAATATGAGTATGTGTTCTAATGATCTTGTTTTAAGATGATTGTACTAACACATATGTGTCGAGACAGTTGATATGTACTTGTGTGTAAGTAGGTGATAGTTGTATCATTATGGCTAATGACTATGAGTTGACTATCGGTTATGACATGATTGTTGTAAAAGTTGATTTCAAATTGATAAATATGATTATCTTGATATTTGGAACATGTGATTGACATGTGTGAGCAGTTGCAGGAAACATGCTTGGTATTAGTGTGATAAGGTAATAATTGATGTGTTTATATAACTAATAGTTGGGTGACATGACAATATATAGTAAGACTTAGTTGCAAAAGGGTAGAGGTAAAAGAAAGGAATCGAGTAAGAATTGCTTTGGCTATGTTTGGAAACGCTTTGCATACAGGAAGTCTTCTTAACCTTTATTTTTTTTGACATTATGTGGATATGTGCTAAATTCATGAAAATGTACTTGACAGGTATATTAGCTAGTCTTTAGTTACCGGTGGATCTATCAAAGGATTGGAGTCCCTTAAGAGATGTCGTGGATGTGTTCAGTTGAAACTTAGCAACGTTCTTGGCACAACAAGATGAGGTAACTAGTGTATTTGTTATGTTTATTTATGCACTAACAGTTATGTGTTTATGGCAGTATGATGCAGGGAGTTGCATGGCAAGAGAGGTTTCCATGAAATATTGAAGAAGGCTCTGGTTGAGCTTTCCTTGGGAACCATGGGGATTGAGTCATGGTGTTTGTTGTTAGTCTTGTGCTTTTGGTCTTTTGTGAATTGTTGAGCTTGATTTGTGGTTTTGTTTATGTCTGGTGCAAGGCCTTGCCACTTTGTTGTGGTGTCATATTGTTATTGGCTTTCATGGTTTTCTTCTTAGTTGTTTCTTGTCTTGCCTTTTATGTTTTGAGTCTTGGGAATTGTTGGGAAAGAGGAAAGTTGACGGAGCTTGGGAGAGTTGTGTGGTACTCGAAAGGTAATGTAAGATTCAGATGAAGCTTTGTGCATGAGTAAGCGCAGTAGAGGGTAAGACTATGAAAACCAGCTGGACTGGTTGGGTCCATTGGTGTAAATGGATGATGGCAGGGTAGGCAGTGTTGGGTTGTGTTATATTCTTTCCACGACTAGCCCACGTAGTTAACAGGGGGATTAGAGGGGGGGCGGAGCCTCCCCTTCGTTGCGCCAATTGCGTAGCGGGGGGGTCACAGGGGGTTTGAGGGGTGCAGGTAACCCCACTCTATGGGGTCCGGGGCAGCGCCCCAGAAAATTTTGGTTTTGGAACCTATGTTAGGTTGGGCGGACCCACTTATGGTTTTGTGCATGATTTTCACACATGTTTTTGGACACGATGGTTTTCGGTCCATGGTATTGGATGCTTCGACATGTATAAATATGTATTATAACATTGAAAGGAACATAATGAAAAATCAAGCTAGTAGTCCCGGTTTTGGGAGCTAGGGGAAAATCTCTGTGTATATGTGTTTTATGTGTTATGCTCTCGCATTGTTTATTTTATGTGTTTTAGAATTCGTATGCAGGTAATTTTTGTATGGGGTTAAAACCTACATTTTGTATCAGAGTTGTTTTGACTTCAAAGGGATGCCTTTGTTGCTGAGGGGTTTCGCTCAGGCCTGTGGTAGACCTTGTTCAGTGGGAGATCTGCGAGATCAATTCTGGTGGTGAAAGAAGATGGTGAGTAGTGGAAAGATAGAGATCGAGAAATTTAATGGTCAGAGTTTTGAGTTGTGGAAACTCAAGATGGAGGATCTTTTGGTGGATAAAGATCAGTGGATCGCAATAGATCTGAGTATTAAACCAACGGGAGTGTCCGATGAAGAATGGAAGAAGTTGGATTGGAAGGCAAAGAGCACAATACGATTGTGTGTCTCAGATTCAGTATTGTTGAATGTATCAGGGGAAGCTACGATGAAGGCTTTGTGGGACAAGCTAGGGACTTTGTACCCATATAAGTCTCTGGTGAATAAACTTTTCCTGTAGAAAAAGCTGTATAACCTTCGGATGAAAGATGGAGACTCAGTGACAGAGCATCTGAATGCATTTAATACTATGGTAAGCCAGTTAGCATATGTTGATATTAAAATTTCAGATGAAGATAAGTGCATCAGTTTGTTGTGTTCTCTACCAGATTCGTGGGATAGTCTGGTTATTGCAATAGGTAGCAATGCAACTGCCTTGCAGTTTGATGAAATAGTCTCATCCTTGCTGATGGAGGAGATGAGACGGAAAAATATGGAGAGCCAGAATGGTGATGCCTTGTCTGTACAAGGACGGTCCCAGAACAGAAACAAAAATAAGTCATCGAGTGGGAGATCTAAATCTAGAGGGAGATCTAAATCTCCAGGAAAACCTGTAAAGGTGGTGTGCTGGAAATGCGGAAAGGAAGGGCACTACAAAAGGGACTGTAAATCTAAAGCTCCTGATAAAGGAAAGGGATCTGATGATGCTCCTTATACAGAGGCGAAAACCACCTCAGATGAAGGTGGGGATGTGTACTTGGCTTCTTCAAGTACACATGTAGATCATGAGGCATGGTTGATTGACTCAGGTGCATCCTTTCACTTCACTCCCCATAGAGAGTGGTTCTGCGAGTATGAGAAATACGATGGTGGTGATGTCTTATTAGAGGATGATAGGAAGGCTAGAATCATTGGTCGCGGAAAAGTAAAGTTGAAGTTGCAAGGTGGAAGGGTTAGAACACTTCCGGGTGTTCTGCATATTCCTGCATTGGCTAGAAATTTGATTTCTGTAAGCAAGTTGGATGATGCAGGTGTAAAAACAGTGTTCAAGAAGGATACCTGCAAGATGGTTTGGGGAGCACTGGTATTGATGTGGGGAGTTCGGATTGGAACTCTGTACAAGCTGCAAGGTAGCACGGTTGTTGATGGGTGCAACAGTTCTGTGGTTCCTAAAAGTGGAGCAAAAAATCTAGTGGTCTCTGGAGAGAAGACCATGCTGTGGCATCAAAGGCTTGGACATATTGGAGAGAAGGGCCTTCAAATACTTCATGGTAAAGGTATGCTAGAAGGTATGAGTAATAGCTCTCTGGATTTTGATTTCTATGAAAATTGTGTATATGGGAAGCAGAATCGGGTGAGTTTCCCCTCTAGTGGTAAGAGGGTGAAAAATATATTAGAGCTTGTGCATAGTGATGTGTTTGGACCTATGAAGGTTCCATTACTGGGTAAGTCTATGTACTATGTATCATTTATAGATGACTTCTCAAGGAATAAATGGATATATTTACTTAAGAAGAAATCTAAAGTCTTTGATAGGTTTAAAGAATTCAAGGCTATGGTGGAAAACCAGACAGAGAAGAAGATAAAGGTGCTAAGGAAAGATAACGATGGAGAGTTTTGCAGTAAGGAATTTGAAGAATTCTGTAAGAAGTGTGGTATAGCACAATAGAAGACTACTCCATATACATCTCAGCAAAATGGAGTTGCAGAAAGAATGAACAAGACATTGATGGAAAGGGCAAGAAGCATGCTCAGTGGTGCTGGGTTAGGACAAGAATTCTGGGTAGAGGCGGTGGAGACAGCATGTTACCTGGTCAACAGATCACCTTCATCAGCTTTGGAGGATAAAACTCCACAAGAGGTATGGACTGGTAAGAAACCATCTCTTTCACATCTGAGGGTATTTGGATGTGATGCATATGTACATGTTCCAAAGGAGAAATGAACCAAGTTTGATATTAAATCTGAAAAGTGCATCTTTATTGGGTATAAGGATGGTTTAAAGGGTTATAAGCTTTGGAACCCAGTAACAAGGAAGGTTGTGTACAACCGAGTTGTGGTGTTCAGAGAGGTGAAAGATGTTATTAAACATGAATTCCAACCAAAGGAACCTGAGAAGATAGAGTTTGAGCTAAAGGAGGAAGAATCAGACTCTACAGCAGAGGAGGATTCAGAAGATGAAGAGCCACAAACTCTGGGTGTGAGAAGATCAGTTCGAGAAAGAAGGCAACCAGAAAGGTATAGTCCATTTGCTTTCTGTTCAAATTTTGCTTTATCTATTACTGATGATGATCCTAGAACTATGAAGGAAGTAGTAGATTCAGAGGATGGAAAACTTTAGAAAGAGGCCATGGTTGATGAAATGGCATCTTTGCACAAAAATGAGGCTTGGGATCTAGTGGAGTTGCCGGTTGGAAGGAAACCCATTGGCAGCAAATGGGTGTTCAAGAAGAAGACAAATGCAGAAGGAAAGGTGGAGAAATACAAAGCTGGGTTGGTAGCAAAAGGTTATTCCCAAGTGCTAGGAATTGATTTTGGTGATATTTTTTCTCCTGTTTCCAAGGTAACTTCTATTAGATTACTTTTATCTATTGTTATTGCTTTTGATTTTGAGGTAGAACAGATGGATGTGAAGACAACATTTCTTCACGGGGATCTAGAAGAGGAAATTTACATGAAGCAACTTGAAGGCTTTGCGGTGAAGGGTAAGAAAGAACTGGTATGCAAGTTAAAGAAGTCTCTGTATGGGTTAAAACAGTCACCAAGGATGTGGTATCAAAATTTGATACATTTATACGAGGACTTGGCTTCACCAGAAACAAACCAGATCACTATGTGTATTTTAAATTAATTGGTGACCATGTTATTTATTTGGTCTTATATGTGGATGATATGTTGCTGGTTGAAAATGACAAAGAAATTATCCAGGATTTGAAGACCCAATTGTCCTCCAAATTCGACATGAAAGATCTTGGTGTTGCAAACTATATTTTGGGCATGGAAATTAAAAGAGTCGGGCAAAGAGGAAGCTTTGGTTAAACCAGAGGAAGTATGTCGAGATAATATTGCAGAGATTTAATATGCAGGATAGTAAAATGCTGAAGGTTCCTATTCCTGTAGGTGTAAATTTATCTGTTGAACAGTGTCCCAAGACACAAGAAGAGGAAGAGGACATGCCCCGTGTTCCATATGCAAGTGCAGTTGGTAGCCTGATGTATGCAATGGTCTGTACTAGACCAAACATTGCACATGCAATGGGAGTATTGAGCAGGTTTATGTCAAAACCAGGAAAGGAGCATTGGACAGCAATGAAGCGGGTTTTTAGGTATTTGCGTGGCACTAGTGATTATGGTTTGTGCTACCAAGGAAGACCAGGATTGGACAAAGTGTTGGATATTCGTGGCTTTGTTGATGCAGACTGGGCTGGAGATCTGGATCAGAGAAGATATACAAGTGGGTATGTGTTTAACTTATTTGGAGTTGCAGTCAGTTGGATGAGTAAGAAACAATCTGTAGTGGCACTATCAACTACAGAGGCAGAATACATGGTAGCCACTCATGCAAGCAAGGAAGCAGTTTGGTTGCAAAGATTTTGTTCAAGTATGGGGTTAGTATAGGGAGCTATAAGGATAGACTGTGACAACCAAAGAGTAATTTTCTTGGCAAAGAACCCTGCATATCATTCAAAGACAAAGCACATTGATGTTCAGTATCACTTTGTGAGGGATATGATAGAAGACAAAAAGGTGTTGTTGGTAAAGATGGACACTTTGAAGAATATTGCAGATGCATTGACAAAATTTGTGAGCTCTGAGAAGTTCTCTTGGTGTAGAGAAACAATGGGTGTTGTAGGGTTGGATAAATGACTAAGCTCTCTTGTGGCCCCTTGTGGAAAGAAAACAACAAGTGGGAGAATGTTGGGTTGTGTTATATTATTTCCACAACTAGTCCACGTAGTTAACCGTGGGGTTAGAGGGGGGGCGGAGCCCCCCCTTCGTTGCGCCGATTGGGTAGCAGGGGGGTCACAGGGGGTTTGAGGGGTGTAGGTAACCCCACTCTATGGGGTCCGGGGCAAGGCCCCGGGAAATTTTGGTTTTGGAACCTATGTTAGGTTGGGCGGACCCACCTATGATTTTGTGCATGATTTTCGCACATGGTTTTGGATGCGATGGTTTTCGGTCCATGGTTTTGGACGCGATGATTTTCGGTCCATGGTTTTGGACGCGATGGTTTTTGGTCCATGGTTTTGGACGCGATGGTTTTCGGTCCATGGTATTGGATGCTTCGGCATGTATAAATATGTATTATAACATTGAAAGGAACATAATGAAAAATCAAGCTGGTAGTCACGGTTTTGGGAGCCAGGAGAAAATCACTATGTATATGTTTTATGTGTTATGCTCTTGCATTGTTTATTTTATGTGTTTTAGAATTCGTATGCACGTAATTTCTGTACGGGGTTAAAACCTACAGGCAGGAGAAACGTAACTAGAAAATGTAAAGTAAATGGACCTGAGATGTTGGATAGCTTGACTAAGTTGGGAATGGTAGTTCTCAATGTTGTGCATGAATAAAGGAAGTTCTCTTAACCTTGACCTTAATATCTAGTATTTATGTTGTGATCATGATTTATTTATGCTAATGATTATATGCATATATGTATGTATTTACATTGTTATCTGACAGGGTCATCATGGATCATGATTGTTTTATGCTAATGTTTATGTATATGTATGTATGTGTCTATGTATTTATGTCACTGTCTGACAGGGTCATCATGAATCATTCTTGTGGAGGAATGATTGCTTACGCAGGCAAATGACATGAAGAGGTTCCTAGTCTTATGAGGAATTAATTGGGAAGAGTAGTCATGACAAATATATGAGGTCAGTATCATGTGGTTATGAGTTGATATTATGTGATTATATTATGGCTATGTTATGGACAGGTTATACCGAGGGATACATCAACAAAGTGAAAGTAGTGTGGCCTATGACATGCTGGGACAAGCATGGATAAGACACTGGAAGCCAGGTTGCTTGGTAAAGATTCAGTGTGGTTTTGGATATCTGGTATGATTGTTGTGCATATGTCGTATATGTTGTACTTGTTGCACCTGTGATGTTGTGTGCATGTGGTGTGGTGTATATTTAGTGTTTGTACATGTTGATTATGTAATGTTATGTACATGGTATAGTATAGATAGTGTTGCATGAATGTTCCATATTCAGTGTTGGGTTTTGATGGTGCTATGTACATGTTGGATATGCAGTGTTGTGTATATATGATGCTATGTACATGTTGGAAATGCAGTGTTATGTACAAGTGGTGTTGCGTGCATGTTGTACATGTGGTGCTATGTACATATGGTGTGGTGTGCATGGTTGTACAAGTGGTGTTGTGTACATGTTGTACAAGTAGTGATGTGTGCAGGTGATGTTGTGTACATGTGGTGTCACGTACATGTCGTGCGTGTGGTACTATGTACATGTGGTATTGTGTACACGTTGTATAGTTGTGTAGTGTACATGTGGCATTGTGTACACATTGTGGAGGTGGCATTGTGTACATATGATGATGTGCACACGTTGTGCAGGTGGTGCGGTGTACATGTGGTACTATGTACATGTTGCATATATGGTACTGGTGTACATGTGGTATTGTGTGCATGTCATACATGTTGTGTTGCAGCCATGCGTACTATATATGTGTATTGCGTAGTCGTGGTATCATGACATGTGTATTCAATGTGTTGTACTATGTGTGGGTTCATGCATTATGTGGCGTTGTATGTCAGGTGTGAATGCATGTATTGCACGGTATCATATGCCGTGTGTGATTATATGTGTGTGATGCACACTATGCATATGTGCACCCCGTGGAGGAGAAGGCACTGGGTGTTTGCTGTGTGTGACAACCGATCTGGTGTGTGTACGGAAAGAACAACGGTAGATGTAAGGATCGGTGAAGGATAAGTATCGGTATTGTATTTCAGTTTTACTATACATGTGATCTATGGTTTTGGTTTATGATGGTTACACATGATTTATGATTTTGATGGTTATGTTTTGAGCTAACTTGATGTGATATTTTTATACATGTTGATTTGGTAAAAAATGCTAGTTTGACTTGTTGTGACATGAAGTGAACAAGATTTCAAATGTACCTTATTGACGAGAAACCAATGAGGTATGATTTGAATTTATTTAAATTTATTTTTGAATCTAATGGAAGTTATGTGATTGGAACAAAAATCCATGAAAATCCTTTGTTGAGTGGTTGAAATCGACTGCAAGAATTAGCAGTGTCAGCAAAAGGAATTGGAAAATGTAGCAATATGTTAGTAAAGAATTTTAGGAGCAGGGCCATTGTGGGACACTAGTACCCAATAGTGTCCTTTGATTTCCATGAGCATGCTATGCCCGATATAATGGTTTTGAGGCAGGTATATGCCTTGGTTTTTGTATCTTCAGATGCGAAGAATCCTTGCCAAGGGATGGACTGCCCGGAATGGGAGTGTCAGCGGAACTTGGAAGGTGAGTGATTGCACAAAAGGGTTGACCAGATTGCTTGAGGCACTGTGTAGCAGAGAAGGGAAGGACAGGGATGGATTTTTTTTTTTCATGAGCATTTCCAGATGGAATCATATTCACATTGGGAGTGCGCCTTGGAACAATGAGCTGGTAATTGTTCACTTAGGGGAAAAGTGGCACTGGACATTGAATGCAGCTTTGACTTTGACAGTGGATTCTGGACTTCCTGGGAAGGAGGTGAATCCTGGTATTACTTGAGGGTGGAGATGTAAGCCTCTGTATTCCCTTGTTGCAGATACGGGCATCATATCTTTTATTTGTTGGTTGAGCAAATGTGTATATGCGTATATTATTGTAAATATTGTATCGAGATGGGTTTATAAAGCTCCACAGACAATATGGTTATTTGCTAGTTGAAGAAAATGTGTATATGTGTATATGTGGTTATTGTAAATAATGTAATGAGTTGTGTTATAAAGCTCCACTATGCGATATGTTTTCATGTTGTCATGATGTTTTGTTTTAGAAAATGTTCATTGTAAATACTGCAACAAGCTATGTTATAAAGCTCCATGGGCAGTATGTTTTGTTTTCAGTGGTCTTTTTGGTTATAGGTGTCATTGAACATCGAGGACAGTGTTCCCCCAAGGGGGAGGGTTCTGTAACAACCCTGGTGAAAATTCCATGTAAAAATATATAAATACCACAAATGATGGGACATGTATTCCAAGTTGCATGGTGGGCAAGACATCCAAGTGGGTGTTCATTTGGTTGTTTACGGCTAAGTAAATTGGCAAAGGAAATGGATAAGGTTTTGGAAAGGCATTAAAGAGGAAAAAAGGTATTTTGGCACATTTATTTATGAAAATAATGGAAATTAGGAGAAAAAGAAGGTGAAAGGTCACAGGTTGCATGTGAGGAGTAAATTGAAGGAAAATAATGGAAAATGAAGAAAATATAGGCCTCATTGATAAAAAGGCTTTTAAGGATCAATTTGCAAGCTTGGTCAGTGAAGACTTGATCAATTCAGTTTTGGAGTTCTCTCATTATTCTCTCTCTCTCTCTCATACTCTAAAATACTTAGAGTTTTCTTGGAGAACCCTTGGACGACGTGGCATACTTGCAGTTTTGGAGCAAGAAGGCAAAGGAAGAGTAGGAAATCGCAAGAGGGCATTAGTGTCAGCACCTACAACATGTTTTTCTTGTAGGTATCAAGTTGCATGTATGTTTTCTTCACTAGTTTTGGCATGCATGGCACATGCATGTGGTTTCTTGGCCATGATCTGTCATTGGCATGGAGGATGGTCAGGATTGAAAGTGGATTGCCTAGCCTTCCCATTTCCTAGATATCCATGGTGATTGTCGGTTTACTTTCAGTGCTTGTTTTGGTTGGTTCTCATGTTTCCTTAGCTTGGGTTGAGTTATTAGTTCCTGGAAGCCTTGGTTGGACAAATGCTCTAGAAGCCCTGTAATGGCTTGGGTTGAGTTACTAGTCCTGGATTTCTTGGTTGGAAAAATGCTCTGGAAGCCTTGTAACAGCTTGGGTCGAGTTACTATTCCTTGAAGCCTTGGTTGGAAAAACACTCTGGAAGCCCTTTGTGGGTTGAGTTACTAGTCCTGGCAGCCCTGGTTGGAAAAACGCTCTAGAAGCCCGGAAAATGTTGTGGGTTGAGTTACTAGTCCTGGAAGCCTTGGTTGGACAAATGCTCGGGAACCCGACAACAGTTGTGGGTTGAGTTACTAGTCCTGGGAGTCGGGTTGGAACAAACACTCTGGAGCCTTGGAAGGTTGGGATAGAGACTGATCTGATGTTGGTTTTGTGATGTCCGACTGTGAGGTGGAATCAGTGTTTGATGGGTTGAGGTGGGTGGCCTCTAGAAGCATTGGATGAGTTTTGATTGATTTGTTCTATGAGATCCCACATTAATTCTTGTAATATGGCACGGGGCTGAATGGCTAAATAGTGATATGGCTCAGCCATTCTATGGTCGGGTGGAACGTGGAAGTCCCATCCCGGGTTTGAATTTTGCATCATTAATGAAAGGTTATTTCTCCTTGTATCTGTATGAGAATTATGATCGATTATATGTGGTTTATATGGCTATGATTTCATTGGTATTTCTATCCCTACTATGTTGGTTATGTGTGTATTTTATGACAACAGTTATGTATGGCTCTCATTGTGTTATTACTTGTTATTGAATTATCAATGTCCCAATGGATGAAATGGCAGATAATGATAAGGAAACAATGGTTCATAGCTATTCTCAGATAAGTATGAGATCCCTACACTTAACTCTAGTATTTACACCTGTAGGTTACGTGTCGATGATATGTTTGAAAAAGTGCTTGTCATGGCTAGTAGGGACCAGTCAAGGTCTAGAATAAGTATTTGCTTTAGTACTTTCATTTCCCTGTTACTTTACTAATTTGAAGAGATGGATCAGTTCTAGGAAGTTTCCTGAGCTCTAAGCCTAAAAAAGTGGCTTAAACCTGGGATCGCTAGCACAACAATGACACTTTTGATCCACAGTCGCTGGTAGGTAGGCCTATGAGAGCAACTTTAGGTTGTTGGTCGCTCCCTTTCCCATAGCATGAGAGCGACTATGGCCCAAGAGACCTAAAACAACAATGGGACATAGGGATATGCTATCCAAGTGGCTGACTTGTCCTCTGAGGGTTCTATTGATGATGATGGATGTCTGTATGGTGTGTTTTCGTCGGTTCCACTTCCTTAATGTGACTTAGGAGGTCGAATCATATCATAGTGGCCTCTCCTCGCATGTTTACCCTGGCTGGCCGGTTGCTTGGGTAGATGTGGGAGGAGGGTGTTACATTGTTCATGAAGGGCATGGCCCTCCTATGGTCTCAGGTGGTGCTTGGGGCCTGAACCCTCCCCCTTTATATGAAATTTGATGGTTGTCTTTTGGTTTTGTTTGTGTTTTAGGTTATATGGTTATGTTTCTTTTGGGACATGTAAAAATAGGAAACATCTTTTTTGTTTTCGTTTGGCTCTCCTGGTTAACAAATTTAGTTGGAGTGAATCCGAGAGAGGAGAAGGCATCTAGAATGTATGGTATATCTCTTTGATGAATTAATGAAAGTTTTTTTTATTGATAAATAACAATAGTAATTTTGCTTTTATTTTATTCATTATTAATAATTTTATAATTTGACTCCTTAAAAAATGGGTTATTTGTTTTTGGAAAATTGATGTAAAGGGTTTTAAACACATGATGATCTAGGTTTTTTCCATATGTTCTTTATAGGTAAGTTATGGATATGAGCCCTTGTCCACTCAAATCATAGTTGGCTCCATAATGGTGGAGGTGGTGTTGTGCCTTGTTGACTACTTAGGGGATTCCATTTCATAGAATGAATTTTTTGTTCAACATCTGGGGCTATCTATTTAAGAGTTGATTGACAGTGTTTTTCTAAAATTTGAGGTAGAAGAGACTAAATCTACTTGAAGATCATCAAATGTGCATTATTTATTCTAGGTTTCAAATCCAATCCTATGTAACTCCCTTGGGCTCCCCCCTAGTTGAGGCAAATCTCTCAAAATTGGAAAGGATGCCCTATTTACTATCTATTAGGAGGAATTTAGGTGAATTAACCACCCCTCTTTGCAATTCGATGTTGAGTTACCTCCTTCTTGGATGAACATCATAGTTTTGGAGTCTTATTGTAGCTTGGGTAACAAGTTTCTCCCTTACTGTTACATTGGTACTCTTTCATGGAAAACCTCTAGTGTTCCTTCAAGATTTATTGGTGAGAGTTTATGCTTGCAGGCATTAGAATGTGGTGCATGAATACCTAAGTCGATGATAAAGGGTAAAAAACCGAGAAAAAAAAATAAAAAAACAAAACAAAACAAAAAAGCTCAAGTCGAAGGGAGGGGGTGTTTCCCTCATTATGGGTGAGGATATCAGAATGGAAAATATCATGGACCTTGGCGGTTTCTCTTTAATTGAAAAATTTATGGGATGTTGTATGTCTATGGCATCGCCGAGATTTTAGATCAAAGTAAACTAGGTGCCCCTCTTGGGCTATGGTCTAGGATTTCATATCCTGGTAAGAGGTTGGCTTGGTTTTTGTCTTTAAGGATAAAAAAGATGTAGAGGTTATCCTAAAAGGTCTATGTTATTGGATTAAACCTTCTTAAGTTTGAAACCATGGTTCCCTCTTTTTGACCCATGGGATTCAGTAATGGATAAGATAGTCATATGGTTCAAACTAATAGGGTTACCTCCAAAGTGGTGGTCAATTGTTCAACTTCTAGCAAATTGAAACAAGTTAGGGAGAACCATTATTTTCGATGGAACTTTTTATCCATAGCCTCAATGTTCAGTCACTCATGTTTTAGAGGAAATGGATATTAGGGGCGGTCTCTTCGAATCTACTGAATTGGTATGGGGATCTCATAAATTTACATATATTCTCGATTATATTAAGGTGCCCTTCCCATATACAATATGTTAGTGTTTTGGTCATGTAATAGTGAAATACGAGGTCCTCGTGACCAAAGTTAGGTCCTAGGTTCTAAAACATTCAAAGGTGTCCCCTCCCAAGACTGAAATGGTAAAGATGGAAAACCATCTAAGCCTAATTGCTTAACTCATTGATATTGCAGTGTCAAAGGTGCCTCTAAAAAATTATTTTGGGTAAAGTTAGTATGTGAGGACCCTTTCATTTATTTAATCAAGGAAGGCTAAAATCACTTGATTATTCTGGTATATTTCAAGGTGTATGTTCCATCACCCTCTCAACTTGACCAAAGGCATTTCTTCGACAGGGAGACATCAACAGTTTACGATGCTATGTCTCTTCTACCCCTTGGTGACATTGTTGTAGACAGGATTTCATCCATGGATTTTGTTGGAGATGTTTCCAGAACTTTTTCTTCTTTTGGTCATCATGGGGAGTTTGAATACCCTTTTGTGCCCATCTCTTTTCATGTTCCTTATGTTGTGGGTGGTGGGGGTTGATGATTATCCTACAATTTCTCCCATAGGGGGCTTTTTTTATGGTGTCCCTTAAAATTCAAATTTGGAAGGATCATTGTCTATTAGATTGGACCTATGTGATGGTGTACATTACGATTTTAGACCTCAGAAACCCCAAAATGACAACTCGATGTTAGTTGGGATTGATAATGATATGGGAAGGAGTTTCTCACATGGGGGGTCCGGTAGAAAATAAAAATTGATACATGCCTAGGAGAAATCCTGAAGGGAAGCTCACCATGTTCAATAGACTTTAATTATTGGAGTACATAAATCATCAAAATCACCATCCTAGGCTAAAAAATGAAAATACTTTCACTGAATGGAAAAGACCTTCTGATTTAGGCCAAAAAAAGGATCTTATGCCCTCCACTATAAAATATGAACTTGATATAGTCTTAATTCAAGAAACCATTAGTATGGGAGAATTTTTTTGTGATGTATTAAAATATTTAATCAAATGCTAGAATGTTTTGACTAAGGACTCTTTGGAAACTCTAGAGAAGTTCTAATCGGTTGGAGAGATAACATTCAACTTATCAACTCATTTTCCATCCATTCATAACTATACTTTGAGGTGGAATTTAGAAGTTCCATATCCATTTATTGTATTTTAAATATTTACGGCCATATGAGAGTCAGAAGGTCTTCTAGGATAATATTTTTAGGCCCCATATTATAATGGCACCCAATGCAATCATTAGCAGGGACTTTAATTTTATGATTATTAGTGATGAAAGTTAAGGAACTTGTTCATCCCATAAACTCTTATTTTGCAACTTCATAGGAGCAATATGGCTTAGTAGAAATTTCTCCAATGGAGATAAAACCTACATGGGTGAAAACTGAGTTGGAGATGCAGTTGTATACAAATGATGACATGTTTCTTTAGCACTAAGAGATGTGTGATTTGGTGGATAGGTACAAAAATTGGGTGTGCCCTATAAATTTTTCTAATCACTTTCAAATTATTCTAAAATTAGGAGAGAAAGAAAACAAGTCAATGGCCCCCTTCAAGTTCAATCCTGCATGGTTGGAGGATGGAGAGTTCAAGAATACAATCTTCTAACTGGAATCACTATGATCCTTTATGTGAAGATTCAACATGAAGTCAATTTGTCTCTACTATGAAAACTATTAAGGAGCTAGTGGTGGGTTGGTTTGCGGAGAAACATAGAAAGAGAGGCCCATGATGGTAGGATTAGAAGAAAAGATATAATGGATCTAGCATGGTAATGTTGGGATTATTTTGGATCAGGATAATATGTAAGAACTGAAAATATTAGAAATTCAAAAGTATAAGCTACTCTTGGAGGAGGAGGAGTGGAAAATAAAAAGCCATGCTGCTTAGATTGCGAGTGTAGATATTGAAACAAAGTATGCTCATTCCTTTCCCAATTACATAAGGAAAAAAAATCATTTTGGTAGATCCATGTGGAGAATGGTAGAGAGGTTAGATCCTTTCAAGACTTGGCATCCTTTGGACTATCACATTTTGGTACTATTTACAAGCATTGAAAATATTGTCTTTTTAGAGAAATTATGCCCCTAGTCAACAAAATTCCCCCCTAGTGGAGGATGAAGAGAATGAGCATCTATTTCAAGTAGTCACTCTAGAAGAACTTTAGGCCATTCTTTAATATTTTCAAAGTGATAGAAGCTCAGGGCTTGACAGATGGAATGCAAAATTCTACATTGGTATTTTTTATTTGTTGGGGACAAATCTTCTAAGGGTTGTAGAGAAAGTTCCCAGAAAGGGTAAAGTTCTAGTGAATATCCATTCCATATTTAGAGCCTTGATCCAAAATAAGGATCATCTTAACAATTATAACTATTTCAGATGCATGTCACTATGCAACATGGTATATAAAATCATTTCAAAAGTCATAGCTTCTCGAATCAAACTCTTTTTGTAGGGTCACTTTTGTTGAAAAATTTGGTCTCTTGGAGGGAAGGAATATACATGAAGCCATTAGAGATACTCAAGAGGATATACATAGCATTAAAATGCATTCCTCCCCATCTATCATTATGAAGATTTACCTCTTCAAAGCTACAATCAGGTATATTGGAATTCTATGCACTTTATGCTACTTAGAAACCAACTTATCTTTAAGAATGGTCAAATGGATCATGGGTTGTGTTACTTTTGTGTGGAAGGAATTCTTAATCAATCGTTCAACTTACCTCTTTTTCAAGCCTTAATGTTGGTTAAGGTATGGATTCCCTTTGTCCCCTTACTTATTCCCACTAGTGCTTGAAGGAGTAAGTAGATGGCTATTTGATGCCAAATCCTTAAGAGTTATTCAATGGGTTCAAGTTAACAATCACATTTCTATTACCCATGTCTTATTTATGGAGGTTGTTTTACCCTTTTTCCATGGTGTCGATTTGGAAGTAAGGAAAGTTTTGGGTATTCTCAATTGCTATTGTGTGGTTACCAAATGAATGGAAGTCAATAGATACAAAGTGGTTGTTTATTACTCACCTCTTGATGACCACCTTTAGGCTTAATAAGACCCAATGTTTCCCTTTGAAAGGGGGACCTTTTATGAAGAGATTTATTGTCAAGTCAAAAAATTACCATAAGGTTGACTGGCATTAGTTAATTCCAAGAGTAAATAGGCAAATTTCATTCTAGTGTAGCATCTGGTTATCAAGAGAAGTCAAGATAATGTTAGTTAAGTTTGTATTGGATTACATTCTATTTTATTAGATCCTCTTGGTCCATAGTCCAAAAGGTTCCTCGAAACAAATTTGTAAACTATGTTTCAACCATTTATGGGGAAGCAGTGGAGAATATAAGGGTCTTCATCTAGCCAATTATAAAATGATTGCTTCACTCAACAAATGGGGTGGATATGGGTTAAAGGATGTTCATATCTTTAGGAAATATCTTGTTTCGGGGTCATTTTAGAGTTTCATGACAAATTCCAACTTATGGAAGGACATTCTAGTGGATAAATATGTTTTCCCTAACACTATTGAGGATTGGGTTCAAAAAAGGAAAAAGATGATCTCTAAAATGCCCAACCAATGGAAGGCGCTTACCCTCACTTTTCATAGTATTGGTAAATATCTAGCATGGAAGTCGATGATACTTTTAATTACCCTTCTAATTGGTCAAAAAGACAACCAAAAGACTATGAATTTAATTGTCAACCTAGGGCTCATATAGAACTTGCGAGTTACCATGCACCATATATGCAATTCACACTTTTTACTTTCTTTGGTTTGTTTTGTAGTTGTAGTATCAATGATTATTTTTACAAGTGGAGTATAGGAAGTTCGCAAGCTTGGAAATATTTTACAAATTCGAAAGTAAAGTGAATAAAGCTACTTGTAGGAAATTAAACACACTTGCAGGAAAGTAAACACACTTGCAGGAAATTAAACGCACTTGCAATAAATCAAACACGTTTGCAAGAAATTAAATGCACTTGCAAAAATGGATGGGTCATTCGTGCAACTTTCAACCATCCACGGAAAAAGAAACACCCTTGTAGAATTGAAATAGCACACTTCTACTTGGCAGGCTTATGAAGCTTATCATTGTAACCCCCAACACAAGTAGAAAAAACCACACACGTAAGAAATAAATCACACATGAAGAAATGAATGAAAGGACCAATCCTTGGCCAAATGACCCTTTTTTTTTACTAAGACCAACAAATGAAACCATTGCATTGAGCACAATTATTCAACAACATATATTAATGCAAAAAAAAACATGGATAATCAATTGTGTAAACAAATTGATAAATAAATAAATACAATCATGCTCAAATAACTAATTGCATAAATAAATAAATTCATACAACCAAAAAATAATTACAAAAGTAAATAAAATAAATTCTACGTGAATAAATAACTGAGGAGTTAAATTACACAACCAGAAAATAGAACTACCTAAATTATACAACACTATCATCTCTTAGAGTGGCCCTGCCTCCATAGAACATAGTGTTGATATTTATCAACACTTGTTCCTTTGACAACATAAATTAATTTAATTAACTAAGCTAATTAAAAGAAATTAATATTTCATAAATATGCAAATAAGAAATAAATTTAATAAATTAATTAAATCATAAACTATGGAAATTATAAACTACAATTAAATAAAAGCTTAATAATTAAATTATTCATTATGATTTAGACAATGCTCTAAGAGTCCTCTTCATGCAATGAAAGAGGGACTCCTTTTATACATAACTTTTTTTCTAAACAAAATGACAACCAGTAAATCATATCCACAAGTTTCTCATATGGTTTGCTAACAATTAGAAAACAATAAATATGTCTCCAAAATTTTATCATGTGCTTTGCTAATGATTAGCAAACAATAAACAAGTTATACATAATTCCAAAATAATTATTAACAACTTAATTAATCATGTCTAATATTGATTGAAATAGAAATAATGGAACAACAATTGTGTAACAACATCAGCTCAAGTTTCCACTTGCTCATGGTTCCAATGTTAAATTGTAGTTTTCAGAGTTGCAGCAACGTGATCGAATGGATCATGGTTGAGATGTCAACTCATGGTTTTGAGAGTTGCAGCAGCGAGTTGTGGCAGTGAGTTGCAGCACTAGAGTTGTAGCTAGGAGTTGTGGCACCAGAGTTGTAGCAAGTATTTATGGCACCAGAGTTGCAGAAACATCCCAATGTTGCAGCAACATGGTTCCAAAGTTGTGGCAACAATGCTCCAAAGTTGCAGCAACATGGTTCCAAAGTTATAGAAATTTCATTTCATCGTTTACTTAGAACATTAAGGTTATAGAGTTGCGACAATAATTTTTTAAAGTTACAACAATTGAATTTCATCATTGAATTGCAACAATAAGGTTCCAGAGTTGCAACAATAGTGCTTCAATATTGCAACAATTGCATTTCATTGTTGAGTTGTGGCATCAAAGTTATAGTGATGGAAGTATAGTAATCGTGACCAAGATACACCCTTTGGCGACATTACAACCTACACAACAACATTTTTGGCACTTTCCCTTGCACAAATATGATCGTTTTGCAATGTTTAATCATAAGTTCATGTAAAATATTAAGGAAATGTAATGGAAAAGATTTTGTCTAAATCCCACATATAAGAATTAGAATGGACTAATACGGAGCCATAGGAAAGTCAAAAAGAATTAAGAATAAGGAAAAGAGGATATACAAATATGTCAATACTATGTCCCATCAGAAGGCAGACATAAGTGACATGTAATAATTTAGGTTGATGCCATCATCGAATGTGGTGAGGAGGTTTCTCTATTGGGTGAGTTAATTTTTTTTCTTCAATAGGAAGGCATAGAAACACTCTCTATGATTGTTGATCTAGAGTCTAAACCCATTTGAAATTAGAGGTGGATTTTAGTTAACGAGTTGGATCTGCATCAAGCCTAAGAGCTAATTTGGGACAGGTTTATTGGCTCCTTGAAATGTTCCCATATCTATATTCTTGATCTACAGGATGATCTAGTGTTGTTTTTTAACACATCAATTGACTTTTACATTACAAATATTGGTTTCATTTCCCTGGTAAAGGATAGGACCTCTTTTCTATTATGGTGGTGTTGGTTTCTTTGGAAGCTTAAGACTCCCCTTAACATTTTGGTCTTGATGTGGCTAAATATCAATAGCAAGGTGCTAATGTGGGATGTTCTCTAGAAAATAAGTTTTGAAGGGTTTGGCATATGTACTTTAGGAAAGGAGTATGGGGAAGATTTCATCCATTTTATTTTTTCTAAGATAGTATCGAATCTGGTGTCACACACTCTCCATATTCAGGATATGTGGGAAAAGGTTGGTGTCGCACTTTGCTTTGAGGAGATAAAGCCCTTATGATCTCTTCCTCTTCTAGTCATTTGGGGAATTTGGCATGGTTGAAACTTGGCTATTTTTAAGGGATATTTCTTCCTCCAAATGTTGTGGTAATGAAATTTGTTTCTATATTTAAGAATTTTTTAAGCTTCTTAAATATTTTTTTACTCATCAAGTGGAGTCTTTGGTATTTTATCAAAGCCATTTGTGTTCCTTTTTTGATGGGGCATGTCGAGAAGGAACCTGTAGATTGGGATTTGCACTATATATAGTTGAGAACATTTTTATTTCTTTTAGATCGAATGGAAAGGAGGGTACAAGTAATAGAGCCGAATTTCTAGCCCTATTTTATTTTATTCTGATATTGGACAACACAAAACACATTATGTTGTCATTAATTATGGGTGATTCGACCCTTTTAATTAACAATTTCATGGGCGATAACCAGATTTTGAACTTGAATCTTAAGTCTATCTTTCAACCAATAAAGGATGTTTCCACTCTCTTTGGTTATTTTTCTTTTATTAATATTTTCAAGGAGAATAATGGAACTATTCATGCTTTTTATAAGGAGGGGTTGTTGATGCTACCAAGCACTTATTTGGCATAGTTTCATGACAATGGTAAAGTGTTCAAGCTAATAGGTGCTTAATGGTAAACTACAAGAGGGTATTTATTGAGAATTGTTGAAACAAAAATGTATAGGGAGAGACCATAAATATATTTGGAAGAGAATATTCCCCTAAATAAAGACTATTAAGCACCTAATCCCCTTAACATCCTCGAACTGGTGTTCACATTACATTTATAAAATAATTAACCGCAAGCAAATGACTTACAGTACAAGCACAATTAAATCCATCACATTCGAGGGAAGTAAAGACTCCAAGTATAATGATTTTTAAAAATGGAAAATGTATCAACAACCTTGCATACCAAGTTACCGAATTATGTTTATAGTGCCTACCATAATTTCCTTGCCATTAGATCATCCTTGGGTGCAATATTTCCTTTTGGAATGGTGCATCATTTCCAAATGGAGCCAACCTTACACATAGCCCTCATTAATTCCTTGTACCTTTATTGTGGGTGGCACATGCACCTAAACCATGTGTTATTGATAGGTGGAGGGGGGCTACGCCCTGTAATTGTTCTCCACCTTGTTAATTATCATGCCCATAATTTATGTTTAATGTGCACCTATTTTGGGGAGTGAGTTATTTAAGCATAAGTCCAAGTTAATTTCCTATGGCAAGAATGTAAATTTGTAACCAGCTTACAAATGGAGGGTGATTGAAACAATGCCTTCATGGGTTATTTATTGTAATGACCCAAACTGAAAAAGTAGTTAGACACAAATTATATGCATAAATTCAAACCATTAATTGATAAACATAAAGAAGATTTCATTCAATAATTATGTTGCTTAACGCACCCTTCAAACGTGTAAGCGAACAACCCACAGGCAATGTCGTCTGAGGGGACTTCATTCCTATCACAGAAACCCAAAAAGTAAATTCCATGAATCAACAGGGATGTTTCGCTTTCACCATCGTATTTAACTCGTGACAATTCATCCATAACATCCACCGGCACATCAAAATAAGAAGCATGAGAAAAACATGTCAGTGTTGAGATTATGACGTAAGTCATGAATGATGTGCATATATTCAAAATAGAATTTGAGGGCTCAACTTGTCATCTGGCTCTCCTTCTAGTGCCAGAAATGTTGACGGTGTTGGACTCGCCAACATTCAAGGGGATCTCCCTGGCAATAATTCCCAACTAGATCTCAAACCATTTGGAGCAGGAGTCCCAGCAATGGGTGGTAATGTAGTGCCTTGACCGCGGTAGCACGCGGAGATAAGTATGATGACTTTGGTCAGAAGTAAGTGTGTGACCTTGCAGCGAGTCAAGTGAGATACATGGGGGTTCTAACACATAGAGGGGAAAAGGAAGTGTGTCCCTTACAAGCCTATAATAGTACGCAGCCTGAAAGGAACACACGAGCGGAATGACATCACGAACTAAAATGTGGAATAGTCCACAAAACAAAGTGATTGGTTAATCCAACAACATGCATTCAACAAGATTCATACAATTTCATAAAAATTAGGTCATAATAAAATGCGTAAGTTAAACAACATACATGCTAAAGAAACCATAATAGTCCAACTATAATAACAACATATGCATGAAAGCATGCTGTCTTAGTTATTGTTATTATAAGTGAAATTTCCATACATACATACACCATTGATAGCCACTAGCCCCAATAGTGGACCATTACATTCAAGAACACCTGCTCCTCCAAAGAAATATACTCGCTCTACACTATGGAGAAGTCAAGGCTCGTCACAATACTCCCAAGCATTCTCTAAGCCTAAGCCTAACCAAAAGTTTGGCTCCCAAAAGCTAGTTCTATGAGTTATGAGGTTCTATTTATAACAAAGGGTGGGGTGACCCTTGGCATTCCCCTTTGTGACTCTTTGACTACCCTTATGACTCTATAACTTCTTTACAAATAACTCATTACATTACATAGTGACTATTCACATTCCACTAATGACACTTGGAATTTCACTTACAACATATTTACAAATAATGTACATTTTCCACATAGACCCATGTAAGACAAAATAGGCTAGAGAGAGCCTAATAAGACAAAACAATATGACTCAAAATTTTTGGGAAATACCAACTTGGCAACCTCCACTTGATAATTCTTGGTGACATACTGATACCAAGCTTGGTACTGTGCTATGGTGTCCCCAAACTGCTTGATAGCATATTTCTAGTAGCGATCTCTTTCCTCCATAGCTCATGGGTATATGGTCTTGGAACCCTTGTCCAACTCATCTTGAAGCATGCACAACATGGTCTTGACTACAATAGGACCACCAATGTACTTCTACATGTTTTCTGCGCTCATCTCTAAGTCATCATTGGTGGCCTCTCGCCTTAGTTGCTCCATGTACTTGCTGACCTCTAGCCGAACTTGGTTCTTCTCGTTAGCTTTCGTGAGGGAACCACTTGACAAGATCTTGTGTGTTCTTAACATGACCTCTAGACTCTTATACAACCGTGCATATGAAGTATGTATGTTGGTGACGAACGGGGTGAGCTGCTCATAGTTCTAGATTATCATCTGAATTTGTACTTTGTCTAGCTCTACCTGTGGCTTCATCGTCTTATGCAAGTAAAGCAGGGCTCCCTTGTACCTCATTGTCCATTCCTACACATGGGCAATAGAAGCATGCATATCCTTGAGATTTTGGACAACCGCCTTATGCACGGTAACACATCCGTCATATATTTTATGCATGGTGGCCTCAAGAGTTGATACTTCAGCAAGTATCTCTTTCCTCATCTCTGCCATTGCGGATCTTGAATATTGTTATGCCTTCTTCTTGGTCGCTTGAAATTTCTTTGCCATCTGTTCATTCTCTCCTAATAGGAACTTGACATTTGAGCTCATGGCTCTTGCATAAGCCATAGTGGCATTGGCCATGGTGACTGGATGCTTTCTAACATCTAACACTATCACCCCGTCCTTCATAAATGCAGGTGATGCGTGATCATCTGAGAAATGCTTTCTCTGCGCTTGTACAATCTTCTTCTGCAACTCATCAAATGATATATTGTACACACCCGTCACCAGATCATCATCAAGGAGAACAACCTCTCCTTGCTTGCTCGGGACTGGTTCTGATACAGGAGGTGGTGGATACTGAAGGGAAAGCTTGGGTGCTCTCGGCATGAGGTCGGTATCATGGTCTTGTGGCTCTTGTCCCAACTCCATGTCCGTTACTTCAACCATCTGCTCAATCTATTGGGAAAGCTCTCGATCCTGCATCTGCTCACCCTCTTCTTCATTTGTTGGCTGTTCTGACTCCTCAACCTATGTGGGCGCAGTTTGCTCTGTCATCGTGCATTTGCCCTTCTTCTTGTTCCTGTTTCTGCTTCTCTTCCCTCTCTCTCCTTCTTAGCTCCTATTCTTCTTTCAATTTCTTCTCTGTTTCCTACAACTTCCTTTTTGCTTCCTCCAACCTTTTCTTTTCTCTCTTCCTTTGCTCTGCTCTCTTTATGTGTTGTTGCCTCTTTGCCTCCACTACCAAAGCTTCTTTCTCAATGAGAGGATCTTCTTTGAACTTGTAGCTTTTCTCAGCCTCTGGGTTCTCAAAAATATTCCTCTTACCCTTGTCCTGCGTCAGTTTGTTGCTTATTATTGTTGTTGTTGTTGCTTCTTGTGGTGTTGTTGCCTGCAGAGCAGCTTTCCATGTTGTGGCTATACTGACTAGTTCATTGAGCTTGGAGTAGTTGTAAAAATACCTCCAAGGGTCCTCCTCTGCCCAATGACATGTCCCATGGATCCATCGATAGTACACCTTCGCACAGTGGTACTTGAAAATACAGTGGGGATCATACAGATTGAAGTCTTCAATGTCGAACTCGAACTTCACTATCTCCTTAGCTGTGGAATCCGCGTCTTTCAAGCTCTTAATCTCGTACAATCAAATCCATAAAGGAAGAGCATGCCATGGTGCCTTCTTCCTCCTATGAAGCCCTACTGATAACCCTATGGAGATGTGATATGAGACCTCTTACATGACCAACTTGTTCATGGCATACCTTGGTAGAACATGTGGAGGCTTCTCTCCACCAAACATCCTAATGAAGGTGCCACCGGGTGAGACATACCAATTTGCAATGTTAATTATTTCCTCTATCACTTCTTGGGACATGCAAGGTGGATCCTTCTCAAATATCAACTTGTACATCGGGATGATGAAATGGTCAGCTAGCCTCACCATAACTCCTCGGTAGATGCATTCAGAAATCAACTTGTAATAAATGTTGAAAACATTCTCTTTTGGTGTCCATGTCCAACCCATGCTAGGAAACCGATGTTAGGCACAGATTGCATCAAGTAAATACAAGAACATGTAGAATATTGCTTGCTCATTCTTGGGCAGATTCCGGGCGTTAGTCACACGGACTTTCAACTAAAGATCCAACAAGATTAGACCAGTTGAATGGCCTTTTGTCATTCACCAACTAGTCCAACACAACCACCCAATTCTCTGGAAAGGTATCTGTGCTCTCTTGATCGTACAATCAACATGCAAATATGATAAAGAGCTGGTAGGACTTTCTAAGTGACTTAGTCTTGTAAAAATGAGTGGGTGTCGCTCTAAATACCAACGGTGCTTTCATCCAATGCTTTATAATATCTCTTGTGTTTACAAAGTTGTGGGTGGAATAGAAAAGTGTATCCATACGGTTCACCGACTAAGGTAAGTGATACATCTGATGATAGTTCTTTGTCCTTAAGGTAGCAAGCTATGTCCCATTGGCACTGCTCAATGTCATAGTCTTTGGACCTGTGTATGAGACAATCTCGTGGATGATGTTTGCACAAGGGAAGTTGGAGTACCTACATGCAACCTTATATAAGCCTGACTGGTGGATATTTACATGCACCTATCGATCCTCTAGATCTTCCTTGAAGTCCCCTGCAAAGATATCCTTGATTTCCTACCAGGTTAACTTCATGCCCTTCTCAATGAACAACTGAGTGTCTACATAAATTGGAAAATTCACTAACACATGCTTAATTACTTCCCCAGTGCTACTCTTGACAATATCCTTTGAGGTAACTCTCTTAGAATCCATGTTACCTGTAACAACTAGAGAGTTTCTAAAAAAAAATTGTACCTAGAGATATAGAGGACACTCATGGCATGTGAATGTTATCTTGAAACCAAAAGCACTTCAATAACAGACCAAACAACAAACTGGGAAACTGATGGAAAAAATTGTACAATCTAGGTTCTCAAAGCTGATTGATTTCCAGCTAGTTTTGCGCATTGTGTAGTCCCATCTACCAGTGGGGAGCGCTTGTTGACTGGAACTACGCGATGTGCAGTTCAGTCAGGATTAGGCCAGGTGAGATTGTGCATTGCACAATCCCAGTGGCCAAGGCTTAGGACTAGATCCTTGAATTGTGCAGTGCGCAATTGGATCCAAGCCTTGGCAACCTCTACATAATTCCTGGAGCCAAGGCAGAGCCTTGAGATCCTGAAATGCGTAGTGCATTCCAGGGAGGAGCAAGATCTAGGCCAAGGAAGCATAGATCTACTCAATTTGAGCATGAAACGAGCAGATTTGAAGGTGGAAGTGATGGTGGGTGCATATCTGAGTGAATGATGATGCATGCAAATAAAATGAATGCAGGAATCAATCAAACTAAAGAATAATTAAGCATGTGGAGAGGGTCGTCGCAATGATGACCATTAGTGCAAAAACTGGGTAATGCATGTGACACTTGGGAAAGGAAATGTAAAACTTAAAACAACACTTCTACAAGCTAAAACAAATCAAAACGTCGAAAGTCGCTCAATAAAATGGGTAAAACAACACTCTCACAAGCCAAACAAATAAAGCGACAGAGAAAGCAACAAAAGACTAGAAAAGCAAGACTTACCCGAAAAATATGCGACAAATGTGCTTAAGGTTCCTTGATCTCCTCGAGAATGTCAGATCTCCAAGATCGAATGTGAAAATGAGCTCTTGTGGCACCCATTAAATAGATTTGGTTGCTTTAGGGTTTATCATGCGAAGGCCAAAAATCTAGGAAAAAGCGACACTTGGTCGCAGTTTCCAAAAATAACTCAAGTGCCACCTCCTAACTGCTAAAAATAAATCCCTATTTTTTAGGGATTCTTTTTTCACGTTTTTCTTTTTTTTTTTTTCCTTTTTCGAGAAAATATTCCATGCATTGCCCAGAGAAGTTGTGTAGCTCCGGGGAGAACTGGGCAACTCGCTGGCTGATGCATCAGACAACTGCTGAGGGAAAAGCTTCTACGCAATTTCTGGGCTAAGTGGCCCTAGGTTACCTCTCAGGCTCTACACAGTTTCCTAGCTGAAGGCAAGCTATCAGCTAGCTCTTTGGAATTCTGAAGCTGAAGGCTCACTCCTGGCTTGGACTGCACAATTCCCAAGAGCAAGGCTGGTTACCCTCAAGGATTATGCAGCTCACTAAGGAAAGCTTGGAACTGGGTTGAAACCAAGTCAAGAGATCAACTTGTGGGTTAGATAGTAAACCAAGTAAGAAAACACAAGCCAAAATGAAAAATATAAAGCTCAATCAAAGTGCAAGTACCTAGGTCAGTGCGAGATAAGTTGTTGTGATTTTAGGAGGGAGGCTCCAAAACGAAGCATAGGCAACATTGTGGAGGGTGGTTGTAGCCGCTACAACAGAACCTTACTAATAATCGTTAGTCATCATTGATGCAACTCCATCCACTTTTTCTCATTCACTCAAGAGATATTTCCACTTGAGAGAGAGATATCTAGTCAATATCACTCCATATATTATCCCTAGGCTTTATTACATTCCATAGTATTGTTATTCAATTTAGCCACCTTGCGTAATTAGCAAGAACCTTTGACTGGGTAAGAGATTACTAGGTTTATCCTAAGGTGTTTCCCTTTTTTCTCTTGCAAATTTTTCATAATTTCTATTTGGTCTTCCTCTTTCCCATATCTGAATATTTATGGGATTGTTTCCCCTTTAATCTAATGTTGCCACATTTTGTTGAGATTGCAACAAGATGATGGAGCTTAGTGAAAAGAGTCGCCTTCACTAAGTGGGCCCGCAGGCTATTTTTGGCGCAAATCTATTTTTAGACTATGTCTATTTTTAGACATATGGATCATGTCTATGTTTATGGATGATTGATCAAGTTGGGAAAAATAGATGGACTTCTATTTTTGATGAAAGTGTGAGTGATCAAGTCTATTTTTAGACTGGCTGTCAAAAATAGAAAAGTCAAATATTATTATCTCACAATAATATTTGGACTATAAACTTAATCTTATTCTCTTGGAGCACTTCAGTTTGAGCTACGGAAGTGGCACATGCAGCTGTCAGAAGGAAATTCGTTTTTCTTATGAGTCAGTTGAGTTGTTGCATGCATGACTTCAGTTAGAACTCAAGTGAGTTGAGTTTAGTGGACTAGAGGTACAGTTGATGGAGTTGTGTTCAGTTTAACTTAGTTAAACTGGTTGTAGTCAGTCTAACTGCAGATAGACTAATGATGAGTTGTTAAACTAATTATTAACTCATAATACAACTAAAGAATACATCAGTTAACTCAGTTGCATGTCAGTGCATGTTCAGTTCAACAGGGACAGGTGGTAGAGAATCAGATTGCTATCAGTTGTGACTATAGTTGTGCACCAGATCTTGCACAATCAAAGGATTGAGTATGCCAATGAGTTTGCTCACGTATTTGGCCCGCATTTTAGCCTTTGCTCACGTCCACAAAGAGTGAGTGACTATTTTGCAGGTGAAAATCGAGTTTGGGAAGCAATTCTCATCAGTTCTTGAGCAGGTATTGAGTAGTGGAGGCAGGCAAGCAGTGGAAGAGATTTGGAGATCAGATCTGAGCTATATTGTGTGTAACAGAGGTGGAGATACTTGTGAGAAGTATTATGCTGTGTAATGTTACATGACTCAATCATTAATATACAAATAGTGTGGGGTTTTTAGCGAGATGCTTTCCCCGTGATACATACTGTGTTAATGTGTGAATGCTCTTGATGTTTTATTGTTATTGATGCTGCTATATTCTTGATCAACGTAGAGGAGCTTATGTATTGTGTATGTTTTCCGCATTAGTACATGATCAGGATAATCTCCATTGAATATGTGTTAAATTATTCAAAATTTCTACATGGTATCAGAGCTAGATGATTTGTAGAAAAAGTTTCTACATGGTATCGGAGCAACTTGATTTGTAGAAGAGATTTTTACAGGATATCAAGCGAGGGTTGATCGGAAGCAGTTGAGTTGGTTGCTGGTGGAATTCGAATTTGCAGCAGTGTTTTCTTGGTGACAACGCAGCAATGTCTTTCAACGGATTGCGACTGGAGTATGCTCTTGAGGGCAGCTCAAACTATATTGCATGGAAGGACAGGATGGAGGCAGTATTGGATGATAACGGGCTGAAGGAATTCATAGATACGGATATCCCAAAGCCTACTGATGCTACTCAAGCTGATGCTTGGCAAAAGAAGATCGCAAAATGTCGAAGAATTCTGTTGGAGGGCGTGAAGGATCACATTGTGTCCAGCCTCCATGGAAAGGCTACTCCATATTTGATGTGGAAATCATTAACAGAATTATTCCAAAGCAAGAGCGATCAGAGGAAGCTGGCGCTCAAAGATAAACTCAGAAACATCAAATGCGAGAAGGGAGACAGTATTCCCAAGTATCTCACGAAGTTCACTCAGTGTCGAGATGAGCTGGGAAGTGTGGGGGTTACTGTCGATGATGAGGACTTGGTGAGCTTGGCTCTCCTTGGTCTTCCGAAGAGTTGGCATTCCTATCAGGACTCTGTCAATGGTCGGGAGAAGTTGCCATGATGGGAAAGACTATGGTCAGATCTTGTGCAGGAGGAGATCAGGCGGAGTACCAGGGACGGATCTTCGTCAAAGGGAGCTGATGAAGAGAATTGTGCTTTGGCTGCCAAAGCAAAGAAAGGGAAGAGCAAGAAAGCTTCTCAGTCTGGTGCGAAAGGCAAGAAGCAGGATATGTCCAAGGTGAAGTGTTTTCACTGTCACCAGCATGGACACTATGCCACAAATTGTCCGCAGAAGAAGAAGAACAAGCAAGCTGCTGGATCTGCAGGGGGAGAGGCTTTAGCTTCTCAGTTTGAGCTTGATTTTTCATTGATCGCATACTTGGTTTCAAGTGTGATGGGATCAGTGTGGTTTCTGGACAGTGGTGCGTCTTTTCACATGACGGGAGATAGAGATTTGTTCTCTGATCTGGAGGACAAAGATCTTGGAGTGCACATCGAGATGGGCGATGATGGTAGATACAGTGCGACCGATATCGGTACCATTTCCTTTGAGAGGGAGTCTGGTAAACCCTTTGTATTGAAGGAAGTCATGCATGTTCCAGGATTGAAGAAGAATCTCATCTCAGTGGCGATGTTAGAAGACAAGGGGTATGATGTTGTTTTCAGCGAGGGAAAGGCCTTCCTGCGCAGCAAGACAACTGGTGAGACCCGGAAGATAGGGGTTCGAGTGAGGAACCTTTATCAGTTGCATGTAGATGGATGCGCAGCAATGGCAGGCAAGGCAGAAGGATTGGTGAGCCGGGATGATGGCGAGTTGTGGCACAGGAGATTGGGTCACCTTCACCATGGAGCCTTGAAGATACTGCAGCAGATCACTACAGGGCTTCCTAAAGGCACACTTGCGCAGTCAGATCAATGCAAGGGGTGTACTTTGGGGAAGTTTGTGAAAGCCACCTTTCACAAGAAGGATAGTCGCGCCACGACGATCCTTGAGAGAATTCACACAGACGTGTGTGGACCTTTCTCAGTTGCTTCGACAGCAAAACATAGGTATTATGTGATTTTTGTTGATGATTTCTCTCGTAAGTGCTGGATCTTCTTCATGCAGAAGAAGAGCGAGACATATTCAAAGTTCTGTGAATTCAAAGCACTGGTCGAGAAGGAGTCGGGGAAGAAGGTGAAGGCTCTTAGGAGCGATAATGGTGGTGAATACATCTCGGACGAGTTCAAGGATTTCTGCAAGGCAGAAGGGATTCGTAGAGAGCTCATAGCTCCCCATAACCCACAGCAGAACGGGGTAGCTGAGCGGAAGAACAGAACGATTGTGGGTGCTGCACGGGAAATGTTGCATGATCAGGGCCTACCCCTTCACTTGTGGGTGGAAGCATGCAATACAACAGTTTATGTGCAGAACCGTTGTCCTCATAGGATACTTGGCATGAGTACACCCGAGGAGGCTTATTCTGGTAAGAAGCCTGATCTTTCTCATTTGAGGATTTTTGGTGCTAACGTTTACATGCATGTGACGAAGGATGCCAGAAAGAAGTTGGAACCGATTGTAGAGGTTGGGATATTTGTGGGGTACACTGATACGCCCCACAACTATCGTGTGTATTTGCCAGACAGTGGTAAAACTGTTGTGCGACGGGATATAAAATTTCAGGAGGAGAAAGCCATGAAGTGTTCGCTTGAGAGGGAGCTACACTTGCATGCAGATGAGGAGCTATTAGTTCCTAAGGATGAGCTTCAGGACGTGGATCAGCCACAGGACGAGGTTCATGGAGTGGAAGAGACCACTCATGCAGCGCCAACCATCAGAGGGCGAAAGCGCTTGACAGAAGCTGAGCGACTGGCTCAAGATGCAGAGAAAGTTGTAGGACCACCTACAGCCCAACGCAGGTAGAGACAGTCACCTGATCGGTACACTGGATACATGGCTCTTATGAGCAAGTGTGTTGTGACTGAGCCATCCTCTTTCGAGGAAGCTGTGGAGGATCCCGCATGGGTAGACGCCATGGTGGAAGAGTATGATTCTATTGTCAGAAACAGTGCATGGGAGATTGTTCCTAGACCGGAAGGGAAATCAGTGGTAGGTTCGAGATGGATCTACAAAGTTAAGCAGGCAGCTGACGGGAGTGTGGAGAAGTACAAGGCAAGATTTGTTGCCCGAGGCTTTTCACAGATTGAGGGGATCGATTATGAGGAGACCTTTGCACCTGTCGCAAGGTATTCTTCCATACGGACGATTCTTGCTCTCTCAGCGCAGATGGGATGGCACATTCATCAGATGGATGTGAAGACTGCGTTCCTCAACGGAGTCATTGAGGAGGAGGTGTACATTGAGCAACCCGAAGGCTTTGAAGTCTTCAACAGCGAGTCGCATGTGTGCAGGCTCAAGAGAGCGCTGTATGGGTTGAAGCAAGCACCACGTGCTTGGTACACACGGATAGACAGCTATTTCACAGGACTTGGATTCTCCAAGAGCGAGGCGGATCCGAACCTATACCAGATTGTGGTGGAGGGTAAGTTGCTTATCATTGTACTGTATGTTGATGATTTGATTCTAACGGGTGATGAGCTGTTGATACTGTCATGCAAGAAGGATCTTGCTACAGAGTTTGAGATGAAGGATTTGGGCCTCCTTCACTATTTCCTAGGATTGGAAATATGGCAGCGCAGTGGTGGACTGTTTGTTTCTCAGGGCAAGTATGCTCGGGAGATACTGGAGAAGTTCAACATGCATGGCTGCAAGCCTGTTGATACTCCTCTTCCTGGAGGTTGGAGGAAGGAGGATGCCACTTCGGGAGAAGAAGTGGATGCCACTGTTTATCGACAGTTGGTGGGGTCGCTGATGTATTTGGTCAATACACGACCTGATATATGCTATGCAGTTAACCAGCTTTCACAAGCTATGGTTAAGCCTACCAAGCTCTTCTGGAAGGCGGGCAAGCATGTATTGCGCTACTTGAGAGGCACATCGGGATATGGTTTGTGGTACAGATAGGAGGATGAGGTGAAGCTATGTGGCTTCACGGATGCAGATTGGGCAGGGAGCCCAACAGACAGAAAGAGCACATCAGGAGGGGTCTTCAGTATCGGATCGACAGCAGTTTCTTGGTACAGCAGGAAGCAGAGATCTGTGGCACTCAGTTCAGCGGAGGCCGAGTATATGGCAGCAAGTTTGGCTGCATGCGAGGCTATATGGATGAGGAAGATCCTGGTTGGTTTGTTCGGTTCTCATTTGGATCCTACTGTGATTTACTGTGATAACCAGAGTTGCATTAAACTCTCGGCTAATCCTGTATTTCATGATAGATCTAAACATATTGACATCAGGTACCATCATATCAGAGATTGTGTGCAGCGGAGGATCATGTTACTTTCGTACATTCCAACGGAGGATCAGGATGCTGATATTCTGACGAAGGCTCTCACCAGGAGCAAATTCGAGTACCACCGAGGCAGGATAGGGGTTGCTGATAATCCATATCTTGTCGAGAGGGAGTGTTGAGATTGCAACAAGATGATGGAGCTTAGTGAAAAGAGTCGCCTTCACTAAGTGGGCCCGCAAGCTATTTTTGGCGCAAGTCTATTTTTAGACTATGTCTATTTTTAGACATATGGATCATGTCTATGTTTATGGATGATTGATCAAGTTGGGAAAAATAGATGGACTTCTATTTTTGATGAAAGTGTGAGTGATCACAGTGTGAGTGATCAAGTCTATTTTTAGACTGGCTGTCAAAAATAGAAAAGTCAAATATTATTATCTCACAATAATATTTGGACTATAAACTTAATCTTATTCTCTTGGAGCACTTCAGTTTGAGCTACGAAAGTGGCACATGCAGCTGTCAGAAGGAAATTCGTTTTTCTTATGAGTCAGTTGAGTTGTTGCATGCATGACTTCAGTTAGAACTCAAGTGAGTTGAGTTTAGTGGACTGGAGGTACAGTTGATGGAGTTGTGTTCAGTTTAACTTAGTTAAACTGGTTGTAGTTAGTCTAACTGCAGATAGACTAATGATGAGTTGTTAAACTAATTATTAACTCATAATACAACTAAAGAATACATCAGTTAACTCAGTTGCATGTCAGTGCATGTTCAGTTCAACAGGGACAGGTGGTAGAGAATCAGATTGCTATCAGTTGTGACTATAGTTGTGCACCAGATCTTGCACAATCAAAGGATTGAGTATGCCAATGAGTTTGCTCACGTATTTGGCCCGCATTTTAGCCTTTGCTCACGTCCACAAAGAGTGAGTGACTATTTTGCAGGTGAAAATCGAGTTTGGGAAGCAATTCTCATTAGTTCTTGAGCAGGTATTGAGCAGTGGAGGCAGGCAAGCAGTGGAAGAGATTTGGAGATCAGATCTGAGCTGTATTGTGTGTAACAGAGGTGGAGATACTTGTGAGAAGTATTATGCTGTGTAATGTTACATGACTCAATCATTAATATACAGATAGTGTGGGGTTTTTAGCGAGATGCTTTCCCCGTGATACATACTGTGTTAATGTGTGAATGCTCTTGATGTTTTATTGTTATTGATGCTGCTATATTCTTGATCAACATAGAGGAGCTTATGTATTGTGTATGTTTTCCGCATTAGTACATGATCAGGATAATCTCCATTGAATATGTGTTAAATTATTCAAAATTTCTACACATTTTTCCAGTAGTACCTTAAAATGACCTTCATTATTATCATGATCATTTAACTTCATTAGTTGATTGACAATATTTTCATCCTAATAGGCATCATCCTTTTTTATATCTTATATGGAAATACTTATGTGATTCCACAACCATGCTCCACAAGGTTATTCATTCATAAGATGCCTCACGAGTTCTTAGTTATTTAATCATGATTATTCCCTAAATCCAAAATTTTCAATCATGTTCTAGGCTAGGCTATTGCTTCTTTGTTATATCTTATACTCATTGTGAACTTTCACTCACTCACCTTATCTGTTTGTTACTCTTTTTTGTTAATCTCATCCTTCCAATTTGGTTATGGCTATCATCAATAGAAAATTGCAATTTCATCATTTTCCCTTCCTTTCATAAGGTAACTTTCTTAGATATACACTACTAACATTGAGATAAAGCTTAAAAACTTTTCCTCCTTTCTTAAAACCATTTTTAATATACATATTTTCCATATTCTCATTTTAATAATGGATTTAATATCCCTTCAAGATTAGTTGTATACTATTTTAAGGTATATATTTATTTCTTTCAATTTGACTTCATTTGACATGTACTCCTTAGGAAATTGTACTTCTATTCTCTTAATTTAATCACTTATCATTTATCCACATCTTGCTTGAATAACTAGTGTGTTTTTTATGTCCTCAAGTTACCTTGGTTAGTTTGAGCATATTATGTGAATATATATTACTTTGTATTTGATAACCTCATCATAATGTCCATAATGAAACCTCTAACCACATACTCTCAACCTTATGAAAACTCTTGTGATACAACCTCCTAATTCTTATGATTCCTTAATGTATGTAATTCCTATCCATATCTTACGTAAATGTGATCATTATCATTATAACAACATTTATTCACTTGTTAATTCTTACTAAATATAGAAAATAAATATTGATACATATTGCTCACACTAATTAGCATAGAAGTAAACATAAGTGCATACATTATTTCGCAATATTTTTTCAAGTTTATCAATTCATTATATTATTTTCATTTCTATTTCTGAAAGACCATGTCCTTGGGGTAACATTATCCAAAGAGTATTTCAGTATGCCTAAATGATCACTATGAATTTCTCTTATCTCCTTTTATTATATATGATTTCACTTCTATATTATATAACTACCTTAATATCTAAAATCGATAAATAATATAATATCATTTTTTAAATACTAATTTATATATTACAATATATTTTATTTAAACTACTCTATGTATCTAAATTTACGTAATTATAGTGAGGAGTTAGATGTTCTAGGTTCAAACCCCGTGGGTCAGCAAAATATTGTTTAATGAAATTATGGTCATCACAATTTGAGGATGCATGGTGTCTCTTAAAGATTAAATTAATTTTGTTTATTAAATAATTTTAAAATGAATGAAATATTAGTTCACAGGGGTAGCTCAATTGACGATCACAAGTATTTTGTAAAGCATGAAATTTAAAGTTGAAATTATTTATAGATCAAACCCAACCTATATATATATATATATATAGATATTATTTTTACTTTTATCTAAATATATTTTACAAAATAAATGTTTATTATTATTATTATTTTTATTAATTATTTTTTATTAAACATTACTAAACATAAAAATATTATATATAATATAAAATGTCTATATATGATATAAAATGTTTAGTGTTTTACAAAACCATCTTAAAAGTAATTATACTTGAAAATTAACTTTTGTATTCTATAGGATAAATTATTTTCCCTAGCTTAGAATTTTTCATACCAAACTTCCAAATTGAACACCCCATAATCACTTGAAGGCATATTAATATATATTTAAGTGCAGTAGAAAAACTTGTCATTACTCAATTGTCAAACTAGCAATGAGGACAGTTATCATTAGCTATTTTTCACAAATGAGGTTGCCTCGTCACCATTATTCAAGGAAAACCACGCCACCTGGAATTACCGCGTTGATGGTCGTAAGGGGGAAAACTTTCACTCATGCTAGATCCCTTTGGATCTTGGGTCGTTAACCTCTTTATTTATGTCTTAGGAAAACGAGCTCTTAACCAGACAAAAATAGTTTTAGGATACACTCCACGCCCAAAAGATATATTAATATTATAATACTATTGCTTCCATAAAATATATATTTAGATTATAGAAATTATCAATACATTTAACTTTTTTTTGTAATTTTCGACCACTAATTTCTATGAGTTTCCAAAAAGGTTACATTGGTATATCCTTCAAGCTCATATTTATCTTGGAAATGACCAGTAACTTCCAAGAAATAGTACCAAAACAATAACCTGACTATTAAGATTGAAACTGCCCCAAGGAGTAAACTTTGTGGGTACTCCTCATAACAAGAGAGATACGACTTAACGTAGTGGTTTTTCGAACAAAAAAAACTAGTTCTAGATACTAACATAGTAGAGTTAACAAACTAACAACAACTTACATATTTAAACTAAACGATAGTATCTATATAGAAAACTACAGCTAATTGCCAACAGAGAAAGAAAAGATCCAATTCAAAGATGGACTTATTCATCCAACATGATCACTGGGTACTCTGGAGAGGAGTTTACATTAAGCATGTTGAAGGGTGGTACGCTGATGGCAACTTCCTCATTCTGCTAAATGTTAGAGTTTGTATCCGAGACCACGAATCGCTCCACTCTATTCAGTCTAACCATTATATCATCCAAATCATACCTGATGTCCCTCAGTATCCTCTTCAACTCTTCCTAACCAACAAAGAGTTTGTTGTTGTCAACATGTTTGTCTTGAATCACCATATTGAGGAGTGTCTCCATTTGTCAGTGTGTTGATATAAAATGCAAGAAATATAATCTTCTCTTTCTCAACTTTCCTAGGTCTAGAACCCATTTGAAATTGTCACTACAAATTTCTGAGTCAAAATGATACATCTGATCCTTGAACTCCTATTGGTTTAAAGGGGCTTGACCCAGGTTCAGAGTGTATTGCGCACCAACAAAACCCTCAACCACTTGCCCTTTCAGCAATGACCAACAAGAAGATCTCAGTCTCACCCTAAGCAGTTATGGGAGGTTGCAGAATCAGGTTTCTGCAGCCAGAGGGATATCCGTGTTATGGAAACCATGTATTCACTTATATTTTATACCTATCTACAACCTTTCATACATAAATAACTTTGCGTTGATGGTTAACTTCACATATTTTCACTTATTGCCTAAACATATTTGAAAACAACATAACATGTATTCTTCCGCATAATTCAATAAAAAGAATGCATGCCAATATTTATAACAACAGATAATGAACACAGAAATATGCACACTACTTCGCCAAAACTTCTTCTTTATTAATAAGGATCTTCATACATACACTTCTCTTACCTGCGCACCCAGCTGCAAGTGGTTTGCACACTTAGCTGCAGACTCTTTCAAGGCCTCTGTGCACTTACCTGCAGAGCCTTCCCAAAATCACAGACCCAAGTCAGAAAATATGATCAATTTATGAATTATATCTATTCTTAGCTATATTTGACAAGGTATTACATCTTCTTTATATATCTTTTCTTGCCACAAGACCATTGTCCACATACTATGGATCCGAAAAAACAATGGACTAATACCCAATACGCGTTACAAAATAAGGGACTTTGACCCACCCCAAAGTCCCTAGACACTGCGCGATGAATAAACAGGACCCCAACACTCACCCATGACTCATCCCAAGTCACTCACTTGCGATACCCTTGATTTTTGTTGCAATTACATTGTAGATTGTATTGTACTACTAGATTGTTTCTGGCATTTGTTTCTCCTCTCATCGCAACTCCTCTAGTAATTCCTCTGTGGTTGGGCCAACAGCCTTCTGCAGTATTTATGTCTCCCTTTTCTTCAACCCTTTGAGCCTTTTGTCCACTGCCTGAGAAATTTGGAGAGTGTCATCCTGCCACGGCTGAGTCCTCTCTTGCAAAATTTGCTCCTTCCTCCAAAGATCATCTATCTACTTTTAGAGGTGCTTTCCTTCGGTAATACTGGTGAGCCTCTGCAAGACCAGTAGGGTCTTCACAACTACCAAGATCTTATCACGCTACTTCCGCTTCACCTGTAATTCCTCCTTAGTCTTTTGGATGTTTGGATACTCCTGCAGTGAGGTCCAAATATGCATCGTGTCATTTAGTAATTTCCCGCAGTTCGCCACTATATTGGAGATGCATTTCAATGTTCCTTTTAAGCCCTTCTACCTCTTCTCCTGCACTTCTGGTGGTGTCGTTGGCTACAACCTTATTTTCAACTCTGATATCTTCACTTCATACTCGAATTTCATCTTTTCTAGTGTATTCTTTGATTCCTTGATCACGAAGGCAAGCTTCGCGACCTTCTCTACTAGTGGTTCCTCCTCACAGACCTTCACGTCTGGAACTGTGCTGCAAGTATCTACGATGGTTTTTTCCAACTATAGTTGTCACTACCATACATCGTCTCTTTGCTTATCCACCTACTCTAGCCGCTTCTTCAGTGCATCTTTCTCCTTTTCTACCTGCATAGTCAACAACGAGGTTCGTTTTTCACGCTCCTGCAATAGTTCGGTTGTAAAACTCTAATGAAATTCATTTAATACCTGAATGGGAAGCGCAGTGATGTTCATGTTGACGTTTCTCCATGTTTTAGCTCGCTCTTTGTCTTATGGTGCATCGAACTGCTGTGGCCCAGCTGGCACCTACAAAATTCTGACCCCGAAGGTTGTCTCTGTTCTCCGCTCTACCTACAATGGCTGAGTTATTTGTTCTAGTTGTCTCACTGCCTGTGGCAAGGCCTTCAACTTTGCGATGCCTTCTTGTACCTCATCTAAGATCGCTCTATAATGATCATCGATTCTATCCCAAGTCTTCGCGGTGATCTCCTGAACCTTCTCGATGATCTCGTTGATGTTCCCATCAGTGAGGATCAACGGTATTGTGCCTCTGGACTTATATGCTTTATGCTTTTTCCTCAGGCCCGCCACAGTTTTTGGTACTCTCCTTTTGACAATAAAGGGTGACTTCTCTAATACTCTTACATCACTAAGGGGTTCCTCATGCTCCTCCTCTCGATCTGTTTCCTCTATTTCTCTATCCTTTCTGCTTGTACCTACACCCTACAGGGTACCCTTCTTCGTTCCAATATCTCCACTAAGTGGAGTCATCCATTCTTCTGGCCAGCGTTGTATACTACGAGTAAATCATCTTCAGTCACTAAGTGTGGCAATGGGTTTCATTTCCTAGTCGGGTTCTTCATTGCCTTCACATAGACTTTGTGGAAGTCCGCTTTGAAGTCCGTAATGTGACAATACTGCTTATGAAAACTAGGTGACAACCTTGGATGTTGATTCACCACCATGTGTAGGTCCATAGATAAAAATACAAAGAATATTTTGTTCTTCGTTGCCCGCATTAGCTCCTTAGTGGAAACTGTGAGTCTTTTGGTTCCTTCCATGCAACTAATGCAATGATGATTATCATACAAGCGTAGTGGAACGTCTTCCCCTCTTCCTATTCTTCCTTGAAATCTATCAAAAATTCCTTACACAGATAGGCGGCCCAGTTAAACTGGACCCCTGCGCTGCACTACACAGCTAATGCTACAGGGACCTCATTCGCCCTTCACGTCCTCATTATCTTACCTGCCAAGATGTGTACGGTGAAGCGCACTCCTTGGTCATCGATGGAATTTATATCATATCCATGCGATTTCTTCACTAGTCCCAACTTGTACTTCATCATTTGTGTCATCTCCTTGTCCTTATGTTTCCCAAAAATTCTTCTGTGGGGTCTTTTCCTTCATGAGGCAACACTGTGATTCTTCTTATCAACATCTCGTCAATTGGGATCCTTGTCCCTAGCCAGAGGTAGCCATCATGTACCAATGCAAGGAGTTGTTGCACACAGGCTATACTGGATGTGCTTCTACCGAAGTGTGGCACATTCATCATGTTCAAGAGGCCTGCTCTCTACAATCCTACAGCCCAATGGTGTGGCTCCAGCCTCGTGACTCCACTTTCTGGGTACTGAACTTGCTTCATATATCTACTTGGTTAAAATTGTGGGTATTTTCTTCGATCGTTAAAATTCCAGTCTTCCATCTTCAAGTGTGGGATCTTCCCCAACACTTCGCCATCAAATGACACTTCCTCTGGTAGCAATGGAGTGTACATGCCAAAATTTCCATCCTTTGGATCCTTAACCTGCTTGGCTCGGTTTTCATGGTGCCATGTAAGATGGGAGCACAACAGGAATCTCTTCGTCCCCTATCTCCATCCAGTGAAATTCGGCCTCCTCTTCACTATCATTGATCTATTGAGGCACCTTCTGCTGCATCGACTTCTTTCCTTCCTACATCGACTTCTTTCCTTCCTACATAGGCTTCTTCCCCTTATCTTCTTTGTTCTTCGTGTGCACTTCCTTCTGTGTTTTCTTCCTCGGTGATGTTCTTAGTTCTGCCCTAGAGACCTCAAATGTTCTCTTCTCTTTTTTCTTATGTGGTTTTGCTTCTGTGGATACCTGCTTTCTTGGTGACCTTACGCACCTTGGGGACATGGGTACATTTACTGCTGCGGTTTTTCCAGTCTATGCTTCCATTATACCTGCTAATACTCTTTCTACAAATATTCTAGCAAGTTCTTCAAATCTCTTCTTAGACATACAGTAGCTCTTTCTCACTTAGATGAAAATTCTGAATTCTCCAAGCAACAAAGTGTAAAATGTGGCACGGGATACAATTTTTATAACAAATTTGAATTCCCAGCCCCATGATTAGCTAATATTTTCTCATTTAATGCAGGTATGGGGCTAGATATAGCCAGTTGTGCTTCATTAATGCCTTTCTCCCACAAATTTTAACGAAAATTTACTTTTAATGATAGATTTTTCCTCCCAATGGTCATATTTCCACCCAACTTCGACGAACCTTCCCTCATGGTGAAATCACCTTCTATTTGTCACAGTTCCTTCCAACTTCATCATACTCCTGAGTATCACACAGTAATCTTCCTTCGGCGAGCCCCTTTTTGGAGAGTAGTCTATAGTCTCGCCCCCACTTTCAACTGCAGGTGGCACTAAGACTTTCCTCCCTTCGTTTTTCAATGTGAAGCTCCAGGGATAGAGTCGTCCCTATATATCTTCAATCTTCTACCATTCACTCATCTCAAAATCAGTTGACCATTCAACTTTGCAAGCTGAACTACACCACCATCAGAGATGTTCTTGATGATATATGGTCCTAACTAGTGTTTTTTAAAGTTTCCTGGGAACTTCGCGAATTTGTTGTCAGTCCTGAAATTTCATCCTGAAATTTCTTATTCTTGATATGTCAGTCATCCCATGCTTTCTCCCTTACTTTCTGCACTTGCTGATGGAACCCTGCTATGAACCTATCTTCTTCTAGAGCTAGTATCTGTGACATCCTTTCCTTCATAATGTCAGGGTCTTCCATATCTGTGATAGCTGCAATTCTCAAGCTTTGCACAATGTATTCCATAGGCATAATTGTCTCTTGTCCATATACCAACCTAAATGGTGTCTGCCATGTCAATTTATTGCATGTTGTTTTGTATGCCCATAACATCGCTAGACTCCTTAAATCCCAGTCATCTTTGTTCAAGTTGCATACCTTGGTTAATGCATTCTCCATAATTTATTGAAAGCTTCCACTATTCCATTTTCCTGAGGATGATAAGGAGTTCTCTTTTGGTGGTAAAATTAAAATTACTCAATTAGTGCTTCAATGGTCTTATTCAAGAAATGTGTGCCTTGGTCACTCATCAAGATCTTTAGATAGCCAAACCTGGACAGTATATATTCAAAGATGAACTTTGTAGCAGTTTATGTGTTGCAATCCTTCACTGGTTGTGCCTTGGACCATCTTGTCAAATAATCAGTTGCAGTGATTATATACCTCGCACCAGTCTTCTTTCCTTGCAAACTGATAGGTCCAACAAAGTCAATAGCCCATTTGTCAAAGCCATGCAAATTTACCTGTGGTACTAGCGACATCTCATCTCTTCTAGACGGCCTTCTTGTTCTTTGACATACATCACATGCTTGACAAGATTATTTTGCATCCTTATGTACTGTGGGCCACCATAGCCCAGCTCTCAAGATTTTCTACGCAGTGGCTTTTGCTGCATAGTTACCGCCTGCGACTCCTCCATGAGCTTCTGTCAAAATACTTTGTCATTCGTGTTCAGGGACGTATTTGCACAGTACTTCATCATGTCCCATTTTGTACAAGTGTCCAGCAATCAACGATAAATCAGCTGCTCGAACCACCAACTCCTTCTTTTGCTTCATAGTGTACTTCGTGGGCACCATCCTTGTTGCCAAAAACTGAATAATATCTGTGAAGTGATCATTTGCGACTCTGATTGTGGATAGTTGTGCATCGAGCAGGTTATCTTCAATATTTGTGGGTTCTTCTCTTGTCTCTATTCTTGATAGATGATTAGGTCCGGCATTCAATTTCCCTGGCTTCATTATAACCTCGAAGTCATACTCTTGGAATAATAACAACCATCGACAGATTTTTCCTCCTAAAATGGGCTTCTTCACCAAATATTCTAGCGTGGAGTGATCAATGAACATTTTGAAATGCACTCCCAACAAATAGTGCCTGAACTTTTGTAATGCATATACCATAGCTAATCCCTCTCTTTCTATCGTGCTATATCTCTTTTCCATCCTGGATAGTTTTATGCTTGCAAATGCTATGGGGTGATCAATTTCTCCTGCTCTTGGTTGTGCTAGCACTACACCAAATGTTATGCAAGATGCATCAACATGTACATGGAACTCCTTCTTCCAGTCCGGGAAAATGACAATAAGCGTGGTTACCATTTTCTCCTTTGGTACATCCAGGCTCTTTTGGCACTCTTCACTCCATTGAAAAGTCATGTCTTTCTTCAACAATTTCTCCATTGGTGCAGTGATCTGTGCGTACCCCTTTATAAATTTTTTGTAATAACAAGTGTGTCCCAGTGTCGTGCAAAGTTGTCTTACTGTTTTCAGTGCTGGCAAGTTCACCATAACCACGATCTTCGCGGGATCCACCATTAATCCTTGTTTACAGACTACATGTCCCAAAAGTATACCAAATGGTGCACAAAAGATACACTTCTTGAAGTTTAATGATATATGGTACTTCCTACATGTATCCAACATCAATCTTAAGTTTGCAACATGCTTCTTTAATAGCCCAAAAATTGTCCAATCGTTGAAGTAAACTTCCAAAATTTTGTGTATATATTATTTAAAGGTTGCAACTACAACTCTGGAAAAGATAGCAGGCACATTATTTAATCCAAAAGGCGTCACCGTGTACTGGTAAGAGCCCCACTCTGTAGCAAAAGTCGTTTTATGTCTATCTTCTGGCGCAATTATGATATGATGGTATCCTGAAAATCCATCTGTGAAAGAATAGGCCTCCTGTCCTCCTACATTGTCCAATACTTCATCTGTAAATGGTGTAGGGAAGGGGTCATGCAGGCATGCATCATTCAATTTCCTTAAGTCAACATAAATTATAATTTCCCCTTTTTCCTTCTTTTCCTGAACCACCATGGGACTTACACATTTAGACTCTTTGACGGGGTCGATTATCCCAACTGCTAACATTTTGTCTAATGCTTCTTTCGCCTTCTCCTTATATTTTGGATTCAGTCTATAAGGTCTTTGCTTGACAGGCTTGGCATCAAACTTCATAGGAAACATCATATCTCCCAAATCCCCTAGTATGCCCTTCATATCTGAAAACTTAGTGGGGAACAACTCCTAATATTCATGCAAGAGATTTGTTATCTTACTGACTGTGTCTTCATCCCAGTAATCTCCTATTGTTGTGTACTTCGGTTCAGCCTCTGACCCTATATTCACCTTCTTCATCTTCAATGGCTTCGTTATATCAGGCATCTATATCTCAGTTCCATTTACTTTGTGATGACCTTCTGATTCTTTGATGTCAATATTGCAAGGATCTTCATCTTCCGCGGTGAGATTATAACATTCCATTACATTATGTATCTACGCAACCTAATTAGGTTTCCAGATAACTGGAACTTCGTTCTCAAAAATCTTTTTCTTAACTATATTTAGAGTCACATCTATATGTGGACTGTCATCTTCAAATCAGAATGTCATTATAAATCCATCATCCATTTCTGCCCAGCTAGCAATACCATGTCGAACAACTGTTTCCAGATACCAATCCTGAGGAATTGTCTCCAGGGTATGCATGGAGCCATGCACCCATTCTACTTACAGAATTTCATCCCAAGCTGCCATAGAGAGCTATATGTGGTCTCTAGGATTATTCTAGTCATCATACTTATCTACGATCTCTGTTTCTACTTGACCAAACCTTACCCACATCAATCTTCTACATTGTTTTCAGTCTCCTATATTCTTCTTATGAGTACCCCACCATATAGCAAGAGTAGCCCTTAGTGCTTCATCCAGAGCTAACAATCTCTGACATTCGGGTACCTATCTTTCATAATCTCTAAATAAAGTATTTATATTACCAAAACATCATACAGAGGCAAATCACATACCTCAGTTTTCATACAACGCACTGCTTTAGTGATCCTTACACATCACCTTGTAGACACTTCATGCAACTTGTTTTTCCAGTTCTCTAATTATTCTTCTGAATCTAAAGTGCAAGGACTATCTTTCTCCCAAGTTAGTTTTCCATCAGCAATAGGGTTAATCCATTCTTCTTATTTTACTATTATTTGATAAATGTTGTTGATGTCATCTACGTTGTGCCCTTCTTTGACAGGTTTAGTATACCTCACTCCCTCCGATGGATCCAAGGGAACAATGACTCTCATATTATTTCTTTCAAATATCATTTTCCTTTTCTTTAAGTTAATTATATCCATGTTAGAAAATTCCCAATCTAATCCAAGCAATGTGGGATAGGGATTAGTATCATCCACAATCTAAATAACTTCGAAGTCAGTGGTAGTGCGCACTCCATCAATGTCTACTGTGATACCTGAAAATATTCCTAGAGGAAAAATCTTCTGTTGATTCGCCATCTTCAACTAGATAGTTGACCATTGCAGCTTTGGCTTACCCACCAATTTCCAATTTTTCTTTAGCAAGACATTGGCATTAGATCCTAGATCCAAGATAACCTAGTCCATGTCATATTCTCCAATTTTTGTAGTAAGCCTCATTTCTTTTTTAGTTCTCTTCTTGTGTCTATGTATATTATTCACTGCACACCTCTCATTTTGTTGTACTTCTTTAGAAGCACAAGAGTCTATCAATTCCTACAATCCCTCCACAACCTTCTGGTTTCTCAAAAACTTCATGCAAGTCTACCAAAAAGACTTCAAAATATTTGGATCCACATCTTGTGTTGAAATTGGCACTATGTCACAATTATTCCTCTAAGTTGGCTGCACCATAGAGGTCGAGGCCCCATCATCCATGAAACTCTGCCTCGTCTCCATGAACACCTACTTTTCCTTCTGAATGTCAAATGCAGGGGCATTTTGAGTAGTTTTCCTTATCCATGTAGCTTCAAGTTCCTTTTTCCTGTCATCTTTATCATATCCAGTCGCAACTCCACTTCTTGTTACCATACTGATGCATGGTTCATCCTCCCTTGGCTCAATGGTCATCATTTAAATATTTGTTGCAGGCTTCTGGTTCCTTTTCTCCTACATCTTCGTGATAAGGACGAGGCATTCTTCTATCACATGATCAAAAGACTTACAGTAGTTGTAGGTTGTCGTAGGGTTCTGACAGTCTCTTGCGAAGTGTCCTGCCTGTCCACAATTATAACAGATAATTTGGCCACGTCCTCGACTAACTCCTCATCCTCATCCTTGTCATTCAAATTCTTCTCGACCAAAGTGTTGGCCCAACTCCTCGTGTGTATGTCCTTCATCTTGCAATCTATAAGTATCAGCAATGTGCTCCATTATTGAGTCATAACTTCAACAATTTTTCTCATCATGACCTACTGATCTACAAAAGTTACAAAATAGCTACTTCAGAGTCTGCATGTACTTCTGTAATAGGTATAAATCCTCAGAGCGATGTTGGCCTCTCATTCTACAAATCTCGCACCACAAACCTGGGTTTACTGGATTAGGTGCTCCACTTGCCAAATAATCTCTGAACACAGGGCATTGATCCTTATAATGACCCTCTTCTTTGCATTTTGTACACCATACTTATGATCGAGTTTCTTTACCTTTCTTGAGATCTTGCAATTCCAAGGTCAAATTGGCTAGTTGATTCTAAATCTGTTGTACTCTTGCATGAGTATCTCCAATCGGCGAAGCTTCCAGCTTCATCGCAATCTCCAATGCTTTAGCTTGAGTCGCGATCTTTTGTTGTGTCAAAGGTAACCTAATATGTGGCAGTAGCGCAACTATGAACCATTCCTTATGTTTTTCTAGAGGTATATTAAAGCTTACTTGACCCATCAACACCTTGAATCACTAATCCAACTCCCACACAGATTCAGTCGCTATCTATTTTATTTCTTTTAGCTCTGCAATGCACTACGATTCTGATTTCAGCTTCTTGAATTCTAATACCAGTGCTTTCTTAATTTCATCCAATGAAGCAGTCAGATTAGTCACCATGTGGAGTATTTCATATACCATGTTAGCACTCTTTCTCACAGCATCGTGACGAGTTGCGCCTTCTTTACATCGTCACTAGTCATTTGTCTTGTTGTCCATACTGAATCAGCGACAAATCATAACTGGTTAGGATCCTCTGATCCCAATCCTTTAAAAATAGGTACCTTAATGTCATTGGCCATTTTCCTTATCAGGGGGCTAGGAAGAGGGGGAGGGGGAGGGGGTGTAGGGGAAATATGGGAAGGGGGATAGGGGATAAGGGGAGTAGATGGGTGGGGAATCCCAAAGATGCCATAATTCTTCTCAACTCCTAACTTTGATGCGCCTTCAGGATCGGAGGGGGAATGTCGTGGGGTTGTAGGGTTACTCATTTCTTCTTCGCTCTCAGATCCTCCTAAAAAGGGGATATAGTCAGTCTTAATAAATTTCTTAGATTCACGATCTAATCTATATCATTTTCCACTTCACCTAGACTTTGGTCCCGGTTTAGACTTATTCCCTCTTCGTCCAAACATTAATCTGACTACATTTGTAAAATCCCCTTTTCACGTAATAACACCTTAATCTAAAGGTTAAAATATCGTAAGAGCTTACCGTGCAGTCCTTTGAAAAAACTTCATTCAGCTTCGCTATACGCTATCTAGAAATCAACAGCTCTTAAGATACTATTATTGGCATTCTTGAGTCATTGTATCAATTAAGGATTCCACTCCTTAGGTTTGTCTCCTTTAAAACAAGTCTTATGCTTGGTCAACTTAGATACCCACTCGAATAGTTCAATGTGGAACAAACCAAAGAATATTTCATATTTCTCTTCGAAGATATACTTATGTAACCAATCTTCAGCCGATAATCGAGGGATTTTGTTCTCTTTTTCTACAAATTCTCTTTCTTTCTGTTCAACCCACTCCTAGATTTCTTTCTTCGATAGACACCAAAACATATCCCTTAAGTAGATCCTGGTCTCGAAAATGGAACCATTTGTTGGTTTAAGGGGGCTTGACCCAGGATCGGAGTGTATTGCGCACCAAAAAAACCCTCAACCATTGACCCTTTCGACAATGACTTGCAAGAAGATCGTAGTCTCACCCGAAGTGGTTATGGGAGGTTGCAGAACCGGGTTTCTGCAGCCAGAGGGATATCCGCATTGTGGCACCCATGTATTCACTTATATTTTATACCTATATACAACCTTGTATACATAACTAACTTCGCGTTGATGGTTAACTTCACAGATTTGCACTTATCGCCTAAACATATCTGAAAACAACATAACATGTATTCTTATGAATAATTCAATAAAAAGCATGCATGTTGATATTTATAACAATAGATAATGACCACAGAAAGATGCACACTACTTTTCCAAAACTTCTTCTTTATTAATAAGGATCTTCAATACATACACTTCTCTTACCTGCGCACCCAGTTGCAAGTGGTATGCACACTTAGCTGCAGACTCTTCCAAGGTCTCCATGCACTCAGCTATGGAGCCTTCCCAAAATTACAGACCCAAGATAGAAAATATGATCAATTTATGAATTCTATCCATTCTTAGTTATATTCAACAAAGTATTACATCTTCTTTATATAGATTTGCTTACTATAAGGCTTTGGTCCACATACCATGGATCCGATAAAACAATGGAATAATAGCCAAAACTCTTTACAAAATAACGGAATTTGACCCACCCCAAAGCCCCTAAACACTGCGTGATGAATAGAACTTCAGAATCTTTGCACACTTCGCTCCTCAAAATGCAGAGTCTTTGACCAAAACTTGGACCAAGTTGGGTTGTGCCCAATAACTCCCTTGCTCCCGAGTGACAATGTCCTTTCTAACCTCCATGGGAGTGGAATCGAAGAAGTTTGCAATTGATTCCCACCTTAATAGCCTATAGTGCTTGGACAAAGACACACCCAGAGCACCCCCCATGTGACTGGGTAATATTTGATGAGGGGCGATGTGATCTTGAAACCTATATTTAACATAGAAGACAATTTTTTGCACTGACTGAATTAACTGATTACGACAAGCAATTAGAGAATAGGACACCTCTGAAGCACAAAAGGCCAAGTTATGGTTAACGGATGGAGTGAAATTCCCCACTTCTACAACAAGCCATAATTCATCAAGAAGCCTTCAAAGGAATAGTTTCTAACCACAAAGGACGTACATTCCCTTACCTATCAAAACTGTGGACTAACACAATTCACTAGAAACCGTTAAGGCAAGAAGAGCAGATTGTATGGCACCTTGGGATGTGAAAATTGACCTAGTGAGGATCCGCGATACCATACTCCACACACTAGTACAAGATAGTTAAATGAAATCCTAGAGGGATCGAGGGACTAAGGTGCCACTGATTGAAGGACAACAACCAATTCAAAGGAGGGTCTAGACCTTGTATTGTGTAAAAATATCATTAAAAACATCGACCAACTAGATGAACCCAAATATGTTCCATGGAAAAAAAATTGGACTTATAAAAAAACGTTATTGAACACAGTGGCAAGCAACGTTGAAGCATGAATTGTCCAAACCCTCCCAGAATCTTGCGTAAAACCAGCAATGTAAACAACCTTCCTTTAACAATGAAACAACCAATTAAGAAAAAAATACGTAAACAAAAGTGTAGCACAAGAAAGTTTCCAAATACATTGACAGCTCTTGTCTGCCGCCCTAAAACACTAGCAGGACTTATATATATAGTTTTGATCATAATATAACAATTACTTGGTAAGTGCCAAACTCTCCGCAATTTCTAGAATGACCGCCAAGTGTATTGCTTCCCCCAGGACTCCGCCATCCCAAAATAGTGTATCATGGTGAACTCATTAATGAACCTTCTCTAGATGTCAGATAAATTCCTTATAACATCCAATATGCCATAGGGGAGATGATCCATAGTTAAATCAACATAGCAAATTGAGTGTCTAAAACCCTTGACATACTCAAAACCCTGAACTCCAATCCTTGTGCAATAAATTTGAAAGGACCTTGGTATTTTGTTGTCGTAACTTGAGGCAAGGGTACGCCATGTGTGTCCCATACGAGGCCAAGTGGAGAGCGAGGATCTTCCTACAAAAGTTTCTTCCACCTTCACCAAACAATAATTTTGCATGCCAATCATCACCTCAATCAAAAACCTATAACTGGAAAAGTGATTCATACTCCTTTCTCACGTTTTGATGTCGATAAGACACCCCCATCGGGGATCCTAGATTCAACTAGGTGTTTATCATGTTTGACCCAATTCTTTATCTCCTAGAGATGATCTTGATGAGTCCACTCTAACCACTCCATATCTAGAGCTACATGTCTCTTATGGCTTCCCATGTTGGCTAAACAGTCTGTTATACCTTCACTCCTCGTGTGTGTGGGAATAATATAGTCAAAAGTGATAAAAAATATTTGATATTATTTACCACCTCTTGGAGATTCCAACTACGAATTAGTTTCTTTGGCAGATGACCCAATAAAAGTTTGTTCACAACATTGAACACTATTTGCGATTCCTCGTGAATCTATATCAAACACATCCCTTTCTTCACTGTTATTTGCAAGCCTTTCTCTAATGCCCAAAATTTCGTAAGGTTATTTGTATCCTCCCCACAGGAAAAAGCAAAAACATGAATGGTATTCGATTTCTCATCCTAAAAATTTCCTCTGAAACTTTCTTTACCTGGGTTACCTTTTGAGGTCCCATCGAAACTCAATGCAGTGAAAGCTTATGGAGGAGGTTGGAATAAACTATCCCCAGAGAATCCTTTATTTTGAGCCTTATGTGAAATAAGTACTTTGTTGGTTTAAATATCGAGTTATTTTATAATAAGCACCTCATTTTAATCCAATTTCTTGGCTCCTGATTCCATAGCAAACACTAGCAATGTTTCTCTAAGATTTTTTATATCAATTCTTGCAACATTAAGATGGGTCGACATTTTCCTTCAAATATTCTCATATTCCTCTCCTTCCACAAATTCCATAAGGAGAAGCCTATAATTAGATATCAAGCTTTCATTATTAGTAGATGCTTAAACTTTGCTCAAATCCATTCTTCCAACCAATCCTTTATATCTGATGAAGTTGGTAAATCTCATTGAAAAATATGATGAACAAAATGCCACATTTTCTGAGAATGGGTACAAGTAATTAGTAGGTGACCTATTGTTTCCCTTGCTTGTACACATAACGAACACCTCGATGGTCCTTCAAAACCTTTCCTTTGTATGAGATCCCAAGTTAACATTTGCCCCCAAGTTATCAACCAAAGAAAAGTTGAAACTTTGGGCCATCCACAATTTTTCCAAATATTTACCCATAGATTTTTTCCCACCTGAGACTGGAATCCTACTATTAAGGAACATGCTTCTCTTATAGAAAAGGCTCCATTTTTGTTTCTCCCCCACCGTAGCATATCCTGTTTGTTATCCTTCTATTGTGAAAACAAATTATTCCCAAGGAAGAGATTCTATCGAGTTTTCCCAATCACCTAATGTTTTCCATTGTCGCCAACCATGTGGTGTATACACATATTTCCAATAATCTACCACCTTAAAGGCTCCTTGGGATTGTGTTAGCATTTTGATATGGTTTAGGTTCATTTTTACTGCTAGAGGGTGATATTTTTGCCATGAGTCCTCCCAAAATAATGTAGTATTTCCTTCTCTTATCTCCTAGAAGGAAAATTGTTTCACTAGATCCTTTGTTTTGTATGCCAAGTTCTAGACATCAAATCCTTTTATTTGTCCTTCGACTTGTAATCTGTTGAGCTGTGAATTCAGAGGCAAATACTTTCAATACTATTAACGGTGTTGGACCTGCCAACATTTAAGGGGTCTCCCCGGTATGTAGTCCCAATTAGACCTCACATCGTTTGTGATGGAAGCCCCATCCATAATATGGCCCGGTTTTCAATTTCTTAAAGATTTTCCTTGGCTCTAACTATTAGCAAGAGAGAGGAATGAAAATGTGCCTTCGAAAAGAAAGTGAGTGTGCCTAGTGAGTGTTCGGTTGTAAGTGGGTCAAGGTTATTCTACTGCAAAGGGAGAAAAGAAAGTAAGCCTCTAAGTGAGAGATAATAGTACCACCCTAGTAGAGACACACGCAACCAAGAAGGATCCATCTAACATCTAGTAGAATAGTCCACAAAGAAGTGATAGTCATTAAAACCAATCAACAAGAGATATTTGTCTAATATCCAACGGAACAGTCCATAAGGATGTGACAACAATACTAACCATTATAGCACATTCTCAATATGATAAGTACTAAAATAACCGAAATTGTTCAACTACTTTAACACAGATGAAAGAAAATATGAATGACAAACATCCACTGAGTAGTCTTACAAATATTCATAATCCATGCATGAAGGACGTGTTGGCCATGAGGCTTCTGATATTAAGTAAAAGTTCCAAGACACATGTATGCAATGAACACCAGTAGCTCTAATGTTGGAGCATTAGAGCCACTCCTTGCTCCCCAAAAGAACTAGCTGGTCTCTCTAATTCCTTGCAGGAGGAGCCAAGGTGAAAATTCCTTTGCTCATACAATGAGGATGTATATATAACCAATGGGGTGATGTTTCACCTCCCTTGTGATTCTTTGACTACCACCATTACTATTTGACTTCCTATGACTTTTCGACTTTACATGACTCTTAATTTTCTGTACATGTCCTTTGGAATTTCACTTTACAATACATTTTTTAAAAAGAAATTACATAATCTACAATAATGATGTGGCATATGACAACTCATGACATGACACTACTGACATGGACTACTTAATGACATGGCAATGTTAAGTCACTTTTGTTGTTTCTTGCTACATGTCTTCTTAAGGATGCCCTTTTATCCACCTCCTTATGGCTTAGAGTTAAGGAGTCTTCATTGATATCAAGTCTTGAGTTGTGGTCGCAAACCGGTGTCCCATTGTCTTCTTTTGATTAATCAACTTGCATAATCAGCAACAAAGATGTCTTTCAACACATTTCCCTTCTCCATCTCCTTATTCATCATCCTGTCATGGTGTGATATATTACTTGCATCTGCAATTTGCTTACGATGAGACGAAATTAGTCTGATAAACCCTTAGTCTAAAATGGTGCATGTCGATCCACTTACAGAGTAGAAACCAGGTGACCGGATGAGGGAGAGGCTTAATGAATGTGCAATTGCATAGCTCAAGCAGTTAAGGGTGAAGCTTGAGCCTTGAAATTGTGCAATGTGCAATTCAGGCTTGATTGGGCAAGCAGATTGCACAGTTTTAGGACTCAGTGAGCCAGGCTTAGGGGTTTTGCACTGTTTCAGCCAATTGCGCAGTTCTGGGAGGCAGATCAAACATAGTGATTGCGTAGCACAGGAGTTCAAGGGATGAGCTTGAGCTCATATATTGTGAAATGTGTAGTTGAGGCTAGGCTGGAGGGATGGATTGCACAATTATTGTTAAAAATAGCAACAAGAAATTCCAATTTAATCTGTCCTTGAATTAAATCGAAATTCCATTCTCATAGCAACTTGTAATAGTAAACTAAGTTAAATTGACTTAGTTGGCTTAGGAAATTCGAGTTGGAAGTCTATCTAGAGTCATGTAGAGTGATACATAAATTTTAGGGGCCCAGGTTGAGTTCTTTTGAGCTATAATTAGTTAACTCAGTCTAACTGAGTTATAGTCACTTAAATTAGTTCTAACTCTTGGAGGAACTAGTAGGAGGTCTAAAAGTGGGGACAGGCACTAGTGCATCCTCAGTTACACACGAGTTAACTGAATATTCACTCATAAATAACGGATGCATGTCAACTCAGAGGAAGAGCCAGTTGAGATTTGAGTTTAGGGACAATGTACTATAAGTAGTATAATTTTCCAAGTTGTACAGATGGTGCATACAATCAATTGAGGGCCTATGGATGGATTGTGTAGTCATGATTGGAGAATTTCCCAATTAAATATGCGCTAATTCTCCCAGGAAATGTGCATGGAAGTAGGGGATTGGTAGGTAGCATATTTAGCTAAGTGTTGGCCTGAGCTAGCTTGTTAGGTAGAGAGATAGATTATACATGTGCAGGAATTGTTCGAGTTGAACAAGCATTGTATTTTATTCTTAGATCTTCTCATTAATGTAATATAGATAGTCAGGGTTTTGAGCAGTTGCTTTCCCCATAAAAATATTGTGTTATGTGCAATTGATATTCTTCCTTTTCTTCTTATTGTTTTCATCGATCAATTTTGGTTTCCGCTAAAGAGTAGAGTAGATTCTTGTCTTGTGTTTTAGCATATCACATAAGATGTTGAATCTACAGAAAAATTCTAATGGTATCGGAGCTGAAGATAGTATAGAAGAGGAAAATTTGTCTTTTTTTGTGTAGGTGAAATCTAATTTGCAAGTTCATACTTTAGAGTCAGCAATATATCATTCTATGGTTTGAGACTTGAGTATGCCTTGGAAGGCAGATCGAATTGCATAGCTTGGAAGGACAGGATGGAGGCAGTGCTGGAAGACAATGGCCTCAAGGAATTTATAGATCATGATATTCCTAAGCCTCCAACATCTGATGCTAAAGATATGGTTGAATGGAGAAAGTGTGTGGAAAAAACGAGAAGGATTATCCTGGAAGGAGTTCGAGATCACATTGTCTCAAATCTCCATGGTAAGGACACTCCACTTTCAATTTGGAAGGTGTTGACAAACCTGTTTCAAAATAGCAGTGACCATAGGAAGTTGGCACTGAAGGACAAACTCAGAAATATCAAGATGGAGAAGGGTGACTCAATTCCAAAGTACTTTACCAAGTTCACCCAATGTCGGTATGAGCTTGGAAGTGTCAATATTACTGTTGTCGAAGATAATATGATGAGCCTAATACTTCTAGGACTTCCCAAGAGCTGGCACAGTTACCAGGAATTTGTTAATAGGAGGGAGAAGATACCAGAGTGGGAGCGGTTGTGGTTCGACTTGGTACATGAAGAGATTCGGTGAAACACTAGAGACGGATCCTCATCAAAGCATGATGATGAGGATAATTGTGCCTTAGCGGGTAAGGAAAAGAAAGGGAAGGGGAAGTCATCCCATTCCAAATCAGATTCTTGTCGGGGCAGCAAGAAGAAGGACATGTCAAAATTCAAGCACTTTCACTGTCACGAGCTATGACATTTTGCCACAAAGTGTCTGCTTAAGAAGGTCGGTAAGAATCCCTCAGGAGAAGTGGCAGGTGAGGCTCTTGCTTCACAATTAGAATTGGACCTTACCCTCATCACTTGTATGGTGTCATCGATGATGGGTAGTGTGTGGTACCTGGATAGTGGAGCTTCTTTCCACATGACTGGTAATAAAGAGCTCTTCAATAACTTTGAGGAGAAGGATCTCCAAATGCATATCGAGATGGGTGATGATGGGAGGTAGACCGCTACTGGGATCGGTACAGTTTCCTTTCAAAGGGAGTCGGGTTCTCCCCTCACTTTGCGAGATGTTATGTATGTTCCTGGTTTGAAGAAGAACTTGGTATCTATTGCCACATTGGAGGATAGAGGCTATGATGTGATATTTAGTAAGGTAAAGGCATTCCTTCATCAAATAGCCACTAGATAGGTGAAGAGGATATGGATTTGAGTGAAGAATCTCTACAAGTTGGAGGAAGAATATTGTGTTGCCTTGAGCATGAATTAGAGAAGGTGCAGAGTCGAGACATCAGTGAGTTGTGGCATAGGAGGTTGGGTCACTTGCACCATGGCACTTTGAAGATCATGCAGCAAATTTCTACCGGTATTCCCAAGGGTGCAATAGATCAGTAGACACATGCAAAGGGTGTACATTGTGAAAGTACACCAAAGCTTCATTTCATGACAAAGACAATTAAGCACACGCGATCCTCGATCGAGTTCACTCAGATGCGTGTGGACCATTCTTGATAGTATCCGCAACCAAGAACAGTTATTATGTTATATTTTTTGATAATTTTTCTCGTAAGTGTTGGATCTTATTCATGCAAAAGAAAGATTAGACTTTTGCAAAGTTTTATGAATTTAAAGGACTGGTTAAGAAATATACTGGGAGGAAAGTTAAATCTCTCAAGAGTGATAATAGTGGAGAGTATGTGTTGAATGAGTTCAAAAACTTTTGTGCATCAGAAGGCATTCAACGAGAGTTGATAGCACCTCATAACCCACAGTAGAATGGGGTGGCTGAAAGGAAAAAAAAATCATTGTAGGAGCAGCATGGGCGATGTTGGATGATCAGGGCCTACCATTACACTTGTGGGCTTAAGCATCCAACACAGTTGTTTATTTGTATAACAGAAGCCCTCATTGAATTCTTGGGATGAGTACACCAAAAGAGACTTTTTCAGGGAAGAAACTAGATGTGGGACACTTCAGGATTTTTGGTTCATTGGTCTACTGCCATGTAACCAAATATGCATGGAAAAAGCTTGAGCCAACATCTTAGTTGGGGATATTTGTGTTGATTTGGGGTAGCATCTGATGTGCTCTAGCCACGAAATTTAGTGGAGAGGTTAGGTCACATGAGATCTCCAATACCCAGAAAGGGTTTGGGCAAATCCTAAATAGTTTGGGAGATATTAAAATAATTAATATTTTTAATGGAGTAAATTAAAATTAAAATATTAATGTGAATTAATATAAAATTGTGTTAGAATGGTCCAAAAGACATGAATCAAGCCAGATCTAATCTTAGCCGTCGATTAGGGACTTAATCTTAGATGTTGATGTGTCAACGAGAAAAGTATAAGGGGAGGCTTGAGGGCCACTTGGAAAACACACCAAGAGATCAAGATTTCGATTTTCTGGGGCTAGGTTTGCTGAGAAAGTTGAGAGAGTGATCTGGAGTTGCAGCTGAGGGGCAGTGAATATAGAAGTAGAGGGGCAGAGATAGTGTCGGGAGGATTAGCGCAGCAGCCGGGAAAGCTGACGCAGAGGGAAAAAGCTAGAACTGTCGAGAATAGTCGGAACTCCCGAACAGCCGGGAAAGCTGATGCAGAAGATAGAAGCCAAAACTGTAGGGAACATCTAGAACTGTCGGGAACTGTAGGAACAGCCGGGAAAAGCCAGAACTACTGGGAAAGATGACGCAGAGGGAAGAAGAGGCTAACGCAATCCCTAGAGGTTGACGTTGGGGTTTTGTGGGGTAGATTGGAGCTATAGAGCTGCCGGAGTGTTTATCTAGAGTTTCAGCCGAAATATTTACTTCCGAATAGAGAGGTGCTACTGTTGAGATTTTTCTCTATTGGGTGAGCCAAATTTGGCACCTAGATTGTATTCTGAAATTGCTTAATAAATCAAACCCTCAGATAGCTGCACCGGTTTTCCCGCATTGGGTTTTTCTAGGGACATTAATCCAAAAACAACGGTGTCACTTGTGTGCTTGTTTCTATTTCCTTCAGTTGATGATCTGTAATGTGTTGAGCATGTACTTGTATTTATTTCCAGTATTTACATGGTAAATAACTTGTTAATTAACAGAACAAGTAGGTAGGAATAAATCAGTAAAGTGCATGAAGGGTTTCTAACGTGTCAGACTTAGAAATTCCAACATGGTATCAGAGGGTGGTTGCAGATCACAGGAGAACTGAGGACATCAGCCGAACAGAGTAGCAACAGCAGAAAACAGTTGTCCCGAGTGACAAAAGTTGTTCCTAGTAGAGTAGCAACAAGGAAGGGGTGACGCAGTGCCTGCGTCATCAAGATTGAGCCAGGAAGAGGCAGCGCAGAGGTTGAGGGAGGCAAAGGCAGGCTCACGCAAAGCCATGCAGAGGCCAGGAGGGCTGACGCAGTTGGCTGAGGAAGCTAGTTTGCTGGTGTCAGGACTACGCAGAGCCTAGGAGCTCTCACCTTCAGGTTATTAGGGTTTAGGAGGCTATGGGTAAGTTGCAGAGTGGAGCTAGTGGGGTATTGTAGTCAGAACAATACCTAACAGGGCAAGGCCAAGGAGGAGGGAGTTGCTACCAAGGGTTTCTAGCCGAGAAATTCGGATCAGTGGTGCAGTTGCACAAACAATCAGAGTAGGGGGCATCTCGACATCGACAGAAGGGTTTCCAGGAGGGAAATCAAGGCTCAAAGGGAGTCACATCGAGAACTTCCAGGAGGGAAGTAGAAGAGCAGCATGACACTACATGGAGTAAGAGACCAGGACAGACTGGACGGAGCCTCAAACTTTGCAGTCTGGAAGGCCAAAATCTTATCCGTACTTGACAAAAATCATGTCAAGCACTTCGCCTTGAGGATGATAGCGATCCCAGTTGACCCAGCTGATAACGACAAGTACGAGGAGGAAATGGCGAGGGCCAAGAGCATCATCCTTGATGGGGTCAAGGACCATGTAGTACCACACATTGCCGAGAAGGAAATGACAAATGAGATGTGGGAGACCCTAAAGAAATTGTACTAGCATAATTCTGTGTAGAGAAGGATGTTACTAGAAAATCATTTGCGGTCATACCAGATGAAGAAGGGAGAACTGATCGACACCTTCCTCATCGACTGAATGAGATCCGGGATCAGCTGACTTCCATAGGGGCCACACCGGATCAGAATTGATGGTGAGAATAGCCCTAAACGCAGTCTCAGAAGACTGGGAGGTATTTTTCCAGAGTATATTGGGCAGAGCAACCCTTCCACATTGGGAGGAAATGTGGGCAAATCTTTGCTAACAAGAGATCAGGAGGCTAAGCAAGGCAGGAAGCAGCGGCAAGGGGATTAGAGTCAAGAAGGAGGAGGAGGAGGATGTTTCCCTAGCATCTGAGGGAAAGCAAGAGAAACGGAAGAAGAAGGACCTCTCCAAGATCAAATGCTTCCACTATGGGGAGTTGGGTCATTATGCGACCTAGTGTCCGAGGAAGAAGAACAAGGGAGAGGCCTCCGAGACCAAGGCAACACCAGCAAGGGAAGAGAAGGAAGTGGAGACAGACGATGATTGTGCCATGAGTGCACACATGCCACTTGAGCGGAAGTGGGGAGACATCGAGCTATAGTCAGACAAACTACAGGCAATGAGGGGCAGGATCCTCAACGTACCCAGCCTCTTGGATTAGACCATGCTACAGAAGCCCCGAAGAGGAGTAGCAGGACTGGCAGATGTGGGTAGAGACGGATGCGGATGAAGCGGCAAAGAGAGCTACATTGCATAATTCCCAGGACAACGCGAGGCTAGCAGGCTGCAACAGTGCGAGAGGCATGGGAATGTTGCACCAGTGCAGGATGGCACAGAGAGGTGTGAAACACTGCGAGATGCAGGGAGTTGTTGCAGCAACGTAGAGGTCAGAGAGGGAGCACTTGTCAGTGGCAAAGGGAGCTTTAGCATCAAGAGTACATTAGCCTGATAGAGATGTCAGAGTTGGGAGATCAGTTACTTACTTCTCAATAATTAAGTTGTAGTGCAACAGTTAACAGTGGTAGTGCTATAGGCAGCACGATGCAACATGATGAGAGGAGATGCAGTGCAGATGCAGCAGTGGCAGTGGAAGGGCCATGGGCAGCAGCACGATGTAAAGGGAGTTGTCGTACAGATGCAGCAATGGCAGTGGCAGAGCTATGGGCAGTAGTACAGGATGCAGCATTGCAGAGGATGTTGGGCAGCAGGCCTAGCATCAGCACAGGGACCGATGTCGGATGATCAGGGTAATATTAAGTGAGGAGTATTGCTAAAGCACATTCCTCGCTAAGAGGGAGTGTTGATTTGGGGTAGCATCAGATATGATCTAGCCACAAAATTTGGTGAATAGGTTAGGACACATGATATCTCCAGTACCCAGAAAGGGTTTGGGCAGATTCTAAACAGTTTGGGAGATATTAAAATAATTAATATTTTTAATGGAGTCCCTAAGTCTAAACTTAGGGAAATTAAAATATTAATGTGAATTAATATAAAAATGTGTTAGAATGGTCCAAAATACATGGATCAAGCCAGATCTAATCTTAGCCATCGATTAGGGACTTAATCTCGACCGTTGATGTCTCAACGAGAAAAGTATAAGAGGAGGCTTGAGGGTCACTTGGAGAACACACCAAGAGATCAAGATTTCAACTTTCTAGGGCTGGGTTTGCTGAGAAAGTTGAGAGAGTGATGTAGAGTTGCAGCTGAGGGGCAGTGAATACAGAAACAAAGAGGCAAAGATAGTGCCAGGAGGATCAGTGTAGCAGCCGGGAAAGCTGACGCAGAGGTTAGAAGCCGGAACTGCCGAGAACAGCCGGAACTGCTAGAACAGCCAAGAAAGTTGACACAGAGGGTAGAAGGTGGAACTACCAGGAAAAATCGGAACTGCCAGGAACAACCGGAACTGCCAGGAACTATCGGAACAGTTGGGAAAGCTGACGCAGAGGGCAGAAACTGGAACTATTGGGAACAACCGAAACTGTCGGGAACTGCCAGGAAAGCTGACGCAGAGGGAAAAAGAGGCTAACGCAGTCCCTAGAGGCTGACGCTGGGTTTTTGTGGGGCAGATTGGAGTTGTGGAGCTGTCGTAGTGTTTATCCGGGGTTTCAGCCAAAATATCTGCTTCCGAGTAGAGAGGTGCTACCACCGAGATTTTTCTCTTTTGGGTGAGCCGGATTTGGCACCCAAATTGTATTCTGAAACTACTTAATCAATCAAACCCTCAGATAGCTGCACTGTTTTCCCGCATTAGGTTTTTCCAGGGACATTAGTCCCAAAAAAAGGTGTCACTTGTGTGGGTGTTTCTATTTCCTTCAGTTGATGATATGTAATGTGTTGAGAATGTACTTGTATTTATTTCTAGTATTTACATGGTAAATAACTTTTTAATTAACAGAACAAGTAGGTAGGAATAAATCAGTAAAGTGCATGAAGGGTTTCTAATGTGTCAGACTTAGAAATTCCAACAATTTGTGGCTTACACTGATACACCTCACAACTATCGGGTGTACCTACTGAACAACATGATGATAGCGGTTCACAGAGATTTAAAATTTGACGAAGAGAAGGTCATGAGATGCTCCCTTGAGAGGGAGCTTCAGCTACATGTGGTTGGGGAGCTTCTAGCTCCAAAGGAGGAAACTCAGGATGATGTGGAGTAGTCACATGCAGAGGATTAGGGAGTGGAGACACCCACTCATGCAGAGTCTTCCAAATATGGGATAAAATGCACCAGAGAGGCTGACAAGTTATTGCATGATGCTAGAGAGAATGTGGGAGCACCCACATCGCGGCACGAGCAGAGGAGGTCATCAGAGAGGTACACTAGTTACATGGCTCTAATGAGTGGATGTGTAGATATTGAGCCATCCTCTTTTGAATAAGCAGTGCAACAACTAGTTTGGGTTGATGCCATGGTTAAGGAGTATGACTCCATTATCAGGAACAGTGTTTGGGATGCGGTCCAAGACCAGTAGACAAATGAGTGATGAGTTCCATATGGCTTTACAAGGTAAAGAAACGAACGGATGGTAGTGTGGAGAAATACAAGGCTAGGTTTGTGGCCAGAGGGTTTTCTCAGGTGGAGGGGATTGATTATGATGAGACTTTTTCTCTTGTAGCAAGGTACTCATCAATCAGATCCATTCTAGCACTGTTAGCGTAGATGGGATGGAAGATACATCAGATGGATGTAAAGGCAACATTCCTCATGGCATGATTGAGGAAGAGGTGTATATTGAGCAGCCTGAAGGATTTGATACCTTCAACAGAGAGTCACATGTGTGCCAACTCAAGCGAGCATTGTATGGACTGAAACAAGCACCTCGTGCTTGGTACACCAGGATCGATAGCTATTTCACTGGGTTGGGCTTCACCAAAAGTGAAGCAAATGTGAACCTTTAACATATTGTGGTTGAAAGTAAATTGCATATTATTGTTTTATATGTTGACAATTTGATTCTGATATGTGATGATAATTTGATCAAGTCTTGCAAAAAGGATCTTGCAAGGGAGTTCGAAATGAAGGACTTGGGGTTGATGCATTAATTTCTGGGTATGGAAGTATGGCATCAATGATCTCAGGGAAAGTATGCCAAAGAGATACTCAAAAGGTTCCACATGGAGAGTAGTAAACACATGGAGGCTCCTCTAGCTGGAAACTGGAGGAAGGAGAATGCTACTTCCGGTGAAGTAGTGGAGGCTACTATTTACAGGCATCTTGTGGGTTCACTGATGTATTTGGTGAACCGATTGGACATGTTTTATGCAGTTAACCAGCTTAGTCAAGCAATCGTTAAGCCAACCAAGTTGTATTGGAAGGCAGCCAAACATGTGTTGAGATACCTCAGAGTAACTATTCAATATGGTCTTTGGTACAGACGGAAAGAGGGAGTGAAGCTTCAAGGATTCACCGATGTATATTGGGTAGGGATTTCATTCGAGAGGAAGATCACATCAGGTGGGATCTTCAGTATTGGGTCAGTGGTTGTTTCTTGGTACAACAAGAAATAGACATCAATTGCACTCAGTTCAACAGAAGCAGAGTACATTGCTGCTATTCAAGCAGCTTGTGAGGCTATCTGGATGAGGAAGATTCATGTTGGTTTGTTTGGTCAGTAGATGGATCCAAATGTGATTTACTGTGACAATCAGAGTTGTATCAAACTCTCTAAAAATCTAGTTTTTAATGATCAGTCCAAGAATATTGATATTCAGTATCATCAACTTCGATATTGTGTGCATAGGAGAATTATGTTGTTGTATTATCTTCCCACAGAAGAGAAGGATGCATATATTTTGTTAAAGGCCTTGTCAAGATGAAAATTCAAGTGTCACAGAGGCAGGATTGAGGTAGCAGATAATCCCTTTCTTGTTGAGAGGGAGTGTTAAAAATAGCAACAAGAAATTCTAATTTAATTTGTCCTTGAATTAAATTGTGAATTAAATCAAAAATCTATTCTCATAGCAACTTGTAATAGTTAACTAAGTTAAATTGACTTAGTTGGCTCAGGAAATTCGAGTCAAAAGTCTATCTAGAGTCATGTAGATTGATCCATAAATTTTAGGGGCCCAAGTTGAGTCTTTTGAGTTGTAATTAATTAACTTAGTCTAACTGAGTTATATTCAGTTAAACTAGTTCTAACTGTTGGAGGAACTAGTAGGAGGTCTAGTAGTGGGGACGGGCACAAGTGCATCCTTAGTGCCACACCAGTTAACTAAATATTCACTCATATATAACTCATGCATGTTAGCTTAGAGGAAGACCCAGTTGAGATTAGATTTCAGGGACAATGTACTATCAGTTGTATCATTTTCCGAGTTGTACAGATGGTGCATGCAACCAATTGAGGGACTATGGATGGATTATGGAGTCATGGGTGGAGAAATTCCCAATTAAATATGGGCTAATTCTCCCATGACTTTTGCAAGGAAGTAGGGGCTTGGTAGGCAACAGATTTGGCTAAGTGATGGCTTGAGCTAGCTTGTGAGGCAGAGAGATAGATTTTACTTGTCCAGGAATTGTTCAGGTTGAACAAGCATTGTATTTTCTTCTTAGATCTTCTATTTAATGCAATATAGATAGTTGGGCTTTTGAGAAGTTGCTTTCCCTAGAAAAATATTGTGTTATGTGTGATTGGTATTCTTTCTTTTCTGATTATTGTTTTCATTAATCAATTTTGGTTTCCGTTGAAGAGTAGAGTAGATCCTTGTCTTGTTTTTTAGCATATCACATAAGTTGTTTAATCTACATCAAAAATCTAAAATTATGGGGGGCAATGTTCGAGCTTGAGTACTGGAACTGCGTAGTTCACAGTACTAAGAGGCAAGAACTATGCATTACACAGTATCAAGGGGAAAGGTTATAGATTGAGGGTTGGAACTACGCAATGCATAGTTGAGGAAGGTCAGATGAGGCTAAGTTGCCGGGAAATTCATGAAATTTGGCTAAGTGTGGGATGAGTGAGTTGGTGTGAACAATGATATGAATTGACTGTGATCACACACTTCGAACACTTGATGACACAACAACATAGATCTTCCAGGACATATGAACAATATTTTTCCCTATGTGCGACACCAAAGATACACTTTGCGACGACCATGATGACACTTGTGCGACAGTGCTTAAAACTTTGGAAATGAGTATGACATATGTTTACATGGTTATATCAACTCATTTTCACAAAGCTAATCACTTGAAACCACCAAAACAAGCATATACACATTGGGCAACAGTTGACATGTGAAAAGATGACATTTTTCCTTTCTTGAAAAATGGACCAAAACACTTAGAGAAAAAACATCAAATGGATCTCAACGTTTGCGACAACAATATACAAGATATGCTCTGAAATTTGGTGCAAGCCAAAATTTTGAAGGGTGTTGTAGCAGTGACAACACTTGGTGACATATTGGTAGAACCAACTTCTCTGTCTTGGTTGACATTTTTGTGCAGGGTATCAATTCTTCAGGGTGTATTGATTCATCATGTAGATCACTTTAGCTTCCTTACTTACCCTATGAATAAACATGGTCCCCTTGTTTCCTTTCTCAGTTGAACACAAGCATAATATTCAGCAATATTGCAATTTTTCGAAACGAAAAGGGTAGTGAAGTTCGCAATCTTTAGATTTTCAGAGTATAGTTTTCATCTTTGGTGTTGCTCCGCTGCTAGAAGGCCTAAACAATACCCTGACTGAGTCACTACATGAACACAAACATTGCTCCACTGCTAGCGATCCTGGATAGTACCCTGACAGAGTTTCTTGCTTCACCTCTCTGCATAGGAATCCTTTCTCTTCTTTCTCCTTTATTTATATATTTAAAGGGGATTGTGCATGGGCACTGATTCATTTGGTGGGTGGAAGAGGGATCTCGACTTATTGAGAGTAGGAGAGGTTGTTCCTTCATAGAAGTATATAGAAACCTCTGATTTAGGTTTGCTCGTTTAAATTTTTTGTCATTTCCTCCTCTACTAATTGGATAAACATGAAAGTATTGAAACATAAGAATCAAGTGTGGCATAAGGTTTCCAGAATAGACACAAGGATCATGGTTTGACTAAAACTCTCCTCACGGATGAATTGTATTTTCCATCGGAACTTCATCGACCAAAATATGTGACCACAACAAAGAAGGAGGATGAAGGTTAGCCAAATGTTGTAGTGTCACAAGACTCTTTTCAATTCAACCACACACAAATAAGCTAGAAAACGTGTCCACACACGATGCTTATTTACACAAATGAAAACAAGAAACAAGACCAAAAAACAAACTAGAAAGAAAAGAAACTATGTATATAGGGCAAGGAACAACCCCAGATCATCATTGAAAATAATTTTTTAAGTCTTGGCCATTAACGAGAAGAGATCCAATCCTCCCGTCTAGTGACTATATACGATATCTTTGTTGGCCAAGTTTTTTGTGTATGGTGAACAGTCTCATCCACAGGGATTGGAAATTAGTGTGTTTCCCTTTGTCCTCATGGGATTTGTCCCACTTCAGGACTAAGTCACCCACACTGAATTCATTCTTCCAGGCAGACATCTTGTCGAACCAACTGTTGATATGACTTTGGTGCAGTGAGAATTTTTCTTTTGCTTTTTTCCTTTCTTCCTGCAGCTTGTGAAGGGTGTTTATCCTACGTTGAACCAATAAGCAAGGATTGCCTTGGGATTCCTGTGAAAGTTGAAGGGAAGGTAGGTAGATGTTTTGGGGTAGGATGGCTTCTTTTTCGTACACCAAGAAGTAAGGAGACATATTCAGAGAGGGTTTTGGTGTGACTCAGATAACCCATAAGGCATTCATGAAAGCGGAGCTCCAGTTCCTCTGTTCAGAGAAAATGGTATTTTTGATAATGCAGATGAGTTTCTTATTTGTAGACTCAGCAATCCCTATGGGTAATAATTAGTTGAATGTTTCAATATGATTCCGTTTTCAAATGCAAAATCATATAATTTTAATGATGAGAAATATGTTGCATTTTCAAAAACAAGTGAAGTTGGAATGTTGAACCTGGAAATGATATTCTGCTTAAGGAAGTTGATGACTTCCTGATCATTCACCTATTTAGTGGAACTGCTTCTATCAACCGCATCTATGGTAGTGAGAATGTAGTGGTGTTGCTTTGATGAGTGTGGAAAATTTTCACCAATCACATCTAAGCCCCATTGTTGAAATGGTTCTTCCATTATAATCAGCTACGACGAGGCGGCTGACTTATTTCCTTTGTTGGCACACCTTTGACAGAACGGACACTTGTGAGAAAGGGCATGATCATCTTTGAATAATGTGGGCTAATAGAAACTGGCTCGCATAACCTTGTGTGTAGTTGTGTCACCCGCAAAGTGTTCCCCGGTTGGTCCATCATGGAGATCATGCAATACTCGCTTTGAATCGTGCGCTTCCAACCACCTAAGAAAAACTCCATTATGGTGCTTTCTAAAAATAAATCCATGCACCAACTAGCAAGATAATGCTTTGATCCTTAGTGCCCTCTTTTACCATGCAAATAAGTGAGAGGGCGAGGTGCCATGCTCAAGATATTGGTGCACATCCGTGTACCAAGAGTTTGATATGGTAGTGGGGGGAGCTCACTCAACATTATACATTTTTATTTCATGCTCCCATCCAAATGGATCTTCTTCTTTTGCGCCTACTGCTTTTGTTTATAGCCAACAAAGACCATGGACCTTGATCATGTGAACTGGCTTGAATTCTAAGTCATACTCCTACAAACCAGTCATCCAGTTCGCTCTTCTTTCACCTAGCTCTTGTTGAACAAACAATGATTTGATTGTTGGGTGCGGCACAAAGATAATACAATGATTTTTCAAGAGATAGGGTTGGAAGTGCTTCACCACCTTGTAGACTGCATAAGATTGTTTGTCAATGGTGGGGTAGTTGAGTTCGGGTCCTTGAAGGTTGGCACTCATGAAAGATATTGGCCGCTCATTATTTTGATCATCCTTTTGTGTAAGCACAGTAGTGAGAGAAGTATCAGAACTGAAAGTATAGAGAAGAAATCTTTGTTGAAATTGTGTTGTACAAAGCAGGTGTGTTTGCGATAGCTTGCTTGATACGGGAAAACGCATCATTTTCCCTCTTATCCCACTTATATATCGCATCCTTCCTTACCATCTTTTGCATGGGTTTCGGGATCTAAGCGTAATCGGAGATGACTTTGTGGAGAAAAAATATCTTTCCTAGGAAGGACTGCATAGATTTTTTGTTTACCAGGAAGGGAATCTCCATTATAGATTTGACCCTTTCTGGGTCTACCTTAATCCCACTCTTTGCGATAATATGGCCCAAGATATTACCCTTGAACACTGCAAAAATACTCTTCTTGGGATTAAGGGATATCCCGTATTTCCGACATCACTCAAAAATTTTCTTCAGATGGCGTAGGTGGTCAAATATTTTCTTGGAAAACACAGTAACATTGTCCAGATATACCACTATGCTCTACCCGATCAGTCCACAAAATACGATGTCCATTGCGCATTGGAATGTTGTAGCGACATTTACTAGCCCAAATGGCATTCTTATAAATGCAAACATACCTCACTTTGTGTGAAATGTTGTCTTAATTAAGTCTGCCAGGATTTGATACCAGAACCTAGTTGTAACCTGAATACCCATCTAGCAAAGAAAACATTTCTGACCCTGATACTATTGGCAGTATCTATTCCATAGACGACACAGGGTAGTTATCTTTATCTGAGGCGTGGTTTAAGTTGCAGAAATCAACACTCAAGTAGGTGTCCCCAAAATTCTTTCTTACTAAGACTGTATTTGATTCCCAGGTCGAATGTCTCACTTTATATATGATCTGAGCATCCAGCAGTTTCCTTAACTCCTTTTGAATCAGAGGCTCAAGTGTCGGATGTACCTTTCGTAGCTTCTGTTGGAAAGGCCTGACCCCTTCTTTGATCGGAATAATGTGTTGGATTATTCGCATGTCATAAGTTTTGAGCTTGTCATACATCCACACGAAAACATCTCGGTACTGCTTGAATAAGCAAATGAAAGCTTGTCACTCCTGTGGTGAGCAGCAAGTACCAAGATTAATAAAATTCAAATATTTTTTTGTTCCAAGATTTATTTTCTCATGCGACAACATTGAGCTATGGTTTTTTGTGTTAACTGGGCCTCTGAAGTTGTTTTTCAAGTCATACATATTTTCCAATGATACCACACCTTTTGGCATGGGGTTCTCTTTGTTTGCGCAAGCTGCATCCTGCAACGCTTTCTCGTGCTCATCTTCATCGATAGTTGCATCCTTGAATACATCAGCGTTTGCCATAAAGTGAACTATTTTCTTGTCATCATTAAAAATGTGTAAATTAGTAATATTGTCAGGGGCGGATGCTTTATAAAGAATCTCTACAAAAAAAAAATCCCTAAGTGGTGATAACCTAGCAGCAGCATTTGCTAATGCATCTGCAGCTGCATTATGCATCTTAGGAACATAAATGATATTCAAAGCTTGGAAATGAGAAATCAGACACCATACCTCTTGTTGATAACCTTTTAGATGAGCTGACACATAGTGTATAGTATCACATACCTGTCGTACGACAATTTCTAAGCCACCTACTACTTTGAGAATTCCAACATTGAGGTCGATGGCCCTTTGTAAGCCAGAGATGAGTGCTTCATATTCTACGGTATTATTCATGCACTCGGATTCCAAGTATATGGAGATTAGATGTTTTCTTTGTCGCGGGTCTACCAAAATTCAATGATCCAGGTGGATGTTGGTGGCCACCCACCTATCCCATTTGCACCCCCACAACTGTCTCTTTCAGCGTTTTCAGTTTCCTAAATTGTAGCACAGTTTACTATTTTTAACAGTTTTTCGGGTCCTGAACTTCCGGAGCCGTTTTGAGGCCCTAAACGACGTTTTTTTGGGAATCTGGGGCAACATGGGTCCATGGACCCATGTTGTCTCCCAAAGTGGTAGTACTCGGATAGATCTTTCTAACGAGCTATCGTACGCGTCAAACGAAGATCGTATGCCAAAGTTACGACCCGGGGAAATTGATGTACCAATTTACCCAAACGGGGCCCACAATTTGGCGTTTCATCTTCTAGGGTTAGGTTTCGGGATGTGAAGGGTTTTCCATTGTTTCTCAACAATAAATAGGCCTTCGAGCCTCATTGTAACACAGTTTTTAGAACAGTTCAGAGGCATGTAGCCATCACATCTCTTCTCAGAGATAAGCTACCATCGCCCTAGCTAGTTTATTGCCATTTCTGTTTGTAAGCATATTTCAGTATTTTCCATTAATGAAATGAAGTATTATTTCCGCTGCATCTTTGCGTATATGGTTATCTCTGTAATTTGTTGCGTTCCTGTTTAAATCCGAATCAGTGGTATCAGAGCGGTCTGCTTTTTCTCTGTTCTTCTTTGCATGTCCCCAACGAGGTCGGGATATAAGGAGTTAGGGCTTGAATTGGTCGAACCTTTGCAAGACCAGCCTCGCAAATCCCGACGGCCTCCCATGGCGGATGAGAAGAAAGACGAGGGGGCAGGAGATCCTATCAGAATCTTGCTCGAAGAAGCCCTCGAGCGGCAAAGGAACGCGATGATGGATAGCTTTGCGCAGATCCTTCAGCGGCTACCCAGAGGCGACGCATTGGCTTCCAACAGCGACTCTGGAAATGCCACACCCTTCAAGGTACAAGTTAATTTTGAAATCCCCATCTTCGAGGGTCAAATAGACGCAGATGCCGTAGATAAATGGCTAAATCTGCTAGATGGGTATTTTTCTGTTCATGAATTTTCAAGTCGGGAAAAGATTGTTTTCGCTCTTCTCAAAGCAGCCCCCCACGTCAAGGACTGGTGGGAAACCTACTGCGAGCAGAAGGATGAAAGTACAGGCTCACTATTTTCAGCCGCACCCACTTGGAATGACTTCCGGGATGCCATCAAGGAGCAGTACTACCCTGTCGGAAGCTATGAGGACAAATACATCAAATGGACCACACTGCGGCAGGGACGAGACCAAGATGTGCCGGAGTTCACAAACATTTTTCATACCCTTCGCACACAGTTGGGTATCAAAGATTCTGAGCTGCATCTGGTACTCAAATACCGCGGCTGCCTACACAGATACATCCAGGAAGAGATGGGGTTCTTGAACATCTCCTCACTTGGCACAGCATACCAATACGTTGTCAAAATCGAGCAAAAGTTCAAACAGAAGAAGCGAGACTTTGGATCTGCAAATCCGAAGCCCAAAGGACAAAGCCAAGGCGGGGTGACCCAAGGCAACCCGTCGAAGCCGCAAGAAAAGAACAACACCTTGAAGCTGAAGAAGGACACGGGAAAGTGGTGTGAGTTCCACAAGAGTCCCACTCATAACACAAGTGAGTGTCGGACCAAGCAGTCGCTGGTGGCCAAGTTGAAGGCTTCCGAATCAGATGCATGTTCCGACCCTGAGCCAGAACCCGACAAGGGGAATGGCAAAGGGAAGCAGATCATTGATGCGGATCCCAGCGCCACTGTTGCCACTGCCAAGATCCAGAAGAATGACCCTGCAGATCCAGAAGAGGGGGAGCGTCTTTTCCACTCACAGATGTGGGTGAAGGGTTCGCCGCTACAATTCATTGTCGACAGTGGCAGCCAAAAGAACCTTATTTCAGCAGAGGTCGTGAAGCGGTTGGGCCTACTGACTACACCACACCCGCAGCCATACAGTATCGGGTGGCTTCATGAAGGACGAGATCTCAAAGTTCGCCAGCAGTGTCGCCTTCCCTACAGCATCAAGCCCTTCACAGACGAGGTATTGTGTGATGTTACACCTCTGGATGTTTGTGATGTATTATTAGGCCAGCCATACTTGTGGAGGCGACATGCTGTGTATGAGTCAAGACCTCGTGCTGTTATTATTTCTTTGAATGATTCATTATACAGGATACCGGAGGTAGCCCCACCTACCGCCACATCTTTGATCACTACCAAAAAAGGCAGCAAGCTCATATCACAGACCAGGAAATTCATCTGTCTGGTTCACTCCCAAAATAAGGGGAAGATCGTTGCTACATCCATGACCCCTGCAAAGGGTTCCTCCATGCAGCAGCAGCAGCAGATCACTCCGACATGGTCCTTACAGCAGTACCAAGGCTATGGGGAACAATGCTTTGGAGCACATCATTCCTCCATTCCTTCGCCTGCACCAAATGTTCAATGTGGACCATCGTCGACCATGCTTCCCACCATCACTGGACACATCAAAGATTGCAGGACAAGTTCAGCAGATGGAGGAACTCAACGCAATGGGGACCATTTCTTCCTAAGGGGGGAGGAATGATCCAGGTGGATGTTGGTGGCCACCCACCTATCCCATTTGGACCCCCACAACTCTCTTTCAGCCTTTTCAGTTTCCTAAATTGTAGCACAGTTTACTATTTTTAGCAGTTTTTCGGGTCCTGAACTTCCGGAGCCGTTTTGAGGCCCTAAACGACGTTTTTTTGGGAATCTGGGGCAACATGGGTCCATGTTGCCTCCCAAAGTGGTAGTACTCAGATAGATCTTTCTAACGAGCTATCGTACGCGTCAAACGAAGATCGTATGCCAAAGTTACGACCCTGGGAAATTGATGTACCAATTTACCCAAACGGGGCCCACAATTTGGCGTTTCATCTTCTAGGGTTAGGTTTCAGGATGTGAAGGGTTTTCCATTGTTTCTCAACAATAAATAGGCCTTCGAGCCTCATTGTAACATAGTTTTTAGAACAGTTCAAAGGCATGTAGCCATCACATCTCTTCTCAGAGATAAGCTACCATCGCCCTAGCTAGTTTATTGCCATTTCTGTTTGTAAGCATATTTCAGTATTTTCCATTAATGAAATGAAGTATTATTTCCGCTGCATCTTTGTGTATATGGTTATCTCTGTAATTTGTTGCGTTCCTGTTTAAATCCGGATCATTCAACTAACTCCAGATCCCTCTTATGTCTTCGAACCATCAAAGTACAATGTCCAAACATCATATGTACAAGGACTATGTACTACACTAATACTACTACTACTACTATTACTACTTACTGTACAAATGTCATTTTTGCTAGTTGGACTAGGAAGGAGTTCCAACTGTGTGTCAGGTGGGACTGAGGATGGTTGAGCAAGATAGTACCCCAGATTAGTTTCTAAGAAGCAATTTCAGAAGATAAGATCTGCAAAATCCACGGGTTCATTTTTACCTTCGAAGGGAGTGACAGTATGTTTCATGTAAGGCTCTGAGTTAACCTGGATTTGATTGTTTATGCCCTTGTACGGAATCCATAAGTGTGACCATTCCATAGAAAAATACCCTTGTAATTTTATGGACCAATCTCTACTCAGAAATACACCGTATGCTTCTGGAATGTCCACAATTACTATATTTATACATTGATGAACTCGTTGATCAGATGATAAGCGTATAAACACATTTCTAATTTCACCAATAGCATGGACAAGAGTCTTGTCTAGTTGAACGATCTGTGCATTTGTTTTATCCCATTTTGCATTGATTTATTTGCTACAGATAAAGGCGTTACGTTTAAAGATGCACCGGAATCAACTAAGAAATTGTGCACATTATAATTAAAAAATTCAAATGTTAACAAAAATAGAGGGCAGAGTGTATTTGCATCCAATTTTATAGCACTAAGTATGGATTCTAAGGAAGCAAAGGACTTACCAGATCCCTTCTACGAAGAAGCATTGCTACCTGAGGCGGACTATTCGAGTTTGCAGACAAGCAGTTCTAGCTGGCTCACGATATTTGCAGTTCAAAGAGTGAGATATTTAAGCGAGCTTTCTTCATATCTTCTACTATGTTGTAATCGAGTGCGGGAGACATTGTCGAAGTGTCTAGAAGATTTTCTTTATCTTATACTTCTGGATTGATGGGCTTACTTTTGTTGTTGGCGGAAGTACTTTTCATAGTAGCCACATTGCCAGACTTTCTCTTAGTGTTCTAGGATGAGTTGACGGGTGGTGTGATCTTCCTTAGTAAATTCTATTTCAATTTATGCTTCATCAATTCTCATCTGGAGGTCAGCCCTTGGCTTCTCAAGTTGTATCGAGTGTTCTGTTGTTGATCTAGACCCTCACTCTGTGGTTATTCTTCATAACTCTTCTTCTCAGCTGCAAAAACACAAATAATTGTATTCACTATGTGTCTGACATTCATGGTTTCTTCATTTGTAGCATTTTCTTCCCTTTCTTATGTCGACTCGGTTTGGTCATCTAAAAGCATTGTATCAATGAGATCTTTTTTTCTTTTTTTTTGATGAAATGAACAATATTGGTCCATGCCCATACTCTCAACATTTAGCACAACATTCAAGCTCTGCACAAACTTGGTTGATTGGTTGTTGCTACTTCCGGAGTCATCAACCCTTCTCAGAAAGTTGAATTTAGGAGGCTTGATGTTCACAGTGGTCTCGCTTGACCTTTGTTTTAAATCTGCCAATTCATTGGATAAAGACTTGACAGTGCAGGTCAAGCTCTCAAGATCGGTTTCTTCTTTCTCCTTGGCCTTACTTACGGAGGCTTGAGACCTTTTACCCATGTCTTTGGAGTCCTTTGTTGGTTCATCATCTGCAATGACTCCAATCACACACAATTCCTTTCCAACTACAATCGCTTCTTCATAATTTTCAACTAATGTTGGGTTCACAATTCTTTTCAAGAACTGTGCAATGCTTATAGGCAAGGAAGATGTGTAGTAATCGATAGTGATGGAGTCATGAGGTTCTTTGTTTGTGGGAAATATATTCAATATATGATTAAACTTAGGATTGAAATTCTTCACATTCTCTTTCTAATCCATCTTAAGTATTCCCAACTCTCTTAACAGCATGGTGGGGGTTTTATCATCATCAAACTTCTCAAGAAACAATTTCTTAAAACCCGTCCAATTATGGATTGAGTTCGGAGGAAGGTTGTGATACCATATAGTTGCCTTGTCGTTTAAGGTACATGGAAAAATTATACATGAAAAATCATCTTAACTTACCTCAAGAATTTGCAGATGCAAGTAAAATTTGTCCAAGTGGTCCTCTACCTTCATTTCTTTGTCAGGGTCATACTTTGTTAACAGCTTCTCCAAGTGCCTTGACATCTTTTGTAACACACCTAGTAGTGCAAGTGGGCCCTAATTCATCTAGTTTAGATCTTGGTTTTCCATATGTTCGTCAATGTTTTCCTCCTCTTCATCATAATATGATGGATCTTCTTCTTCTTCTTCATTGCCTAACCTGCAGAAAGGATCGTATGAGAGTACAACGTTGTCGTCATCGTCATCATTACAATATGGAGGCGTCTCTGGTTTCTCATTTTTCTGTAGTCTTTGCCAACTCTTCAAGGGTGGTGAGAACCAAATCTTCAACTGTTGAAATCACTATCCCAGTAAGGGTGGTCACTTTCTTCTTGGGAAAATATTGAAGATTATGTACTTCAGGTATCAATCCAATATCTCTTGCAAACTTATAATTGATAGGGTGGATGGCCTGGATTTGGTCATAAGATATTTTGTAAGTCTGTTTAAGACTGGGTTGAGAAGAACCACTAACTTTAGGAATATGAGCAGGGTAGGTGTTGGGAATATTGTTTCCTTGACCGGAAGAAGTAGGATTTGGGTGGCTGAGGTTATCAGCCATAAAAATATGGTTTCCCTCCTTTTAGAGCCAGAAATTTTAATGGTATTGGACCCACCAACATTCAAGAGGTATCCCTGATATGTGGTCCTAATTAGACCTCACACCATTTGGGATAGGAGCCCCATCTAGAATATGGCTTAGTTTTCAGTTTCTTAAATATTTGCCTTGGCTCTAATTATCAGTAAGAGATAGGAGTGCAAACGTGCCTTAGAAAAGAAAGTGAGTGTGCCTGGTGAGTGGTCAGTTGTAAGTGTGTCAAGGTTCTTCTACTACAGAGGGAGAAAAGAAAGTGAGCCTCTAAGAGAGAGGACGTAATAGTACCAACCTAGTAGAGACACACGCAACCAAGAAGGATCCATCTAGCATCTAGTGGAATAGTCCATAAAGATGTGACAGCCATGAAAATCAATTAACAAGAAAGACATGTCTAATATCCAGCAGAACAATACATAAGGATGTGACCGGAATATATTAACCATTACAGCACACCCTAAATATGATAAGTACTAAAATAACTGATATAGTTCAACCACTTTAGCACATATGAAAGAAAACATGAATTAGAAACATCCACTTAGTAGTCTTACAAATATTCATAATCCATGCATGAAGAACGTGTTGGCCATGAGGCTTTTGATATTAAGTAAAATTTCCAAGGCACGTGTATACAATGAACACCACTAGCTCCAATAGTGGAGCGTTGGAGCCACTCCTTGCTCCCCAAGAGAACTAGCTTGTCTCTCTAATTCCTTGCGAGAGGAGCCAAGGTGAAAATTCATTTTCTCATACAATGAGGGTGTATATATAACTAATGGGGTGATGCTTCACCTCCCTTGTGACTCTTTAACTACCCTCATGACTGTTTGACTTCCAATGACTTTTCGACCTTACATGACTCTTCATTTCATGTAAATTTCCTTTGTAATTTCACTTTACAATACATTTTTGAGTAAAAATTTACATGATTCACAATAATGATGTGGCATATCACAACTCATGACATGACATGACATGACACTGCTAACATGGACTGCTTGATGACATGGAAATGTCAAGTCTTGTTGTTGCTTGCTACATGTCTTCTTGAGGATGCTCTTTTATCCACCTCCTTACGGCTTAGAGGTAAGGAGTCATCAATGATATCAAGTCCTGAGTTGTGATCGCAAACTGGTGTCCTTTTGTCTTCTCTTGATTAATCAACTTTCATAATAAGCTACAAAGATGTCTTTCAGCATGTTTCCCTTCTCCATCTCCTTCTTCATCATCCTGTCAAGGTGTGATAGTGTACCCGAATATGCAATTCACTCATGATGAGACGACATCATTATGATAAACCCCTAGTTTAATATGGTGCATGTTCATCATCCAAGACATATGAAAAATACTTTTTCCTCAGTGCGACAACTTTGCGATGACTTATGACAACTGCGACACCAAAGATACACTTTGCGACGACTGTGACGACACTTGTGCAAAAATGCTTAAAACTTTGGAAGTGAGTATGACATATGTTTACATGATTAAATAAACTCATTGCACAAACATAACCTCTTGAAACCACCAAAACAATCTTATACACATTGTGCGATAGTTAACATGCAAAAAGACAACTTTTTCCTTTCTTGCAAAAGGGACCAAAACACTTAGAGAAAACACATGGAATGGGTCTCAATGTTTGTGACGACAATATACAAGACCAAGGTAGGCTCCAAAATTTAGTGCATGCCAAAATTTTGGAGGGTGTTGTAGGTGCGACAATAGATACCATATATGTTTCCAAACTTGGTTTCCACCCTATACCCACAGCCACTATAATTTCATAGCATAAGAATTGCTAATAAGAGAGGGGTCCTAGAGGCCCAATTCTCCATTCAATTTTGGGAGAATCAATTTGTTCCATCCGATCAAAGTCCACTTGCTTGTTTTTGTTCAACCTTTCCATATAAAAAAAAATCCAAATAGATCTCATTTTCTAACTCACAATATTGGGGATGGAAATTACCGATAATTAATAATTGGTATCGCTTGTAGAATGGTTTTCATTATAACTAAATGGTTGGGGAAGTTAAGTGTCCTAAACACCCAGTTATTCAATTTTCTTCTTGTTTTCTCTATGATCTATTCCCATGTGGATTTCCTATTATAAAATAATACAAGTGGAATCCCCAAATATTTAGATGGTAAGTATCCTTTATTATAACCCATGGTACTACTGAGCCTAAGTTGTACCGATTTTGGGCAGTTAAAACAAACATTTGTGTTTTGTCATTATTCACAATAGTCCTTGAGACTAACATAACAATATGAATAATCTTGCCCATCCTTGTCACCTATTTCCATGTGGATAAACCGAATAATATTACATCATCAACAAACTGAAGGTAGGAGATAGGAAAGTTTGTCCCATACAATTGAAGACCATATATGTAACGAGAATCCTATGCTTTTTGAAACATTCGACCAAGTCATTCCATGGCTAAGATAAAGAGGAATGGTGATAGAGGGTCACCCTACATGATACCTTTGGAGGGATGAATAGTCTAGGAAGGTGATCCATTAACCAAAATAGAAAAAAATACAGTTGAAATAAGTGACCTCACCCACTCAAGACATTGTTCTGAAAAGTCATAAGCTTGTAAAATCTATAGTAAGAATGACCAACTAATTTGTTCATAAGATTTGGATAAATCCAATTTTATCAACATACCTGGGCAATTCAACTTTTTTAGAGAATGAATTATTTCTTGAACCACTATTATCCCATCCGCAATTTTTTGGCCTTCTACGAAACTCGTTTGTGAATGGGATATTAAAAGTGTAGGAATTGGTTTCAATCTATTTGTTATAATCATTGAAATAATTTTGTAAATCACATTACATAGAGTGATTGGTCTGTTGTCTCTCTAAATGTCCTGGTTTTGGAACTAGTGATATCAATGTTGCATTCAGTGTTGGGAGTATTTCTCTAGTTTGCCTTGATTCTTCCACTAGTTCATGTATCTTGTTTCCTAAAAAACCCCAACAATCCTAGTAGAAATATGTTGTATAACCATCCAGTTTAGGTACCTTATTTTTTGGCATATTCATTATCATTGTTTCAACTTCTGATAAGGATATTGATCTCATCAACGCAACCTTTTTCTCCCTACTAATCATCCTTGGAATGTGTTGTGCCACTGAAGTAATTATTGATTGTTGACCTGAACTATCCTCTGACCAGAGATCATTGAAGTAATGAACCAATTCACTTTCTATTTCATGTTGTAAAAGCTTCCTCTCTCCTTCCTTACCAGTAAGGGAAAATATTTTATTATTATGTTGGTGTTGAATAGTGGCATTATGAAAAAAAATTGAGTTTCAATCTCCCTCCTTCAGCCATTGGATCCTAGACTTTTGCTTCCATAGAGTCTCTTCTTGTTTCCTTCTTTTCTCTAACTTTACATGAGTTTTTGCCTCCTCAGCTTCCAATTCTATGGTTCTACCTTCCCATATGATTCTTTGTTGAATACTGAACATTTTTCTTTCCAACTCTCTTATCTTTAAAAATGTTCCCGGAGACTCTCTTCTTCGAAGATTTGATCCAATATTTCAACTCATTCAGCTTTAGTTGAAATGTTTTCATCTTAGTGGAACCTTCAATATTCATCTCTTCCCACCATTTCCTTAGCAAATCTACGAAGCCATTCAATTGAAACTAAAAAATTTCAAACCGAAAAGGGAAGTTTAAAGGGACTTCTTTTAAATCAATTTCCACTCTGATTTGCTAGTGATCGGACCCATACATGGAAAGATTGAAGCTTCGATAAATATATATTTTTGTAGGACTTCCTTTGATAACAAAAAAATATCTAGGCGGAAATCTATATGATTCCTTCCTCAACGATGATTGTTTTAGGTGAACAACCCATTATTGTTTGAATATCAACAAGGCGGAGGTTTTCCAACAATTCATCAAAATCCAGAGAGATTGGGTCTAACCTACGAATAACACCCTTTTCTCCTCTAGCGACCTCGTAATGTTAAAATCACCACCCATAATCCATAAAGTGTTTCCTACCTTTTGATGCTTGTTCTGCAGTTGTTTCAAGAAAAACCTCTTTTCCGATGGGATGGAAGGTCCATAAACCAGTGAGAGGAAGACAGAGTCCTATGTTCCCACATACCTGAATTAACTTGTTATAATTTTAGTCGATGCAAAACATTCCTATAATAACACCATTTGGTGGTTCCACCAAACTACTATTCATCCTGCATTCCTAATCGCATCAATGGACATGAGCTCACACCCTTTCCAACAAAAATCGGCTATTTTGTTCATTTTATCCCCTGATAATTTTGTTTCTTATATAAAAATCTATGGGTTTTCCTTCCTAATATGATCCCTAATATATCTTTGTTTTCCCTATTATGGAGTCCACTTATGGTCCAAGAAAGGACTTTCATTTATGGGGGGTTAGGTATAGCCAAACACTTCTCACGAAGAAAAAATTTGGTCTGAGATGTTTTGATTTATTCCCATGTTTTGACTTACTTTTCTCTTTGGTTTGGTTGTCTTCTTCTTAGGTTCCTTATCTAAGTCTTTGGATAGAACATATTTTCCTTTGTGTTTGAAAGATTGAAAATATTTAGCTATTGGGTCTCATGTTGCGGACCGTTTTCTAATCCTCCTGTGTTCCCAATCGCATCAATGGACATGAGCTCGCACCATTTCCAACAAAAATTGGCTATTTTGTTCATTTTCTCCCCTAACAATTTTGTTTCTTGTATTATAATTGCTAGGTTTTCCTTCCTAATATGATCCCTAAGATAACTTTGTTTTGCCTATTATGGAATCCACGTATGATCTAAGAAATGACTTTCATTTATTGGGGGTTAGGTACAGCCAAACACCTCTTAGGAAAAATTGTTGCTTGGTCTGAGATGTTATGTTTTATTCTCATGTTTTGCCTTGCTTCTCTCTTTGGTTTGATTGCCTTCTTCTTAGGTTCCTTATTTAAGTATTTGGATAGAATTTATTTTCCTTTGTCTTTGAAAGCTTAAAAAGTTTGAGCTATTGGGTCTCATGTTTCAAATCGTCTGCTAATCCTCCTGCGTTACCAATTGCATCAATGGACATGATCTTTCACCCTTTACAACAAAAATATGCTATTTTGTTCATTTGCTCCCCTGATAATTTTTGTTTCTTGTATTATAACAATCGATGGGTTCTCCTTCCTAATATGATCCCTAATATATATTTGTTTTCCCCTATTATGGATTCCACTTATGGTCCAACAAAGGACTTTCATTATGGGGGGTTAGGTGTAGCCAAACACTTCTCAAAGAAATAATTGCTTGGTCTGAGATGTTTTGATTTATTCCCATGTTTTGCCTTGCTTCTCTCTTTGGTTTGGTTGTCTTCTTCTTAGGTTCCTTATTTAAGTATTTGGATAGAATTTATTTTCCTTTATATTTGAAAGCTTGAAAATCTTGAGATATTGGGTCTCTTGTTGCAGACCGTCTGCCAATCCTCCTGTGTTCCAAATTTCACCAATGGACATGAGCTCACACCCTTTCCAACAAAAATTGATTATTTTGTTCATTTTCTCCCCCGATAATTTTGTTTCTTGTATTATAACCATTGCTAGGTTTTCCTTCCTAATATGATCCCTAAGATATCTTTGTTTTCCCTATTATGGATTCCACTTATGATCCAAGAAAGGACTTTCATTTATGTGGGGTTAGGTACAACCAAACACTCTCAGGAAAAAAATTTGCTTGGTCAGAGATGTTCTATTTTATTCCCATGTTTTTCCTTACTTCTCTCTTTGGTTTGGTTGTATTCTTCTTAGGTTACTTATTTAAGTCTTTGGATAGAATATATTTTCCTTTGTCTTTGAAATCTTGAAAATCTTGAGCTATTGGGTCTCCTTTTGCGGACTGTCTTTTGTTTTTCCACTGGAGATAAGCTTTCGAGTAGCTCTCCCTCTCCGCTTTAGACAATTCTCCCAAGTATTGTTGTGCCCACTAATACTCCGCTTTAGACAATTCTCCGCTTTAGACAATTCTCCCAAGTTATAATATAAATTTTTTACAATATTTTTTTTAATTTATAAATGTATCATTTAGATAGGAAGAACTAGTAATATGTTATTGCTTTGCCATTTTGACGCTTTATAAATATCAAACATGTTCAAGTGTTTACTTTCGTCTTACACTACATTTGCAATATAAAAAGTAATTATGTATTTAATTTTTTTTAAGTTATAATATAAATTTTTTACAATATTTTTTTTAATTTATAAATGTATCATTTAGATAGGAAGAACTAGTAATATGTTATTGCTTTGCCATTTTGACACTTTATAAATATCAAATATGTTGAAGTGTTTACTTTCGTCTTACACTACATTTGCTTGTTTGCTTGTTAAACACTTTGAAGGTTGTTGACTAAAAAGGGCTTATTAATTTGTGTTCTTGCAATAGATTATTATAAACTTTTATTACATGGTAAAATTTATAGTTGTATAATTGGTATTTTAAGAGCATTACAAATAGTCACATTATTTTAACTGCATTACAAATAATTACAACATATTTTTCATAGTTGCCTAAGAAGCAACATACTCTTTATATTCATGTAAATGAAATATTGCCAAGGAAGTTGGTAAGTAAGAACAATAGTTGTGTTCTGGGCAAGATCAATTTTGTCCACTTGTTTTTAAATTATACTTAGCGTTGATTTATTCCAACATTTATAAGTCTGAGATCATTAGCAGTATTTTATGGCTACTAAAAAACACTTTATTGGTTCATTCATGTATGTCTTCATTATCTTTTACTCCAATTTAACTATACTTAAACTAAGCAAGAGTATCTACAATATAGCTCTTGTTCAAATGTGATAGTTAATTTATACCTTTCAAAGTTCAATAATTAAACTAAATTGCAAAGAATGCTAACTATACTGCCTTGTTTAATAATAAATTTATTGCACTATTCCATTACTTTACAATTACCATATCCATCCTTGTAATCACTACTACATAACATATTCTTATTCTTTTATAATTGTAATAAGTCACAATTTACAATGGGGCAATGATCCTAAATACAAGATGCCTTCTATTATAAAAAGGCATGTTTTTTTTATCATTTATTAAATAATCTAATTATTAATTTGGCAATGATCCTTAATACAAGATGCTTTCTCTTATAAAAAGGTGTTTTTTTATATCATTTATTAATTAATCTAATTATTATATTCATGTTAATGGACTTGTTATGTTGATGTAATATCTTTCATAAATGTTTTTCTTTTAATAATGGTACTGTAATAATAATAGTGCAATCAGTCATTTTTTAACGATTAATGGAATTCACCAAATATAATAATTTTGATGAATGAAGTCCTACATATAGCTGGTGTGATATTTGTTAGTTGCTCCTCTATTGGAAATTAGTTAATAGATTTGATAAATGGCAGTGGAACTTGTTAGTCTTTGGTAGTGCAGGGACTATAGTGATCGCTTTGCGTTGATTTAACATTGTCAATGCAGGGCGTTGACCGAACATTAATTTAGATTGAACATCCAATACATCAAATTTTTCGACCAATGTTCTAATAAAAACATTCTATCAAAAAAAATTTCATCCAAAGTTTATGTTTTGGGGTCTTATTGTTGGCAAGATGCATAATTTTCAATATTTCAATAAAATTTATGATAATACTTTTTCAATTTCATTGAAACTTGAATTAATGCTAGTTTGGAGATAGCATTACTCTAACAACATTTAATGTTTATGTTGTCAAATTGCTTCATTAAATTTCATAATACATTTAAATTTCTCAAATTAAATTCCACAATCCATTGTTTTTTTGCATGTACACCTACCACTGCTTTTGTCTGCCATTGCTTTTCTGCATCTACACCTCCCATCGCTTTTGTCTACCTCCAACATATGACTTAAACTTACTAACACTCTTACTATTGTCTACCACCACCATTTTTTTGGTAAGTAATGTCCCTGAGTCCCTTCGAGAACCATTATGCAAACGATGGTTCTCATGGTTCTCATAATCTGAAGAATTCCAAAAGGCGGCCCAGATTCTTTCTGCTTCAGTGTCATACCACATGATTCTTCAGTGTTATACCATAGGCGCATGCGATCATGGAGATTAGTGATGAGATTGAGTCACCAGATATGTATGCAGTCTTTTCCAGTTAATTTTTTATAAGACATGAACATTTTAAATTGCATTAAACTGACATTTAATCTAGCATTCATCAAATTATAGATCTATCTATAAATTTCGTACGTTGAAGAGCATGTATGGATTTCCTATTTCCATCTGAGCTTCTTGATTGCAAGCATGTTTTTCGAGTTGCTATCCACAATTTGTTCATGTTCAACCGTACCAACTGTAGAGACAACCTGCAAAATTGTTAGGGAGTTACCTTTTTTCACATTTGAAGCAATTGCTACTTCCATATAAAAGTATATTTCTATTGTTACCTATATGTAAACCTGCATTTTTAGAAACATGGAATTTTTGAATCTTTAATGATAGGGTTGCCAAGGTTGCCTAAGGTCTACAAACCACTTTGGTACTTTCATGACTCTGGTTATATCAGCTTCATGAATGATTTAGCATAATATTGCAATTACCCATTAACAACCGAAAGAATTTTATAGTATTTTACGTAGTAACGAAATATTACAGATAATATCCATGTTAATAAAATATGGCAAGGAATCAGCAGTTACATATTGAATATTCAGATAACAATCATGATAGTTAAAAAAAAATACAAACATCTCTTCAATAGTCAATACACATGAAATTTTATACAGATACATATTGAATATTCAGATAACAATCATGATAGTTCAAAAAAGACAGACAACTCTTCAATAGTCAATATACATGAAATTTTATACATTTCTTTGAAATTAAATAGAGGTCGAATGAATTACACCTCCATACAATCATCATAACCCTGTAACTGGATCTATCAGTTTGAGGTTCAACTTATGAATGGTTTAGCATAGAATTGAAATTACCCATTAACAGCCCAACATAGAATTGAAATTACCCATTAACAACCAGAATCTATCAGTTTGAGGTTCAACTTATGAATGGTTTAGCATAGAATTGAAATTACCCATTAACAGCCCAACATAGAATTGAAATTACCCATTAACAACCAGAGACTTTTATAGCAGTTTGCGCAATTAATAAATATTATAGATAATCTCCATGTCTATGAAATATAACTAGGATTCAAACTTTACATATTGAATGTTCAGACATTAATCATGACAGTAAAATACAAACAGACAGTTCTTGAAATAATCAATATAATTGTAAAACTGTGAGAAGGAAACCCTAAAACATCGGTATCTCATATTTTGTTGGTTCTTGGTTCTTCTGGAATGAGAAATAAGTCTTCCTACAATATTAATGTTCAGATTGAATTTTTTTTGGTTGCCTTGAAAGAAAGGATGTATCCTTGGCTCAAAAAAGCATGGGTCAAAACCGCCAGTAATTTCATCTTTTGAGATGCGGTCAGAGAAGCCTCGCCATGTAACCACTTTTGAGGGCGTAGTGTTGGTTTTTCCTGTTTGTCATTGCAGTCTGTAGTATTTTTCTGTAAACTTAATTTATTTCCAATAGTGTCTTGTTGAAAAGGGCGAGAACTTGCGGACAAAATTTTACAGTCAATAGTATTTTCCTGTAAACTTAATTTATTTCCCATATTTCCTTGCTGAAAAGTGCGAGAACTTGTAGTCTTCATGTAGATTCTATTATTGTGTAAGGCTAATAGATTCAAGGAAAATTAATGTATTTTTTTTAATTTTGTGGTGAATCAGTAATTACCAAATCTAATTTAAGGAAGATCCAAGATCAATTCTCGTAGCTGCCAATATAACATCAAAAATACATCCAACAGCTTGCCAGCCATATGTACTAAGTTCTTATAATTTTCGCATGAGCGGGGCTTCTTGAACAAAATAAAATGGCGGTTGATCGGGGCATCCCAATTCCTCATGCATTGCGTGACACAGAGGACCAAATGTGTGGGGGAGAGGTTCAGGGTGGACGCATGGTGCGCCATTGATAATGGAATTCCCAAGCACATGCCCCTCATGTGAGTTCCCATACCAGAATGACCAGACAGGCATCCCTCGACGTTTTTGGTGAATTAATAAAATGATGTCAGCATGTGTTACACGTGGTGGCTGTAGCATAACGTTTCAAATTTGATTTATGATGACAACAACCAAATTGCGAAAATTGGCTTAGACATGAAGTTGCAAATTTTAGGCTTCGACATGGAGCTGTAAATTTCATTTATCCGACAACGCGCTTTTCCTCGCCTTTGCTCAGGCATGTGTTGCCTGGACTGAAGAATTAACAAGTTCACTGGAATAATCCATTAGTACATACACTTAACATGTACCTACCTTGGCTTATGGTTTTTAATGGGAGTGCTGCTAGCAAGTAGGCAAAGTTAGTTGCACTGTTGTCTGGTGCACTCTCCAGTAAACGAGCTAGCCCCGCGTTGTCTTGAAGCAACAAAAAGCCTTGACTATACAGGGGCTTTGTGCCTTCACGTTATGGCATATATTTAGATATGTAATTGATTGACCTGGATCCACAACCCATTTCTATTTTTATCTCTGACCTCATGCTTAGCCATAATCAACGATTATATTTATGAATTTAATAGCAATAACAATGTCAGATTCCTAGTATGTTGTTGACACAGTTTGAGTTCAATGTTACACTGTGTTGACGGAATTGGACCCACCAACATTTAGGGGATCACCCTGGTATGAAGTCCCAACTAGACCTCACACCGTTTGGTGTGGGACTCCCATCCAGTATGATGGCCCCGTTGACATTGTCTTAAGGATTTGCCTCAACTCTTTCTTGTCAACACAGGAGAGTGGTCTACTTTGTCTTCGAGAAGTGATGATCGTGTGCCTGGGGATTGCTAGTGTTACTTCTGTCAATGGTTCTTTCACTGTAGAGGGAGAGGGTGAGAGTGAGTCCCAAGTCAGTTGAGAGGAAGCTCCAACTCTTCTAGGAACACACAACACAACAGGATGTGCACAGCTTTCAGAGGAGTTGTCCACACGGATGCGGCCGTCACAACACACAAGGGGAGATAACACATACAACACTCAGTGGATGAGTCCACACGAGTGAAACGGTTGTTACAACAAGTTTTATGTGAAAGGTTTGTCTGATGTTCAGGGAGGTAGCCACCACGGGCAAGACAGCATTAACAGCATATACAACACATTTTCATTAACATATTATGTATTACAACAAGTGAATAAGTTCAAGTGTTCAACACAGGTTAAAACAACATGCATTACAAGTGTTCAATATTAGTTGCACAACAGTTAGAATACATGTGTGAAAACGTGATGGCCTGTTAACAGGCTTCTGAATTAAGCAAAAGTTTTAAGACACATCGTTACACAATACATCACTAACCCTGTGCACGGGGTGTCGGAGCCACTACTTACTCCTCAAAGAAAAGATTACAGACTCTCTTGGCTATGTGGAAGGAGCTAAGGTGAAAATTCCTTTGCATGTACAAATCAGGGGGTATTTATAGCCAAGGGTGAAACTGACCCTTGTGGTTGTTCGACTACCCTCATGACTATTTGACTTCCATGACCTTTTGACTTTACATGACTCTTTGTACAACAAGTGGGTCTCCTAGACTTCCACGTTATACTACATTGATCAATAACATTGCCCATAGTAGAGATGTAGACAACATGACTCATGACACAACTCGACATGACAGTGTTGGTACATTCATGTTGCTGCTGGAGTGCATGTCGAGCTGCAGTGTTGCTGGGTGATGGATGTCTTCATCGTGTGTTACAGCTTCACCTCCACATGGAAAAGTGTGCGGAGTCTTTGATGGTTGTTGATTCGCTTGATGTTTCTTTGGCATGTTGCTTATTTCTTGTATGTTGGAAGGCTTGACAAGCTCGTCTGTTTGCGAAAGGTGGATGTTCATTCGTTTCTCTACCCGTGAGCACGTCTTGCATGTTTGCCCATCTGTCTATCCATGAACACATATTTGCATGATCATCCATTTGCGAGAACATCTCTTCACATGCATCTTTTGTTTGTCCATTGGTGAACATGTCCTTCTGCATGTGCTCCCTTCGTTCATCCCATTCGTCGTCATGCCATGTTTGTTAGTATACCTATACCTGCAGTCACTCATGACGAGACGACATCAAATCCAAAAACCTCCTAGTCTACCATGACACGTGATCATTTTGGATGCAGGTGACCGGGAGAGGCAGCAAGGTTGGGAGGTGGGATGATGGCTCCAGGCACTGCTGATGAAAACTGTGCAAGAGTCACTGGGTGATGAAGATGGGCAATCCAAGTCGACAGTGACTGTCCGCGAGGTCTGGCTCGACTAGAAGGCAAAACTGCACAAATTTTGGGAGGGACATTCCGGGCTACAGGAAGGCAAGGTAGATAGAATCTACGCATTTTCCAGAACGAGTGGGGAGCAAGGCCTTGACAGCAAAATTTGTGCAAATTTCTGGAGGAACAGGCCGGGCTACATGGAGAATCAGCAGGCATAAATTGCGCAGTTTTTTGTAGGAACTGGTCGGGAGCTTGGCAGCCAAAACTGTGCAATTCTTGGAGGGAACTGGAAATTGGTTGTTGGGTCACTAGTAGCCGAAATTGCACAATTCCCAAGGGGAACAAGCAGTCAACTGCTGGGAGCTTGGCAGCAGAAACTGCGCAATTCCTAGAGGGAACTGGTAGTCTGCTGCTGGGAGCTGCTGGCGAGGGAAACTGCACTAAGGCTGGGAGGTCGACCTACTGATCATCTCTACGCAATTTATGAGCTGAGTGGACTGTTGGGCAGCAGAAGGCCTTCTCATGAAAACTACGCAATTTTCTAGATGAACATTTGGTCGACTGTCGGAAGGACTAACTGAGAAACTTGCGCAATTTTTTGAGGGAGACAAGGATGAGAACTGGGTGTCTATCCAACCTATCTACACAATTTCCTCAGTTAGCAAAGCAGGCAAGGTCAGTAGCCTTCACGCAATTTTTGAGGGGAGTCAGTCCGAGGGTGGTTGCAGGGTTCGACTCTCCGGGTGGCCAACATGAAAGCAAATTGGATTGCTTGCAAGCAGCGCAGCTTGAAAAGACTTTCTTGGTGTTTTTGCACTGTTCTGGGTGACAGTCGATGGAGTCAATGGCAGGGTGATATCCAACCGTCAAAGGGGAGTCTGGTCGTCAGAACTTCAGCAAAATTACCAAGTGTGTGGACTAGTGAAAGATGCGAATGTGATCCTACAAACACACACCAATATGACTTGATGACGAGACGACTCAAACCATCCCAACACACATGTTCAACATGACTGATTGACGATGCAAGCAACAAGCGTGACACTCGTGATTGATCGTTGATTGACCGTGATGATGCTTATGTGACAGTGGATGTGACTTTGTGTGTGAGTGAAACAGATGATTTCATAGCGAACATAACATGTACACATGAAGCGAAAACCTTGAGCATGACCGGAACATGGTTGCAAGCAAGACATTGACATCAACATGCAGAAGCTTGGGTGGAATGAACAATTAAGGTGGGTGCGAAGGCTCACACAAACTCACAGAGTGAACGCAAGTGTATGCAACCATCAAGTGGGTGTAGGCCAAAATTTTGGAGGGTGGTTGTAGCCGCTACAACACTTGGCGACACACTGGTAGAACTCCAGCTTCTCTGTTTTGGTAGCACAGGGCCTTGGCCTTTCGGGGAGTGTTTAATCATTGTGTGGGTTACTTCGGCTTCCCCAGTTAACCCATGGACATACATGGTTCACCTTTATCCAACTCATCCATACACAAACAAAAGTTCAGCTTGATCGTAGTGTTTCGAATCCGGGAAGGGTAGTTTAGCTTGCGAGTTGAAGATTTTCAGAGTATAATTGTTCATCTCTAGTGTTTTTTTGTTGCCAACAAGCCTGGACAGTACCCCGATGAAGTCACGCAGGAACACACACATTACTCCATTGCCAGCGAGCCTAGTCAGTACCCCGATGGAGTTGCATGCTTCACCACTTTGCGCAGGAAGCCTTTCTCTTCTTTCGTCTTTGTATTTTTCAAGAGGACTATGCATAGGCACTTATTTATTTTTGGGGCGCAAGAGGGATCCCAACTTATTGAGAGCAGAAGAGGTTGTTCCTTCAGAGAAGAATGTAAGACCTCTGACATAGGTTTGCTCATTTAGATTTTCCCCTTCTCCATTTCTACTAGTTGGATGAACTTGAACACACAGAGTAGAAGGTTGAGTATAGGCATGGGGATTCCCAATGTGGACACAAGTTCATGGTTGGACCAAAACTCCCCTTGTAGACAATTCGTATTTTTCATCAAGACTTCATCGGCCAAAGGTTATAACCAAGCACAGATAAGACGGACACAAGACTGGTCAAGTGTTGCAGTGTCACAAGTCTCTTCAAATTTTCGCCACATACTTTATTCAAAAGCTAGAGTGTAGTAATTGGTAGCACTTATTTCCGGAAACAAAAATAGTAATGTACCAAGAAAAAAAACAAACATGAACAAAAATAGTAAGAAAATAAAACAAAGTGAAAACAAAGGTAATAGGCAAAGCAACAAGGCAGAAAACAACAAGCAGCAGGCAGACTATGTACATGGCACAGGCGCGGACCGGCCTACTGAAAATAATGCTTGAGATCTTGGTCGTTGACAGGAAGGTTGTCAATCCTCCTGTCAAGTGATTGCAGACGATATGTGTGTGGGCCAAGCTTCTCGTGGATTGTATACAGACTAATCCACAGAGACTAGAACTTCGTATGTTTGCCCTTGTCTCATGGGGCTTATCCCATTTTAGAACCAAGTCATCAACATCGAAGTTAAATTTCTCTGCAGACTTCTTATCGAACCATCTCTTGATACGGTTCTAGTGGAGTGTGAATTTTTCTTTTGCTTTCATCCTTTCTTCCTAAAGCTTATGGAGAGCATCCATATTACGCTAAACTAGCTGGAAAGGCTTATGTTGGGATTCTTGGGAAAGTTGAAGTGCAGGCAAGCAGATATTTGGCAGAAGGATGGATTCTTTACCATAAACCAGGAAGTATGGTGAGGTATTTAGAGAAGGCTTGGGTGTCACACAGTCAGCCCCTAATGCATTCATCAAGGCGGCATGCCAGTTACGTTGCTCAAATAAAATAGCCTTCTTGATTATACAGATGAGGTTTCTGTTCGTGGATTCTGTTAGACCATTTCCTTACGGGTAATAGTTAGATGAATGTTTTAACACAATACCATTTTGTAATGTAAATTCATAGAGTTTCAAAGATGAAAAATAAGTTACATTATAAAAAATAAGTGATACCAGAACGCTGAAGCGTGAGATGATGTTCTGGTGGAAGAAGCTCATGACCTCCTAGTCGTTCACTTGTTGGAACGGAACTACTTCTGTCGATTGCGTGAAGTAGTCAGTTGTTGTTAGGATGTAGTGGTGTTGTTTTGACGAATGAGGGAAAACTTCCCCAATGATGTCTAGGCCCCACTGTTGGAATGGTTCAGTCACTGCAATAGGGTGCAGTGGGGTTGTTGATTTCCGTGTTCTGTCGGTGCATCGCTGACAAACCAAGCACTTACAGGCATAAGCATGTGCATCCTTGAATAATGTGGACCAGTAGAAACTAGCTCGCATAACTTTGTGCGCAGTGTTGTTTCCTGCAAAGTGACCCCCGGTGGGTCTGTCATGCAGATCTTGAAGTACCTTCTCTGATTCATGTGCCTCCAGGCACCTGAGAAAAACTCCATTACTGTGCTTTCTGTAAATCACTTTGTGCACTGACTGATATGCTAAGGCTTTCAGGCGCAATGCCCTCTTTTGTCTGATGGAAAAGTGAGAGGGTATGGTGTCGTGCTCAAGGTACTGGTGCACATCTATGTACCAAGAGGTTCCATCTTCAGTGGGTGTTTCTCACCTTATATCATACATCTCAATCTCCTACTCCCAGCTAGCGAGCTCTTCTTCGCTCTCCGAAGCGTGTACTGCTTTAGCTATAAGTCTGTGGAGTCCATGTCCTTTGATCGTGTGAACTGGCTTGAATTCAAGATCATATTCTTGCAAGTTTGTCATCCAGTTTGCATGTTGTTCACCCAATTCTTGTTGTACAAGCAATGTCCAGACTACTGGGTGAGGGACGAAGACTATGCAGTGGTTCTTCAGCAAGTAGGGTCTGAATTATTTCACCGCCTTGTAAACTGCATAAGATTTCTTGTCAACGGTGGTGTAGTTGAGTTTTGGTCCTTGCATGCTTGCACTCATGAAGGAGATTGGGCATTCATCGTTCATCTCATCCTTCTGAGTGAGTACTGCAGCTAGTGAATTGTCGGAGGTGGAGGTGTATAGTAGGAAATCCTTCTTGAAGTCTGGGTTGTAGATTGTAGGCGCTTCCGCAATAGCCTACTTGATCTGGGCGAATGCATATTTTTCCCTCTTACCCCGGCTGTAGACTACATATTTCTTGATCATGCCCTACATGGGCTTAACTATCTACAAATAATTTGAGATGAACTTTCGGAGGAAGTTTATCTTGCCCAAGAAGGACTGCATGGCTTTCTTGTTGGATGGGTAAGGGATCTATGTGATAGTCTGGACCCAGTCCGGATCCACCTTGATCCCACTTTTGGAAAAAATGTGTCCAAGGAGGTTCCCCTCTGACACTGTGAATACTCTATTTTTTGGATTCAAGGAAATCTCGTATCTCCAGCATCGCTCAAAAATTTTCTTCAGATTGCATATGTGGTCCTCTCATCTTCTTGAGAACACAGTCGCATCATCGAGGTATACCACTACGCTCTATCCGATGAGTCCGCGAAAAGCAATGTCCATGGCGCGCTGAAATTTTGCGCCCGCATTTACAAGCCCAAACGACATTTGTCTGTAAGCAAACGTACCCCACTTGGTACGGAAAGTAGTTTTGAGTTTGTCAAGTTCTGCTACCAGAACTTGATTGTATCCTGAGAAACTATCAAGAAGGGAAAACATATGTGCCCCAGATACTGTTTGGAAAATATGGTCCATAGACAGCACGGGGTAGTTGTCTTTTTCTGAGGTGCGGTTTACATTCCGTAAATCGACACACAAGCGGATTTCCTTAGACTTCTTACGTACAGGAACACGATTTGCGACCCATGTGGAATGATGAACTTTGTATATGATCCATGCATCCAACAGCTTAGTAATCTCTTTCTATATGAGGGGTTCAAGCGACGGATGTACTTTCCTCAGCTTTTGTTGATATGGCTTGACCCCTTCTTTGATCGAGATGATGTGTTGGATGATCTACGTGTCATAAGTTTTCAGATCATCATACATCCACGTGAACACATCTTGGTATTGTTTGAACAAGCAGATAAAAGTCTGCCACTCTTGTTGTGTACAACATGTACCAAGATTGACAAACTTCGGATCTTGTTTTGTTACCAGGTTAATCAATTCGTGCCTCATGGTGGAACTATGGGTCCTACTATTCCTTGGTCCCTGAAAACGTTCTTGCAAGTCATAAAGCTTTTCCAATGTTGCCACACCAAGGTGGCCTTTCTTGTTACCATCTTGAGCTTGTAGAGAGCACTTATGCTCGTCATCGTCTATCGTTTCATCTTTGAAGACATCAGCGTTGGCCATGAAATGCAATATCTATTTATCATCATTAAACATGCGTAAGTTAGTTATGTTGTCTAGGATAGAAGGTTTGTACAAAATTTCAATAGTAAATCTATCCCTAATCGGTGACATTCTTGAAGCTGGATTTGCAAGTGCATTGGCAGTTGCATTACGCGTATGTGGTACAACAATGATATTAAATGCTTGGAAGTTTGAGATTAGTCACCATACCTCTTGTTGGTAACTTTTGAGATGCAATGATAAATAGTGAATGGTGTTATGTAGCTGTCGTACCATTATTTATGAATCACCTACCACTTTGAGTGCAACCACATTGAGGTTGATGTATTTCTGCAGGCCTAACACAAGTGCTTCATACTCAGCAACGTTGTTTGTGCACTTGAATGCCAAGCGACTTGAAACCAGATGCTTCCTATTGTAAGGGTCGATCAAGACACACCTGGCTCTTGAGCCGTCTTGTGTCTTTGATCCATCGAAGTGCATGGTCCACAACTTGTTTGTAGACGAAATGTTGGATGTGCTTGTACTACTGCTACTATTGGTACAATGTACTGTACAAGTTTCATTATCATCAGTTGGGAAAGGAAGGAGTCCCAACTGCATATCTAGTGGGGTTGGAGTTGGTCGTGCACGATAACACCCCAATGCTATTTCAAAGAGGCAGTTGCCAAACATGAGATCTGCAAAGGCCAACAATTCATTCTCACCATTAAGGGGAGTAACATTATGCTTCTTGTACCTCTCAGATAACACCAGGATTTGGTTGCACTTTCCCTTGTATGGAAGCCACATGTGAGACCAATCTGTAGCAAAATATTCGTCTAGTTTGCTGGACTAGTCTCTACTGAGTAGCAGACCATATGCTTCTAGTATGTCCACAACCACTATGTTAATGCATTGGTGGACTCGAACATCATGAGATAGTCGTATGATCACGTCTCGTAGTTCACCAATGGCTGGTACTGACATTCAATTGAGTTGGATGATCTGTACAGATGTCTCGCTCCATTGTGCATTGATCTTCTTCGTAATGGAGAGCGGCATGAAGTTGGTTGCCGCGCCGAAATCAACCAAGCAATTGTGAACATTGTAATTGAAAATTTCAAAAGATAACAGGAATGGAGGGTAACCTGAGTTAGCTTCTTCCATCTGGAGTGTATTGAGCATAGTGGAAATTGATCCGAGAGGTGTGCTTTCTCCCTTGTACGTAGAGGTTGCACTGACTGTTGTTGTCTGTCCCAATGCGCGCAACAAGATATCTCGTTGACTCTGGATCTTAGCTAACTCAAACAAACTGATGTTTGCTCAATTTTTCTTCATGTCATCAACAATGTTGTAGTTTACAGGTGGTAGGCTTACCGAAGTGTCTGGGGTAGAACAGATGTTCGTGTTATCCGGCGGAGTGTTTTGCAACTTGCTGCTCATGGATGCACCCTTGTCTGTCGCTTTCTTCCCAGACTTGCTTTGTATTTTTTGCTTTGGGGTGGCTGGTGGGTCAGCCTTCCTCATCAGCAGTATCACCTTCTCTTGCATTTCCCCAAGTGTGTGGGGAGCCCTGATCCCGATTTAAACAGGAACGCAATAAAATACAGAGATAACCATATACACAAAGATGCAGCGGAAATAATACTTCATTTCATTAATGGAAAATACAGAAATATGCTTACAACCAGAAATGGAAATAAACCAGCTAGGGCGATGGTAGCTTATCTCTGAGAAGAGATGTGGCGGCTACATGCCTCTGAACTATTCTCCACTATGTTACAATGAGGCTCGAAGGCCTATTTATTGTTGAGAAACAATGGAAAACCCTTAACATTCCGAAATCTAACCCTAGAAGATGAAACGCCAAATTGTGGGCCCCGTTTGGGTAAATTGGTACATCAATTTCCCGGGGTCATAAATTTGGCATACGATCTCCGTTTGACGCGTACGATAGCTCGTTAGAAAGATATATCCGAGTACTACCACTTTGGGAGGCAACATGGAATTGCCCTAGATTTCCCAAAAAACGTCATTTAGGGCCTCAAAACGGCTCCGGAAGTTCAGGACCCGAAAAACTGCTAAAAATAGTAAATTGTGCTACAATTTAGGAAACTGAAAAAGCTGAAAGAGACAGTTGTGGGGGTCCAAATGGGATAGGTGGGTGGCCACCAACATCCACCTGGATCATTCCTCCCCCCTTAGGAAGCAATGGTCCTCATTGCGTTGAGTTCCTCCCTGAGATGAGGAAGCTTCTGCTGAGCTGGGTCTCTGGTGAGCTGTTCTGTAATCTCTGATGTGACCAGAAATGGTGGGAAGCAGGGTCGACGATGGTCCACATTGAAGACTCGGTGCAAGTGAAGGAATGAAGGAATGTTGTGCTTCAAAGCATTGTTTCCCGTAGCCTTGGTACTGGTGTAAGGACCATGTCGGAGTGGTCGGAGCTTCTAATGGGCTCTTGTAAGGCGTTCTTTCTGCAGATGTAACCAAACTTTGTCGCCCATCTGAAACTTGTGTGGTACCCCTGTGAGTGAGGAGAAGTTGTTCCTATGTTCTATGACCGTATCCATTTGCTGCTGCTGCTGCGTGGAGGAACCCTTCACGGGGGTCATGGATGTGATGGCAATCTTCCCCTTACTTTGGGAGTGAACCAGACAGATGAATTTCCTGGTCTGGGAGATGAGCTTGCTGCCTTTCTTGGTAGTGATAAAGGATGTGGCAGTAGGTGGGGCTACCTCTGGTATCCTATATAATGAATTATTCAAAGAAATAATGACAGCACGAGGCCTTGACTCATACACAGCATGTCGCCTCCACAAGTATGGCTGGCCTAATAGTACATCACAAGCATCCAGAGGTGTAACATCACACAATACCTCATCTGTGAAGGGTTTGATGTTGTAGGGAAGGCGGCATTGCTGGCGAACTTTCAGATCTCGTCCTTCGTGAAGCCACCGATACTGTACGGCTGCGGGTGTGGTGTAGTCGATAGGCCTAACCGCTTCACGACCTCTGCTGAAATGAGGTTCTTTTGGCTGCCACTGTCGACAATGAATTGTAGCGGCGAACCCTTCACCCACATCTGTGAGTGGAAAAGATGCTCCCTTTCCTCTGGATTTTCGGGCTCATCTTTCTGGATCTTGGTGGTGGCAACAGTGGCGCTGGGATCCACATCAATGATCTGCTTCCCTTTGCCATTCCCCTTGTCAAGTTCTGGCTCAGGGTCGGAACATGCATCTGATTCGGAAGCCTTCAACTCGGCCACCAGCAACTCCTTGGTCCGACACTCACTTGTGTTATGAGTGGGACTCTTGTGGAACTCACACCACTTTCCTGTGTCCTTCTTCAGCTTCGTGGTGTTGTTCTTTTCTTGCGGCTTCGACGGGTTGTCTTGGGTCACCCCACCTTGGCTTTGTCCTTTGGGCTTCAGATTTGCAGATCCAAAGTCTCGCTTCTTCTGTTTGAACTTTTGCTCGATTTTGACAGCGTATCCATATGCTGTGTCGAGTGAGGAGATGTTCAAGAATCCCATCTCTTCCTGGATGTATCTGTGTAGGCAGCCACAGTATTTGAGTACCAGATGCAGCTTAGAATCTTTTATACCCAACTGTGTGCGAAGGGTATGAAAAATGTTTGTGAACTCCGGCACATCTTGGTCTCGTCCCTGCCGCAGTGTGGTCCATTTGATGTATTTGTCCTCATAGCTTCCGACAGGGTAGTACTACTCCTTGATGGCATCCCGGAAGTCATTCCAAATGGGTGCGGCTGAAAATAGTGAGTCTGTACTTTCATCCTTCTGCTCGCAGTAGGTTTCCCACCAGTCCTTGACGTGGGGGGCTGCTTTGAGAAGAGCGAAAATAATCTTTTCTCGACTTGAAAATTCATGAACAGAAAAATACCCATCTAGCAGATTTAACCATTTATCTACGGCATCTATGTCTATTTGACCCTCGAAGATGGGGATTTCAAAATTAACTTGTACCTTGAAGGGTGTGGCATTTCTAGAGTCGCTGTTGGAAGCTGATGCGTCGCCTCTGGGTAGCCGCTGAAGGATCTGCGCAAAGCTATCCATCATCGCATTCCTTTGCCGCTCGAGCACTTCTTCGAGCAAGATTTTGATAGGATCTCCTGCCCCCTCGTCTTTCTTCTCATCCGCCATGGGAGGCCGTCGGGATTTGCGAGGCTGGTCTTGCAAAGGTTCGACCAGTTCAAGCCCTAACTCCTTATATCCCGACCTCGTTGGGGACATGTAAAGAAAAACAGAGAAAAAGCAGACCGCTCTGATACCATTGATCCCAATTTAAACAGGAACGCAATAAAATATAGAGATAACCATACAAAGATGCAGCGGAAATAATACTTCATTTCATTAATGGAAAATACAGAAATATGCTTACAACCAGAAATGGAAATAAACCAGCTAGGGCGATGGTAGCTTATCTCTGAGAAGAGATGTGGTGGCTACATGCCTCTGAATTGTTCTCCACTGTGTTACAATGAGGCTCGAAGGCCTATTTATTGTTGAGAAACAATGGAAAACCCTTAACATTCTGAAATCTAACCCTAGAAGATGAAACGCCAAATTGTGGGCCCCGTTTGGGTAAATTGGTACATCAATTTCCCGGGGTCATAACTTTGGCATACGATCTTCGTTTGACGCGTACGATAGCTCGTTAGAAAGATCTATCTAAGTACTACCACTTTGGGAGGCAACATCGGTCCATGGACCCATGTTGCCCCAGATTTCCCAAAAAACGTCGTTTAGGGCCGAAAAACGGCTCTGGAAGTTCAGGACTCGAAAAACTGCTAAAAATAGTAAATTGTGCTACAATTTAGGAAACTGAAAAAGCTTAAAGAGACAGTTGTGAGGGTCCAAATGGGATAGGTGGGTGGCCACCAACATCCACCTGGATCAAGCCCCTTTACTCCTAATATTGTAACGATCAGTGTTCTTTTGGGGTTGCTTCTCGGTATTCATCTTTGAAATTGTTCACGAGTACTGATATGCATTCACCACAAGCCTAGAGCTTGATGACTCATTAGGTGCAACCTCTTCATCATCATCAGTGTCTTCCAGCTGCTCCTACATATTTCTTTCTGCGTCAAGTGTATGACTGCAAAAAGCGCTTGTGACTCACTTCCAATCCAAACAAGATTTCTCAAGGTGATGTTCTTCGTGGAAAGAACAAAACTTAGGATCTACACACTGTTCGAGATGGAACACAAGTTTCTGTGCAGTTTTTGAAGTGAACTGGTTGCTGCTTGATGAACTGTTATCCTATCTTTCTCTGGGCAGATGGCTGTTTGCAAATTTGTCTGTTTTCCTTTGTTTGAGTTCGGACACTTCTGTAGTCAAGTTCTTGACAAGGCGAGTGAGGGTCTCAATGTTGGTTGCTTCCTTGTCTCTACCCTTGCTCACCATTGCTTGGTACTTCCTGGTCACATCCTTGGAGTCCTTTGTTGATTCGTCATCCTTGATGGCTCCAATTAAGTGCAGATCTTTCTCAACAACAATAGCCTCTTCACAGTTTTCTACGAGTGTTGGTTTCGCAACTCACTTGATGAACTGCATAATGCTAGTTGGCAATGCAAATGTGTAGTAGTCAACAGTGATGGAGTCATGAGGTTTAGTGTCCATTGCAAACTCATTCAATATGCGTGTAAACCTTTAATTGAAATCTTTCACTTTCTCTTTCCCCTCCATCTTGAGGCTTCCCAATTCTTTGAGTAGCATGGTTAGGGTCTTGTCATCGACAAACTTTTCAAGGAACATGCGTTTGAATGCACCCCAGTTCTGTATAGAGTTTGGTGGAAGGTTGTGATACCATGCAGTTGCGTGATCATCCAAGGTACATGGGAACAATCTACATGCTATGTCGTCATACCATACCTCAAGGGTCTGCAGTTGTAGGTAGAAGTTGTCCAAGCGATCTTCTGCCTTCACAGTGCTATCAGGGTTGAACTTGATGTTCATTCTCTCTGCTCGCTTAAGCATCTTGTGCATAATAGCCAGGAGAGACAATGGTACCTAAGTCATCCATTCAAGATTTGGGTCAGACATTTCTTCTTCTTCTTCATCCTCCTATTCTCTTTCAGAATCTAATGGTTCTGGCTCTGAGTCCATTGGTTCGTCTCCACCTCCACCTCCTCTGCTTCCTTCCCCTTTGCCTCTTGTACGGAGTTTGATCCCAAGATCACAAGAGTGTCTTGTTCACCTTGCCGAAAGACCGAAGGTTCCTCTCCATCTTCAATAGCTTCTGCCAGAACTTCAAGTGTGGCAAGGACTACTTCTTCCACCGATGACACAACAACTCCTCTAGGAGTGGCTTTTCACTTCCTTGATGTGTATGGAATATGTTGTATGCCTGGGATCAATCTGAATGCTTTTGCGAAATGGCGAGTGATGGGATGGACGGATCAAAGGTGTTGATACAGAATCTCATGCTCAAATCTTAGACGTGAGGAGTAAACAACTGCAGAGTCGCGTGTAGATGAGAGGGAGTGTGAGTTACTACCTTGACCAGATGGTTGATGAATGAGTGTGAGAGGATGTTCAGTGATATACAATTAGCTTCCCTCCTTCTAACGCTATAAATGTTGACAATGCTAGACCCGCCAACATTCAGGGGATCACCCCGGTATGAAGTCCCAACTAGACCTCACATTGTTTGGTGTGGGAGACCAATCCGGTATGATGGCCCGGTTGCCATTGTCTTAAGGATTTTCCTCAACTCTTGCTTGTCAGCACAGAAGAGTGGTCTTCTTTGTCTTTGAGAAGTGATGTTCGCATGCCTGGTGATTGCTAGTGTTACTTGTGTCAATGTTTCTTTCACTGTAGAGGGAGAGGGTGAGAGTAAGTCCCAAGTCGGTTGGGAGGAAGCTCCAACTCTTCTAGGAACACACAACACAACAAGACATGCACAGCTTCCGGAGGAGCAGTCCACACGGATGCAACAGTCACAACACACAAGGGAAGATAACACATCCAGCAATTAGTGGATGAGTCCACACAAGTGCAACAGTTGTTACAACAAGTTTAATGTGAAAGGCTTGTCTGATGTCCGGGGAGGTAGCCACCACGGGCGAGACAACATTAACAACACAAACACCACATTTTCATTAATAGATTATGTATTACAACAAGTGAAATAAGTTCAAGTGTTCAACACGGGCTAAAGCGAGATGCATTACAAGTGTTCAAGCTTAGTCTTACAACAGTTACAATACATGTGTGAAAACGTGCTGGATTGTTAGCAGGCTTCTAAATTACGCGAAAGTTCCAAGACACATCGTTAAACCATACATCACTAACCCCGTGCGTTGGGCATTGGAGCCACTACTTACTCCTCAAAGAAAAGATTACAAAATCTCTTGGCTATCTGGGAGGAGCTAAGGTGAAAATTCCTTTGCATGTACAAATGAGGGGGTATTTATAGCCAAGGGTGAAACTGACCCTTGTGGTTGTTCAACTACCCTCATGACTGTTTGACTTCCATGACTTTTCGACTTTACATGACTCTTTGTACAACAAGTGGGTCTCTTGGACTTCCACGTTACATTACATTGATCGAAAACATGGCCCACAGTAGAGATGTGGACAACATGACTCATGACACAACTCGACATGACAGTGTTGGTACCTTCGTGCTGCTACTGGAGTGCATGTCAAGCTGCAGTTCTGTTGCGTGATGGATATCTTCATGGTGTGTTACAACTTCACCTCCACATGGAAAAGTGCGCGGAGTCTTCGATGGTCATTGGTTCGCTTGATGTTGCTTTGGCACGTTGCTTCTTGCTTTTATGTTGGAAGGCTTAACAGGCTCATCTATTCACGAAAGGTGGATGTTCATTCATTCATCCATCCGTGAGCCCGTCTTGCATGTTTGCTCGTCCGTCCGTCCATAAACACATCTTTGCATGATCATTCGTTCGTGAGCACATCTCTTCACATGCATCATTCGTTTGTCCATTGATGAACTTGTCCTTCTGCATGTGCTCCCTTCATTCATCCCATTCATTGTTGTGTCATATTTGTTAGTGTACCTATACCTGCAGTCACTCATGATGAGATGACATCAAATCCAAAAAACTCCTAGTCTACCATGATACATGATCATTTCGGATGTAGGTGACTGGGAGAGGCAGCAAGGTTGGGAGGCGTGATGATGGCTTTGAGCAATGTTGATGAAAACTGCACAAGAGTCACTGGGTTATGAAGATGGGCAATCCAAGTCAACAGTGACTGTCCGCGAGTTCTGGCTCAGCTAGAAGGAAAACTGCACAAATTTTGGAAGGGACAGTTTGGGCTGCAGGAAGGTAAGGCAGACAGAATCTGCGCATTTTCCAGAACGAGTGGGCAGCAAGGGGTTGATAGCAAAATTTGTGCAATTTTATGGAGGAACATGCTGGGTTGCATGGAGGATCAGCAGGCATAAATTGTGCAGTTTTTGGAGGAACTGGCTGGGAGCCTAGCAGCCAAAACTGCACAATTCCTGGAGGGAACTAGAAGTTGGCTGCTAGGTCACTAGAAGAAGAAACTGCGCAATTCCTGGAGGGACTCTACTGCTAGGAGATGTTGGTGAGGGAAACTGCACTAAGGCTGGGAGGCCAGCCTGCTAATCATATCTGCGCAATTTCTGAGCTGAGTGGACTACTGGGCAGCAGAAGTCCTGCTCATGAAAACTACACAATTTTCTGATGAAAAGTCGTGAGGACTAACTAGGAAAATTGTACAATTTTCTGAGGGAGACAGTGACGGGCACTAGGTGTCTATTTGACCTATCTGTGCAATTTCCTCAGATGACAAAGTAGGCAAGTTTAGCAGCCTCTGCGGAATTTTTTAGGGGAGTCAGTCCCAAGGTGGCTTTCGGGTCCAACTCTCCAGGTGGCCAGCATGAAAGCTGATTGGATTTCTTGCGAGCAGCACAGCTTGAAAAGGCTTGCTTGGTGTTTATGCATTGTTCTGGGTGACAGTGGATCTAGTCGATGGCGGGGTCAAGCAAGAGTCTGGTCATCAGAACTTCAGCAAAATTACTAAGTGTGTGGATGAGTGAAAGATGTGAATGTGATCCTACAAACACACACCAACATGACTTGACGACAAGATGACTCAAACCAACCTAACACACATGCTCAACATGACTGATCGATGGTGCAAGCGACAAGCGCAACACTTGTGATTGATCGTTGATTGACCATGACGACGCTTGTGCGACAGTGGATGTGACTCCGTGTGTGAGTGCAACAGATGATTTCATAGCGAACATAAGGTTTTAGTGTAAAGTTCTCTATTTAAAAAAAAATTTATGGTGTCTATCTAATAAACATTAGAGAATTTTTCTTCTGATGCATATCTAATCAATCTTATGGAACTAATTCCTATGGAACTTTTTTGGGTTTGTAGTGTGTTAATGACAGAAACCCTAAGATGGATAGTCTCTTAATAATTTCAATAACTTTAGTCTAATTCAATTAATTTAAGATTTATTTTCAATTTAACTAAAAAAAAAAAAAAATTGTTGGTTTCCAATAACCAGTTATGATCTGTTTTATATTTTTTGGGGGGTTATGTCTCAACTTGTTTATTTAGTTCTAGATGTCTATAATTCAACCAAGTTTTTCTTTTGCATGTGCTTGGATTTCCAAGCCAGTTTAGCTAGATGTACTTTTGCAACTTGGATTTTATTTTATGTGGTCTATTTTGGTTAGAAAAAACTTTCCTTCCGCTTTCCCTGGTCACAGATAGTGGTTAGAAGGGACTATGATGTACTTTGACCTCTAGTTTATCAATGGAATGTTTATTTACAAAAATAAAAACTTATAATTCTTAAACATCAAGAATGTGGAAGCCCAAAAGTCTAATATTGTTGAAACCCAACTTTAATAGCATATGTAATGGTCCAAACTTTAAACATAATTACACACAAATTATATACAAAATTAAAACCATTAGCTAATAAACGTAAAAATGATTTTAGAATAATTACATAATGTATAGTTATTATAGGTGATGAGAACATAACTATGAGATGAAAACCTCATTAGCTTATGAATTTGTAGAGATAAAATTAATGTGCACTAGTCTATGATCCAACAAATTGCAACCAAAATGTTGGGGACCTTTCCCCACCCAACCATAAGCTTAGCTACACTATAATTTTTTATAGCTAACCACCCTCAAGCCCTCAATCAAATACCTGTGGGAGTATATCCCTTCTTTCCTAGAATTCTCCTAATAAAAATATTGTTTTACATCCTCATCATATATTAAATAACAACTATAACAACTTGTTTGGCAAAAAGGGAAAGAAAATATTCAAGTACATAATCCATATATTATCAGGTAATTTTTGTTTTATTTACTTATTATTATTATTATTATTATATTTACTTTATTTTTATTTTATATGCAACAACCTGCAAGCCACATATATAATAAACTCATAGTTCAACTTAGAACCAAGACATCTAGAGACCACAAAAACTAGAGTTGGGATCCCAGATTCCAATGGGACGCCTATCCTTCCAGCCTTATTATATATAATTATTACTTATTATTTTTTTTTTTTATTATGGCATAGTCTAACTTATGGATGAAATGGAATTTTTCATTGAAATCTGATAACACAATTTCAAGAAGATTATGAGTTTTTGTTATTTAAAACATATTTTTGAATGCATAAATAGATTCAACATCTCGAAAAATGCCTAAGGCAGTCAAGTTCTATAGATTAAACAACTTAAACTCAAATAATAATAATAAAATGGTCGAAATTGGATGAAAATTATTTATCATTACTACTTTGTATTTTTTAATTATTATTAGTATTATTAATTTAATAATGTAGCCATTACTTTTATGGAGTATTTTATGTCTAGAAACCACATATTCTTATATTCTTTAGAGTAAAGGTTTAAAGGTTAAATTTTATTAATTTTTCATAACTAGCAATTGCACCACATGTTGCAAAGGAAACGTCATAAGGCAGTAATGTAGGAAAGAGTAACATTAAATTGTTACTCTTCCATGATGACAGTGAAAGTGTCACCTACAACATCTAGAGGAAAAATCATGGATGTGGTTGATAATCGAAAACAATTCAACAATTTCAAACATTGTGAAAGCATGCAAAGATTAAGAATCATGAATGTGGTTGATACTCGAAAAAAATTCAACAATTTCAAACATTGTGAAAGCATGCAAAAGATTAAGAACTTTGTTTCTCTGTTGTATAAGTCAAATACAAAACAAAAGGGAGAAATGCAAAAAATGAGTAAATTGAAACCAGAATGCATATGGACCAACAATATTGCAGTCTCCACCATGTCATCCCAGAGTTGGAATCTGAGTGTTTTGCAAGATGTCGTAAACATGTTTCTCTACATGTGTAAATGAATTTTCTATTAAACTTATTATCATACATTAATGTGTTTAACTCAAAAGAATACAAAATAATTAAAGTTATTTTTATTCAAACATGTTAATTCTATTAAGCTTATCAGCATACGTTAATGTGTTTAATTCAAAAGAATTTAAACTAAATAGATCTATAGGTATTTAACTAGGAAATTTCTAAACAAAATTAAATTAACTAATTAAGCTAATTAGTTGGGCTAGTTCTTTATTGACCTACAAGTATAAAATAAATATCATGTATGATATTAAAATAATTTCATATTTATTCTCTATATATAAAGATATGAATATAGATATTAGTATGAAGTGAGTACAAATAAAAAATCCTTATATTATTGATATTTTTTTATTTTCCACCTATAAGATAGTCTAATTCGTTCAACATAGAGTACATAAAATTGAAAAATTTTAATAACAAAAATATAATTTAATGTTGACAATTTTTATATGATACAAAATAATTTTTAAAAAAATATAATTAAAATATTTTAATGGTGTGTTAATATGTGTAATTATTTTCATGCTTAGCATGTAGTTTACACACACACGAAAGCAACTTATATATGTTATAACTATTAATCTATCATGTGTAGTAAGGGATCAAGTCTCTAAGGATTACAAAACGTCCCCAGTTTTTCTAATCTAAAAATAAGGTTTTAAGTCCTCGAACAACTTACCTTAAGACCCCAAGTATGCAATTAGAGATCAATTGTAAAAATTAATAGGAAATGAAAGAGGCAACAATAAAAACAACATTGCAAAAGGAATGAAATCTATAATCATAAAAAGGGAAACCACACTTAAAACAGCATGCCCATGCATACTCAACAATCATTAAACAGTCGATCACAAGTTCAAAATTTAAAGCCATAACATAGCAATATAAATTTGTACTCCATGTCTTGAGGCTAACACTCATGGTACAGTCAACCATCGACCGTGCATATAGGTTTATAATAAAATCACTCTCCTCTCCAGCGCATAATTATACATCTTGTTCCATGGTGTCCTCAATAACTCTGTTAGAAATTGAACACCAGTGCCATCTTCTTCAAGGATAATGTCATTCTTATTCACTATACGAAATTAGTGTTGAGAGCCCTAAAGGCATAGTTGTATGCCAAAAGATGTGAGTATACAAATGAGTGAGTAGTATCCTCAAATCTAATTGTGTTTCAATCACTTGCCCTAAATACATATTTTACTAGTTGTAATATTACTAGTTACAGGTTTTAAACATGTTCTCTGAAAAAATTCACTTATGCATGGACCTTAGCATCATTTTTATCATAATGATGTTTTCTTCTACCCCTTCTAACTCGGGTTGAAATTTTGTGACCTTGGATCTAGGTTAGAGTCTTAAATCACTGACACTACCAAACCAAGAGTCTCAACCATAAACTACTTTGCATAGCGGAAAATTCTAAAGCAGTAAATCATACATGCACAATATACATAGTTTTTAAACAAAATTGTACAATAATTTACAATCAAAAATCTTCATTATATTAATCCAAACTAATAAATACAACAGTCTATGGTTACAAGATATAATGACAAACTTTCTTCACTGCTACTATGTTGTGTCTTGTCCTGCTAGTCTGTCGCACCTGTTCTGCTCAACTTTAGGAGGGTTGCCCTCTAACATTGTTGCACGTCCTTCTTCACGGTGTACTTGGGTTGATCCAATCTACTCCTATGCGTTGGCCAATACCCGAGCTTCCAATATGCCAGGCTAGCAGCAACTTTCGTCCATCAAAGTGCTGCCCTTTGGCACCGTCCTTCACCCAACCTTTAGTTGCTCTTTGTCCTTCAAGATAGCTTGTTAAGGGCTCCTTTTGGGTGGTCAATCACGCTGCCCTCCACCAAATCTATGACTCCCAATATACCATTGTTGTATCTACACCTAAGAGGATAATTGCACCCCACAATATGTCTTCTACTTAGCTCCAACAGTAACCAACAAATCTGATCCAATTCTAGTCAACAAACTGTGACCCAACACATACCAAACGTTGTTGTTCTGATTTGATGCAATGCTGCAATTTTGGGACTAGTTAGGGAACTGACCACATTCCCTAACTACCCAACAAACTAGCCCAAAATTGCTTCTTATTGTTGTGGTTGTCCTCCAATAGTAGGTTTCCCTTCACTCTACTCCTTTATGGCAGTTTCAAGCCCAATACATAGACATGCCTACCTAAGACAGTTGCGGAACCCTACATGCCCCTAGCTAGGCCTGCGGAAGCCTCTTAGGAGGACTTTCCACCCTCCAGCAAGCATCCAAACTACCTCATTTTCCTTTCCTTAGCTGCAGCCTACAAGGAAATGGCCTTCACCCCCCCAAGAGCAATTTTGTCCTCAAAAACAACTTCTGAAACAACCCATAAACCCTTGTTGTTCCTTCCTTCTCTTGTTGCAGCTAGGGCACAAAAATATCCTTCTCCAACGAGTCCTTCTCTAAGGTATTTGTTGCACCTGATGGATGCCTTAAATGAACTCAATACACCTTGTATTTATACACATACAATGGCTCAATGTCACATTTGAAGTGACACTTGTCAAGTCGGCCTACTTGACGATTAATTAATTATGTCAACTTCAAAAATTCATATCTCTCAAACAACAACCTGGATTCGGACAATTTTCTATGCATTGGAATCGTCTTTCCGAGCATTATCATCTTCATCCATCACATGCCATGTGACCATCATGGTTCTGCCCCAAAAGCACAAATTGTTGCAAAAACCCCTTCTTGGTTTCTAAGCCCACAAACTACCCTTATGGCACTTTTTCCTCCAACCCTGGAACCCTTGGGGCTTGGAGTACCTCCCAAGCTACAAAATTCAACAATACCTCTTAGAAAGGGAGGTACCTTCATGACTCAAAAGTACTTAATCATCATCATCGTTGCTCGCAACACTTGCCCAACTCCTATTACTCACAATAGCAGCAATCCCAGAAGCATGAACTATGCCTCCCTCAGAAGTGTCGTTGTCACTCGAAGCCTCCTGCTTATTTTTCCTTTCCTGCAACACTTTGCATTCCTTCCACGGTTCCTTTGTGACAGATGTTGAAACACCTTTCTCCCCACTAGCCATGTGCTCTTCTTAGGTTTTAGTTTCTCCCTCTGAGTCTGAAAACTCCCTCTCGAACTTGACTCCCTCTGAGCCTCTGGATCCTACTTTCTCATAAAAGTGTACCTTCTTCTTAGGAACCTGCACCTACTCCTTTAAAGCCTGCAACTGCACCTGCTCCTGCTCCTTTAGAAACTAGACCTGCCCCTACTCCTCTAGAAACTGGACCTACCCCTGCTTCTTTATATGATCCTCAGGTTTACCCGTCAACCTGTAGATACCATTCTCCCTGACTCCAAGCACAATCCCATCGGAATTAGAGCCTCTAGTCTTGAGTCTTGCCTTCCCATCTTGGAATAAGACCTCAAAACCCTTCATCTCCATCATCGATACGAAAAGCACATTATACTTGAGTCTTGGTACAAACATTACATCCTGGACCCGCAACATACGTCCTCTCTCCAACCTAAATGGCCCCACACCCGATCCTTGGATATCCAACTGACTCTTGTCACCCAACACCATGTGCAACTTCGAGTCCCATTCAACTAGAGTCTCAAAAAAATCCGCTGACCCTACCATATGCTTCATCGCACCACTGTCCACGTACCATCCATCCTCTTTGATAGTACTCTGCAAGAAATGAGAAATCATAGAAAAATACTCCTCTTTGTCTTCCAATCTTCTAGTGAGCTCATTCATCTCTTCTTTATTGGAAATAAGCTCGGCCTGATCCCTTTTCTTTTCTCATCATCTCCCTTCTTTGGACATTTTGACAGATAATGACCCATCTTGCCACAATGAAAACACTTTATTTTACTCAATTCCTTCCACTTACCCTTCATTTTTGCTGGAAGTGCCACGTTGTCATCTACCTTCTTGGAAGGATGAAGATCCTCGTCTCTCAACTCTTCCTAAATGAAGTCATCCCATAGTCTATTCTAGTCTGGTAGCTTCTCCCTGGCAATGATTTCCTTTGATATAGGGTTTACATTCCTCAGTGAATCCTTTCAAGGCAATCCTTACCATCTCTACATCTGAAACTTTGACCCCAATGGCAACAAGCTCATCTCGAACTTGAGATATCCTTGTTAGATATGATGTAATTCCTTTACCCTTTATCATCTTGGTGGATTTCAACTTATCCTCCAATACCAGCATCCGGTTCTCATTCTTGTTCTGGAACAAATTCTAAAGAGCCATCCACATCTCATGTGCATTGTTCTTCCCAAACACATGAGGTATCAAGGGATCCTTCACACCATCAAGGATGATCAACCTCACTTTTGTATCCAAGTCTTCCCATATTTCCAACTCCATAGGGTCAGATGGCTTCTTGATCTCTTTCTCGGCAAAATCCCAGATCTTGTTGACCTGCAAGACCAACTTGATCCTTTCTTTCCAAGTAGTGTATTTGGACAACCCTTCCAACCTGTCTTCATACCAAAGACCAGCTTGCAACTTCGACATTGTAGTGAACCCTTCACTCACAATGTGACCAACTCCCTCTCACATTGTACTTCACTGTGAATAATTCTGATTTACTCACTTCCAAAGTAGCTCAGACACGCTTTTATACCATGTTGAAATTTCATGACCTTGGATCTAGGTTAGAGTCTTAAATCATTGATGCTACCAAACTAAGAGTCTTAACCATAAACTACTTTGCACAGTCGAAAATTCTAAAGAAGTAAATCATACATGCACAATATACACAGTTTTTAAACAAAATTGTACATTAATGTGCAATCACCAATCTTCATTATATTAATCCAAATTGATAGATACAACAGTCTATGGTTACAAGATACAATGGCAAACTTTTTTCACTGCTACTATGTCGTATCTTGTCATGTCGGTCTGTCACACCCGTTTTGCTCAACTTCAGGAGGGATGCCCTTTAACACTGTTGCACGTCCTTTTACATGGTGTACTTGGGTTGATCTAATTTGCTACTTTGGGCTAGCCAATACCCAAGCTTCGAATCTATTAGGCTAGCAGCAATTTTTGTCCATCAAAGTGTTGCACTTTGGCACCTTTCTTCACCCAACCTTCAGCTGCTCTTTGTCCTTCAAGATAGCTTGTCAAGGGCTCCTTTTGGGTGGTCAATCACGTTGCCCTCCACCAGCGCTATGACTCCCAATATACAATTGTTGGATCTTCACCTAAGAGGATAATTTCACCCCACAATATGTCTTCTAGTTGGTTCCAACAATCACCAACAAATTTGATCCAATTATGGTCAACAAATTGTGACCCAAAACATACCAAATGTTGTTGTTCTGACTTGCTGAAATGCTGCAATTCTGGGATTGGTTAGGGCATTGACCACAATCCCTAACTACCCAACAAACTAGCCCATAATTTCTTCTTATTGTTGCGGTTGTCCTCCAATAGTAGGTTGTCCTTCACACTACTCCTTTAGGGCAATTTCAAGCCCAATACATAGACATGCCTCCCTAAGATAGTTGCGGCACCCTACAGGACCCTAGCTAGGTCTGCAGAAGCCTCTTAGGAGGAATGTCCACCCTCCAGCAAGCCTCCAAACTGCCTCATTGTCCCTGCCTTGGCTGCGGCCTACAAGAACAGGGCCTCGGCCCTCCCAACAACAATTTTTTCCTCAAAAACGAGTCTTGAAACAGCCCATAAACCCTTGTTTTTCCTTCCTTCTCTTATTGCAACTAGGGCACAGAAATATCCTTCTCCAACAAGTCCTTCTCTAAGGTATGTGTTTCACTTGATAGATGCCTTAAATGAACTCAATAAAACTTCTATTTATACACATAGAATGGCTCAACGTCACATTTGAAGTGACACTTGTCAAGTCAGCCTACTTAACAATTAATTAATTATGTCAACTTCAAAAATTCATATCTCTCAAACGACAATTGGATTCAGATGATTTTCGATGTGGTGGAATCGTCTTTCCAAGCACTATCATCCGCATCCATCACATGCCGTGTGACCATCATTGTTCTTCCCAAAAAACACGATTTGTGCAAAAAACCCTTTCTTGGGTTCCAAGCCCACAAGTTGCCCTTGTGGCGCTTTGTCCTCCAACACCTGAACCCCTGGGGCTTGGAGTACCTCCCAAGCTAAAAAATTCAACAACTCGTACGCTTCCTTTTTCTGCCATTATCTTCTCACTTTCCTACAACCTTAAGCAATATGCGCATGCAGGTGATTTTTTCCATAACAAGTGATTTACAAAACCATAAAATGATACAAATGAGAATATTGTGCATAAACTCACGAGTGAATTTTACAATTTTCATAGCACGATAATAAAATTTCCTTTTCAAACTGACAATCCATTTTTTTAATATGTATTATGTATCATGTTATTAGCGTACAAAACATCATCCAGTGTAATATTTATTGTTTCCATTGTTAATATGTTAAGGATGCATTAAATATGAGGGGATTTAGAATATAAAAATAATATTTTGATAGTAGAAATGCATGAACCTAGTCTTAGAAGAGCTCAACCCTTACACTCAGGTATTCTGAGCTAGAGGCAACACATTTATTGCAATATTATCCAAAGGAATGGTATACTTGCAACCACAGGTATGTAATGTGTAATCCAATCAATCTCAAACATATATCATTGCAGAAATGGTTATAGTTTTTCATGGATTAAGTGGTATGTTTCAACAAGATCTTCTATGAAGTCTCTAAGCTCTCTAGGAACTGTCGAGGCTCTTCCCCAATAACACCACCGTAAGGAAACTCATGTGCTTCAAATGCATATTTAACTTCATGGAACAGAACACTAGAGACAACCTCTAGTGCAGGTCCACCCCCTAGAACATTTCTTACTACATAATATGTATAACTTATATATATATATACTTATCAAGAAAATTTTAACCCTACTGGAATCTTATGACAGTGAGGACAATATAAGCAGTCCATTCATACAACTACCACATACTATTAATATGCCAAAGGTTTTTCCTATGAAGCGATCTATGCATCCTCCTCATGCAGATCAAATCTCAACAAGAAGGAGTCATCATAACGTAAAAGGGCATCATAGTAACTTTGATGTTTAAAAACCATCAATCACTCAATTATATTTCTAAATGTCAACAATTAGACAACAATCACCATATAGATAACACCTAGGGGAGATGTGTATCCATATCATAGTAGAACTATATATACAATAGCTTATACAAAGGATATAAAAAAAATCCATAAGCAATGGAAATACTATATGAACTACTCATATTCCATAATGATATACTCAAAGTTCTTCCTCAATACTAATCAAGTGTCTAAAGAAGCCATCAACACTTCCAAAATCACATATTTAAACATACAAGTAAGTTGAAAAAAATGAATTTGTTTCATAAAATTTAATAGAATCATGTGCTAATATCTAAGATATAGTTCTTAAACTTTGAAGCCACTTCTTGATTGAAATCATACTAAACTGATAAGATATAGCTGAAGAGAAAGAATTTAAAAACCTCTTGGCATAATTGTTACATTATAAGTTGATGCACAACTTGTATAGCAGTAAATGTCATCTTGCAACACGTCCTAATAAAACAACTAAACTAAATACTATTTGTTGGTTTTCAATGCATTTATGTAATTAAAATAGAGCCAGGAACTTTTGAAGACTACTTCCTTGAAAATAAAAAGCATCATTGTTGATAGTAGAGTGTGTATTCCCAACTTCCCCTATTTAGCATCACTTCTTGTAGAGATATTGGCAATTTGGAACCACCAAGGTCTAGATAAAGCTACATATCTACTAATCATTTTACAGTCTGCCACCTTGGTGTTAAGCTGATACCATTCACAATGTCCATTTCAATTTCACCCATCAATGGAATACTTTTGATATCTATTCAAACCCCTGTAACATGGATGTTTAAGCACTCTAACATGGATGCTAAAAGCAATACAATTACTAACCTTAAACCATCCACATTCTACTAAGAGTTCTTCAAGGGAAACAAAACTTTCAAGAACTACAAGAAAATTAACCCACACAAGTAAACTTTCTTCAGCGAGTTTGTAGTAGAAAATCCTTTAGGTACATTAACCTCCTTCGTGGACAAATGCAGAGACCCACAAGACTTGAGCTCCAACATTGACATCCTGGGACAATCATGCACTATGAAATTCACCAGTTTTGGGCAGTTCACTGCCACTAAGCTTTCATCCTCAAATTCAATAATATTTAGACACTTGAGATTGACTGCAAAAATTTTCACATTGCTCAGCCCTGTACAATCATGAGTCTTCAAGTTTTCAAGAAGATGGATTTTTGCTACAAGATGCTCAAGTATATTATCATTTGTATCAATGAATGACAAACAATAGTTTTCAAGGCATCTGAAGTTGTTGAAGTAAGGGGGTAGTCGTGTTAAGTAAAACAACTTGAGTTTCAATGATGTTAGGCATTCGCAAGAAAAAGGAGAAGTTGGAACATCCAATAAAATGCCAATTCCGAGATCAATTTGTTTCACTCGTTTTAAAGATGAGGATTGAACCCATATCTGGAAACATTTACCAATTCTCCCTTTGTCAAAATCACCCATGGAAACTGAAAGTCTAAAACTTTCAAGCTAAGCGGAATGAAAGAACATGACAAAATCAATTACCTATTTTTTGTTTCTCCATCATGAAAAAAAATTAAGAAGGAAAATTTTAGATGAGCTAATAAATTGTAGAGGTACCTCCATCTAATTGGATAGCAAAAAACAGTGCATTTCATCTCTTAAACAAAGTTTGTAGAGAATCTAAGAATCGAGTATGTTCTAAGAAGGATGAAATGGTAGAATGAGATGTAATACCAAATGTATACGAGTATAGGACAATTGTGTTGATCATTGAATGCCAATGAAACTTTTGTTTCTTGCATCTTGAGAATCCTCGCGCAAGCAAGAGAATAATGGTCATTATCCCGAGAAACCTATGAACTACACCATTTGTTTGATCCCATCCAGCGTATTCAACCAGTCCTCTCGAGAAAACTAATATGGAGAGGAAGAGGCTCACAGCCTCCAAGCAAGAGCCTCTGTGCAGCAGTGGCCTATCATCCTCTGGGCAGCGATGGCCTATTACTATACCAAATTGTAACTGATAATATCGGTCTTCAATCTAATGGACAAAATTATTTCAATCATCTAACACCAAAATCAACGTCCCATGATTGCACATATTGCATAGGAAGGACTTCTTCTGAGAGAGAACGTCTTACTGCATAATTAAATTTGGTATAAATATTTAAATTATTTTTTATAAATTAAAATAAAATTAACTATATAATATATTATTTGAAATATTATATTTAAACATTAAAATTTTAATATTTTTATGTGGTGATGTTGAAAACTTTTTCTGAAATATTTTGTAATATTGTTGAGGTACATGACATTTCGAGTAAACACTTCAGCCATCTTCAAGGACATAAAATTAGATAGATGATATGAAGAGTGTCAACCAAGAATAAATAGAAAAAGAATATGACCATTAGGGGAAGTGAAGAAAATGTGAACATTAATGAATACTAATAACAATCTATTAATAATTATTAATTTTAGAAGGTTAAATTAGAATAAATAAGATTAATTAGAAGTAATAAATTAATAGAGAATTAAACTAGTGATAATAAATTAATAAATTGAAATATTTAGATCAAATTGAATATATAATATAATATTAGAATTTGGACAAATTGAAATTAATGCTAATAAAGAGAAGGGTTAGCTATTTATTAATTATGTCTAGAGGCCCTCTCCAACCTAGTATGGAAGAGATGTTGTCGTGTCCTGTCATATAAAAATTTTGACTTGGTCAAATTACATAAAAATATAAATATAAATATAAACTAATTAAAAAAATAAAATTAATAAGTATAATTATTAATTAAAACATTTTCACTTGGCCAAATTACATACAAAAACTAAATTTTAATTAAATTTTAAAAAATAATAATAAATTTAACAACTAAACTAGCCTAGATCTATTATAACTCCGAATCTACCAAGCACCGAGAACGATCAAATCTCTTAAGGTGAAAAACTCTTTTGGAGTAAAAAGAGATTTGATCTCTCCTGACACTTGATAGATCTGGAGTTAATATGGATCTAGGATGGTTTAAATAATAAGGAGTAGTCTACCACAATGACAATTTCACCCTGAAATTGTCATCAGTCAGAAAATAAATAAATAAATAAATAAAAATAATAAAATAAATAAATAACAAAAATAAATAAATTATCCCGATGACAAAGAATGGAAAATGGTAGGTGATGATATTTGTTGTTTTTCCATGATCTTGGGTATAAGATAGAATCTTAGAATCTCTCACACTACCAAACCAAGAATCACAACAATACTACTTTGCACAAAAGAATATAAACATTAGTAAATCTACTAGTGCACAAAATGTAGACAAGTTTTTACAATTTTAAACCCAAATTAGTTATATTAATCAACATATAATATAGAATTCTAGGGCTCCCATATCGGGGATAATGGCCCTCATACATCCACTGATACAAGACACAAAACTAGGGCTTGGTGTCAGTCCATGAACAACCAATCTGCACATACAAGATACTTTGACCATATGGTTGTCGCATGCTCTCTCAGCTCCTCTCGGTCATACCCTGTACCTGCCCGGTCCTACGACTCCCGATTTGCAGCACATGCATCTATCAATGCTCCAAGTCCATCTGGCCACTGAATCTCGACTATCTAATCTTCTCATTAGTTGTGCCTTAGTCCATCAAGAGCACAACACATCGAGACTCATGTCGATTTGTTTACAACTCCACTTGTGAACAACTCTCAATCTGCCCACTGTTGCTCCTCAGCTACTCAGGGACTTCAACCCACTATGGTCTTCCTGAGTTGCTCTAATGAAGACCAACATAGGGCACGGAGGGGTGTCACCTATCACTGAGAGATGTCCATCTCCCACAATGGACATAGGCTCGGAGGACTCGCCATCATATATTGTAGAAGTCCTTATCCACACACAAGTCTAGGGTTGCTTACTCTACTCCTTGTTGATCAAACCCTTGAGCTCTTCTTCTACCACTCTAGCAACAATCTAAGTCCATGAATATGGTGCACACCAGGCTCCAACTTTGGCACTATCATGATGTCCTCCATCATACCATGAATTCCCAATCCACGCTTACACTTAGTCCACTCTCACGTTGCCCTCCAATATACCACGAGTGACCAATACTTGTTGTAGCATCTACTCCTAGTTAGGGCATCCAATCATCTAGGAAGCCCTTCGTCTTGTCTTCCAACAAACTTCACCAACAATCCTCTTCTAGGACAACCATCCACCTGCAAATCATCAACTAAGAGGATGACCAAACTACCCTGCAACATTTTGCTACTCCTCTTGACATTGTACAATGTTGATAACGATTTTCTCCTCTAGATGTCCTCCAACTGTCCTAGTCTAGGATTGTCATCCACCTAGCATCCAATCATCACCAAGATACCATCAACAACTCCCTGTTGTTTCTCTCTTGCCTATGGTTTTGTGCATGTACCAGATTTTTTAGGGCACACTAACATCCCTACACCAATGCCCTAAGCATCTTCAATTAGGTTGTTTCCTCTAGCTATTGGTTGAAAGGTATCCAAGGTGTAGTTTTTGGCCTTAGGCACCTCCACAAGGCCTCGTACAATACACAGTTCAAACAACAACTAATCTTCTCACTCTAACTCTGCAAACAAGCCCAATATAGTAGGAGAATACCCTTGTTTTATTTCTCTTCCCTTAGAGGAGACTGCGGTCTTATTCGAAGGGCATTTCTAAGCCTTTTGGCCCTCTAAAATTTACCTCCAAAATGTTGTTGTAGAAACCCCTCACTGTGGACTTGCAAATACAGATATACACACCCAAAAACAGTCACATATCTCACCTAAATTCTATGAGCTGATCTGCAAGGTAGGACTGCTCCATTGTGGTCACAAGCTGCCCTCAATCCATCCTTCTTACCTCCTGCAATGAGGTTGAGAGTTGTGGCTCTTATTCTCTAAAATCCATGCCCAAAACAGTGAGAATATCTCCACAAACTTGGCACCCTTCCTCGGCCTCCCTTGCTACAGATCCACATTCTTAGTTTAGAGCTCCTCTATGATGTGAATTCATCTTAGGATGTGAAGGAATGACCTCCAATGTCACTCCTATATATATAATCTCATGTGTTGTTAAGACATAACTTGTGGTACTCCAAAAATGTCAAGCCAACCTCCATTTGGTGCCACATTAACCAACAACTTCACTAAAAAATCATATATCAAGTTCTAGAACTTGGATTTGAGTGATTTTCAATGCTCCTGGTTACCCTCAAGATCCTCTATCACCTCAAATCATCACATGTCCAAAACTCATCATAGATTCACATCCACCATCTTGGGTGAAAATCCCACATGCTTGGGTTTCATGCCCACAAGTGTTTTTGTGGCGCTCCAACCTCCAACCTCTCGATCTCAAGACTTGGAGTACCTCCCAAGTTATAAAAATCAGCACTCCCTCTTAGTGAGGGAAGTACTTATAAGACTAGGAAGTAATCATCATCATCTCCGGCAACACTAGCCCATCTGGGATCCATTACTACATCATACTCTGTAAAATGAACCCGGCAACCTTGGTCATGCCTCTGCGTCATCACATTTGAACCTGAAGATCCCAAACCTCCATAGGTATGCTCCCTCTAAGGCTAGACTCCCTCTGAGCCTACATGATCTCCACTGGCTCAGTCCTGTAAGCACTCATCCTCTTGGATCAAATACCAATCATTCAAATCCCTCTAATCTCGTATATGCAACATCATGATCCAATGAAGATTCTAGCCTACCAATATGTAGTCCATCACATGAATCCATCTCAATCAACCTAATCTCATCCATGCCAAGGAAATCCTCGAGTTGTCCCAACCATCCATAACAAGACAAAGGAAGCCCACAATCTGTAAACTACCACACAACATACTGAAGTGTACCAGGTTCACCACCAATCTACTATAGCTCCCAGCCCATCTCGCCATGTAACTTGTCAAGAACACGTCTCCATGTCTTCATTTGAACCCTCTACTCCATGATGTATACACCCACGATTCCCTCTGAGTTGCTTCGTTGTGCACACTGTGATTCATTGTCCCTCAAAGTAGCTCAGATACACTCATACCATGTTGTTTTTCCACGATCTTGGGTATAGGATAGAATCTTAGAATCTCTAACGCTACTAAACCAAGAATCACAACGATACTACTTTGCACAATGGAATATAAACAACAGTAAATCTACTAGTGCACAAAATATAGAAAAAAATTTGCAATTTTTAACCCAACTTCGTTATATTAATCAACATATAATACAACAGTCTAAGGCTCACATACCAGATATAATGGCCCTCATACATCCACTGATACAAGACACAATACTAGGACTTGTTTACAGTCCATCGACAACCAATCTACCCATACAAAATACTCTGAACATCTCGCTATTGCATGCTCTCTCAACTCCTCTTGGTCATACCTTGTACCTACCCGGTCATGCGGCTCTTGATCTGTAGCTCTTGACTCTATCAATTCTCCAAGTAAATCTGGTCATTGAATCTCGATTATCCAATCTGCTCACTAGTTGTGCCTTAGTCCATCAGTGGCACAACACATTGATACTATTGTTGAGTTGTTGACAGCTTCACTTGTGAACAACTCTCAATCTGCCCATTGTTGCTCCTTAGCTACTTAGGGACTTCAACCCACTATGGTCTTCCTGCGTTGCTCCAATGAAGACCAACATAGGGCATGGAGGCCCGGAGGGCTGCCACCTATCATTGCAATATGTCCATATCCCACAATGAACACGGTCTCAAAGGAATTCCCATAATTTGTTATAGAAGTCCTTCTCCACACACAAGTCTAGGGCTTCTTACTCTGATCCTGGTTGATCAAACCCTTGAGCTCATCTTCTGTCACTCTAGCAACCATATAAGTCCATGAAGGTTGTGCACAGCAAGCTCCAACTTGGGCACTATCATGATATCCTCCATCAAACCATAAATTCCCAAACCACGCTTACATTTAGTCCACTCTTATAGTACCCTCCAATATACCACAAGTGACAAATACTTGTTGTATCATCTTCTCCTAGTTAGGGCATCCAATCATCTAGTAAGCCCTTCATCTTGGCTGCCAACAGACTTCACCAATAGTCCTCTTCTAGGACACCCATCTACCTGCAAATCATCAACTCAAGAGGATGACCAAACTTCCCTACAACTTTTTTCTTCTCTTCTTGACATTGTATAATGTTGATGATTATTTTCTCCTCTAGATGTCCTCCAACTATAATCTTGGTTGCCATCAAACTTCACCAACAATCCTCTTCTAGGACACCCATCTACCTGCAAATCATCAACTCAAGAGGATGACCAAACTTCCCTGCAACTTTTTTCTTCTCCTCTTGACATTGTATAATGTTGATGATTATTTTCTCCTCTATATGTCCTCCAATTATACTAATCTAGGACTGTCAGCCACCTAAAATTCAATCATCACCAAGAGACCATCTTCATCTCCCTGTTTTTGCTCTCTTACCTAGCGTTATGTGCATGTACCATACTAGTTAGGGCACACTAACAACCCTACACCAATGCCCTAAAATTCTCCAATCATGTCACTTCCTTCAGTTGTTGGTTGCAACATCTCCAAGGTTTATTTTTGGGCCTTTGGCACCTCCACAAGACCTCTTACAATACACAGCTCATACCACAACTAATCTACCCACTCCAACTCTCCAAACAATCCCAATACAATAGGAGAATACCCATGTTTTCCTTCGCTGCCCTTAGAGGATACTGTGGCCTAATTAGAAGGGAATTTCTAAGCCTTTTGGCCCTCTAAAATTTAACCCCTAGCTATTGTCGTAGCAACCCCTCATTGCTGCCATACAAATAGAGATATGCACACCCAAAAGGATACACAAAATAGTCAATGATAGCTCACCTAAATTTTGCGTCTTGATCTGCAAGGTAGGACTACCCCATTGTGGTCACAAACTACCCTCAAACCAGCCTTCTTACCTCTTGCAATGAGGCTAAGAGTTTCAACTCTTCTTCTCTGAAATCCACACCCAAAACAGTGAGAATATCTCCACAAACTCGACTACCTGCCTTAACCTCCTTTGCTACAGATCCACACTCTTATTTCAGAACTCCTCTATGATGTGAATGCACTTTAAGATGTGAAGGAATGACCTCCAACGTCACTCATATATATACAATATCATTTTGTGTTAAAACATAACTTGTGGCACTCCAAAAATGTCAAGTCGGCCTCCATTTGGTGCCACATTAACCCACAACTTCACTAAAAAAATTCATATCTCAAGTTCTAGACCTCGGATTTGAGTGTTTTTCTATTCTTGTGGTTACCCTTGGGATCCTCTATCACTTCAAACCCTCACATGTCCAAAACGCATCACGGATTCACAGCCTCCAGCTTGGGTGCAAATCCCAAAGGCTTTGGTTTCATGCCCACAAGTGTTTTTGTGGCACTCCTACCTCCAACCTCTCGATCTCAAGGAATGGAGTACCTCCCAAGCTACAAAAATAAAAAAATATTTCCATCTTGACATGTGAACCCACCTAGAATATGACAACCTATCCTATCTCTGATAACATTTGCACCAACCTATATTAGGTGTTTGTGTCTATCATGTGCACCATGTTCATGTTACAGCATCATGTTATGGCAAGATAAAGAAATTTTGAAATAAGTCATGTCTTCCTCTTCTTTGAAAAACCAAATCAGAAATTTGGCAAGGTATTTTGAAGACTCCTTTCTGGTAGAAGCCATAGGCTTGATGGAGTAGTTTGAACTGTAGGTTAAGTGGTGGAAGCCATAAGTCCATTGGAGTAGTCTAAATTGTAGGTTAAGTGCATGGATAAAGGCTTCTGCTCTGAGAAATATATAACTATCGTTATTATCAATGAATCCCTAGGAGGATATTATGCATTTAGTAGAACTCTATCTCTATTTGAGGATATTGTGCATTTGGTAGAACTCTATCTCTATTTAAGGATATTGTGCGTTCGGTAGAACTATATGCTTGGGAGGATACTATGTGTTCGGATCCACTTAAGGCATCATTCTCTATTTGAGTCACAAGGCTAATGAGAAAACAAACATTATCTGTGAGGAACATGATTCTAGAGCACTAGTATCCTAATGCGACTTACCAAGCATACCTCAATTTCGATGACTAGCCCAAGCTTTGAGTTCAGTTGTTTCGTAACTTTTTTATATTATTAATCATTCAATTTGAAAAAGGTCATTCAATTGAATTCAAGGTCTGTAAGAATAAATGACCAAGAGATTTTCCCACATGTTTGAATCATGTGTTGGTGTAGCGATGGAACTTCTGGAATCTAACCCCTATGCAAGTGATAAACTATAGTTTATCTGTATGTACATGGATTATTGCTAACTATGAAAAAGTAGGGTTAAAATTAGCAATGATAACCTTACTAGACACCAATCAAATAAATTTGTGTAGAGAGGTCCCCATAGTTATAAGTATATTTGTTCTAAATGTGTTACATTTTACGATTTTATTTCCATATTCTAAGATTTATATTGAATGGATTATTCTAAACATATTATGTTTTATAGATTTATTTCCACACTCTAAGAATTATATGGATTAGATTTGTTACAAGGCTTTTCAATGTATTTTGCTTACAACTCTAACTTTGAATAATGTTGAATAAGATCTTTAAAGTAGTGAATGAACTCATTTAGAATTATTTAGGAGTTGACCTTTTACCACATTTTAAAATTATGAGAAGGAATATTGTAATTTTAACATAAAATTTAAACTTTTATAAAATTATTTTGGATATAATAAAATTACAAATTTTTCAATATTAATGTTATATAATACAGTTGTTTTCAAAAATATGAAAAAATTTTGAGATTCACTTTTATATTAGATTTTATTTATACAAAATTATAAATTGATAAATATGACTATAAATAGAAAAGAAAAAAAAATTATAGAAAATTTAATAGTTTCCATTTAATCTAGCATTTTTATATTGACCCTTTTTAATTTCTATAAATATGAACATTAGTATTCTACTTTTTGGAGGGTCACCATCATATGGAGAATATTTACACTTTGGAAAATCTTGGTTTGACCATAAAAATTATTCAAAGGTTCTGTCTCACTTTGAAAAGATAAATAAATAATATCTATATATATATATATATGAATGTTTCCTTGATACTTTTTGGAGGGTCACTATTGTATGGGAATATTTACGCTTTGGAAAATCTAGGTTTGACCATAAAAATTATTCAAAGGTTTTGTTTCACTTTGTGAAACCAAAAAGATAATACTTTGAATGTTTCCTTATGGTTGTTGATAGTTTAAATGCATAACTTAACTAACTATTGGTAAATGTTAGACTATGAATTTGAAAACATGGATTGGAATTGTGTTATTTATTTGTCCCTCTAAACAATAATAATTTATTAATTATTGAAAGAAAACCAATAATTAATGAATTATTAAACAGAAAATCAATAATTAATGAATTATTAAATATAAAACCAAAATAATGAATTATTAAAGGGTGAATCAACAACTAATGAACTATAATTTGTTAGAGGGAAAACAACATAACATGATTCCAACCCATGTTTTCAAATTCACAATCTAGCATTTACCTATAGTTAGTTAAGTTATGCATTTGGACTATCAACAACCACAAGGAAACATTCAAAGTATTATTTTTCAATTTCACAAAATAAGACATAACCATTGAATAATTTTTATGCTCAAACCAAGATTCCCATACAATAGTGACGCTCCAAAAAGTATAATATTAATATTCGTATTTACAGAAATTAAAAAGTGTCACTATAAACATGTTAGATTAAATGGAGAATATTAAATTTTTTATAATATTTAAAATCTAATATAGAAATAAATTCTAAAAAAAATTGTTTAAAACAACTTTATTATATAAAGTTAATATTTAAAATATATAGTTTTATTACATCTAAACTATTTTTTATAAAAGTTTAAATTTTATGTTAAAATTACAAGAGTCCTTCTCATAATATTAAAATGTGGTGAAAGGTTAATTCTTAAATAATTCTAAATGAGCTCATTCACTACTTTAAATATTTATTTAAATGAGCTCATTTACTACTTTAAATATTTATTCAATCTTGTTCAATGTTAGGGTTATAAGCAAAATACAGTGAAAAAACCTTGTAATAAATCTAATCCATATAAATCTTAGAATGTAGAAATAAATTCTTAAAATGTAATATATAAATCTTAGCTTGTAGAAATAAATTCTTAAAATGTAATATGCTTAGAACAATCCATTCCATATAAATCATAGATCGTGGAAATAAATTCTTAAAACAAAGGTACTTATAATTGTGGGGACTTTTCTGTAAACACTTATTTGATTAGTGTCCACCAAGGTTGTTATTGTTGATTTCATGCCACTTTGTAACAATTAGCAATAATATATGTACATAAATAAATTACAATTTTCTGCCTAGCAAAAGGGTCAAATTCCAGAAGTTCCATCGCTAAACCAACGCACGATTCAGATATGTGTAAAATATCTTGGTCATTGATATCCAATGAAACTTTTGTTTCTTGCATCTTAAGAATCCTCGCGCAAGCAAGAGAATAAGGGTCACTATCCCAAGAAACCTATGAACTACACCATTTGTTTGTTCCCAGCCAACGTATTCAACCAGTCCTCTCGAGAAAACTAATCTGGCAAGGAAGAGGCTCACAGCCTCCGAGCAAGAGCCTTTGTGCAATGGTGGCCTATCATCCTCTAGGCAACGATGACCTATCACTGTACCAAATTGTAACTAATAATATCGGTCTTCAATCTGATGGACAAAATTATTTCAATCATCTAACACCAAAATCAACGTCCCATGACTACACATATGGCATAGGAAGGACTTCTTTTCAGAGAGAACGTCTTACAGCATAATTAAATTTGGTATAAATATTTAAAAAAAAATTATAAATTAAAATAAACTTAATTATATAATATATTATTTGAAATATTATATTTAAACATTAAAATTTTAATATTTTTATGTGGCGATGTTGAGAACATTTTCTGAAATATTTTGTAATATTGTTGAGCCATCTTCAAGGACATAAAATTAGATAGATTATACGAAGAGTGTCAACCAAGAATAAATAGAAAAAAAAATATGAACATTTAGGGAAGTGAAGAAAATGTGAACATTAATGAATATTAATAACAATTTATTAATAATTATTAATTTTAGAAGGTTAAATTAGAATAAATAAGATTAATTAGAAGTAATAAATTAATAAAGAATTAAATTAGTGATAATAAATTAATAAATTGAAATATTTTGATCAAATTGAATATATAATATAATATTAGAATTTGGACAAACTGAAATTAATGCTAATAAAGAGAAGAGTTAATTATGTATTAATTACATCTAGAGGCCCTCTCCAACCTAGTATGGAAGAGATGTTGTGTCCTGTAAAAATTTTGACTTGATCAAATTACATAAAAATATAAATATAAATATAAATTAATTAAAAAAATAAAACTAATAAGTATAATTAATAATTAAAACATTTTCACTTGGCCAAATTACGTACAAAAAATAAATTTTAATTAAATTCTAAAAATTAATAACTAAACTAGCCTAGATCTATTATAACTCCGGATCTACCAAGCGTCGGGAAGGATCAAATCTCTTAAGGTGAAAAACTCTTTTGGAGTAAAAAGAAATTTGATCTCTCTTAACACTTGATAGATCTAGAGTTAAGATGGATCTAGGATGGTTTAAATAATAAGAAGTAGTCTACCACAGTGGCAATTTCACCCTGAAATTGTCATCAGTCAAAAAAGAAAAAATAAAATAATAATAATAAAATAATAAATAAATAATAAATAATAAAAATAAATCTCCTAATGACAGAGAATCGAAAATGGCAGGTGATGATATTTGTTATTTTTCCACGATCTTGGGTATAAGATAGAATCTTAGAATCTCTGACACTACCAAACTTAGAATCGCAACAATACTACTTTGCACAACATAATATAAACATCAGTAAATCTACTAGTGCACAAAATATAGACAAGTTTTTATAATTTTAAACCCAACTTAGTTATATTAATCAACATATAATATAGAAGTTTAGGGCTCCCATACCAGGGATAATGGCCCTCATACATCCACTGATACAAGACACAAAACTAGGGCTTGGTGTCAGTCCATCGACAGTCTCAGCTCCTCTCGATCGTACCCCGTACCTAGCCGATCCTGCGGCTCCTGATCTGCAGCACATGCCTCTATCAATGCTCCAAGTCCATCTGGCCACTCAATCTCGGCTATCTCATCTTCTTACTAGTTGTGCCTTAGTCCATCAAGAGCACAACACATTGAGACTCCTGTTGAGTTGTTCACAACTCCACTTGTGAACAACTCTCAATCTGCCCACTGTTGCTCCTCAGCTACTCAGGGACTTCAACCCACTATGATCTTCCTGAGTTGCTCCAATGAAGACCAACATAGGGCACGGAGGGTTGCCACCTATCACTAAGAGATGTCCATCTCCCACAATGGACATAGGCTCGGAGGACTGGCCATCATCTATTGTCGAAGTCCTTATCCACACATAAGTCTAGGGTTGCTTACTCTGCTCCTTGTTGATCAGACCCTTGAGCTCTTCTTCTGCCACTCTAGCAACAATCTAAGTCCATGAAGATGGTGCACACCAGGCTCCAACTTGAGCACTATCACGATGTCCTCCATCATACCATAAATTCCCAATCCATGCTTACACTTGGTCCACTCTTACGCTACCCTCCAATATACCACGAGTGACCAATACGTGCTATAGCATCTACTCCTAGTTAGGGCATCCAATCATCTAGGAAGCCATTCATCTTGTCTTCCAACAAACTTCACCAACAGTCCTCTTCTAGGACACCCATCCACCTGCAAATCATCAACTCAAGAGGATGACCAAACTGCCCTACAGCATTTTGCTGCTCCTCTTGACATTGTACAATGTTGATAACGATTTTCTCCTCTAGATGTCCTCCAACTATCCTAATCTAGCATTGCCATCCACCTAGCATCTAATCATCACCAAGATACCATCAAAAACTCCTTGTTGTTTCTCTCTTGCCTATGGTTTTGTGCATGTACCAGATTGGCTAGGGCACACTAACATCCCTACACCAGTGCCCTAAAATTCTTCAATTAGGTTGTTTCTTCTAGCTATTGGTTGAAAGGTATCCAAGGTGTATTTTTGGGCCTTAGGCTTCTCCTCAAGGCTTCCTACAATACACAGTTCAGACCACAACTAATCTTCCCACTCCAACTCTGCAAACAAGCCCAATATAGTAGGATAATACCCATGTTTTCTTTCACTTCCCTTATAAGAGACTGTGGTCTTATTAGAAGGGAATTTCTAAGCCTTTCGGCCCTCTAAAATTTACCTCCCAAATGTTGTTGTAGAAACCCCTCACTACGGACCTGCAAATAGAGATATACACACTCAGAAACATACAAAAAACAGTCACATATCTCACCTAAATTCTGCGGCCTGATCTACAAGGTAGGACTGCTCCATTGTGGTCACAAACTGCCCTCAAGCCATCCTTCTTACCTCCTACAATGAGGTTGAGAGTTGTGGCTCTTCTTCTTTAAAATCCACGTCTAAAATAGTGAGAATATCTCCACAAACTTGGCACCCTTCCTCGTCCTCCCTTGCTACAGATCCACATTCTTAGTTCAGAGCTCCTCTATGATGTGAATTCACTTTAGGATGTGAAGGAATGACCTCCAATGTCACTCCTATATATAAAATCTCATGTGTTGTTAAGACATAACTTGTGGTACTCCAAAAATGTCAAGCCAACCTCCATTTGGTGCCACATTAACCCACAACTTCACTAAAAAATTCATATATCAAGTTCTAGACCTTGGATTTGAGTGATTTTCAATGCTCCTGGTTACCCTCAAGATCCTCTATCACCTCAAATCATCACATGTCCAAAAATCGTCATGGAATCACATCCACCATCTTGGGTGAAAATCTCACATGCTTGGGTTTCATGCCCACAAGTGTTTTTGTGGCACTCCAACCTCCAACCTCTCGATCTTGAGGCTTGAAGTACCTCCCAAGCTATAAAAATCAACACTCCCTCTTAGTGAGGGAAGTACTTATAAGACTAGGAAGTAATCATCATCATCTCGGGCGACACTAGCCCATCTGGCATCCATTACTGCATCATACTCTGTAAAATGAACCCGAAAACCTTGGTCGTGCCTCTGCCTCATCACATTTGAACTTGAAGATCCCAAACCTCCATAGGTATGCTCCCTCTAAGGCTAGACTCCCTCTGAGCCTACATGATCTCCACTAGCTCAGTCCTGCAAGCACTCATCCTCTTGGATCAAATACCAATCGTTCAAATCCCTCTAATCTCGGATATGCAACATCATGATCCAATGAAGACTCTAGCCTACCAATATGTAGTCCATCACATGAATCCATCTCAATCAACCTGATCTCGTCCATGCCAAGGAAACCCTTGAGTTGTCCCAACCATCCATGACAAGACAAAGGAAGCCCACGATCTGTAAACTACCACACAACATACTGAAGTGCTCCAGGTTCACCACCAATCTACTATAACTCCCAGCCCATCTCTCCATGTAACTTGTCAAGAACACATCTCCATGTCTTCATTTGAACCCTCTACTCCATGATGTATACACCCACGACTCCCTCTGAGTTGCTTCGTTGTGCACACTTTGATTCATTGTCCCTCAATGTAGCTCTGATACTCTCATACCATGTTGTTTTTCCACGATCTTAGGTATAGGATAGAATCTTAGAATCTCTGACGCTACCAAACCAAGAATCACAACGATACTACTTTTCACAATGAAATATAAACAACAGTAAATCTACTAGTGCACAAAATATAGACAATTTTTTACAATTTTTAACCCAACTTCGTTATATTTATCAACATATAATACAACAGTCTAAGGCTCACATACCAGATATAATGGCCCTCATACATCCACTGATACAAGACACAAAACTAGGGCTTTGTGTCAGTCCATTGACAACCAATCTACCCATACAAAATACTTTGACCATCTCGCTATTGCATGCTCTCTCAACTCCTCTCTACCATACCTTGTACCTACCCGGTCATGCATCTCTCGATCTGCAGCTCTTGCCTTTATCAATTCTCCAAGTACATCTAGTCATTGAATCTCGATTATCCAATCTACTCACTAGTTGTGCCTTAGTCCATCAATGGCACAACACATCGATACTCTTGTTGAGTTATTCATAGCTCCACTTGTGAACAACTCTCAATCTGCTCATTGTTTCTCCTTAGCTACTCAGGGACTTCAACCCACTATGGTCTTCCTGCGTTGCTCCAATGAAGACCAACATAGGGCACGGAGGGCTTCCACCTATCATTGCAATATGTCCATATCCCACAATGAACATGGGCTCGGAGGACTTCCCATAATTTGTTGTAGAAGTCCTTCTCCGCACACAAGTCTAGGGCTTCTTAATTTGCTCCTGGTTGATGAGACCCTTGAGCTCTTATTGTGTCACTCTAGCAACCATATAAGTCCATGAAGATGGTGCACACCAAGCTCCAACTTGGGCACTATCATGTTATCCTCCATCAGACCATAAATTCCCAAACAACGCTTACATTCAGTCCACTCTCATAGTACCCTCCAACATACCACAAGTGACCAATACTTGTTGTATCATCTTCTCCTAATTAGGGTATCCAATCATCTAGTAAGCCCTTCATCTTGGCTACCAACATACTTCACCAACAGTCCTCTTCTAGGACACTCATCTACCTACAAATCATCAACTCAAGAGGATGACCAAACTTCCCTGCAACTTTTTTCTTCTCCTCTTGACATTGTATAATGTTAATGATTATTTTCTCCTCTAGATGTCCTCCAACTGTATTAATCTTGGTTGCCAACAGACTTCACCAACAGTCCTCTTCTAGGACACCCATCTACCTACAAATCATCAACTCAAGAGGATGACCAAACTTCCCTGCAACTTTTTGCTTCTCCTCTTGACATTGTATAATGTTGATGATGATTTTCTCCTCTAGATGTCCTCCAACTGTACTAATCTAGGACTATCATCCACCTAGCATTCAATCATCACCAAGAGACCATCTTTAACTCCCTGTTGTTTCTCTCTTATGTAGGGTTATGTGCATGTACCATACTGGTTAGGGAACACTAACAAACCTACACCAGTGCCCTAAAATTCTCCAATTAGGTTGTTTCCTTCAGTTGTTGGTTGCAACATCTCCAAGGTGTATTTGTGGGCCTTTGGCACCTTCACAAGATCTCTTACAATACACAGCTCATACCACAACTAATCTATCTGCTCCAACTCTCCAAACAATCCCAATACAATAGGAGAATACCCATGTTTTCCTTCGCTGCCCTTAGAGGATACTGCGCCTAATTAGAAGGGCATTTCTAACCATTTTGGCCCTCTAAAATTTACCCCCTAGTTGTTGTTGTAGCAACCCCTCATTGCAGCCCTACAAACAGAGATATGCACACCAAAAAACATACACAAAATAGTCAATGATAGCTCACCTAAATTTTACGGCTTGATCTGTAAGGTAGGACTACTCCATTGTGGTCACAAACTGCCCTCAAACCATCCTTCCTACCTCTTGCAATGAGGCTAATATTTTCAGCTCTTCTTCTCTGAAATCCACACCCAAAATAGTGAGAATATCTCCACAAACTCAGCTACCTGCCTTAGCCTCCTTTGCTACAGATCCACGCTCTTATTTTAGAGCTCCTCTATGATGTGAATGCACTTTTTAAGATGTGAAGGAATGACTTCCAATGTCACTCATATATATACAACATCATGTGGTGTTAAAACATAACTTGTGGCACTCCAAAAATGTCAAGTAAACCTCCATTTGGTGCCACATTAACCCAAAACTTCGATAAAAACATTCATATCTCAAGTTCTAGACCTCGGATTTGAGTGATTTTTTATTCTTCTAGTTACCCTTGGGATCCTCTATCACTTCAAATCATCACATGTCCAAAACACATCACAGATTCACACCCTCCAGCTTGGGTGCAAATCCCACAGGTTTGGGTTTCATGCCCACAAGTGTTTTTGTGGCGCTCCTACCTCCAACCTCTTGATCTCAAGGTATGGAGTACCTCCCAAGCTACAAAAATAAAAAATATTTCCATCTTGACATGCGAACCCACCTGGACTATGACAACCTATCCTATCTCTGACAACATTTGCACCAACCTATATTAGGTGTTTGTGTCTATCATGTGCACCATGTTCATGTTATAGCATCATGTATCCATCATGTTATGGAAAGATAATGAAATTTTGAAATAATTCATGTCTTCCTCTTCTTTGAAAAGCCAAAGCAGAAATTTGGCAAGGTATTTTGAAGACTCCTTTCTGGTAGAAGCCATAGGCCTAATGGAGTAGTCTAAACTGCAGGTTAAGTGGTGGAAGCCATAAGTCTGTTGGAGTAGTCTAAACTGCAGGTTAAGTGCATGGATAAAGGCTTATGCTCTGAGAAACCTATAATTATCGTTATTATCGATGAATCCCTAAGAGGATATTGTGTGTTCAGTAGAACTCTATCTCTATTTGAGGATATTGTGCGTTCGGTAAAACTATATGCCTGGGAGTATACTATGTGTTCGGATCCACTTAAGGCATCGTTCTCTATTTGAGTCACAAGGCTAATGAGCAAATAAACATTGTCTGTGAGGAGCATGATTCTAGAGCATTGTATCCTAATGCCACTTACCAAGCATACCTTAATTTCGATGACTAGCCCAAGCTTTGGGTTCAGTTGTTTTTTAACTTTTTTATATTATTAATCATTCAATTTGAAAAGGGTCATTCAATTGAATTCAAGGTCTGTAAGAATAAATGACCAAGAGATTTTCCCACATCTTTGAATCATGTGTTGGTGTAACGATGGAACTTTTGGAATCTAACCCCTATGCCAAGTGATAAACTATAGTTTATTTGTATGTACATGGATTATTGCTAACTATGGAAAAGTGGGTTAAAATTAGCAATGATAACCTTACTAGACACCAATCAAATGAATGTGTATAGAGAGGTCCTCATAGTTATAAGTATATTTGTTCTAAATGTATTATATTTTACGATTTTATTTCCATATTCTAAGATTTATATTGAATGGATTATTCTAAACATATTACGTTTTATAAATTTATTTCCACACTCCAAGAATTATATGGATTAGATTTGTTACAAGGCTTTTCAATGTATTTTGCTTACAACCCTAACCTTGAATAAGGTTGAATAAGATCTTTAAAGTAGTGAATGAACTCATTTAGAGTTATTTAGGAGTTGACCTTTTACCACATTTTAATATTATAAGAAGGAATATTGTAATTTTAACATAAAATTTAAAATTTTATAAAATTATTTTGGATATAACAAACTACAAATTTTTAAATATATTTTTAAATATTAATGTTATATAATACAGTGATTTTCAAAAATATGAAAATTTTCCAAGATTCACTTTTATATTAAATTTTATTTATATAAAATTATAAATTTGATAAATATGACCATAAATAGAAAAGAAAAAAATTATAGAAAATTTAATATTTTCCATTTAATCTAACATTTTTATAGTAACCCTTTTCAATTTCTATAAATATGAATATTAGTATTCTACTTTTTGGAGGGTCACTATTATATGGAGAATATTTACGCTTTGGAAAATCTTGGTTTGATCATAAAAATTATTCAAAAGTTCTGTTTCACTTTGTGAAATCGAAGAAAAAAACAAATATATATATATATATATATATTTTTTTGAATGTTTCCTTATACTTTTTGGAGGGTCACTATTGTATGGGGAATATTTAAGCTTTGGAAAATCTTGGTTTCACCATAAAAGTTATTTAAAGGTTTTGTTTTACTTTGTGAAACCAAAAAGATAATACTTTGAATGTTTCCTTATGGTTGTTGATAGTTTAAATGCATAACTTAACTAACTATGGTAAATGTTAGATTGTGAATTTGAAAACATGGATTGGAATCATGTTATTTTGTTGTCCCTCTAAACAATAATAATTTTTTAATTATTGATAAAAAAAATCAATAATTAATGAATTATTAAACAAACAATCAAGAATTAATGAATTATTAAATAGAAAATAAAGATAATGAATTATTAAAGCGTGAATCAATAACTAATGATTTGTAATTTGTTAAAGGAAAAACAAAATAACATGATTCCAACCCATGTTTTCAAATTCACAATCTAACATTTACCTATAGTTAGTTAAGTTATGCATTTGGACTATCAACAACCACAAGCAAACATTCAAAGTAATATTTCAATTTCACAAAGTAAGACATAATCATTGAATAATTTTTATGCTCAAACCAAGATTCCCATACAATAGTGACCCTCCAAAAAGTAGAATATTAATATTCGTATTTACAAAAATTAAAAAGTGTCACTATAAATATGTTAGATTAAATGGAGAATATTAAATTTTCTATAATATTTTTTCCTTCCATTTTTTATTATATTTATTAAATTTACAATTTTGTATAAATAAAATCTAATATAAAAATAAATTCTAAAAACTTTTTTTTTAAACAACTTTATTATATAACATTAATATTTAAACTATATAGTTTTATTACATCTAAACTATTTTTTATAAAAGTTTAAATTTTATGTTAAAATTACAAGAGTCCTCATAATATTAAAATTTGGTAAAATGTCAATTCTTAAATAATTCTAAATGAGCTCATTCACTACTTTAGATATTTATTCAACCTGGTTCAATGTTAGGGTTATAATGAAAATACACGGAAAAAACCTTGTAATTAATCTAATCCATATAAATCTTAGAATGTAGAAATAAATTCTTAAAATGTAATATATAAATCTTAGATTGTAGAAATAAATTCTTAATCCATTCCATATAAATCATAGATAGTGGAAATAAATTCTTAAAACAAAGGTACTTATAATTGTGGGGACTTTTCTGTAAACACTTATTTGATCAGTGTCCACCAAAGTTTGTTATTGTTGATTTCATGCCACTTCGTAACAATTAGCAATAATATGCGTACATAAATAAATTACAGTTTTTTGCCTAGCAAAAGGGTCAGATTCCAGAAGTTCCATTGCTACACCAAAGCACAATTCAGATATGTGGAAAATATCTTGGTCATTTATTCTTACAAACCTTGAATTAATTGAATGCCCTTTTGTTGAGTAAATGATTAATAATATAAAAAAAAATCATGAAACAAATAAGCTCAAAGCCTAAGCTAGTCGTCGAAATTGAGGCATGATTTGTAAGTGGCATTAGGATACCAATGCTCAAGAATCACATTCCTCTCAAGCAACGTTCGTTTGCTCCTCAATGTTGTGACTCAAACAGAGAATGGTTCCTTCAGTGGGTCACCTCCCAATAGACACCAGTTGGCTCCCCAAACATGCTTCATCTCCATCCACACATCTAACTATGCCCATGTTTTTAATTCATCTTCAAGTTAGGAATTTAGCAACATAATTATTAATGTTTGAAGTTTGAATCATCGAGATCTTGTACACACTTGTTTTAGATGAACGACTCCAACATCCCCATCTCTGTCTTTGTATTCGATGAGTATGGAGAACTAGTACAATATGGAGCTTTCTATCACATGGAAAGTTATGTTCTTTCCCGGATATTCGCATAATGTCCTGCAATAAATAGCATCGCAACAAACATTGAAATCTAAGAATATCAAAACTTTGCCACATGTTAGGTTTCTATGTGTTATACCATCTGTCAAGAACTGGGAACTCTCTGGAGTGGAGAATCATTGGGGTTTTACCATTGGTAACTATACAACCCATTGCAACTCCACTGAAATCAAAATGAGTTCTACCGAACACACGGTATCCTCACTGGAATTCATCGATAATCACAATAGTTACATGTTTATCAAAGAAAAATCCTTTATCCACACACTTAAATTGTAGTTTATGTTGATTTTTTAGTATCTTGGGAGGTACTCCAAGACCTAGGGTTCGGGGTTTCGAGGTTGGAGAACCACAATAGGTCATTGTGGGCTTGGAACCCAAGGTTGTGGTTTTGAACCCATTGATTTTTGGGCCAAAACCATGGATAATTTTGGACATGCGATGGATGGAGATGATAGAGGGCGTTGAGGAGAATACAATGCAACAAGAATCGTCGAATTCCGAGTTGTCTATGATGAGTTATGAATTTTTTATGTAATGGTTGATTTTTGGACATGCAAGTCATGTAGGCTTGAGATGGTTATGTCAAAAAGACATGTCTCTTTAAGAATTCGTGGAACCCTTGTAAAGAGTACAAATACAAGGTGATGAGAATTCATTTTAGTCATCCAAGAGCACCAAGTCTCATCTAATACATCTCTAAGGCAGCCGCATGAATAGAAGACTAGACATGGGAGACAGGAGTTATTTTAGGGTTGTTTTGGTCTCACTACAAGTCTGAGTTATTGCAGGCAGGAGGTTGCATTGTAGGAGACAGTTTGAGGGTTGTTTTGAGTGTGGTTTTGAGTGCAAGAAGTCTTCGTTGGTTCATCTTAGAAGTCTAAGCAGCTACAGGAGGTGTGAGGGATATTTGGGGCAACAAATAGCTAGGTCGTAGTATGTACCTAGTGCTGAATAAGACCGAACCTAACAGTTGCAAAGAGAAGGGCTCCATGAAGCCTAAGAAGGCTGAAAAATCCTCTGAAGGGAAGCATGTAAGAACATAAGTAAGGCCAAAGCTATTGAGGTGGTTCTGGTGGAAGAAAACAAGGTTGTAGTAGTGGGTTATAAGCCCCAACAAGGAACAAAACTAAACAACAATGAACATACCTACAAACAAGGTATGTATTGATGAAGTATATGTTGATTTGATGATAGGGAGGTTGTCCTAATGTTTGGACATTTTTTTGCAGCCTATGAAATCCAAGTGGTTGGGCTTGACCTGGTGGTTAGAAGCCTAACGTAGGAGTAGATTTTACAGTGAGGCATTTGACACCTTTGGATTGGTGGAGAGAAGTGTGTAAGTGACCCAAGAGTAGCCTAGAAGCAGCAGACAAGAAGGACATTGACAGTTGTGTGTTGGGTGAAATATTGATCCTAATGTGTAGCTCTTTGATGGACGAAAGAAGCTACTAGATTGGAAGTTGGATGCTCATGTATTGGCTAGCCTAGAGGAGCATATTACATCAACCCCTGTTCATTGTAGTAGAAGCGACTTGCAACAGTGATAGGTGGTATCCCTCCTAGAGTCTTTGTGTTGTTTCTTGATGGACTAAGGGTAGTTAGAGAGAAGAATGGAAGCGAAGGACTGATAGGACAAGATACAACATAAAGGTTGTGATTGTGCACTAGAGCAGTGAGATTATCATTGTATCTTGTATTCTTCTACTTGTGGATATTTGAGGGCCATTATCCCTTGTATGGGAACCCTAAATTGTTGCATTATATGTTGATGATATAACGAAGTTGGGTTACATATATTTTTGTTATTGTTCTTATTATCCACACTACATTATGCAAAGTATATTTGTTGAGATTCTTGGTTTGGTAGCATCAAATATTTAAGATTCTATCTTAGACACCAGGGTCGTGGAAATTCAACATGGTACCAAAGCGTGTCTGGGATACTTTGGAAGACAACGAATCAAAAGAGTGAAAAATGAAGTACAACTTAAGAGGAAGTTGGTCACAATGTAGGTGAAGAGCTCACTACAATGTCAAAGTTGCAGGTTGGTCTCCAGTTCAAGGATAGGTTGGAAGGATTTTCTAACTATAGTCCATGTAACGAAAGGATCAAGTTGGTCTTGCAGGTCAACAAGATCTAAGAGTTCACCAAGAAATCCATCAAGAAGCCAATAGACCCTAAGGAGCTGGAAGTGTACGAGTATCTCAATATGAAGGTGATATTGATCATCCTTGATGGTGTAAATGATCCCTTAATACCTCATTTGTCTGGGAATAACATTGCACATCAAATGTGGATGACTCTACAGAATTTGTTCCAAAATAAGAACGAGAACTGGGTATTGGTATTGGAGGATAAGTTGAAGTCCACCAAGATGATACAAGGTGAAGGAGTGACATCATATCTGACGAGATTGTCTCAAGTCAAAGATGAGCTTGTTGTTGTCAGTGTGAATATTTCAGATTCTGATTTCGTGAGGATTGCTTTAAAAGGGTTCACCAAGGAACAAAAGCCCTTCATCAAGGGGATCATTGCCAGAGACAAGTTTCCGAACTGGAATAGGTTGTGGGACAACTTCATTCAAGAGGAGTTACGAGATGAGGATCTTCATCCGAAGAATAAGGCTTCAGATGATGATGTGGCACATGTAGCACGGATGAAGGGTAATCAGAAGAAGGACTTGAGTAAATTCAAGTGTTTTAACTATGGTGAGATGGATCATTTTTTGTCGAGATGTCTGATGAAGAAAAAGATGGGAGATGATGAGAAGAAGAAAGGGAAACATGTCACCAATGTTGCCACTTTTGCTGAGACAGATGCTCTCACCAAGAGGTTAGAGGAGGAGGAATTTGCTATGATCTCTCATTTCTCGCAAAGTACCATTGATGAGGCTACATGTTACATGTAAAGTGGTGTGTTGAAATGTATGACAAGGTCACAAGAGGTATTCGAGACTCTAGTTGAGTGGGACTCGAAGTTGCACATGGTGTTGGGCGACAAGAGTTATAAGGAGATCTGAGGATAGGGAGTTGTGCCATTCAGGATGGAGTCAGGATGGGTGATGCAGGTCCAGGATGTACTATTTGTACCAGGACACATATATAGTGTGATATTTGTCTCAGTGATAAAGAAGAAGGGGTTTGACATCTTATTCCAGGATGGGAAGGCAAGACTTAGACCCATATTATCTAGCTTCATAGGTATTGTGATTGGAGTTAGAGAGCATGGTTTGTACAGGCTGATGGGCATGCCTATGGATATGGGAAGAAGAATTAGGAGGACCAGGTACAGGTTCCATAGAAGCCGGTGTAGGTGAAGGCTTCAGAGATGTAGGTACAGGTTCCAGAGAGGAAGGTCCAAGTTCCAGAGACTCAGGGGGAGTCAAGTTCTAGAGGGAGTTTGCAGGTTCAGAGGGAGACTTTGCAGCCTAAGAAGAGTGTGTGGTCAGTGGGGAGAAAGGGTGATTCAACATCTAAAAAGAAGGAATCATGGAGAGATTGGAAAGTGATATAGGAAAGGAAGAATAAGCAGGAAGATTCCAGTGATAGTGACACTTCCGAGAGAGATGTAGTTCACACTACATGGATTGTTGTAGTTGTGAGAACCAGGAGTTGGGTGAGTATTTCTAGTGATGATAATGATGATCTACCTCCTAGACTTGGAAGTGCCTCCCTCGCTAAGAGGAAGTCTTGAATTTTGAGTAGCTTGGGAAGTACTCCAAGCCCTAGGGTTCAGGGTTTGGAGGTTGGAGCACCACAATAGATCATTGTGGGCTTAGAACCCAAGGTTGGGGGTTTGCACCCATTAATGTTTGGGTCAAAACCATGGAGCATTTTGGACACATGATGGATGGAGATGATAGAGGGCATTGAGGAGAATCCAACGAAACAATAATCATCGAATTTTGTGTTGTCTAAGATAAGTTATGAATTTTTTAAGGTAATAATTGATTTTTGGGCATACAAGTCATGTAGACTTGAGATGGTTATGTCTAAAAGACATGTATCTTTAAGAATTCATGGAGCCCTTGTAAAGAGTATAAATACAAGGTGATGAGAAGTCATTTTAGTCATCCAATAGCATCATGTCTCATCTAAAAAACCTATGAGGCAGTAGCATGAATGGAAGACCTAGATGTGGGAGAGAGGAGCTATTTTAGGGTTGTTTGGGTCTCACTACAGGTCTGATTTATTGCAGGAAGGAGGTTGCATTGTAGGTGAGACTTCGAGGGTTGTTTTGGGTATGGTTTTGAGTGCATGAAGTATTTTTTCGTTCAGCACAGAATTATGGACAGCTATAGGAGGTGTGAGGGCTATATGGGGTAGCAAATAGCTAGGTCACAGTCTATACCTAGCGTTGAAGAAGATTGAGCCTGAACAGTTGCAAAGAGAAGGGTGTCGTGAAGCCTGGGAAGGCTGGAAACTCCTCTCAAGGGAAACATGTAATAACAAAAGCAAGGGCACAACTATTGAGGTGGTTCTAGTGGAAGAAAATAGGGTTTTAGCAATGGGTTATAATCCCTAACCAATAACAGAACTAAAAAACAATGATCAAACCTAGAAACAAGGTATGTATTGATGAAGTATTTGTTGATTTGATGCTAGGGAGGTTGTCCTAGTGTTTGGACAGTTTTTGCATCCTGTGGAAGCCAAGTGGTTGGGCTTGACTTGGTGGTTAGAAGCCTAACCTAGGAGAAAATTCTATAGTGAGGCATTGGGCACCTTTGGATTGGTGGAGGGAAGTGTGTAGGTGACCCAAGAGTAGCCTAGAAGCAACAAACAAGAAGGACATTAATAGTTGTGCATTGGGTGAAGGATTAAGCCTAATGTGTAGCTCTTTGATGGGTAAAATAAGCTACTAGATTGGAAGTTGGGTGCTCAGGTTTTGGCCAGCTTGGAGGAGCAGATTAGATCAACCCATGATTTGCAACAGTGATAGGTGGAAGCCCTCCTGGAGTCTCTATGTGTTGTTTCTTGATGGACTAAGGGGCAGCTAGAGAGAAAAACGGAAGCAAAGGACCAACAGGACAAGATACGACATAGGGACTATGGTTGTGCACTAGAGCAGCGAGATTGTCATTGTATCTTGTATTCTTGTACTTGTGGATATTTGAGGGTCGTTATCCCTTGTACGAGAGCCCCAGACTATTGTATTATATGTTGATGATATAACAAATTTGGGTTACATATATTGTTGTTATTGTTTTTAATGTGCACGTGATTGATTTACTTCATTATATTGTTTTGTTGTGCAAATTAGCTCTATTGAGATTCTTGGTTTGGTAGCGTCAAAGATTTAAGATTCTATCCTAGACACCAGGGTCGTGGAAATTCAACAGTTTACACTACTCCAGTAGGCCTATGGCTTCCATAACTTAACTTGCAGTTTAGACTACTCCATCAAGGCTATGGCTTCAACCAAAAAGAAGACTTCAAAATACCTTGCTAGATTTCTGATTTGGTTTTTCAAAGAAGAGGAAGACATGACTTATTTCAAAATTTCATTGTCCCACCATAACATGATGGATACATGATGTTATAACATGAACATGGTACACATCACAGACACAAACACCTAACGAAGGGCGAGGCAAACATTTTAGGAGATAGGACAGGTCGTCGGAGGCTAGGCAGGTCTGCACATCGAGGTGGCAATCTCACCCACCTGCCATTTTCCATTCTCCATCATCGGGAATATATATATATATATATATATATATATATATATATATATATAAATTATTTTATTTTTTTTTCCTGATCGGCAACAATTTCTGGGCAAAATTGTTGCCTAAGTAGACTACTCCAAATAATAATGAAATAATATATTTTGGTCAAATTGAAATTAATATTATTGAGATAAGAGTTAATTATTTATATTATAATATTAAATAGTATATTAGTAAATTAAATTATTAAATGAGAGAGGCATAAAAATAGTCAAAATTAGATTAAGAAAATAAAAATAGAATATGAAAGTGAAAGAAAAATATAGAATAAAAAGTAAAGGATAAAATAGATCATATTACAATTAGATTAAGAATGAATATTTTAATTGGATTGGAGAAGAATTAAAGGATAAAACTTGGTATTTACTAAAATTAAAATAGAATAAAAAAATTTGGAGAAAAATTAAAGAGAAGGGGGGAGGTTAAAATAGAAAGGATTAGATTAGATTGAAAATAAGGAAACAAGGAGGACATAAAAGGATTAGGTGAAAGGTGGAGGGGGAGGGTGAGGTTTAATGACATCAAGGTTAGGGGAATTAGGTTTAGAAGACAAAAATTGGATAGTGGGCTTCCAAGATTGACTCAATTGATATATATCTTCCCGATTAAATTTGTTAGGGTGCTTTTCGATTTCTTGAGCTTCACTAATGACACAATTAGAGTGGAAAGGGGAAAAGACCAAGATTTTGGTTTTTTCAAGACGAAATAAATGTTTGATCTTGTGGGAGTATTCAGCAACGGAATATTCGGTTATGGAAGATTTCAACGATGTGTTCTTTAAGGTGGGCTTTAAAGGATCTTCTAGTTTGTCCAATGTAAGACATCCCACAGGAACAAGGGATCTCATAGACTCCAAGGCCCTATATATGATCATTCTTATCTTTGGTTGATTTGAAGAGCTAGTTAAGGGTTGTCTATGGTTTGAACAAGGTTTTGATGTTCCTTTTTTAAAGGATTTTAGAAATATGATTGATAACTCCTCGAATATAGGGAAGGGAGATTTGGGTTAAGGGAGGAGTGATGGACGGGTTTATAGGATTAGGGTGGAGAGCGGAATGGAATGCATTTTTAATCTAGGAGAAGGAGTAACCATTTGCTTTAAGGAATTTGATGATATGGATTTTTTCATTGGAAAAAGATTGAGAGGAAGAAATTTGAATGACACAAGTAACAAGGTTTTTAAGAATGGAAAACTTTTAAGAAGGATGATGGTGAGAGTTGGCATGTCGGTATCTATCGGTATGAATCTTCTTTCAATGGACTTGGTGGGTAAGAGAGTCATTGGGAAGTCAAGAGACACGGACGTCAAGAAAGAGGAGGGACTAGTTACTTTCAATTTCCATAGTGAACTAGATGTGGGGAGAAATGTGATTAAGATGGGTGAGGAAAGCTTGGATTTCTGGTATATCATGGGACCAAAAAACAAAGGTATCATTAGCAAAATGCTTTCAAATGTTAGGTTTTAAGTGGTAGCTTTCAAGGGCTAAGGTTTCAAAGTGCTCCATGAAAATGTTGGAAACAACAAGGGAGAGGGACGAAGCCATGATTTTTCCCTCAATCTAACCATAACAAACTCCATTGAAATTAAAGAAGGTGGTGGTAAGGAAAGTTTTGATAAGGTTGAGGGTTTTAGATTCAACAAGCTTCGAAATAAGCTCAATGGATTCTGAGACAAGGATTTTGGTAAAAAGGGAGATGACATCAAAATTAACCATGATTTCATTTTCATCAAGAAAGAGGTGTTTGGTTTTCTCAATGAAATCGGTGGAGTCTTTAACAAAGGAAGAGGAGTGGCTGGAAAAGGGATGAAGTTTTTTTGGCAAGGAATCAGAAAAGGGCGTAGGTGTGACCAACAGTAGCACTCACGATAGGTCTAAGGGGAATATCCTTCTTGTGGATTTTAGGTTAACCATAGATCTAGGGGAAGTTAGGTTAAGGGGCATGAGAAGATTTTGGATCGAAGGGTCGAAGGATGAGGACTTAATGGCTTTGGTGACCTTGGTGGTCATAGATTTGATGAGTTTCTTGGTTAAGGCTTTGTATGAAGAAAAGGAAAGGAGATCAAGCATCTTAAAATGGTAATCTGGTGAGAGATGAATTACCTTTATCAGCTTTTAAAATGAGAATGTTAAGGTTGGAATTAAGCTAATGAAGAGCCAGAAATTCATCTTTAAAATGGTCAGGTTTGGGGAGCTTGGAGTTACAAGGAATGCGTCCACATTCTTATTGAATCTCTTCAGCTTCATGGGAGGGAAGGTGATAGGATATGGATTCAATGGAACAAATAATGTTTTCAAAAGAGATATTGCGGGGAACAAGATCTCAATATTAACATAATTTCAACTATAAAAAATTATATGCTAAAATACTTTTTATGTGGTTTGTAAGTTTGTGAGAATTACATTTACTAAAAAATAATAATAATAATAAATTAATTATTTTACTTTACCAAATACTCATTCAAAATTAGTGATTCAAATTCAATTTGGAATAGATTGAAATAGATATTTTAATATAATAAATTGATTTAAAGCATTAAAAAATTGAAAACTTTGATATAAATTTTATTATATGGATATTTTTTTCTTTAATAATATGAAGAAGAAGTGTTTTTTTAATCACATAAAATATATATGAGTAACAAATATTTGATAGTAATTCTAAATAAAATATTTGAATATATAATTTGATTTAAAATATATTTATAGAAATTTTATATATTGATAAATTATTTGAAAGTTATTTTAGTGGGGATAGAAGAACCGAAAGGACTAATTTGTATTAAGGAACATTTTTGCGATAAACCAAATTTTATACTTTTAGTCAATTTAGCCATTCCAAGTATTGTTGATATTTCTACATCTTCTAGTTAACTTATAGTTCTCTATTTCACTTGGAATTGACTAATATTGTGGCATAATGTCTTGCATAATAAAGTGTTTGTCAATAGAACTTTTTCATGTTTTTGGTTAGTACATGGACACCTAAAACAAAACACATTAATTTTTGTTATTCATATAGTTTCCAATTTGCTAGACCATAGCAAAAAAAATTGATATTATGTAATCTAGTATCAATTTAATAGAAAGTCAAAATTTTATATTCCGTTTATAAAAAAATTCTATGCATATTTAATAATTCTTTTGTTTAGAGAGAGATTTTTCGGCGAAAATCACATGGAAAATCATTTGTCGACGCGTTTCGAACCAACAAGTGTGGTTCATCGTCAGGACAAGTTGAAGAAACAGATCCAGCTAAGCAAGATAAATAGGCAGAACGGAGCCTCCTGACCCAACGGCTAGTTTGACTCAAGGACCGGGGTCAAAAATATTTTATTAGCTTAGTTAGTAAGAATTAGGACCAAAACATAAATTGAAGGGTATTTAGTTTACAAATGTTAATAAAAATTAGAAATTAGTTAAATAATGGACCCTAAAAGCAATATATATAAAATAATATTATTAAAAATATTATTAAAAATTATAAAATAATAATAAATAGATGCATAAAAGATCTAACAAATGTCAAAAGGGGAAAGGTTAGTTAGGAAAATTAGTTAAAAATATTCAAAATAAAACAAGTAAATAGATAAATGAAAAATAAATTATAAATTATAAATTATAAAATACTAAGAAACGTCAAAACGAGGAAGGTTAGTTAAATAAAACAAATAAATAGATAATTGAAAATTAAACTAGAAATGAATAAGTAAATAAATAAATAAATTAGTTACTGCGAAAAACATAAAAAATAATAATAATAAAATAGTAAATAAAATAATAAAGATAAAAAAAAATAATAATAATAATAAAATAATAAATAAATAAATAAATAATAATAATAATAAAAATAATCAAATCAAAACAAAGGATCTAAAAATTAAAAGCCTATAAATATTATTAAAAATTATTGAATGGAAGAAAACCACAGAGGTTATAAAAATAAGTCAAAAATGGTAATAATGTAACGAATAAATGAAAATAATAAGAATAAAATAAATAGGTTAGTTAGAAAAATTAGTTAAAAAGTCTTAGAAAATAAAAATAATAGAACGAATAAATAAATAAAATAAAGACAAAATAAATAAACAAAATATAAGAGGGTAGGTTAGTTAAAAAGGTAATAACAGAACAAATAAATAAATAAATTAAGAATAAAAATAATAAAAATTAGTTAAAAAGACTCAAAAAATAAAGGTAATAATAGAATGAATCAATAAAAGTAAATCAATAAAACATAGATCAGTTAAAATAAAAAGGTTAATACTAGATAAATAATAAAAATAATAATAACAAGTAAATAAATAAAAATAAAATAATAAATAAAAGAAATTAACCCTAAAGAAGAGGGCGGAAACCAACTAGGAAGAGAGAGCAGGGACCCAACATCTACTAACTTTCCAGCCATCGTCTCTATTAAGATTGCAAGGCCTTTTTTCAATTTCAAGCGCTTCCCTGAATTTACGATGATGGAAATGCGAAACCCTAGCAATAACACTAGCCTCCTCAATACAAACATGATGATTGGTTTTCTCAGCATGTTCAGCTAAAGCGGAGGACTTGGCTCTCCTATGCTTAAGGTCCGCAGCGTGCTCGCTAATCCTTTGATTAATGGAGCGACCAGTCTCTCCAATATAGGGGGTCCCACAGGAACAAGGGATCAAATAAACACCTTTCATATCCTTAGGGTCGATAGGATCCTTTACAGATCTTAGGGACCCACGAATGGTGTTCAGGGGCCTGAAGGTCACAGGGATACTATGCTTCCGGAGAATCCTTCCAATCCTATCAGTGGTCCCTTGAACATACGGAAGAAGGACACCTGGAATTCGTTCCTTCGGTTCCCTTTTATTCAGAGAATTCTTGGAAGCCTTAAGGAAAGCCCTCTGACCCAAGTATCTACTATAACCATTCTCAACAAAGACATCAAGCAGATGGGATTTTTCATTCTCAAAGCTCTTTTTGTCGGAGATTCTTAGGGCCCGAGTAGCAAGGGTATTGAGGACACCCATCTTTTGAGCCGGGAAATGGTGGGAATTGGCATGAAGATACTGCTCCGTATGAGTTTTCTTACGAAAAACTCGATGGGCGAGGGAACCATCACTATTCTTAGAAATAAGAATATCAAGGAATGAAGAATCTCCGACAAAAAGAGCTTTGAGAATGAAAAATCCCATCTGCTTGATGTCTTTATTGAGAATGGTTATAGTAGATACTTGGGTCAGAGGGCTTTCCTTAAGGCTTCCAAGAATTCACTGAATAAAAGGGAACCGAAGGAACGAATTCCAGGTGTCCTTCTTCCATATGTTCAAGGGACCACTGATAGGATTGGAAGGATTCTCCGGAAGCATAGTATCCCTGTGACCTTCAGGCCCCTGAACACCATTTGTGGGTCCCTAAGATCTGTAAAGGATCCTATCGACCCTAAGGATATGAAAGGTGTTTATTTGATCCCTTGTTCCTGTGGGACCCCCTATATTGGAGAGACTGATCGCTCCATTAATCAAAGGATTAGCGAGCACGCTGCGGACCTTAAGCATAGGAGGGCCAAGTCCTCCGCTTTAGCTGAACATGCTGAGAAAACCAATCATCATGTTTGTATTGAGGAGGCTAGTGTTATTGCTAGGGTTTCGCATTTCCATCATCGTAAATTCAGGGAAGCGCTTGAAATTGAAAAAAGGCCTTGCAATCTTAACAGAGACGATGGCTGGAAAGTTAGTAGATGTTGGGTCCCTGCTCTCTCTTCCTAGTTGGTTTCCGCCCTCTTCTTTACGGTTAATTTCTTTTATTTATTATTTTATTTTTATTTATTTACTTGTTATTATTATTTTTATTATTTATCTAGTATTAACCTTTTTATTTAAACTGATCTATGTTTTATTGATTTACTTTTATTGATTCATTCTATTATTACCTTTATTTTTTGAGTCTTTTTAACTAATTTTTATTATTTTTATTCTTAATTTATTTATTTATTTGTTCTGTTATTACCTTTTTAACTAACCTACCCTCTTATATTTTGTTTATTTATTTTGTCTTTATTTTATTTATTTATTCGTTCTATTATTTTTATTTTCTAAGACTTTTTAACTAATTTTTCTAACTAACCTATTTATTTTATTCTTATTATTTGTTACATTATTACCATTTTTGACTTATTTTTCTAACCTCTGTGGTTTTCTTCCATTCAATAATTTTTAATAATATTTATAGGCTTTTAATTTTTAGATCCTTTGTTTTGATTTGATTATTTTTATTTTATCTTTATTATTTTATTTACTATTTTATTATTATTATTTTTATTATTATTATTTTTTATGTTTTTCGCAGTAACTAATTTATTTATTTATTTACTTATTCATTTCTAGTTTAATTTTCAATTATCTATTTATTTGTTTTATTTAACTAACCTTCCTCGTTTTGACGTTTCTTAGTATTTTATAATTTATAATTTATAATTTATTTTTCATTTATCTATTTACTTGTTTTATTTTGAATATTTTTAACTAATTTTCCTAACTAACCTTTCCCCTTTTGACATTTGTTAGATCTTTTATGCATCTATTTATTATTATTTTATAATTTTTAATAATATTATTTTATATATATTGCTTTTAGGGTCCATTATTTAACTAATTTCTAATTTTTATTAACATTTGTAAACTAAATACCCTTCAATTTATGTTTTGGTCCTAATTCTTACTAACTAACCTAATAAAATATTTTTGACCCCAGTCCTTGAGTCAAACTAGTCGTTGGGTCAGGAGGCTCCGTTCTGCCTATTTATCTTGCTTAGCTGGATCTGTTTCTTTAACTTGTCCTGACGATGAACCACACTTGTTGGTTCGAAACGCGTGGACAAATGATTTTCCATGTGATTTTCGCTGAAAAATCTCTCTCTAAATTGATATGGATCACAGGGGCCTGAACTCTATTATTGAATTCTTTTATTGTTTAAGATAAAAATGATATATGATATTTAAAAAAATATTAATAACAAGAAAATTTATTACTAAAACATTTTCATAATACATTTTTCACCCTATAAAAATGTATTTTTCATTCTGTGTTAAAGATAGAGTTTACCAATGGCATGTACACATATTAAGATTTAAAAGAGACATAATTAAGATAAATTTTTACTTTTTAAAAATTATTTACTCATGAAAAATATGTGCAGCTGATATATTAAGATTTAAAAAAGACATAATTAAGATTTTATTTTTAAAAATTATTTGCTCATGAAAAATGTGTGCACTTGATAAATTTAATCTGGTTAAAATATTTAATAATGTATTTTCAAAATATTTAATTATATTATATTTAAATAATATACTTCTAAATATAAAAAATATTTAATTCATATAAATTCATTTTAACTTCTCATATATTATATATTAAAAATCAATTAAAATAAATAAATAAATACAATTAAAAAAATTCTTTTAAAATAAACTTAGTACATTATGTAAAATCAAAATCAAAATGTCAAATTGCATTAAAAAGTATCGACGATAATACCCATGAAAAATACCCAACAAAGGCACATTCAACTTTATTAAATAAAAAAGAGGTGATCTTGATTTAAAGTTCAACGTGTCATATCAGCTTTTTCACTCAAAAGTTGGTCATGATTCAATTGTCATTGAATTACGGCTTCGTTTTTAATTATATATATATTTGATGAGTTTGTAAAAGAAAATTTATATTTTTTGAATTTTGTTTTTGTGATTTATAATGAATTAAGGAAAAAAAAATTGGTATAAAATTTTTTTTGGCTAATGTTTTTCGAACTAATCAGTGTGGTTTATCATAAAGACCAAATGAAGAGGCAGAATATGGTAAAGGCTAGATAGCCATGTAGAGACCATAATTTCAAGTAACAACTATTTTTAAAAATAATATTTAAATTATGTTATTAATTTATTAAAAACTACTATTATTAAGTAACGGAAACAGCTAGTATTTGAAAGGTAATACTTAAATTAATTTATTAAAATCAAATATTATTAAAAAATCTATTAATGGGAAATAATCAAAAAATATAACTAACAAGAATCAAAAAATCAAAGTCAATAATATTTAAATTATGATATTAATTTAGTAATTCATTAAAAACAAATATTATTAAGAAACGGCTATATTAAACAGTTAGTTTTTGAAAAATAATATTTAAATTAATTTATTAAAATCAAATATTAATAAAATATTATATTAATGGGAAATAATCGAAAAATATAACTAATAAGAATAAAAAATTCAAGGTCAAACTCCAAACAAGAAGGGAAGTCAAAAATTAAAAAAAAAAAGAGTCAAGACCCTACACGAGACAAGATCATATAATAAATAAAAATAATTAATATAAATAAAATAACTAATGGAAAATAAATCAAATAAAACAAAACAAATATATACATATATATATATATATTCAAAGAAAAGTAATCAATAAATAAAATAGGGTCAACAATAAAATACAGGGTTGAGGCCCATTAAACAAATAACAAAAATATTAAAAGGATTTAAGAACAAATAGGATGATAAAATACTTAAGAAAACACGAAGGATCAAGAATATAAACTCTAATGAAGAATAAACAACAACAAATACTATAAAAAGGACACTAATACTTACACAGATAAATAAACAAACAAAATAAATCCCAAAAAGAAACCTAAAAAACTAGGAGGACAAGACAAGGACCCAACTTCTACTAATAATCCAGTCATCGTCTCTATTCAAATTATTGGGTCTTTTTTTCAATTTCTAGGCCTCCCTCAATCTACGATGATGGAAATGACTAACCTAGCAACAACTTGGGCCTCCTTAGTGCATATGTGATGCTTAGATTTATCTACATGCTCTGCCAAAGCAGAGGAGCGGGTCCTTCCATGCTTGATGTCAGCGGCATGCTCATGAATCCTTTGATTAATCAAGCGACCAATTTCACCAATGTAGGGAGTAACACAAGAGCATGGGATAACGTAAACACCCTTCATATTCTTGGGGTCCAGTGGGTCTTTTAGAGATCTAAGGGAGCTTCGGATGCTATTTAAAGGCCTAAAGGTTGAAGCCACCTTATGCTTCCTAAGGATCTTCACAATCTTGTCAGTGGTCCCTTGGATAAAAGGAAGATGAACACCAGAAAATCAATCCTTTGAATGTTTCTTAGCCCTAATACCTTTTTTATCTCTAAGGAAAGCCTTAGTACATTGGTGTCTACTATACCCATTATTAAAGAAAACACTTAGGAGACGTGCTTTCTCTTCATTGAGATGCTTGTCATCAAAAACCCCTAAATCTCTAGTCGCTAAGGTGTTGAGAACACCAAGCTTTTGAGATAGGAAATGATGAGAATTAGCATGAATATATTGTTTCATATGATTTTTCTTATGAAATACCTGATTAGAAAAAGAGTCATCGTCATTCCTTGAGAGGAGGATGTCAAGGAAGGGAATACTACCATTCTTTGAAATCCTGTGGTGAACTTTATGGAACTAGATTGATTGTTAAGATGGAGGAAACATAGTTCCAACTCTTCCTTACCATGGGACCCAATAGTTCCAACTCTTTCTTACCAATAATCCCATGGTAAGGAAGAGTTGGAAACGTTTTTCCTCCATCTTAACAATCAATCTAGTTCCATAAAGTTCACCATGGAATTTGAAAGTAATGGTAGTCTTCCCTTCTTTGACGTCCTCCTCTCAATAAATGATGATGGCTCTTTTTCTCATCAGATTTCGTAAGAAAACTCATACAAAACAATATCTTCATGCTAATTCTCATCATTTCACGGCTCAAAAGCTTGGTGTTCTCATCACCTTAGCAACTAGAGATTTAAGGGTTCCTAATGACAACCATCTCAATGGAGAGAAAGCACATCTCCTAAGTGTTTTATTTAATAATGGGTATAGTAGAGACCAATGTACTAAGGCTTTCCTCGGAACTAAAAATGGTCCTAGGGCTAATAAAGATTCCAAGGATTGATTTTCTGGTGTTCATCTTCCTTTTATCCAAGGGACCACTAACAAGATTGCGAAGATCCTTAGGAAGCATAAGCTGGCTTCAACCTTTAGGTATTTAAATACCATCCGAAGCTCCCTTAGATCTGTAAAGACCCAATGGACCCCAAGAATATGAAGGGTGTTTATGTTATCCCATGCTCTTGTGGCACTCCCTACATTGGTGACACTGGTCGCTTGATAAATCAAAGGATTCATGAGCATGTCGCCGATATCAAGCATGGCAGGACCCACTCCTATGCTTCGGCAAAGCATGTGGATAAATCTAAGCATCACATCTGCATTGAGGAGGCCCAATTCGTTTCTAGGGTTAGACATTTTCAGCATCGTAAATTGAGGGAGGCCCTAGAAATCGAAAAAAGACCCAATAATTTGAATAGAGATGATGGCTGGATTGTTAGTAGAAGTTGGGTCCTTGTTCTGTCCTCCTAGTTTTTTAGGTTTCTTTTTGGGATTTATTTTGTTTGTTTGTTTATCTGTGTAGGTATTGGTGTCCTTTTTATTGTATTTGTTGTTGGTTTATTCTTCATTAAAGTTTATATTCTTGATCCTTCGTGTTTTTTTAAGTATTTTATCATCTTATTTGTTCTTAAATCCTTTTAGTATTTTTGTTATTTGTTTAATGGGCCTCAACCTTGTATTTTATTGTTGACCCTGTTTTATTTATTGATTACTTTTCTTTGAATTTATATTTATTTATTTATTCATTTGACTTGTGTATATTTTTGTTTTATTTTATTTATTTTCCATTAATTATTTTATTTTAGTTTATTTTATTTCCATTAATTATTTTTATTTATTATATGATCTTATCTCGTTTAGCATGGTGACTCCTTTTTAAAATTTTTGACTTCCCTCCTTGTTTGGAGTTTGACCTTGAATTTTTTATTCTTGTTAGTTATATTTTTCGATTATTTCTCATTAATAGAATTTTTTAATAATATTTGATTTTAATAAGTTAATTTAAATATTATTTTTCAAAAACTAGTCGTTTAATATCATTGTTACTTAATAATATTTGTTTTTAATAAATTAATATCATAATTTAAATATTATTGACTTTAATTTTTTATTCTTGTTAGTTGTATTTTCGATTATTTCCCATTAATAGAATTTTTTAATAATATTTGATTTATTAAATTTAAATATTATCTTTCAAAAACTAGCCATTTAATATAGTCATTACTTAATAATATTTGCTTTTAATAAATTAATAGATTAATATCATAATTTAAATATTATTTTTCAAAAATAGTCGTTACTAAAAATTATGGTGTCTACATTGTTGTATGTTTAAGCCTTTGTCATTGTCTACCTCTTCATATGGTCCTGATGATGAACCACACTAGTTGGTTCGAAACGCGTTGGCCAAAAATTTCTCTTATGTGATTTCTACCGAAAGACTTTTCTTAATATTCAGACTACATGTACATAAAATTTTGTAATAATATTTGTATTATAATGTTGAAATTCAAGAAAGTAATTAAATATTTTATTATTTATTATTAGAAAATGTGATGTGAAAAATAATTTTAAAAATTAGTGGTGGAACTTGTGGTTGGACTCAGGGAGACCCTATTAAATGTTTTTGTGACCTGTGCACACTTAAGTGGATCAAATTCCACCCCATGTCCTCCTTTCAAAATTAAATGGTTTCGTGAGTCATGTACACATAACTGGATCAAAGCCCACCCCCATGTCCTCCTTTCAAAATTAAAAGGTTTCATGACCCATGCACACAAAAGTGGATCAAAGCCCACTCTCATGTCCTCCTTTCTTTATTCAAAGGATTGTAGCTCGAATGGTTTGGTGAACAATTTGTTTCCCCAACTGTGTGGGTTCAAGTATTTAGAGACATGTTGTATTTGACCCATTTGTGACATTTATGAAGCAGTTGCACCTGATGTAATAGTGGCAACTGATCATTTGAAGTTATAAATTCTCCAAAAATTCTCATTCCAATTTAAAAATTAAAAAACTCATATTAATAATAATATTTAAAAATGAACCTATGTGGGGTGACTTACAAGAAGGACAGGGGAGGGGGGCAGGCTACTGTCATCACCACCCCCCCGCCCCCCGACCAATGGACCAGGGGACATGGCCGCACACCCCTTAGAATGTCTTGATGTTGAGGCGCTTCGATAAGAGGGCGAACATTATGTCCTGCCGCCCTACGATGATAATGCTAATGGAATTAAGATGGTCAAAAATTGATATGTGCACTAATCAATCTCTCCCTTGTGTGAAGGTACTGGGAGTTACGATATCTCCCATAACTCTGTGTGTGAAACAATTCGTAGAGATGTTTCTTATGGAGAGAGCCTCATAGGATTAGGCAAGTTCAGTGTAAGCAAAGATTGTTTTGATTTTATGATGATGGGACACCCATCCTAACTCAGACGTGGTTTTCACTGATAAAAAGTTGTCAACAAAGACAACATCACCACCTAATAAGGAATTTGTTTCCATCACTACTATGCTTCAAATTGATAATGTCATTTTTCAATTCAGTATTGGATTCAGTTCTTTTTTTTCTCTCTCTTGCAAGTTGGTCAACACCTAATGTGCTCAAAGGCTTGAGTTTTCAGCTTTTCTTCTCTCTCTTTCCTCCTCTAGGCCTTTTCTTATAATCCTTTCCCCCTTCATTCTCTCTGGTTCTCACTCTCCTTCTTGGCTTGCCTCTGTCTCTCCTGTTTTTGGGCCTTCCATCTCCCTATTCATGTCATTTTTCCCTCCTCCCATATGGCCTATCCTTATTTATACTCAGGCTTCTAGAAGTACCCTTCGTAAGCTTCCATTCTAGCATCTCTTGGTGGTTGGTATCTTGGGGCCTACCTCCTTTCCTCCCCCTCCTCTTGTTCTAATTTTCTAGGATCTCTTTTTAGGAGTGTCCTGCTTAAGTGGCATACTTTTTTCTGGCTCTCAAACGATGTGGCACCTACACGTTTCATCAGACTTCCTTAGTCTATAAATACCTCTCCATGGGCTTTTTTGTTGCTCTAACTTTCCCCCATGCCTCGTTAGAGAGTGAGAATTTGGAGGGGTGTTGCCTATTACCAAGAGTGGGTCCAAGGGGAAATACTCACATGCACCATCATTTGGAGGAATTTGCATTGCAAATTCATGAACTCACATAGGGACATAATTAGGAAGAACTCACACATGTTTCTCACGGGAGAGCTTCATCTCAAATACATCCCCTCTCAGACACAAAGGTTCTCATTGAATGGGAAGATTGGATGATAGGCATTAGACACATGAGAGGTCATTTCAACCAATATATGAAAATTGTTGATCTATATTAGCAGATGAAGTTTCTACCAGGCCACAAGCTTTTGGATCAGCACAAGCTTCAAGCAGATATTCTCCACTCCCTTGAGCATCTTCATCGGCATTTGAGGGACCTTGATCGAAGAATGGAGAGAATTAAACAACATCTCGGCATTCCCCCCTTGGCTGGGAAAATATCAAAAGATGTTAAAGATCCCATCCAGGTTGTAGTGTCAAATTCAAATTACTTTTCCTAGTTCTTTGTATGTCTATGTCTCATGCTTCCTATGTTGCATACATTTTTCTGCAATGTTGTTTAGGTCAGTTTCTCAAATTAATTGATTAATTAATTTGTTTGTTTGTTTGTTTGTTTACTATTGTATCTCTTGGTAATTAGTTGGTTCTCTTCTCTCTATAGAGAATAAGTTTTGGGATCTAATCATGTGCCCCTAGTAAGAGACTGATGTAAATGGTTCATTCTATCTTATAAACTCTAATTTTTAAAGGCAATAAAATTTTCAAACTACAAAAAAAAGAAGCCCAAATTCATATTTATTAAACATTAAAAAGAGATAATTTTTCAAAATATAATTTTTATCATTTAATAGGAAAGAATCAATAAATAAAAAATGTAATAATAAGTATAATTTTTTATTTTAATTTATATTGAAAAACAGTTTTGCCCATATTGAAAAGCTAAGATAATGGATTAATTTGTATTTAAAAATAATAACAAGTCATTATTTTTCATTAATTATAATAAATTTTATTATTTTTAAAAATAAATATAATTATAAAAATTAAAAAAATAAAAACAAAATTAAAATTAGAAAATTTATATAAGTAAAAATGTTATAATAAAAATATAAAAAAGAAAGTCCTGTCAATAAAAAAAATTCAAAACATCAACTATTTTTGTTTTAAAAGAGCATCTGCAACAACTTATAATCTTATGAGATTCTCAAAAATTCTACATTCCAAACTTTTTTACATGGGAAATTTACAAAAGAGGAATCATCATGGACCTGAGATATGTTATCTGTGTAGGAAAGATGGTGAGGATAACTGTCACTTATTCTTACACTATCCAAGATCTATAAGCATCTCGAAGCACTTCACCACCAAGATGCAGATTCCATACATACAGTTTAATACAATTGAGAAATGTTTAAAATGGTGGAGTACACAAAGCAGAAGTTGGCGATCGCTCACTCTGGTTATCTTCTGGGAGATCTAGAAAGGTCGAAATCAATTGATTTTTGGATCCAATAGATGGAGATAGGATTTAATCTGTGAGTACATAGAACAATGGTTTACATCAAATCAAAGAGTTGGCACCAAGCAAAAAGAGAAGGCAGAAAAGGGGATGGTACAAGTTACCAAATACCTGACGGGGTTTTTTGATGGGGCGGCACAAGGAGGGAGATGTGGTTGTGGAATTTGGCTAAAGGTGACAGAAGAACAAGAGTACTGGATTCACTGGAATGCGGGAGAGGGAACAAGTATGAAAGAAGAAGCAATAGCCTTATGGGGATTACTATGGTTTACCAAATTTTTGGATATCCCACAAATGCAAATATATGGAGATTCCAGATGTATGGTTGATCACATTTTGGGGAAAAATAATATTCAACAAAATTCACTACAAGGTTGGTTAGACACATACAAATCCTATGGAGCACTCTTCATCAATCTTCCATTCAGCACATCAGCAAGGTACACAACAATAACGTGGATGAAATGTCGAAAAAAGGATTACTAGACACAGAAGAAGGTATGCATATCCAGGTAAAAATGGGATCAGTTGTGACAGAAGTAGGAAGCATTAAGCTGTCAGGATAGAGCTTTGAAGTTCAACACAAAGGAGCAAAACATCAGCACAGATAAGTACCTTGCAAATTTTTGTACCATTTTTTTGTAAATGTTTTGTATATGGTCTTGTATAAAAAAGATAGATGAAAGATCACTTATATGTAGCTATATGAAGAACACGTTTAAGATCAGATGTGCATTTAAGTTTTCTCATTTCCATTGTGTGAATCTAAGAAATATTTTGGAAGGGGCAGAGCTATTGTAGGAGTCTAAATCTCTGTTGCATATTAGCATATGGTTGTAGCTGTTGATTGTTGAGAATTTATAATTCCCTATTTAGTCATATTGTGGATACAATTTCGGATTTATAATGCCTTTTTGTCCATCATATGTATGTACTGTTTTAATCTTAATATAAAACAGACGTTTTTTTCCTGCTGAAAAAAAAAAAGAGACAATCCACCACAGCTTTCGCACAAATTGTTGACATAATAAGAGACAATCTAAGATAATAAATTATTTAATAACAACTTATAAGTTTTTTCATTAAATATAATAAGTTTTATTATTTTTAAAAGATATGCAATTTAAAAAAAAAAATCAATCAATCAAAATTGGGAAATTTATGTTAGTAAAAATTTTGTAATAAAGGTATAGATTTTTATTAATAAAGAAATTTAAAGATTAATTCTTTTTATTTTAAATAGATTATTTTTGGTCATTTCTATTTTTGTGAGATTCTAAAAAAAATTGCATTCCAAACTTTTGGTCATTCGCTGCAACTAAGCCCAATTCATGGTAGCATGAGCACACACATACAGCCTACTATGAAGAGAATGCTAACTATTTAACACCTTGTTATCAAAATAACTAACCTATGGGAGCGAAAACACAGCAAATGCAATACAATCCATTCTTTAACAACCAGCTTATGGGAGAAACAAAACACAACATCTATATTACAGTGCTTTCTTTTTGTAATGGGAGCAGCAGTAACAATATAGTCCAAATATGATACAAAATTGTGAGCAAACACACAACAATATGGTCCAAATCTGTAAATTTGTGATGCAAGTTATATGAAAAATTTTGACGCAAGTTTGCAATACTGCCTAACAAGCACTGCTCTGCAAAATTGAAAAATTGTGATATGGGTTTCTAATACTCGCTAACTACTCACCAAGAAGCAGTGCTTGCTAGTATGATACACATACACTACTCACCAAGAAGCAGTGGTTGACAAAGGTGGCAATGTACATGAACAACTGTTGTGGGTGGAAAAATGTGGTGACAGGTCTAAATGGACACAAAAGCACTGGACTTTGGAAGTAAATGGATACAAAAGCAGTGAACATTGGATTAAGAAAAATAAAGGGGAATTCTGGGCATATACATTAAATATATTCATTAGCTTTTGTTAATGCAAGTTTTCCGAAATATATTGCAAGACTTGGTTATTATAAAACCTTGGTTATTTACAGATTTTGGTTATTACAAATCTTTGGTTATTTTCAGACTTTGGTTATTTGCGTACTTTGGTTATTACAGAACTTGGTTATTACAAAACTTTGGTTATTTGTAGACTTTGGTTATTTCATACCTTGATGGACGTCAGGTTTCCAATAAGAGGTCTAATTCAAAAACTTTGGTTAAATTTTGTTGAACCCCAATTTCCACTTGAAAAGTTTGGTTAAGTTTTAGTAAAAATAGTCGATCAATGAAAACTAATATAAATTCAACTCTTATCAACCACTATAGTCCTTGCGATGTCATAGGCAGGGACTAATAAGAGACAAAATCAATAAATGTTTTCAATGAATTAAGGATCGACTTCTTTGTCACCAGAAATTGAGATGAGGATGGAGATTTCTTCCTCACTCTTACTTTTGCCCAAACTTCTTTTTCATTTGTTGGGGTTCTTGCTATTTCTATTACATTTAAATAATCTTGTTTTGGAAGATTTGTTTATGCTCCACCCTCAACTTCTTTCCTTTAACTTGATCTATCTATCTATCTAGACATAAACCATAACTACTTTGGATATTCTTGCCCCAAAACATGAGAATCGAGAACCGGAATCTTTAGATAACGAGTCACGAGTTATTGTGGAGTATCCTAAAGGAAATGGTTAGATTAATTAATAGGATTTGATCAAGGTGATGAATCACTTAAACATGAGATTATTTGATAGTCTCATATAAATCCAACCCATCAAGTTCATTTAGATTAATTAATAGGATTTGATCAAGGTGATGAATCACTTAAACATGAGATTATTGGATAGTCTCATATAAATCCAACCCATCAAGTTCATTTTCGATGTTGATTCTTGTTTTTCTTAAGCTTTTAAAAGCAACTAGTTACAATGTGTTCTCTTTCAAAATTATCCCTACATCGCAATGAAACCACCTTATAATTTAACTTTTAATTTAAGAATATTTTTTATTTATCAAAATATAATGTTATTAAAAAAAATTATTATTATTATCTAATTTTTAAAATAAATAATTCATTTGACAAATCTCTTTACACACTAAATACAGACGTTGTTTAATCATTTAATCAAAAATCTTAATTATTTAATAAAAAATATAATATAATTTAATTTATGAAAAAAAAATATAATTTAGAATTTTATTAGTAAATAAAAATAACAAAAAATCAATGTTGTACGGGTTCGCGAATACAGGGTGGAGTTCTCGAACCTGTTCCAGGTTCTCGTCCCGAAGTACCGGATTTGGGTACGGGTGCTTTTGAGAAGAACCCATAAGAAACATGTTCTTCTATGAAGAATCGGGTTCTCCATTAAAAAAAAATTGAGTTCTTTCGTCTTGAAGGGTATAGAGAATCCTGATGATGGGTACCTGGAACCCCAAAATCAAGTTCTTTGGGGTTCATTTTAGTTTTTATTTTTAAATTTTTAATTAATTTAACGGGCTTCCCCTAATATTCTAGGTAGCTAGTTTTTCATCTTGCAAGAGGAATTGGAGTACTTATGCCTTTATCATTCAATAAAATGAAATAGGTCGGTCTCAAAGAAGACAAAGAACTTAGTGTACATTCGTAGCACAATTCATCTCATATCTCAAAAAGACCTTGAGTACAAGGAGGGCCCTTTCAAGAGATGAGACCAATACACAGATGATTCTATGTGTGTCGATGAGGAGATACAACCAGATGTCCTTATTGAGCTACCTCCAGTTGCTATGGATGAGAAGGAACCTCAAGATGAGAGTGATTCCTAACTAGAGAGCATGTTAACTGAAGATCTCAGTGATGTTGATGACATGGCTTGAAGAAGCCATTGTTCACTATTAACTATTTTTATTTTAGTATTTTAAAATTTACTAGTTCTTGTTTGGAGATGCCTTTAGGAAAATTTTGAATATAGTATGCCAATGGACATATAGCATGGTTTTTATTAATATGTAAACTCCAATTTGCACTTGATATCAAACTAGAAATTTTGAAATTTCATTGTGAATGTTGAATGTTCAATGATGTGCATGTTTAAATCTTTAAAGTTTAAATCATAAATATTTTAGTTTCCTTGTTTAAAGTTGAAAAATATACAAATTCATATATATTATAATTTATAAAATATAATATTTATATATTATATATATAAATTATAATATACCCCAACGAACCCACGTACTTGTTTCAAAAAATGATGTACCCATCCCCATTCTCGAACCCACGTTTCCTGGCAATATAGCAAAAAATATATTACATTAAAATTAGAATTAAATAAATCTTTATATCTAATTTATTAACAAATATCTCCAAATCTAATTTATCAAGCCATTGAATACCATCATATCATATGTCCAATGGATCAATTCACTATCATGACACTATGGGTATCTATTTGTCCGAAGTAAGTAAGATATGTTGGGATAGAGATTTGAATAAATATTATACCAGCATAGATTCATCTTAACCACTTATCTAACATGAGCCTAGAGGGATCAAATTTCTTCAAGTGCAAATTTATTTTAGAGTGCAAAAAAACAATGTGTAATTTTTTATTGTTTAAATTGTATTTTTGAATGTTATAGAGATTATATAACATGTGCATTGAGCCAACATTAAACTAGTTTTTTTGTCATTGATATATTTTAAAGTATACGTCAATATTAATTCATATTAAATATTTTATTCATAACCCACATTAGATATTTTATTCTATACAACCTTAAAATATTTTCTTTCAACATGGTTTTTCTAAATATAGATATATATGAAGTTGATATTACTCACGTCTTTTTTTTACTTTTAAATACTTTACATGAAATTATATTGGATCATATGAACAATTAATTAAATATGCATATCATATCTTTTTGCTTTTTTTTTATTATTATTATAGCAAACATTCCTTTTCTATTTAGAGAATATTTTATTTTTATTTTAAGAGGGACAGACGGGTTGTAGAATGCACCTATTGGCTCAATTAATAATTTATTTTGTTAAATAAACTCATTTATATCTTAAAAATAATTTGATATTTTAACCCAATTCTGTTATGTACAATTATGATGTTCTAATTTAGTTTTTGGTTCCATGTTATTTTTGACATAGTGCTACAAGTTTTAATGTCTGATTACTATGCAAATTTTGTTGGATGTATATTATATCAGTGATCTTTTTTTTATGGTCTATATGCTAACCTATATGGGGTATTTTGTATTGGATGATATTTTATTAATGGATTGTATTTTCACATGTTTTTCCATAGAAAGAATATGGGCATATTTTTCTTGAATACACCAATTTATGTGTATAAGAAAAATATAATTTTGTTTATTCTATAAATGAAATTATGGTTTTTTTCCTTGGAAAAAAAAAGTAATTTAACATGTAGCTTTGAGGGTTAGCTCAATTGGTTGAGTCCTCGTAATTAAGCACCTCTCTTATTGTGAGGTTATGAGTTCAATTCTCCTCACACCTGTGATGTCATGCTCGGTTTTGAGCTAGTGGGAATTGGGAAGTGATCCCTTCATATGGATTTGCCTAATACCGAACTCCTGACGCCTTTGGCGTCATGCTCTGTGTTTGAGCTAGTGGGAATCGGGAAGTGATCCCTTCATATGGATTTGCCTAATATTCTGTGAATGTAGCAAGTCACATATATTAAAAAAAAGTGATTTAAGATGTAAAAAAAGTTATATATAATTGAACTATTTTAATAAGTATTTAAAAAAAACATATGAGAGACATTGTTTTTAAATATCTTTATTTCTTTAATTTTTAATCTAAAAGACATGGGAAAAAATTGTCAAATAAATATATAAATTTTATTTTCATTTATACTGTAAAAGTAATTTAAGATGTCAAAAATATTACATATTTTTTAGTTATTTTAATAAGTATTTCTAAAGCCACAAGCCTGCCACATATCAAGCGAAATGGCATGACAAGGGATAACAATCTAGAGTGTACGAACATTACATTAAGACTTTTTCGTGACTAGAGATTTGTCCGCTGCTATGAGCACAGCCATGGCAGTCTCAGGAGGGGGTTCAAAGGCCCCATCCTTCCGCGAAATTGTTTTTGGTAAAGACAAGGAGTTATAATCTTATTTTTTCACAAATTTAACCACTTAGAATGCCTTTAAGAAGCCTACTACCAATCACTCATGAGACAGAGGGGTGGGGGAAAGCTTTGATAAACAACCCAACTCCCAACCAACGGGCTCTAGTAAAAAATCTCAAACTTTGTTGCAAGTTGTCAACCCATGTAAGCCCAAGACAAAGAATATATCAACGCTAGAGATAATGGATCCAAATGTTGCAACTTACGGGGATTATATGCAAGATAATGCAATCATTTGTAAGTTCATCGGCTTTTGTCCCTTAGAGAAAACCCTTAACTAGTGGATCCAAATGAAGTCATGCCCCAAGTGAGAGATCAGGCTTCAGTTAGGCTCCAAAGGGTTCTTCATAGTTATTTTTGATCTTCTGGAGGACAATTTTGATATTTTGGAGGACAAGGATCGTATCTTTAAGTGAGGCCCCTACTTCTTCAACTTAGCTGGTCTCTACATGCGCTATTGGAAAGAGAATTTCGCCCCTGAAAAGGATGATTTCACAAGAGTCCTTGTTTGGGTAAGGTTATACTCCCTACCCATGGACTATTGGTCTCCCTTTATCCTTGAAGGAATTGGGGACGAGATGGGAGAGTATATAAAAATGTATGAAGGAACAAGAGCAGGACACTACATTTCTTATGCTTGCATATGTGTTTACCTAGATGTTTCAAGCGCTCTATTGGAGGCCATTAAGCTAGTGTTCAGAGATGAAGTGTGTTCCATAGAATCAACTATGAACACATACCCTTCAAGTGCAGGAAGTGTCAGGAACACAAGAACTTCTTTAGGACTGCTCTCAAAACATCTCCCAAGCCCCCAATCCTTAGGCTCAAAAAAGGACAAATGAACCAGGCTTCACGAAAGTGACACCTGGAAACAAAAACAATCGAAGGACCCAAGGGAAATAGGCCTCAACGTCTTAAGGCAATAAGAAAAAATTTGAAGCTTTGGGTGAGGAATAGGAGGAACGGGAAAAACAAGAGACCACAATTGATGAAGGTGCCATCAATAAATCGTCGCTCATTCACCAAACTCAGGACCAAGAAACCAACCTTAGCGCAAGTCGAGGGAATGTTGGACAAGGAATGGATGATGTAGAAATGGAGCTAGAAAAAAACAATCACATAGAGGAAGAAGAAGCAATAGAAGAGGTCCTAGGGTGAATGGATCTCAAAATGAGGCCTAGCAGCTATCCTAGAGGAGAAGCGAGGCCTGGCAGAAGTCTGGGAGAAGCGAGGCCTAGCAGCGATCCTAGAGGAGTACATTTAGAAAATAGAGGGAGCATACCTGTACCAAGAGGAGCTCAAGAAAGACTCAACAAAGAGGTAGTATCGAGACCATGACAACATGGGTATAAAATCTCACATCCCATTTGACCAATACAATCCTAAAGGAGTGGGAAGGAAAAGAGGAAGAAAACCAATAGTAACCTTCTACAAGAGCTCATAGCAAGGTTTATAAATGAGGGAAAGGTAAAAGCCCTAACCCTAAATCAAATACCTTCTCAATGAATTTGATCTCGTGGAACATTAGAGGTCTAAATGGCCCCGCAAAAAAAAGGCTTCTTAAGCAAAGAATAATGGCAAGAAAACTGAATATCATGCTCATTCAGGAAACTAAAATAGGAATAGAGGATATACCAGCTCTACAGAAGTCGTGTTACAGTGACTACAATTGCATAGAAAACATTTCAAGAGGTATGGCAGGGGGTAGTTAATACTTTGGAATGAAAAATTATTTGAGCTTAAAACATCCATAGCCACCCAGTACTCCATAACAGTGGTCCTTAAAATTATTGAGCTCCTAAATTCTTATGTGTTATCAATGTTTATGGACCGCATAGAGTTTCTGACAGAATCCACATGTTGAATACCCTAAGAAGAATGTATGAAGAGTTGCCTTAACCCCATAAAATCATAGATGGAGATTTCAATATGATTCTTAACCTCTCTGAGAAAAAATGGGATATTAGGAGATTGGACATGGATGCGGAGTCTTTCAGCGAGGCCCTAGATATGATTGAAATGGTGGACATGTAGACTACCAATGGTATACACACTTGGAATAACAGAAGGGGCGGAGAAAGAGAAATAGCTTCACGTCTTGACAAATTCCTTATTTTGGAATCCATTCTCCTTGCAACCCCAGAGATAGATGACAGAATCCTTCCCCATGTTGGTTCAGACCATTGGCCCATTTCCTTGAAGATCCACCTCTTAGGCACCCCCAAGAATGACCCTTCAAATTTGAAGCTTTTTGGATGGACCACCCTGACTTCTAGACCAATTTGAAGGAATGGTGGAATGAAACTCCTCCCCAAATAGGATCCCAAATGTTTCAATTTCAATAGAAATTAAAGCACATCAAGAATGGAATCAAGTAGTGGAACAAAACAAATTGGGAACAGTTAAAGGATAAAAAATATCTAGAGAAGAAGATGGAGGAACTTCAACAAAAAATTATTCAACATGGAATCACAGATCAAAAAAAGCAAGAGGAAATTGACATGCAACGAAGATGGGAAGAAACAAACGAGAAGAGAAGTTGTGGCAACGGAAATCTAGAATTCAATGGTTAAAATGCGAGGAGAGAAACACTAAGTTCTTCCATAGATCCATGATCCAACATAGGAAGACCAACAGGATTATATCCCTTAAAAGAGTATATGGATAAATGGCATGCCCTCAGGAGGAAATATTTGGGGAATTTAACACCTTCTATGGGCACCTCCCAGAGGATCCCAATATGGACAGGTCCCAAGACATTAGGAGATAACTAATAATATTGCTACAATTATGAATCAATACCATAATACCATGCTACTCAAAGAAGTCACCATGCAAGAAGTGGAGGAGGTTGTAATATCAATGCCATCAGGCAAACGCCCTGGGCCAGATGGCTTCACTAATGACTTTTTTAAAGCTTATTGGCCAATTATAAAAGAGGAAGTACATGCAATTGTGGAAGACTCAAGGAAACATAAAATAGTGTTGGGGGCCTTCAATGCAACCTTTTTAACTCTAATTCACATTGAAGAGGGCATAGGCACTCTTGATGGATTTCGATCTATTTCTCTCTACAACATGATCTACAAGATCATCTCTAAGGGTTTAGCCAACATGCTCAAACCATTGTTGCCTCTTCGAGTTTCTCCCAACCAATTAGTATATGTGGAAGGAAGACATATTTTGGACAGTATTATTCTATCCCATGAGACTATCCACTCGCTTCAAACCTCTAAGAATCTTGGGATATTAATGTAGCTTGATATGTAAAAGGATTTTGACAAAAATAGTTGTAAGTACATAAATGAATTTATTAGAGATTTCGGCTTCAATAAGGATTGCATTGATTGGATCATGGCCTTAGTTTCGTGAGCTTTCCTCCCCATTCTCCTAAATGGTGCCCCCACCCATCCCTTTGTGCCTACTCAAGGAATAAGTTAGGGAGACCCTCTATCCCTTTTTCTATTCATTCTCATGGCAGAGGGTCTTGGAAGAACAATACAAGTAGCTCAGACCAACAACCAGTTGATGGGCTTAAAGCTTTATGCCAACCCCTAAGCTTCCACCAATTAGCAGTTTATGGATGACACCCTTCTCATGGGCATCCCAACTACAACGGAGGCCAAAACCTTTAAGCATATTTTGAACTTCTTCTCGAAAGCTTCAAGAACCACTATCAATATACAAAAATCAAAAATATTTTTCTTCAACACTCGTCCCCCTATCCAACGAATAATTATTAGAATTCTTTGTATAAATTTGATAGAAATTGTAATTGCTCAAGGTTTCAAACTGAAAAATAAGAGACACAATTCTACTCTACTGATTTGTGGAATGGAAATCACATTTTAGAAAAACATGCATAGACATGCAATAATCAAAACCACAAATACGCAGTGATTTTTAGGGGAAACCAACTGAGAAAAAACCCCTCAAGCCTCTTTTCATTAACTAGTCGAATAGAGAAACTATTACAATTGTTAGCTCCACCTTTGAGCTCAACTACCAAAAGAATAATTTTTCTATCTAGTCAATGCAATTATTTGTTCACCAAGCCTCCTATTCCTTGCACAAATCCTGAGGAAATTAGCCTCTAAAAAATAGTAATTTCCTCCAAATTTATTGCCCAATTCCCAACGATTGATCTTCTGAATCATGCAACACTTGTACACTCAAAACTAGTCTACAATTGATGTTACTATTCCTTGTCATCTCCACTTCAACTGAGGAACTCAAATTCCTTGCATGCACTAGGTATTTTGGGTTGATTGATCAGTTAACTGATAGATCTTTGAGATAGATTGTTGTCCCACTGCACAATTGACTTTAAATTGACTCTATCAATAGTTAGAGGCTAGTAACTGAATACAACTGAAAATAACTGAATTGGATTACTAAAATTTAGCAATCACACATGCATAATTGAACTCCAATCCCTCTAACTCAAATTTACTAAGCTAACTAAGTGCCAAGATCCATGTCACACTAGTTAATTTCCTCCAGGTTGTCCTATTGATGTGGAAATTCGATTCACTCAATTTGACTAAGGCTAAAGTCAAATTGAGCCTTTCTTACTACATTTTGTCAACACTCCTTCTTAGCAAGAACGATATTTTTCACCACATCTATCCTGCACTTGTGGAATTCGAATTTACCTCTTGACAATGCCTTTGTCAAGATGTGAGCATCTTGCTCCTCAGTTGGAATGTACTATAGCAACATAATTCTCCTTTGCACACAGTCCCACAAATGATGATATCTTATATCAATGTGCTTGGACCTGTCATGAAATATTAGCTTATCAGAGAGCTTAATGCAACTCGAGTGATCACAATGTATCATTTTCAGATATATCTCCTGACTGAAAAGAACCACAAGTATTTTCCTCATCCATATGGCCTCACATGTTGCTTGACTTGCAACCATGTATTCAGCCTCTACTGAGTTGAGCACCACATACATCTGCTTCATGTTGTACCAGGAAATAGTTGTGGACCCAACATCGAAGATAGCACCTAAAGTACTTTTCCTGTTTGATGGACTCACTACCCAATCTACATTGTTGAAGCCTTGAATCTTCACTCCCTTTTTCCTCCTGTACCATAATCCATACTCAGTAGTGCCTCGGAGGTATCATAAAACATGATTTGTTGTCTTCCAATATAACTTGGTAGGCCTCACCATAGATTACTACATTAGTTTATGGAATAGCACATGTCGGGTCTTGTATTCACAAGATACATCAAGGACCCCACAAGCTTCCTGTAAATGGTAGCATCAACCTCTTCACCTTAAGTGGCATTATCCTTCCTCCAGTTTGTAGCTAGAGGTGTGTCCATGGGCTTACAACTCTCCATGTGAAATATCTAAAGTATTTTAGAGGCATACTTCCCCTAAGACACAGACAATTCACAATCACCTTGCCATACTTCCAACCCAAGGAAGTAATGCATTAGGCCCATGTCTTTCATCTCAAATTCCCTTGAAAAATCCTCTTTGCGAGAGCAGATTAGGTGCTCATCACTTGTCAATATTAAATCATCAACCTACAAAACAAGAATAAACAACTTACCATCTACCATAATGTGATATAGGTTTGCATCTAGTTCACTTTTGGTGAAGCACAATTCATTGAGATAACTATCAATCCGAGAGTACCATGCTTGGGGCGAATATTTGAGACCAACAATTCTCTCCTGAGTATGCACACATGTGACTCCTAAGCATATGTCTCAAATCCTTCTGGTTGCTCTATGTAAATTTTCTCCTCAACAACACCATTGAGAAAGGCACTCTTCACATCCATCTGGTGGATTTTCCACCCCATCTGTGCAGCCAATGCTAGAATGGATTTGATTGAGGAATATCTTGCAACTGATGCAAAAGTTTCCTCATAGTCCACTCCCTCTATCTGAGAGAATCCTTTGGCCAAAAATAAGGCCTTATACTTCTCGATATTCCCGTCAACCACATGCTTCACTTTGTAGATCCATCTCAAACCAACCACTGATTTCCCTTATAGTCTCGACACCACCTCCCATACACTATTCTTCATGTTGAATTTTTTTGACGGTGTTAGACCCGCCAAGATTCAAGGGTTCTCCCTGATATATGGTCCCAATTATACCTCACACCATTTGATATAGGATCCCCATCCGGAATATGGCTTGGTTTTCGGTTTTAAGGATTTTCCTTAGCTCTAACTGTTAACAAGAGAGAGGAATGAAAATGTCCCTTCGATAATCAAGTGAGTGTGCCTGGTGAGTGTTTAGTTTTAAGTGTGTCAAGGTTCTTCTACTGTGGAGGAAGAAAATAAAGTGAGCCTCTAAGAGAGAGGTAATAGTACCACCCTAGTAGAGACACACGCAACCAAGAAGGATCCATCTAACATCCAGTGGAATACTCCACAAAGATGTGACGATCATTACAACCAATCAATAAAAAAAATTTTTCTAATATACAACAGAATATTCCACAAGGATGTGACAACAATTACGACCATTACAGTACATATTCAATATGATAAGTACCAAAATAACTGAAATAGTTTAGCTACTTTAGCACATATGAAAACAAACATGAATTACAAATATCCACATAGTAGTCTTACAAATATTCATAATCCAAGCCTGAAGAACATGTTGGCCATAAGGCTTTTCATATTAAATAAAATTTCCAAGACACATGTATATAATGAACACCACTAGCTCTAATAGTGTAATGTTGGAGCCACCACTGGCTCCTCAAAAGAACTAGCTTGTCTCTCTAATGCCTTGAGGGAGGAGCCAAGGTGAAAATTACGTTGCTCCTACAATGAGGGTGTATATATAACCAATGGGGCGATGATTCACCTCCTTGTGACTCTTTGACTACCCTCGTGACTCTTTTACTTCCTATGACTTTTTGACTTTACATGACTCTTCATATTTTGTATGTGTCCTTTGGACTTCCACTTTATAATACATTTCAAATAGATAATTACATAATCCACAATAATGATGTGGAATTTGATGACTCATGACATGACACTACTGACATGGACTACATGATGACATGGGAATGTCAAGTCATTCTTATTGCTCCTTGCTATGTGTCTTCTTGAGTATTCTCTTCTATCCTCCTCCATATGGCTTAGAGGTAAGGAATCTTCAATGATATCAAGTCTTGAGTTGTGGTCGCAAACTAGTGTCCCTTTGTTTTCTCTTGATTGATCATCTTGCATAATCATCTACAAGGATGTCTTTCATCATGTTTCCCTTCTCCATCTCCTTCTTCATCATCTTGTCATGGTATGATAGAGTACCTGCATCTGCAATTCACTCATGACGAGACAACATCAGTCTGATAAACACCTAGTATAAGATGGTGCATGTTGATCCATTGATTGAGATAGAACCAGGTGGTAGGCTCTGGGAGAGGCTTAGTGACTGGTTGCGCAGCTCAAGAAGTTAGGGGTGAAGCTTGAACCTTGAGACTGTGCAGGAAGATTGCACAGTTTTGGGACTCAATGAGCTAGGTTGAGGGGTTTTCAATTGTTTCATCCAACTGTGCAGTTTTGGGAGGCAAAGAAAACCTAGTGATTGCACTATTTGTAGCTCAAGAGCTCAAGGGTTGGGCTTAAGCTCAAACACTGCAAAATGCGTAGTTTAGGCCAAGATGGAGGGTTGGATTGCACAATTATTGGGGTTGAGGTTCAGGATTGAGTATTGGACATGCGCAGTGCACAGTCCTATGAGGCAGGAACTATGCATTGTGTAGTGTCAAGGACAAGGTTGTAGCTTGAGGGTTGGAACTGCGCAATTGAGGAAGGTTGGATGAGGCTAAGTTGCTGGGAAATTTATGAAATTTGGCTAAGTGTGGGATCAATGAGCTGATGTGAATAGTGATATGACTTGATTGTGATCACACACTTAGAACACTTGATAACACAACAACATAGATCATCCAGGACATATGAACAATACTTTTCCCTCAATGCGATAACTTTGCAATGACTTACGACAAGTGTGACACCAAAGATACACTTTGCGACGACCGTGATGACACTAGCGCGACAATGATTAAAACTTTGGAAATGAGTACGATAGATGTTTACATGGTTAGATCAACTCATGTGCATAAATATAACCCCTTGAAACCACCAAAATAATTTTATACACTTTGTGTGATAGTTAACATGTGAAAAGACGACATTTTACCTTTCTTACAAAAGGGACAAAAACACTTAGAGAGAAAACACATGGAATGGATCTCAATGTTTGCGACGACAATATACAAGACCAAGGTAGGCTCCAAAATTTGGTGTAGTTCAAAATTTTGGAGGGTGTTGTAGCAGCAAAAGAATATTCATTTTCTTCCACCATGTCATTAACCCAAATAGGTTAAGAACCTGCTTCCTCAAATGAGGAAGGCCCTATCTCAATGAGCTATATCATGAGATCCATGTACCTAGTGTACCTATCAAGTGACCTCCTTTTCCTATGTTATGATGTGGGGGCTCCCACATTCTCCCTCGCATCCTGCAATAATCTATCAGCTTTTGTAGTTCTCTTTCTCCCCTTTCTGGAAGATTATGGTTGAGTGGATGCCTCCTATCTGCTCCATAACCTCCTAAATCTCCTCTTTTAGATCTAGAATCTCTTGCTCAGATGGGATACTTAGCTCTCATTCCATAGAACATCTCATAGCCTTTTCCTCTTCGAACTTGACATCTCTCCTCATAACTTTCATTCTCAGTGAAAGTAAATACACTTGGTAATTGTGTGGAGTTTTGATGTATCCTAAAAAAACTCCCAACACTATTGTAGGCTCAAGTTTCTTCCTTGAATATTGGGAGACATGACAATTAAATGAAGCTCCAAAATTTCTGAAATGACACACATCAGGATTTCTCCCATAGAAAGCTTCCTCTGGTGTGATCATACCAAGTATTCTATGAGGACATCAATTCTGCAAGTAGAATATTGTGTTGAATGCTTCTGCCAGTAGATGCCATGGCATCCCCTCACCATGCAACATGGCCCTTGTTTCTCCCACTATGCTCATGTTCTTCCTCTTAGTCGCCCCATTCTATTGTGGGTTATGGGGTGCTATTAGTTCCTCAAATACCTTCTTTGGCACAAAAATCCTTGAAAGCATGTGAAACATATTCACCTCCATTGTCGCTCCTGAGAGCCTTCACCTTCTTCTCAATATCCTTCTCAACAAATGCCTTGAATTCAACAAATTTTGAGAAAAATTCATCCTTCTTTCGCATGAAGAAGATCCATCATCTTCTAGAGAAATCATCAATAAAAATAACATAGTACTTATGTTTTGTTTTGGAGGCGATAGAAAAGGGTCCACAAACATCATAGTGGCCTCACTCCAAGATTGCATTTGCTCTGCTATATCAACCATTGAAAGTGGATTTAACATATGTACCCAATGTGCAAGCCTTGCATACATCTTGTTGGTCAAGGGAGCCTTTAGGTAGACTGGTGGTAATTTGATATGCTTCACTTTCCTGGTAGCTATGTGTCTCGGAAAGGATTTCCCTTTATTGAAAATAACATCGTAGCACGATCCTCCAATATTTCTACAGAGATTAGGTTCTTCTTAACCTAGGGAAAAACACATCATCTTTGAGGTGAAGAGGAGAGGCTTCCTCCCTCTCAAAGGTGACAATACCAATTCTTGTAGCATTGTACCTTCCATCATCCCCCATTTCGATATGCATTTCGATATCATAATCCTCCATACTACTGAAAAACTCCTTGCACCCTGTCATATGGAACAAGGCACCAAAATCAAGATACCACACACTCCCCATAACAGTGTTGGTCATGCATGTTATTAGGATGAAGTCTAATTCAAATAGTGAATCCAGTGCTTCACCTCCTACTCCTCTTGAAGGTTTCTTAGTAGACTTCTTGTGCGGACATTTTTTTGCATAGTTCTTGAATTTGTGGCAGTGGAAACATTTTATCTTGCTCAAGTCTTTCTTATTTCCATTATTTTGGATAGATTCAGGTTTGCTCTGGTTCTTCTTCCCTTTTCCCTTCTTCCACTTTCTAACTAAGGAAAAATTCTCTTCATCCTCAACTTTGGATGATGTCCCACCTCTATTATTTCTCCTGAACTCTTCTTGACCCAAATTAGACCACAACCTAGCCCAATTCGGTAATTTTTCTCTTCCATCCACAGATTCCTTATAGTTGTGCCAGGATTTTGGAAGGCCTAGAAGAGCTAGCCTCACCAGGTCATCTTCTGCAACATTCATCCCAACCCCTCCAAGCTCATCTGAAACTCGTGTGAACCTGGAGATATATTATGGAATAGTAGCATTCTTTTGCATTCTAATGTTTCGAACTTTGTCTTTTAGGGCCAATTTTCTTTGATCATTGTTACTTTCGAATAGCTCAGTTAGTATCTTCCACCTAACAAATGATGTCTCTTTTCCATGTATATTTGAGACTACTTGGTCTCTCACACCTTCTAGAAGAATTATTTTGGCCTTTGTAACATCCTTCTTCCATTGGACTAATTGTTGTGCATTAGACTGTTTGGGTTTTTCAATGTCCATTTTAACATTTTCTAACACACCATTTCCATCAAGCACTACTTCCATTCGATCCTTTGAGGCTATGAAATTTGAGCTACCCTCCAGGACATACTCCAATCTCAGTTTGTTGAAAGACATTCTCCCGAACCTGAAGAAAAATTGCTGCACTAAAGCTGCAAAATCGAAAATCTCGAGAGCCAAGTTCGAAATAGTGGTTATAATGTGATTTCATGGCTCTAATACCATGTATAACTTTTATAGAAATTTTAATTGCTAAATATTCCAAACTAAAAAACAAGAGACACAATTCTACTCTACTAATCTGCAAAATGGAAGTCACAATTTGGAACAACATGCATAGACATGCAATAAGCAAAACCACAAATATATAGTGATTTCTAGGGGAACCCAACTGGGATAAAAACCCTCAAGCCTCTTTGTATTAATCAGTTGAATGGAGAAAATATTACAATTACTGGCTCTAGCTCTAAGCTCAACCTGAAAAAGAACGATTGTTATCTCTGCTCAATGAGAAACTTTGTCCAACACTTAGCTAATTATTTCCTCACCAAGCCTCTTATTTCCTTGCACAAATCCTAAGGAAAGAGACCCTAAAAGATAGGAAATTGTTCCAAATTTATTGTGCAATTCCCAAGGATTGATCTTCTAACTCATGCAACACTTGCACACTCAAAACTAGTCTAAAATTGATGTTACACTTCCTTGTCAACTCCACTTTAGCTTAGGAACTCGAACTCATTGAACGAACTAGCTATTTTAGGCTAATTTATCAATTAACTGGCATATCTTTGAGTTATATTGTTGTCCCACTAAATAACTAACCTTCAATTGACTCTATCAATAGTAAGAGGTCAGTTAACAGAATATAATTGAAAATAATTGAACTAGATTACTAAAATTTAGCAATCACACATGCATAACTGAACTCCAAGCCCTCTATCTCGAATTTACTGAGCTAACTGAGTGACAAGATCCATGTCACACTCTCTAACTACCTCCAAGTTGTCTTGTTGATGTAGAAATTTGGTTTACTCAATTTGACTAAGGCTAAAGTCAAATTGAGCCTTTCTTGCTACATTTTTTCAACATTTTTGGCTTTAAGAGTTGTTCCCTCCCCTCAAAATACTTGGGAGTCCCTCTCACTAATAAATCCCTCAGGAAGTTAACCTTAAATATCTTCTAAACCATTTGTAAAACAAACATGACAATTGGACATTCAGATCCCTCAACTTGGTTGTTTGTCTTGTTCTGGTCAAATCAATTCTCCAAGTTATGCCCTTAGATCTATTCTCAGCCCTAGTCGCTCCCACATCTATCATTAACAACATTTGTATCATTCAAAGGAAATTTATTTTGATAGGATTAGAGCAGAAAAGGAAATGGGCCCTTGTTGGTTGGGATAAGCTTTGCAAACCAAAACAAGTTGGGGGGCTTGGTCTGAGACACTCAAAAATCATGGGGAAGGCCTTAGGGGAAAAAACCTAATGGAAGTGGTTGGACAACCCCACCACCTCCTGGGCTCAACTTTGGAAATCCAAATATTCTCCCAACCATCAACAAAAGGATCTCATTAGACTAACAAGTTAGGTCACAGGATCAACCATCTCGAATCTGGCCTAGAAGAATAGATGGATAATCCAACAACACAGTTTTGGGAGATCTGTGATGGGGAAGCGCTCTCTTCTAGAAGTATGCATGGCAACAACTCACAATTCTAAATGATGAGATCCATGCCTCCTTGAAAAGGATAATGTAGGGTAAAGGGAAAACTTCGTTGGCTCATTACTAGAAGCCAACCCCTCACAGAAGCAGATGGAGATATTGGCTTAGCCGATACAGTTGGCAGCCCCTTCTTAACAATTTTGATTGGGACTCTTTTGAGGGGCTTCTTTAGGAGCATCATATCTCAGTGGATCGGGAAGATTCCAAACTAAGGTGGGGTAAAAACTCGAGGGGTGTCTTCAATCTCAAGGAATCTTATGGTTACCTTGTCGAAAATAACCCTATTTATTTGGTTTGTTCTCCACGGAAAAAATCCTAAATTGGTACAATTTGTGTAGAATAGGGTTTTTACAACCATCACAGTGTTATCTTTGTCGAAATTAGATAAAAACCATTAATCACCTCTTGAACTCATGTGTTTACGCTTCGTCTCTCTAGGATTGGGGGGGTGAATTTTTTAGGACGACAGACAGAAACAGAGCCTCAGTTCAAGATATCATGGATAACTGGAGGCCTCACATCACTTCTCACCCAGTGGTCAACAGAGCCTAGAACCAATTGCCAGAACCCCTTTACTAGGTAATATGGAAAGAAAGGAACGCAATAGTTTTCATAAATTTGTAGACATCAAGGGAATTTCTTATTACTAAAATTAAGAAGCTAATTTGAGAATCAATCTCAATCTCCAGTATTTCTCCAATGCAAGGTAATTCACATGCTCAAGAGCTTTGCATTATTTAACTATTAGAGTTGGAAAACATTCCTCTCGTTGTAACCAAAACTCCCTCTGTTAGCTCTGATATCCCTGATACATGGTCCCCTCCAAGAATCAATGTTATCAAACTCGATTGTAATGGGGCCTCCAAGGGAAACCCTAGATCTGTAGACTTCGGTGGAGTTTTTAGAAATCACAGGGGTGAAATCCTATGGATACACTACGAGGAATTGTGTATCAATAGCAATAACATAGTTGAGATTCAAGCAGTGGAGAACGAGTTCGAAATTGCAAGGGCTAAGTAATTTGTTTCATTGATCATTGAAGGAGACTCTGCTGGGCTAGCCATGTTCACTTCCCACAAATTTCAGAATGACACCTCGTTTAGCAAGGTGTCCTTCAACTGGGGGTTGACAAAAACTCTCCAATGCATCCATTAACACATCATCAACTTAGGAGGGGTCCACTTCTAGACGGTCTAGAGGAAAGTCAACTTTGTCGCTGACCAACTGGAAAACAAGGTAACAACTGGTAGTCATGTTAACATCACATGCATGTCAGGATTTAGTTTATGGTCCTCTTCATCAAGAGTGTGAAGAGCTCCATCAAAAGGATAGAGATTATTGTAGTATTAATGAGCCTCCAAACCAACCTACTAGTTCATAGGTCACTACTAATGGACTCGTATGAGAAATTAGAAGGTTGTGTGATGAACTCCATTGCTCGCACTAGGCACAATGATTTTCCTAAAGTGTTTTTGATCTCCAGAATGACCTTAGATTTCATTCACTGCCCCTTCTATTCTTCCACCAGTAAAATTAATCATTCCACCCCCAAGGATGAACTCGTCGTACAGGCCAAACTTTCTTGAATTAATGCTATCATTACTCTCCTCAACCTTCTCATCACCTGGAAGCCTTATGATGACACCCTCCCAAGTCCGCTCTATCCTCAATTACCCTTCTCCCCTGCTCATTATTCTATGTCTCCTAAACTTGTTTGCCTTCTTCCTCTGTTTAGACCAAGTATGGCTCGCACCCCTCATTCTACCTGTGGCCACTCATCATTTCGTTGAACAAGAGGCCAAAACATTGACCGTTGGTGCTAAGGAGACATAAAGTTGAGAAACATGGACGAAACTTTTGCCCGTCAAGTTGCTCTAAATTTTCACAACACTATCCCTAAGGAGATCCAACATCACATTAATCATCTGGAGGAGCAAGCTATGGAAATTAGGAGGCATACTAACACATAGGAATTGGATGTGCACTTCAAGTGGATTTTAGACTCAGGATTCACCAGATCCAGAGAAAACCTATTCAGTCGGGCCATCGAGCTTACCTAGACTATGAAAACAATCATGGGTCTGGCTATTCAAGAGAATATCCAATCCAGATAGGAACTGGAGGAAAAATTATACTTAGTAGATGATAAATTCATTATCTTTGTTGAAATGGTTCACCATAGAAAGTTTGCTACTAAAAACTTGTCGCACTATGAGCTTCTCAAGTGAAAAGTAGTGAAGAATCAGGAAGGGAAAGACAGAGCACCCCAGAATAACAAGAAGCAAGGAGTTGCGTCAACTAAATAAGTAAAGATCGATGATGCTCCCCCTGACGAGTCGCCAGAGAAGCCCATCACGGTTGAAGAGGACTAGTTCTTCCCAGCTAAGTCCATGTTGTGGATTTTTTGTCTCTTTTTTTGTTAATCATCCCTGTGGGCCTATCAATTGTATTATTCAGCTCAGGGATTTAAGAGTCAGTCGGACATAGGTCTCTCAAGTAGCTCCTTTAAGGAGTGTTTTTCTATGAAATTTGTAAATAATGTTAGTGCTAAGGTCGGTAGGGTGAGATGCACAAGACAATACAGATTTTTGAAGACTTAAACTTTTGGCAGATGGTGGGCTATCAGTCGAGCCGACCATGGTTATTAGCTTTGTATGAGTTTTTGAATTTTCAAGCATAATATAAGATATTTCTTACTTACAAAAAAAGTATTTTTTTAGAAACATATGAGATATGTTTTTAAAGATTTTTATTTATTTAATTTTTAATTTAAAAGACAATTAGAAAATTTGATAAAAAAGTATAATCAATTTTTTTCCCCACGAAAATAGTATATAATATAAAAATGTGTGCATGTTCGTGACAAGTACCTAAGAAGTGTGTTACTTGTATGCTTCTAATGAATTTCCCTTCAAGGAGGGGAGTACAGATAAATAAAAAAAACTACTAAAGAATATTAGAGTGATTGTATGACGAAAAGAGTACATCTTGCATAAGCTACCTAGCAAAAGATGAACATTACATTGAGAAAACATTAGATTGTAGGGTGGATGTCCTCATCTGGAGCCAGATTTAGGTCAAGAAGGAGACTTCATGCATACCTTATGCTAAAACTTGATTTAGAGGTCTAGTGGCTTTTGACTATGAGATGTTCTTGTAAGCCTTCAATTTGTTGACGAAGAACTTCCAATTTGTCATCTTGGCAAGCCAATTTACTCTTTAATTCCTAGATTTCCTCCAATAGTTGAGTGACGGTTCTCCATTGGTCCTGAAGTCTCAATTTGGTCTCGAAAATGTCCAATTACAACTTATTTATCAGAAAAGTGTTGTTGTGGCAAGGATTATGTGCAAAAGTGAGATTTTTTCTTTTGTTGGATTTCATTTTGATCCAACTGGGGATGAATAGAGAATGAGTCTTTGTAAACTTTAGGTCCCCCTAAGCATGAATTAATAGAAGTTGATGGCCTATAGGGTGGTATCACTAAGGTGGAATACTATTCCAGTGCATGCCAAACATTAGATTTAGATAATGCCCACTCGGGAATACACAGCTCCGACAGAAGAAAGAAAGGAGCAGTGATTGAATTTTTTTATCGCAAGGTGGTCTCCCTAATTCTCAAGATGAAATATTGATTACTATGGTGTAAAAATGACAAGATAATAACAAGCAGGATGAACCAGTTCATATTCCTTGTAAAGAAGGACCTGAAGCCATCTGATGGACAACTTCCTTGTTCAGCAATGGACGAGGGAGGCAATTGTGTAGAATGGACTAGAAGAACACCCTTAAAGCATGAATTCAATGGGCATAACATTGGTACATCTAGAAAATACACATAATTTATTTAGAGAGACATTCACAGAACAATGACATGGACTTACCAACTTCTGAAGCCCCCATATTGCATGGGTCCAAGAGTGAAATCCATAAGAACATGAGTGTTATAATTCCATTGAATTATACCTCATATGGGGTTGCTCACGTGCATTGATTTTAATTTCACTACAATGGAGATTAATTTACATTCTGCTATTATCAATAACTAGCGAAGGATCCCAAAGTACTTTGTTCATGCAAGGAGGACAACACAAGGGTGCTTGCATGTGGTTGATGATGAGGATCTGCCACTATGGAAAACCTGTCATGTCCACTAATAATACATTTAATCCCAATATAATCATAATTTACAAGGTGCAAGGACATATGGAAATGATCCAAGGACATGAAATTAGCATTGCTAGGAAGAAGAACACAGGGGGTTGTCACGACAGAATCTTGCACCCATATACACCATTACCTATAGTTTGTCTCGTTTTGAGAAGACAGTCCTTGTTAACTTAAATATTTTCATCCTTGTTCTGGTTTCAGAGAACATGAAATAAGGATTTTTGAGAGAAACCCTCTGGTAATCAAGATATTCTCTAGATTATGAGCTTCAGTTGTTGATCATTTGGTCGATTTTTGTTTTGTAGATGTTGGATGATTATAATTGAATCCCCCATAATATCAATATTTATATCACTCGTGGCCATAGCTAATAGCAGGTCGAGTAGTAAGTCATGCATCTCGGCTTGGTTGTTGGACATAAGCCCCAATCCCACTTAATACCTTGTTTCAATTTTTCCATCAGGTTTATAAAGAACCCCCTCCCTCCTGCCACCCCAAGATTCTTCTTTGAGGTTGTAAGGTCCCACCTTACCAACCATCAATAATATAGAGAAATAGAGGTCACATTGAACACTAATACTCAATCTTTTTTTAAATGATATGACTAACTTAGTTATCATGTAATCATGTTCCTTCATTTACTTCAATATAAGAATATAACGTAAGAAGTTAAGGATAAATTTCCCATAAAACGAATTCCAAAACACATTTCTCCTCAAGTTTAAAGAAGATAGCATGTGTTATTTTCATATTTATACATGAGTTCTAAGACTGGAAATAAATTCCATCATAATGCCATGTGCAAACATTAAGCTAGATAAACCTATTTGATTTCCTAGATTATGTTAAATAAGATCCACTTATTGACTCTTGATATCATAACCACAAAAGTATCATGCTTCTATTACAAAAATCACATATAAGTGTATGAGTATTAACCTACCTATAGCAAGGTAACTAAGGGAAGAATATGCCTCTCTTCATCAGTAAATCTAATAAATATGATATGTTTATGAAATAGAATCACAAAATATATTGACCCAACAACATTTCCAAATTCATCAATTAAAAATTCTGAATCCCAATTATTAAGGCAATGCTTCAATCATGAGAATTGTATAATGAATGTTGTAGCAAGAGTAGCTACTATTGCCTATTCAGAAGCATATTATTCTTTAAAAAGTTCCATGTAAAATAATGGACCTGCATAAATTGGGCACAAATGTTTGTTTTCTACACTAATTGAAGCATAAGGTTACACCCATGAATACATGCAACTCGACCAAACTTATAATGCTTACTTGCACAAGTAATTGAATCCTACAAAATTGGTCAATGTAAAATTATTTCCAAATAACTTTAGATGAGAAAAGAAACAATTGTCCTACTAAAATATTATCTATTTACTTCAGTAAGATCATTAAATTCATACAAAAATTTGTAGACGTAGGAAGCTATATCTATTTAAATTTCTAGTACATAAAAGTTGTAGCCTGTAACAGCCCCGGGTTAAAAGTTCACGTAATAAAGTTAATAAAGGAAAAATAAGACCAAGGTCAAGGGACACTTATCCAAGTTGAATGTTGGGAAAAATATCCTAGTGGGCATCATTTGTTGTGTATGATGGCTAAGGGGAAATTGGAAAAAGCAATGACAAAGGCTTTGAAAAGGCAAAAAGGTATTATTCGCATTTTATTTATGAAAATAATGGAAAATAGGAGAAAAGGGAGGTGAAAGGTCATAGGTTACATGTTAGGAGGAAATTGAAGGAAAATTAAGGGAAAATGAAGAAATGAGAGGAATCAATAATAAAAAGACATAATAGCATCAGTTGGTCGCTTTTGTCAGTTCGTTTTTCGGAATTGGTTTTTAGAGAGGAGAAGAGCACCAAGAGGAGAAGGAAAGAAAGCAAGAAAAGAAAGGACAAGGAAGGACAAGGAAAGAAAGGATCAAGCAGGTAAAGGTTGAATCAATCACCTTCAGGAGGAATACTTGCAGGTAATAGGTTGCATGTATGTTTTGCTAGTTGGTTTTGGAATGTGTGGTATGTGCATGTGTGTATTTGGTTTCAGTGTTGTCGGTTGCATGGATTTTGCCGAGTTTTGGCAGTGGTTTTTAACCTTGCCTTGCCATTTCTTAATAGCCATGGTGTGATGGGATTCTTTCTCAGTTGAGCTTTGTATTTCCGTATGGTTTTGGATCTGGATGAGGTGGTCTTAGGAGAATCCCAAGGGTTGAGGGTGGAGACGGTTTTCTCCGTGAATACCTCAACATTTGGGTGAAGAAAGGAAAATTCCTCAAGGGATGGTGAAGGAATTCTAAGGCATCCAAGCTCGGTTTGGTTTAGTGATCTCCAGACCATCTTAGGTGAGATCACGGTATGGTGAGGGTGTAGGTGGTTTAACCTATGGATTCTGTTTGTTGTTTATGGATTAGTTTATCCCATGAGATCCCACATTAATGCTTAGAATATGGCTGAAAGAAAGATTTGGTTTAGCCCAATCTATGGTCAGGTGGTACATGGAAGTCCCTGACTTGGCTGGCTTTTGAATATGGTTAATAAGAACTAAGTTTCTCTTATCTTTGATAAGTAAATGCACTTGTTGTTATGTGGCTTTAATGTTTTTTATATCATTTTTATCTATATGGTTATATTTTGGTTATAAGCATGGTTATGTGACATATCTAAGTATGGCTCTTATCACATTTCATTCAATGAATGACTGGTTAATGAATGCATGACCTAATTGGTGTTATGACAACTGTTGTGAGAAGGGATAGATCCTTCTTGTTAAACCTCAAACAATTTTTCAAATCCTTATTTTCATATATGCATTCATGACCTATAGGTTGCATGTTCATCATGTGTTTGATGGAATGTCAGTCCTGGTTGGGAGAGGTCAGGTCAAGTCCTAGTTTAAGTTTTGGTTTGGAAGCCTTGTTTCTATGTGATTCATCATTTATGGAAGTTTCACTAAGTTCTAGGTAGGGGCCTAAGTCTTAGCCCTAAAAATGTGGCTCATAATTTGGGGTCGTTGGCATAGAACTGACTGAAAAAAGTCCACAGTCGCTTGGAAGCAAGCCTATGGGAGTGACTAGAGGGTTATAGTCACTTGGAGGCCTTGGAAAGGGAGCGACTAAGGCTCTAGGTCAGTGAAATAGAGAGTTAACTCAAGGGTTGGACACCTGGAGTGGTTGGGTTTCTCTTGGAGGTCCTGTGGCACCTGAGGGAGGTCAGTAAAGTCTTAAGTTGTTGAATCCATTTCCTTAAGGTCATATAGGAGGTTGAATCTTATCATGTTTACCCTTAGGTTATGTTTAGCCTGAGCAAACAGGTGAAAGTGGGTAAATGTGGGAGGAGGAGGTTACAGGGTGGTATCAAAACAGGTTTCACTTTCTTTAGGTAATATATGATACCATAGGGTGGTATCAGAGCAGGTTGTGCTCCATTTGGGTCAAATATGATGTTGTCATGGTTATGGTTGTCATGCATGGGGTCATGGTATATAGTTGGTATGGTCATGCATGATGTTGTTATATTTATGTGATTATGATTATACATTGTCATGCTAATGTGGACTGATTTTGGACATGGATAAACCTCCCCTAAACATCAATGAGGTATGGTTTTGATTTTGGTATCTATTTGGTTGATCTAACATGGCCTACTTTCAAGAAGAAGAGAATCAGAGATGATGGGAAAAATAGTATACTATAGTTCTCATGACTCTCCCTACAGATTAGTTATGCAACAAGGAGGAGAGAATTCTCCTGGTATAGCAGATACATTAAGGATTTTGAGGGTAGAGATCAGAAGTTGCAAAGAAGACAATGACAAGTTTTTTGAGGCTCATGAAAGACATGTAAGGGATTAGGAAAAGCAAGTATAGATCAATGCAACAATTCTTCATAGCTTGCAAGAATTGCAGAGACAAGGAAAGTTGAGGATCAGTAAAGAGTAGGAAGAGAAAACTAATGGAGCCTATGGTAGTAACTCTCGATCCAGATACAGGTTAGATAAATGGGATTTAGTGAGAGGTGGCATATCAATGGATACACCTAACAAGAGGATTGGTGTGTATGGGCATCATTCTAGTTCCTCATCCAGGAGACATTATCATCATCATCACCATCATCATCCTTATAGGAGGAGGGAGTACTTGTCTAAGGAGTTCAAGAAATTCAAGCCTCCTACATTCAATGGAGAGATGAAGAAGTCAGAAGATGTAGAGGTATAGATACTTGGGATGAAGAAATTCTTCAGATTGCATAGCTATTCAAATAACATGAAAGCCAAAATAGCCACCTTCAGTCTTAAAGGGAAAGTAGGTATTTGTTGGGAAGATGTGAAGAATGTCAAGGGAATTCAGGAAGAATAGTTCATTTGGGATGAGTTTGAGAGACTCTTCAAGAATAAGTACCTATCAGAGAGGTACTATGATAACAAAGCTAAGGAGTTCTATGCGCCACAGATGGGTTCAATGTCAAATGATGAGTACACTAACAGGTTCCTGGAGTTGTTGAGGTATGTGCCTTACCTCAAGGATGAAAAGGCTAAGATTCAGATATTTATCAGTGGGTTTCCTATAGCCTATAGAGACCGGATTGAGTTTGATAAGCCTAGATTGTTGGAGGATGCCATACAGAAGTTGAAGCATTGTTATGAGTAGTCAAAGTGCCAAGTTGAGCCTAAGCGTGAATTGAAAGGAAATGAGAAAGTTGAAGGAAAGTGGCCACCGAAGTGGGGAATACCTCATGATGCAGGTGAGAAAGAAAATGTTGCTCCTTACAAGAATTTCAATGCAATTGAGAAGGGACAAGAGTCACAACCTGGAGAGCAACAAACTAGAGGTGATAGTAGGGGACCGTTGCAGTGTTGGATATGTGGCAAAGATCATCACAAGAAGGAATTTCCATTGTAATAGGTTGGTAGGCCTCATATATACAGTGCTCATGAGGCACAGACAGTTGAGGATGTTGGGCAAAGAATTCCATGGATTTATGTAGCGATGGATAATAGGAAGGTAGATCACCAGGCGTCTATTATCGAGATGGACGATAAGATTTGTGATCAAATTTTTTTATGTTGATTGACCCTAGATCTAATTATAGTTATGTTAACTCTCACCTGGTGGATAAGTGTGGTTTGAGAAAATAATTGCATATATAATCTTGGTTGGTATAGTTGGCTACAGGTACTAAGAAGAGAGATCATCACTATTTGGTCAATTTAGAGTGTCCTAAATTGCTATATTAATTGTCATTCCGGGAGCCGTAAATTGTTTAAGTGTGGCGCACTATATGTGCAAGATAACCTATTTCTTACCTTTTTTTGTCGTTTTTTATTTTTATTTTGTTTTTGGGGGTTTTTATCTCGTTTATCTCCTAATGAGAAATGAAAATTCTAAAAGACAAGTATGGATATAAATTTTCAAGGCAATTGTGTCCTTTATAATGATTTCCAAAACTTCAAACTCAGAAGGTCTTTAGAACATGCAATGATGAAATCAATTCCTAAAAGAAAATAAAAATGTGCCACTATTCTAATCAAACAAACAGTGAACTTTTGATCATGAAACCATTATCCCTGCTACTATCTAAATACAAGAGAAATGAATTAAGCTACTGTACTCAAAGAAATCCAAAAATTGCAAGTAAAGTAGAGCTAAGATCAAATTACATCAATTCATATTCTGACCCCTCACCATTAGTCTCGCTATGGCTTTCGGAGGTAATCATAAACAACTTGAGCAATCTGATATCTAATTTGTAGAAAATAAAACTAATATCAAATTACACACTCATACTTCAATCCCTCACCATTAGTCTCGCTATGGCTTTCGGAGGTAACTGATAATGACATGAGCAATTTAATATCTAATTTGCAGAAAATAAAACTAATATCAAATTACACACTCATACTTCAATCCCTCACCATTAGTCTCGCTATGGCTTTTGGAGGTAACTGATAATGACATGAGCAATTTAATATTTAATTTGCAGAAAAATAAACTAATATCAAATTACACACTCATACTTCAATCCCTCACCATTAGTCTCGCTATGGCTTTCGGAGGTAACTGATAATGACATGAGCAATTTAATATCTAATTTGCAGAAAAATAAACTAATATCAAATTACACACTCATACTTCAATCCCTCACCATTAGTCTCGCTATGGCTTTCGGAGGTAACTGATAATGACATGAGCAATTTAATATCTAATCTAACTAATAAAGCCAATGAACAATCTTGAAATAAACAAAACAGTGCTGGAATTAAAAGCTAATAAAAATAAATCAACAGAAAGACAAGACTAATTCCATGTCATTAGTCATTGTGGAAACTATATGCAAATGCCCGGGCTGCCTACTGTAATCTGGAACAAATACACTGATCAGCGTTAACAGCAGTGGAAATCATGTAAAATTATGGACAAAAATAAAATGTTAGCACCATAAGAAATGCAATATATACAAGTGAATAATTATGGCATAATGAACGTAAGAAACACAATGTGAAACTATACAACAAATAAACAAAACCTCAGCGTGTGTAGGGGCCCTCTGCACAACCTCGGGCAACAGCTATCAACCACGAATTATGCTTATAAACAGGGTCTTCTCATATATTCAAAACACAGTCATAACAACGAAACATTGTCACGGCATAGTGGGCTCTTTAATAGTCAACAATACATTCCAAAGACTAACTATTATGCGTATGGAAACACATTATTTATGACAGAAGGCTACATAACTAATTTCCTAAAAACTTTGCTGAGAGAGGACACGTGAACGACAATGTCCATGGATCTAGCATCATGGCTGCCGAGATGATGCAATCTAATGAAAGCGGCTTCTTGGATTTGCATCATGGGCAGCCTACAGGTGTTAGCGTGCCTCCAGAAATCTAGAAACGGCCACAAAAATCTTTCACGTGCTTGTAAACAAAGTTCTGTTACTGTAGGACTCTTCTATTGACCACCTTTGACCACGGCCTTCTTTGATGAATTCGACTGAGCCAATAGGACTCAGTCCATGTCCACGTCATTTTCAACTTGCCCATGTGGCTCGATTTTCCTGAAGACACCTGCAATATAGACTTTGACAAAAAGTCTGCGGAAATTTGAACTGGCTGCGGAAAGTGACAAGATTCCGCAGCTTATGAGCAAAAATCTAGTTCAAACAACAGACACAAAACATAGTTAGAAAACCACTTTATGTGCTCTTTTAAACTCAATATGCAATGATGTTGATAGCTTATGAGGTCCAGGTGGATGGAAAAAGTTTAAGAAAATGTGTAGGAAAAGTGTGGTTTCAGGGCTCAACAATCACTAGGTAAGAGCTTGTACATCTAAGCTGTATGGTATGCCTACAATAGCACATATGAATGTACTTCCATTGGGATCGTATAGTATGCTTTTGGGTATGGATTAGTTATGTTTTCACAAGACCAAAGTAGATTGTTATGACAAGGCTATTTAGTGTCTGGATGATAATGGGGAAAAGAGAACTTTGCAGGGGAAAAGGAATCCTACATCAATTAGGATGGTCACAGCTATGCAGGCTAAGTGCAGTTGTAGAAAGGAGTGTATAGTGTTTTCAATTTATATTTCCAGTTACAAGGGTAAGGATGTTGAGGATGAAAAAATCTTCAGGAGGTACCCTTTATTACATTATTTTCAGGATGTGTTTCTAGCAGAGATTCTAAAGTTTCCTCTTCGTAGGGAAGTGGGCTTTTCTATTGAGTTGGTACCAGAAGCAGCACCAACATCAAAGGCACCTTAAGGGATGAGCACACCAGAGTTAGTAGATTTGAATTTGTAGCTAAAGGAAATTCTTGATAAGGGATACATTAGGCCATGTGTATCACCTTAGGGTGCACCAATGTTGTTTGTGAAGAAGAAGGATGGCACTCTCAGGTTGCGCATTGATTATAGGCAATTGAACAAGGTGACAATCAAGAATAGGTACCCATTGTTGAGGATTGATGACTTTTTTGATTAGCTGAAGGGAGAAGTAATGTTCTCAAATATTCATTTGAGATCATGATATCATTAAGTACGCATCAAAGAAGAGGAAATCTACAAGACTGCTTTCAAGACCAGGTATGAGCATTATGAGTTTGTTGTCATTCATTTTGGGTTGACTAATGATCCAACTACTTTTACTTGCTTGATGAATAGTGTGTTGCATCCTTATCTGGAAAACTTTGTTATTGTATTCATTGATGACATATTGATATATACTAAGAATTAGGAAGAGCATGTTGAACACTTAGCAATAATATTGAGATTTCTAAGAGAGCATCAGTTGTATCCCAAGCTTATCAAGTGAAACTTCTTTCAGATGGAGGTACATTACTTGGGACATGTTGTTTTCAAGGAAGGCATAACAGTGGTTCCAAAAAAGATAAAGGCTATCATGGAGTGGGTAGCTCCTAAGAATGTGGATGAAGTCAGATCATTTATGGGGTTAGCAGGTTACTATAGGAGGTTCATCAAGAACTTCTCACACATTGCATATCATATCACATCATTGCAATAAAAAGGTAATAAATTTGAATGGACATAGGAGTGTGCGACCAGTTTTGAGAATTGAAGCAGTTGTTGACCAATGCTCCAGTTCTTAAGATTGCAGATCCAAAAAGGAGTTTGTGGTGTGTACATATTCCTGCAAGAGAGGAATTGTTGGGGTCTTGATGCAGAAGGGATAGGTGGTGTGTTATGAGTCCAAGAAGTTGAATGAGCATGAGTAGAACTATGTGACTCATGATATTGAGTTGGCAGCTATTATTCATGCCTTGAAGATGTGGAGGAATTATCTTCTTGATAGGAAGTTTTACTAATTAGCGATCACAGTGGGTTGAGATATATGTTTGACCAACCGAATATGAATTCTCAATAGGCTAGGTGGTTGGCCATGATTAGTGAGTTTGACTTTGAGATCAGATGCATTAAGGGTAAGGAGAACAGGGTTGCAGATGCTCTCAGTAGAAGATCACAGATGAACCATGTTGCAGAAGTGAGCTCTTATGGGACAAATCTACAAGATCAGATCTTAGAGGCAAGCCAGCAGGATGATAGTTACATGGAGCTTAGGCATAGGTTACAACAGGGTACAGGTGATCAGGACATGGACTATCATCTCATGACAAACGGTTTGGTGAGATTTAGAGATAACATCTATGTGTCGGATGACAGTGGGATCAAGAAGCTTATCTTGAGGGAGTTTCATGTCAAGCCATATTTAGGACACCTAAGATATCAGAAGACGTTAACAACAGTGAATAAGTTTTACTATTGGCCAAATCTGAAGAAGGAAGTGGCAAAGTTTTTGGCTAGGTGTTTGGACTGTCAATATGTGAAAGCAGGGTGTAAGCATCGAGGTGGATTGCTTCAACCTATTCTAATTCCAGAATGGAAATGGGAGGTAATTTCCATGGATTTCATTACAAGTCTTCTGAGGACATCAAGGCAGCATTATTCTATCATGGTTGTCGTTGATATATTGAGAAAGGTAGCTCACTTCATTCAAGTGAAGATTACTTATTCAACTAGTGAGTTGGCACAGGTCTTCATGAGGGAGATAGTGAGGTTGCATGGTGTTCCAAGGAAGATTGTGTCGGATATGGATGCTAATTTCACTTATAAGTTTTGGAAGGATTTGTTTGCAGGTTTGAGGACAAAGTTGGCCTTCAGTACAACCTATCATCCGCAGACATATTGACAGACAGAGAGGGTCAATAGGATTCTCGATGATATGCACCAGCATAGGAGATGGGAGGAGTAGCTTCCATTGGTTCAGTTTGCTTACAACAAAGGTTATAAGGAGTCACTAAGGATGAGTCTGTTTGAGGCATTGTATGGGTGGAGTTGTAATACTCCCATCAGATGGAGTGATCCATTGAACAAGGTACTTATTGGACCATATATTTTGGTGGAAATGGAACATGAAATGCGGGTTATAAAGAAGAATCTAAAGGCATCATAGGATAGAAAAAAAATTATGCCGACCAAGATAGGGCATTTAAAGAGCTTCAAGTTAGGGAGCATGTGTATTTGCGCATCAAGCCCAAGAATATATCCTTGAGGATTGGATCATGTGCCAAGTTGGAACCACGGTATTGCAGACCTTTTGAGATCCTTGAGAGGATTGGAATAGTGGCTTATAGACTTGCACTACCTCCGACAATGAGAGTCCATGATGTTTTCCATGTTTCATTGCTTAAGAGATATGTAAAGGATGTTAATCATGTTATTGATTGGTATGTGTTGCAGGTGAAACCATAAGGATAATTCCAAGTGGAACCTTAATGCATATTGCAGTGGAAACAAATCGTGCTCCGGAACAGAGCAATCAAGCAAATTAAAGTGCAGTGGAAGCACTTTGGGCCCGATGAAGCTACATGGGAGATGGTTAATCAAATGTGGGCTATGTATCCTTCATTACTTTTCAGTTGAGGCAAAGTAGTTTTGGTATATGTATATATGTACATGGATGTAAATACTACCATGAGTTCTGTTATAAAGCTCCAATAAGCGGTATGGTTGTCATGTTTGTCATGGTGGTTTTTTCTTTTGAGGAGGTTTTTCATTATAAATATCACATCAAGCTTGGTTATAAATATCCATGGGTAGTATGTTTTGTTTTTCAATGGTTTTGCTGGCTGTAGGTGTCATAGAACATAGAGGACGAGGTTCCCTTAAGGGGGAGGGGTTTGTAACAACCCCAGTTTAAAAGTTAGTGTAATAAAAGTTAATAAAGGCAAAATAAGACCAAGGTAAAGGGGCACTTATTCCAAGTTGAATGTTGGGAAAAATATCCTAGTCTGCATCACTTGTTGTGTATTATGGCTAAGAGGAAATTGGCAAAGGCAATGACAAAGGATTTGAAAAGTCAAAAAGGTATTATCAACATTTTACATATGAAAATAATGGAAAATAAGAGAAAAGGGAGGTGAAAGGTCACAGGTTGCATGTGAGGAGGAAATTGAAGGAAAATTAAGAAAAAATGAAGAAATGAGATGCATCAATTAAAAAGAAAGACGTTTGAGCATCAGTTGGTATTTTTTTTCAGTTCATTTTTCATAATTGGTTTTCATAGAAAAGAAGAGCACCATGAGGAGAAGGAAAGCAAGCAAGCAAAGGAATGATAAGTAAGGACAAGGAAAGAAAAGGAAGGACAAGGAAAGCAATGATAAAGTGGGGAAAGGTTGAATCAAGCAACATCAATAGGAATACTTATAGGTAATAGGTTGCATGTCTGATTTACTAGCTGGTTTTGGCATGCATGGTATGTGCATGTGTGTATTTGGTTTTAGTGTTGTTAGTGGCGTGGATTTTGCCGGGTTTTGACAGTGGTTTTTAGTCTTTCCTTTCCATTTCCGGATACCATGGTGTGATGGGATTCTTTCTCGATTGGGCTTTGGATTGACGAAATGTTTTGGATCCATGTGAGGTGGTCTCAGGAAAATCCCAAGGGTTGGGGATGTATATGGTTTTCTCTTGGAAGCTCTCAATAGGTGGGTGGAGAAAGGAAAATTCCTCAAGGGATGGTGAAGGAATTCTGAGGCATCCAAGCTTGGTTTGGTTTTTTTATCTCGAGACTGGTTTAGGTGAGATCACGGTACAGTGAGGGTGGAGGTGGTTTAACTCTGGATTCCCTTGGTTGTTTATAGTTGGTTTGTCCCATGATATCCTACATTCAGGCTTGGAATATGGCATAGGGGTGATTAGTTGAAAGAAATATTTGGTTCAGCCCAATCTATGGTCGGGTGGTACATGGAAGTCCCTGACTTGGTTGGATTTTGCATATGATTAATAAGAGCTAAGTTTCTCTTTCCTTTGATAAGTAAATGTACTTGTTATTATGTGGCTTTAGTAGTTGTTCTATCATTTTTATCTATGTGGTTATATGTTGGTTATAAGCATGGTTATATGACAGATCTAAGTATGGCTCTTATCACATTTCATTCAATGAATGTATGGTTAATGAATACATGACCTAATTGATGTTATGACGACTATTGTGAGAAGACATAGATACTTCTTCTTAAACCTTGGATAAGTTTTCATATCCTTACGTTCATATATGCATTCATGACCTGTAGGTTGCATGTTCATCATGTGTTCGACGAAATGTCAGTCTTGGTTGGGAGAGGTCAGGTCAAGTCCTAGTTTAAGTTTTGGTTTGGAATCCTTGTATCTATGTGATTCAACATTTGTGGAAGTTTCACTGAGTTTTGGTCAGGGGCATAAGTCTTAGCCCTGAAAAAGTGGCTTAGAATTTGAGGTTGTTGGCATAGAACTGACTAAAAAATCCCATAGTCTTTTAGAAGCAAGCCTATGGGAGCGACAGGAGGGTTACAGTCGCTTGGAGGCCTTAGCAAGGGAGAAACTAAGGCTCTAGGTCAGTGAAATAGAGAGTTAATTAAGGGTTTGGATGCCTGGAGGGGTTGGGTTGCTCCTAGAGGTCCTGTGGTACCTGAGAGAGTTTAGTAAAGTCTTAAGGTTTCGACTCCATTTCCTTAAGGTCATATAGGAGGTTGAGTCTTATCATAATGACCCTCAACTCATGTTTACCCTAGGAAAATTGGTGAAAGTGGGTAAATGTGGGAGAAGGCGATTACACAGTCATTAATACATTTAATCTAATGATTTATGTTCATAAAAGCTACAACCATTGAGGCATTTTCACAAACTCTTTGCAAGCTTGTAATCTACAACCATTAAGGCCTTTTTACAAACACTTTGTAAGCATGCAATCTACAACCATTGAGGCCTTTTGACAACCACTTTGAAAGCATGCAATCTAAGATTCTTAATCAACCTATTTAACTCATAAAATTAATGAATTAAGACTTCATATTTGGCATATTAAAACAAGGACTAATTCATCTTTATCCTTCACCAAAAAGTTGACAACAGGGACACATAGTTGGTAGCAGCAATCTGCAAGATTGCCCATATTTATGATCTGGGTTCTCAAAAGCATTTTTTTGGAATCAAAGCAAGGATTACAAGATCAAATAGCACGAATACCCCCTGATGTTGAGCTGAATCGAAACAGAAATTCCCAAGGATGTGATTTCTCAAAACAACAACAAAATAAATTCCTACTATCTAATTTATCACTTTTGTCAAACAGTAAGTGTGAAAACTTCATTTACAGTTGTACATGGAGAAAGAAAACCCAAATTTATGCTAATATGGTATTTTCATCAACTCGTGGCAACCAGCTATGGACAAAAATTCATTGTAAACTGAAATTTAAAACTTTGGTAAGACATTCTTGTTTTAATCCCCCTACATGTACATTCTCAACTACAATTGTCGTTCATTATTGGTTAGCTCATAATGAACTCTATAAATATCTCATAAACATTCATAAGCCCAATAAATTGAAAGTTCTACAACACTTTAAACTAATAATAAACTAATACTTCAAGAATGCTTATGAACATACCTAGCAATATATTTATACAACTCCAAAAACACGGGAATATGCTCCAGCTCCAATGAGAGTATGCTCCAACTCCAATATCCTTTCCAACTCATTGTGAACCATCCGTTTTTCCACCCAACCATATCCAAGGAGAAATTCTCCCCCTGAAGCCCCTGCGCTGTAAGAGCTCACAAGTAGTACCAAAATATTGTAGTAGAGAGATATACAATGCAAGCTGAGGAAGATAAGTTTCACTTCCTCTCAATACCTCTCATGGAAAACTCCACCAGGTATAACTACTTAGCAATTCAATTTAGTAATTTCATATTCATTTTGACAACATTTGGCTACTCTCTACGACTCTCCCTCTCACAATCCTCTTCAAGTCTCTCCAACTCTTGGTATTATAATGCACTTCCTTATCCCCCAAGTGAGAAGACATGAGACACATATATAGGAGGAGCAAAAAAAATTTGTCATAAAGGACCTGTATTCCATTTAGAGGAGTGTAACTCATGCCCTTAAGGAGAGGTATGCATGCCTTAGTTAAGGAGAGTGTAACATATGCATTAAAGAGAGCGTAATGAGTGTAAGAGGAATATGTCATTCTTTGATGAGTGCATAAAAGAGAGTGTAATGTATTATTAAAAGAGAGAGTTACATAGAGTCATGACAGTCATCAAGGATAGATGTGTGAAGTGATTGAGGAGATGAAGGTGAGTTATAACTCCCTTTTAATAATAATATCATGGTCTCATAAAAGATAATAATAATATTAATAATATTGAGGATTAAGTCGAGATTGAGCTATTAGGATTGATTAATGATAAGTTAAGTGATTTTCCTTCAACTACGCTTGATTACCAATGTATGCAAGGTGATTTACTATTTTTGGAAAGTCATACTTGAGATGCTAGACATGACTTTAAATTTTTAGAAATTCACTCCAAAATTGTCAAAAATGATATTTTATTAAGTAAATTAAGCCCTGAGCTCCCCATGAGTGGTATTTTTCTTCCAGATAATAAGTATTATGCATACCTATTGCATACATCTTTGTGCCTTAGTAGATTGAGGACTTCACACCCTAATCTACTCCAAGGATCTAAGGTTCCACACCTTGATCTTTTAAATATTTAGGATTTTGCATCCCAATCCTTTTATTATAGATCCAGCACTCCACATCTTTATCTTTCATGGATTTAGGACTTCGCGCCCTAATCCTTTTATTATACATCTAAGACTCTGCGTATTTATATCTCATGGATTTAGGACTCTACACACTAATTTCCATGGCTTCTCGTATACTCTGCTTTGAAACTTCATGATTCACCTTAAGGTATTGATTGTGAGCTCATATCCATCTGATGGTTCATCAACAAGTTCTTGTTCCAAGACTTGCACACATCACAATCTCATAGATCAAAGGAATCAAATGAATTTCATAATTAAATTATTCACATTTTACTAAGGATAGTGCATCACTTCCACAGTCATTTTGGTTTTGAAGAAAAGACTTCCGTATTCATTTATAATTCAAGCATCCTTGTTGGAAATGACCAAGTCCCCTGCCACATCTTTCTTAGTATAAGATTAAGCATATATAATCATAAAATCAAATATCATCCATAAATCATAATTAACCATATGTTCCACATAACCATGATCATCCATGGATCTATGTGTCTCAATCTTGGATCACCATCCATATCATACACTTATTTTAAAAGTAGGACACCAAAAGAGAAAACATTGATAATATGTACTTAACCAAAATTAGTCTTATGCACACAACCATAAATAGTAGCATAAGCACATAACAACTAGGTGACCCAAACTAGGTCAATAGCATACAATTATATACATAAGTTTGACATGCATAATCTTATTTCATTGCATCAAAATGACCCTCTCCAAGTGTCACCAAAGCTATCTCACCAAGAAGGGACACTACATACTCCCCCTCTTGGGCTAAACTTGGCCCAAAGTTTTCCTACAATCATAAGATACTTAGCTCTTTTCAATTCTCCTATCAATAAGGTGTTAACCTTATGTATATGTATTATATGTCTTTTTCTTCATGCCAATTCATAGTTTAATGTTTTCTAAAATGGAAACAACTCCATGAAAACCAAAACATACCATTTTTAATCAAGTATCATGTATAGTCACGCCATACTAGATGGATTTTGACATACACCACAATACATACTCAATCAAAATAATCATCTAACCAAACATTTTATATCTAGATGCTATTTTTTTTAAATGATATAACAATGACCTCACATTACAAATGATTGTCTTTTCCCTATCGAATGCATTAAGAATTCAATAATCTTTCCCGTGTCATTCTCTTAGGTTTCTGTAGAAAAATTGAGCTTGCCAACTCACAAACAACTCCCACATTAGTTGTATAAACAAAAATTATGGTCCATCCCATCTCACAATCAAGTTTGCATACAAGAGGCATAAAATCATCCACATACAATTGTCATTGCAACTATGCAACAAAACATGTCATATATATAACCCACTCTTACATCCCACTTGATTTATGTCTTCTCAATCCAAGTTTTCACCTTTTCATTCCATAAGACACCCTTGCAATTAGAATCGTTAGGATCTACATACAACTTCTTCTTTTTTAACTAAATGTTTACTCTTTAAGAAAAATCACAATTTGAGGTTCAAGACATATTTTATTTTATTTTTTATTTTTTATTTTTTTAAACTAACAAGCTAAGGTTCCATACAGTTTCCATTGACCCACTTTTGTATTATAGGCAATTCCTTTAGTTCCCATAATATTCATTATTATTCACTTCTATTACTTGAGAATCAATTATGAATGACTCTATTAGAAGATCTTGATTCCGAAAACAAATTAATGATATCTTTTCGGAAGCGGCTTGTAATCAAGAAAAACTCTCATAATTTTGAAAATGTGATATTTATATTATTGAATATACCTTGATAACTGTAAGTCAATTTGTTTTCCAACTATAAAAGTGTTCATTATTCTATCCAGTAATTAATCAATTCATTTGGTTTTAGGCCTTATTCCTCACTATTAAAACATTCGCAAAAACAAGCTATGAAAACCATACATTTCTTAAAACATGAAGAATCTTGTTGAATTTAAATAAGATTTAGACTATCACAAGGGAATTTATATTTTGTAGGAATTCTCATACAACTATCCATCCAAGCACAAAATTCCTAAATCAAACAATCTCTTCTATTCCACATAGAATACAAACATCTTAGGATTCTAAAACATGCAACAATTCCAATGCATCAAAATGTGATCTCACTCTCCTTCAATTTCTCCCTTAAAAAAATGTCAAAAGCACATATTGTTTGTAAAACAAGAACTCAAATAAGTTTTTCATTGGTCACATATCTTTTCCTTTAAGTTCAAATAAAACAAAGTTCCCACCATAGAAAATGTTCATCTTCTAAACATGTTATTATCTTAACAATTTACAAGTTAATCAAATTCCAAGAAAGCATTTCATTAAGTTCATAAACAATATGAATTTTGACTCGGTCGCCTAACTAATAATAGGATAAAGCAGTTCATGAGTTCAATCCTCATAATTTCTCTAATTAATTTAGTTTAAATAGAATTCAACCAATATGCAATAGATAAAATTATTAAGTAGACTAGCATGGCTTTACTAGACGTAATTTGTCTTAAGCCAATAGAAAAGGCATTTCATCAACTTATCACAATATTTTTTTTCTACATTTCAAAAATTTGAAAATAAATTTAATTGTACTTAAATCCAACACATACAAAATAATTACAATACTAGAGGATATATACCTAGTTCACACTTGACTCCATATATCAAAATCAGTTATTCCAAACATTCTAAACCACCTAATGGTGTTCACTATACCAATCTTAGTATCATCATTCGTAATAAGAAGAAAATAATGGATTTAAATCTCAAGCAAATTCATGTTACGAATCTCTATCCATTTAACTTTAATTACACATAATCAATCCTCCTTATTCATGTCTATGAGATTCCATCAAAATGTTTTATTTCATTCTAACCAGAAGAATTACTTAGCTCATAGATATATGTTAGTATGGATTCCACACCCATATGTAGGAATTTACAGGGTAAGTTCCTCAGATAGAACACAAAAGGACATCGCTCACAAACAAATCATAGAACAATACACCAATATTCTTGACGTGGTTAAAACCCTCGAAGAGGGAAACAATCCACAGTCTGAGCCAATGCGACCACTTCAGGCAATTTATTAATGTAAAATAAATAAAATTTACATAATCTTCTCTCATGAATGGTCACCTTATAAATGACCCTCTATGCTCTTTAAATAAAGACCATGGACCAATCGAGTGTTAAGCCACAGATCAAGTGTCGGTAATACCGAGGAGAGAATGAACCGTCGGATCAATTCATGTCTAGAACATATCGTGACCGTCGGATTGTAAGTTACAAAAAGTATATACTAAAGAAACACACTTTACCTAACTATACACTAGACCAAGTTATACTTAACTATTTCCTATGTGTCGGAATATCTTAACATCCCCCCTTAAGGACAATATGGGATAGGATTGAAGGATGTACAAATATGACACAATAGGAGAAGGAAGGAGGCATTAGAGCCTATCCCCCCTTAGTGACAACTTCCAGAACTCCAACCATAAATCGAAGTTTAGTAAACTTCGCCTCTGTGAGAGCCTTTGTAAAGATGTTTGCAACTTGATCATCGGTTGAACAGTAGTGCACTTCAAGAACATGGTCATGAATGAGCTTTCTGATGAAGTGCATGTGTAGTTCAATGTGTTTCTTGCACCAATGTTGGAATGGATCTTTGCATAGTTGAATGACACTTTGATTATCACACCAAAACGTAGTCAGATGATGTTGCTGAAAGCCAAACTCTAACAGGATCAGACGAAGCCACAAGGCTTCCTTACTAGCTTCTACGGCGCCACGATACTCTGCTTCTGTTGAATAAAGAGAAATAACACTTTTTTTCTTGCAAGCCCATGTAATAGATCCATAACCAAGAGTGAAGACATAACCTGCAATAGACTTTCGATCATCAAGGTCACCAGCCCAATCGGAATCAGTGAAACCAACCAAGAGATGCTTATGCACTGTAATGAATCCCAAACTAAATTGTACCTCAAACATAATGAAGTATTCTTTTAGCTTCTTTCCAATGACTTTCATATGGGTTTTGCATAAACCGAGAAATAAGGCCAACATCAAAGGAAAGGTCAGGACAGGTATGGGTGAGATGCAAAAGTTTTCCTACAAGCTGACAGTATAAGGTAGCATCAACTTCAGGGGAAGTACAAGTGACTAAAACTTTGGCTCCAGACTGAAAGGGAGAAGGGGTTGGCTTACAGTATTCCATGTGAAAGTGGCGTAGAAGATCATAGGCATACTTGGACTGGGAAAGGGAAATACCTTCCTTGGATTGCAATACTTGAAGACTAATAAATAATGCAAGTGTCCTAAGTCTGTCATTTCAAACTTCTTTTTATGGTTGGACTTCACATGGTTTATAAGGTTAAGATCACTACCAGTAAGGAAAAGATCATCAACATAAATAACAATAATTATAAGAGATTTACCCACTTTCTTAGTGTAGACAGTATTGTCAGAATGACACCTTGAAAAGCTAGTATCTAAAAGAAAGCTATCCATTTTGGCATACCAAGCCCGAGGGGCTTGCTTGAGACCATAAAGGGATTTCTTAAGCCGACATACAAGGCTGGAATATATTTGTATAAATATAGGAGGTTGTTCCATATAGATTTCTTCATGCAAGTCCCCATGCAAGAAGGCAGATTTAACATCCATCTGATAGACTTCCCATTTGAAAGAGGTGGCAAGGGAAAGAACAAGGCGGATAGATTTCATTTTGGAAACAGGGGAGAAGGTTTCAATATATTCAATGCCTTCAACTTGTGAAAAACCCTTAGCAACAAGACGAGCTTTATGTTTATCAACTTTTCCATCTGGTCCAAACTTGGTTCTATAAACCCATTTGCATCTAACAAGTTTTCATCCCTTTGGAAGAGGAACAAGATCCCATGTATCATTTGCCAATAATGAATGATATTATTCATTCATAGTTGCATATAAATCTAGATGGTCTGAAGCTTCTGCAAAGGTGTCAGGATCATAATTCGTTGAAGCTTGAGCCAATAAAGAAGAGGATCTATCGAACTGAGAATGTGTATGTCGTTGATCTGTAGGATCACCTACAAGATCACCTGCTGCATCCCGAGTAGCACGGACCCATTTTGGAAGCTAAGGAGATGAAGGAGGATCCTAAGAAGGTGGGGGAGGATTTTCATCCTCGTTGTCATCATCTGGAGAAGAAATTTTTTTAGAAGTAGAAGGGATAGAGAGAGGTGGCACATCCGCCGAACTAGGCTCGTAGGCCGATATATTTTCAACAAACTTTACATCTCTTCTAATGATAACATTTTTAGATTTAGGTGGAAGAAGTCTATATCCTTTGACATCTTCAGAATATCCAACAAAAATACATTTTTCACTCTTAGGTTCTAAGGCTTTATGTTTCTCATCGGGAATATGGGCCCATGCTTCACTTCCAAAAACACGAAAGTGACTTACATCTAGTTTAATTAAGCTCCATGCTTCTTCTGGAGTGATATTCTTTAAAACCTTAGTAGGAGTCTGATTTACTATGTAATTTGCACAGTTAATTGCTTATGCCCAAAAATTAAGACTAATCCCTTTAGATTGAAGCATACAATTAGCCATTTCCTTTAAGGTGTGATTCTTCCTTTCAGCTAAACCATTTTGTTGTGGAGTATATGGAATAATATGTTGCAATTGAATTCCATGCTCAATACAAAACTTGATGAATTTGTTGTTAACATATTCTCTGCCATTATCATATCTTAGCTTAAGAATTTGATGTCCAGATTGTTTCTCAACAAAGGCCTTAAAGGCCAAGAACATATTAAAGGCTTCACTCTTGAGTTTTAAAAAGTATACCCAAGTGTGTCTGGAGAAGTCATCAATGAAGGTTAAGAAATACTTGTAGCTAGAGAATGAAACAATTGGAAGTGGACCACATAAATCAATGTGCACAAGCTATAAAGGGGCTGAGGCATGCCAAGAGGCACGTTTTTCAAAACTATTCTGATGATATTTTCCGAGTACACATACAAAACAAACATCGTCTCTGCAAGATACCATAGGAAGACCTGTCACCATATTTTCCTTACGTATATTTTGAAGGAAGTGATAGTTTAAGTGACCAAATCGCTCATGCCAAAGTTTGTTCACTTCATCATTATGAGCAACAAATACCAAGGGAAGAGTTGATGACCCAAAGTTTTTTAACTTATACAACCTTGTAGAATCATCAGAAATGCCAATAGCTAAAATCTATCTAGGATCTCCAAGGTCCTTAATTATAACATCATGAGGTGAAAATTCAACAATTTTACCTTCACCTGAATGAGTTATCTGATATACAGATAGAAGTTTGCAAGATAAGGTAGAACACATAATACATCATTAAATTGACCATTGTCTAGATGAATAGTTCCATTCCCTACAACACTAAGATATCTATCATCACCAACATATATAGCTTTGGTGTTACAATCATTTAAAGAAGAAAACATGGCTTTGTTTTTTGCCATGTGATAAGAAGCTCCAGAATCAATGAGCCACTCATAAGAATGAGAAGAAGAAGATACATTTAGTGCATAACCAGACCGAGATGCTTGACAACCACATGCAGAAAGTGTTATTCCTGAAGATGAAGTTGAAGTTGAAGAGTGCTCCAAATGGATGTTATGCTTCTTCATTGCTGCTTCCAAGGCTTCCATATTTTTAAAGAATTTGGATTCTAAGTGGCCATCACGATTACAAGATTTACAATGTCTATCATTCTTCTTCCCTTTGTTTTTATTTGCCTTATCATTTTGTTGAATTGATTTTTCATTTTGAGACTGAAATTGCTTAGGACCCTTGTTTGGTTTAGGACCATTCTTTTTAGGATGTTTCTTCTTAGGATTCTTTGAATTTGGTTGTTATTGGGCTACTAAGGCCTTCTTAGAAGAGTTTACAGTATTAAGAAGACTAAGATGCAAGATTTTTTCTTGTTCTCTTATTAAAGAATCACAAAAGGCGTCAAAAGAGGGGGGACTTGTAGTCTTGTCCTTGAGAAATAAAGACTTCTCTTGTAGAATGGAAGGTGGAAACAAACATAGAGTAGGTTGGTCCCAACTTAGTAAGAATGGAATAGATAAGGCTACCATATTCTTTATTAACCTTAACACCTTCCAAGAGAAGTCTAAGGGTCTTGAACTTGGACAAAAAATCTTCAATGGAAGAAAAATTATTGGGGTCCAATGTAAGCAACTCATTTTCGAGTTGATGGGCTCTAATTTAATTTTTAATTCCAAAAACATTATTGAGTTGTTTCATTGCTTCATCAGGGGTATCAAGTTCTGTGATATGGAATCTAAGGTCTAGAGAAACAGACATCCCTATCAACCCACGTGGTTGATTTTTCCTATTTTCCCATTTGGCTTGCTTATCTTCATCTTTAGGTTTGGCCTCTTGGCCTGAGGCTATTCTATAAAGACCTTTACTTCTAAGTAAATCCTCAATATAGGACAACCATTGGAAGTAGTTGGTGTTGTCAAGAATAATTTGGCATGGAATTTCCATTTTAATATAAATTAAAGCTATAGATGTGGAAACTAAGTGTTACAATGGAAAGATTTTGAAAACATAGGCTGATTAAAAAAAACGGCTTCCGGATGAAGAAATGGCTTTTCGAAGAAAAGTTATTGAAGATGTCGACGAAGTACGTGAATGTGCAGAAGTGAATGAGAATGTTATATTTTAACCCCCCCCCCCCCCCCCCTTCCAAACTTAATCTAATTAGCTCACTTATATATATATATATATATATGTGACCCACTTTTATAAATAAGTGAAAGTCACTTTTACAATGGTGCTTTATGAGCTACTCACTAAATTGTAACTTAAATAAAAGATAAATAGACTTTAGAATTATAAGTGACTCACTTTTTATAATGGGTGAGAACACTTTTACATAAAGTAACTTTAAAACATAAGTTACATGTGCTTTTTGAAAAACTAACTCAACAAAAAAGAAGATTTGAACCCAAGACCTCTATTCTCATAAAGTAACTTTGGACCAAGTGAGCTAGTTTAAAAGGTTAGTAATTTTTGGAAAAGAGGAAGGGTTTTTTTTTAAGCTTTGGAGTGCGTGCTTACTTAAGAAAACCCTTTTTGCATACAAAACAAAAAACCACACAACCCAAAATGAACATGCAAAAACAAACACGTCGGAAACTAAATATTTTCTTCAATGTTTCTGATTTTCCGAGATCACACTAAGGCGCAACGGAAAAGAGCATACATATGAGAAAAATCCTTCCTTTTTGTTTTTGGTTTGCCCAGATCACTCAGATTCGTGGGAAAAGAGCATACGCAGAAATGAAAGTATGGATCCGGTAATAGAAAAACATAAAAATAAATAAATCGAAATAAACAGAGAGATAAATAAATAAAACTGCAAATAAAGACTGTATACCTCCAGATCTTAAAAATAACGTAGCTAGGGCTACCAAAAACATTTTTGCGTGAAACGAAAGAGGCTGCTCACTAGAACATATGATCCTAACACAATAGAGCAGTCCTCTCAACCCGAAAGCAATCAGAATAGTAGATCTAGGAAACGACAGTCGGATGCAGTTGTACCGACTTCAGATTTGGGTCACAAATAGATGCAACCCTCAAATAGCTCTGATACCATGTAGGAATTTACAAGGTAAGTTCCTCATATATAACACCAAAGGACATCACTCACAAATAGATCACATATCAATACACCAATATTCTTGGCGTGGTTAAAACCCTCAAAGAGGGAAACAGTCCACGGCCTGAGCCAACGCGGCCACTTCAAGCAATTTATTAATGTAAAAGAAAGAAAATTTACATAAGCTTCTCTCATGAAAGGTCACCTTACAAATGACCCTCCATGCTCTTTAAATACATATCATGGACCAATTAGGTGTTAAGCCACGGATCAAGTGTCGATAATACCAAGGAGAGAATGAATCGTCTGATTACTTCATGTCTAGAACATATCATGACCGTCGAATTGTAAGTTACAAAAAGTATATACTAAAGAAACACATTTTACCTAACTATACACTATACCAAGTTATACTTAACTATTTCCTATGTGTCGGAATATCCTAACAACTCATAGATATATGCTAGTATGGATTCCACACCCATACATAACTTAATGAAAACTTAACCTTCAAGTGTTCCTTAAAATGGCTTCCACAACCCTCCATGCACTAGTCATTTAAGCCATTTGTTCATTAGGAAGGTCATACCACAACCTAGATTGGAGTAATTTCAAGTTATTTGATGCGTAATGTAAACCCAAACTACACAAAATCATGTCAAGGAAATCATAGGAATTCCATTCTTAATCATTAAGACTGTATTCCCAAATCATATTTTAAGACATCAAATTAATGCACATACCTTACTCATGAATCTACATTCACAGTTAACAGTGACATCTTTCAAGGTAGCCTTTGTTAAGTTTCCATTACTGTCGATAAGAAAAGAGTCAAAGTTAACATGATGAACTCAATCATCACGTTAATTGAATCTCAGCCTTACACTTGTTACACATTTCCAAAGCATACACACCAAGGTCATCATACTATAGTCCAGATTAGGCCAATATTTTTCTTGGTAGATACAATTTCAGATAGTAAAGATGGTTGGTAAGCCCATATCACATTGATAATGATGCATTAAACATATATGCAACCATGCATGCACTTCACATATATTACTCACCCATTGACAATCAAGTCATTCACATGCTTGGGTTTAACCCCAACATCTCAAGCACATCCTTTCCTAGCAAGTCTTTAAGTCCTTTATCATATTTCTAATCATTTGTCTTAATAAAAATATTAAGGAATATAAGAAGGAATTCTTTTTCTTTCATGAGTTTCTAAATAACATAATAATAATAATATCCTTTATACAAACAATATGCTTCCAAGTCAACATATACAATAATTCAACATGCATGTAAAATCAACACTCATGCATCAATCTACAAGCAAGCATGTTGGCCCATTAGGCCCCAGTTTTGTAGCTCACTCTGATACCATATGTAAGGTCCCACCTTACCAACCATCAATAATATAGAGAAATAGAGGTCACATTGAACATTAATACTCAATTTTTTTTTAAATGATATGACTAACTTAGTTATCATTTAATCGTGTTCCTTCATTTATTTCAATATAAGAATATAACATAAGAAGTCAGGGATAAATTTCCCTTACAACCAATTCCAAAACACATTTCTCGTCAAGTTTAAAAAAGATAACATGTGCTCTTTTCATACTCATACTTGAGTTCTAAGTAAGACTAGAAATAAATTCCATCATAATGCCATGAGCGAACATTAAGCTAGATCAATCTATTTGATTTCCTAGATTATGCTAAATAAGCTCTACTTATTGACTCTTGATGTCATAACCACAAAAGTATCATGCTTCTATTACAAAAATCACATATAAGTGTATGAGTATTAACCTACCTATAGCAAGGTAATTGAGGGAAGAATATGCCTCTCTTCATCTGTAAATCTAATAAATATGATATGTTTATGAAATGGAATCACAAAATATATTGACCCAACAACATTTCCAAATTCATCAACTAAAAATTCTCAATCCCAATTATTAAGGCAATGCTTCAATCATGAGAATTGTATAATGAATGTTGCAGCAAGAGCAACTACTATTACCAATTCAGAAGCATATTATTCTTCAAAAAGTTCCAAGTAAAACAATGGACCTACATAAATTGGGCACAAATGGTTATTTTCTATAGTCATTGAAGCATAAGATTACACCCATGAATACATGCAACTCGGCCAAACTTATTATGCTCACTTGCACAAGTAATTAAATCCTACAGAGTTGGTCAATGTAAAATTGTTTCCAACAACCACCACCCCTCCCCCCCTTTTTTCATGATAGATTTAGATGATAAAATAAACAACTGTCCTACTGAAATTTTCTCTATTTACACTTCAATAAGGTTATTAAATTCATTTTCACATTCATACACAATTTGTTGATGTAGGAAGTTACATCTATTGAAATTTCTAGTACATAAAAGTTGCAGTCATTAAGACATTTAATCTAATGATTTATGTGCATAAAAGCTACAACCATTAAGCCATTTTGATAAACTCTTTTGCAAGCATGCAATCTACAGCCAATGAGGCCTTTTGAAAAACACTTTGCAAGCATGCAATCTACAACCATTGAGACCTTTTGACAACCACTTTGAAATCATGCAATCTAAGATTCTTACTCAACCTATTTAACTTATAAAATTAATGAATTCAGAATTCAAATGTTGGCATATTAAAACAGAGACTAATTCCTCTTAATTCTTCACAAAAAACTTGACAACAGACACACATAGTTGGCAACAACAATCTACAAAGTCGCCCAAATTTGAAATCTGGGTCCTGAAAATAATTTTTTTTAATCAAAGCAAGGGTTACATGATCAAATGGCACGAATACCCCTAATGTTGAGTTGAATCACAACAGAAATTTCCAAGGATGTGATTTCTTAAAATAACAACAACAAAAAATTCCTACTATCTCATTTATCACTTTTGTCAAACACTTAGTGTGCAAACTTCATTTACAACTGTACATGGAGAAAGAAAACCCAAATTTATGTTAATACGGTATTTTCATCAACTCATGGAAACTTGATATTGACAAAAATTCATTATAAACTAAACTTAAAAAATTTGGCAACACATTCTTGTTTTAATCTCCTTGCATGTACATTCTCAACTACAAGTGTCATTCATTATTGGTTAGTTCAAAATTAACTCTATAAATATTTCATAAACATTCACAAGTCCAATAAATTTAAAGTTATACAACACTTTAAACTAATAATAAACTAAAATTTCAAGAATTCTTATGAACATACCTGGAAATGTATTTATACAAATCCAAAAAAATGGGAATATGCTCTAGCTCCAATGAGATTATGCTCCAACTCCAATATCCTTACCAACTCATTGTGAACCATCCAGTTTTACACCCAACTTTATCCAGGAAGAACTTCTCCCCCTAGAAGCCCCAAGTTGTAAGATCTCACAAGAAATATAAAAATATAGCAGTAGAGAGATATACACGACAAGTTGAGGAAGATAAGTTTCACTTCCTCTCAATACCACTCATGGACAACTCCACTAGGTAGAACTATTTAGTAATTTAGTTTAGGAATTTCATATTCATTTCGACAACGTTTGGATACTCTCCAAGACCCTCCCTCTCACAATACTCTTCAAGCCTCTCCAACTCTTGGTATTATAATGCACCTCCTTCTTCCCCAAGTGAGAAGACATGAGACACATATATAGGAGGAGCAAGAAATTTTGTCATAAAGGAGGAGCGATATGCATGCCTTGCATTCCATTTAGAGGAGTGTAACTCATGCCCTTAAGGAGAGGTATGCATGCCTTAGCTAAGGAAAGTGTAACATATGCATTAAAGAGAGCATAAGAGGAATCTTTTATGACATGTCTTTATTGAGTGTAAGAGGAATATGACATTTTTTGACGAGTGCATAAAAGAGAGTATAATGTAATATTAAAAGAGAGAATTATGTAGAGTCATATAGTCATCAAGGAGAGAGGTGTGAAGTGATTGAGGAGATGAAGGTGACTTATAATTCCCATCTAATAATAATATCATAGTCTCATAAAAGATAATATTAATATCAATAATATTGAGGATTAAGTTGAGATTAAACTATTAGGAATGATTAATGATATGTTAAGTTATTTCTATTCAACTACGCTTGATTACCAATTTATGAAAGGGGATTTACTATTTTTGGAAAGTCATACTTGAGATGCTAGACATGAGTTTCTATTTTTATAAAGTCACTCCAGAATTGTCATAAATGATATTATTAAGGAAATTCATCCCTGAGCTGCTCATGAGTGGTATTTTTCTTGCGGAGAATAGGGATTCCTCATCCCTATTGCATACATCTCTATGCCTTCATAGATTGAGGACTTCGCGCCCTAATCTACTCCAAGGATCCAAGATTCCACACCTTGATATTTTAAATATTTAGGACTCTGCATCCCAATCCTTTTATTATAGATCTAAGACTCCACGTCTTTATATTTCATGGATTTATGACTCCACGCCCTAATCCTTTTATTGTAGATCCAAAACTCCACGTCTTTATCTTTCATGGATTTAGGGTTCCGCACCCTAATTTCCATCGCTTCTCATCTACTCTACTTTCAAACTCCATGCTTCACCTTAAGGTACCGATTGTGAGCTCATACCCATCTGATGGTTCGTTGGTAAGGTCCTGTTTCAAGACCTGCACACATCACAATCTCATAGACTAAAGGAATCAAATGAATTTCATAATTAAGTTATTCACATTTTATCAAGGATAGTGCATGACTCCCACAATCATTTTGGTTTTGGATAAATTACTTCTAGAGTCATTTATAACTCGAGCATCCTTGTTGGAAATGACCAAGTCCCTTGCCACATCCTACTTAGTACAAGATTAAGCATATATAATCATACAAATCATGTATCATCCATAAATCATAATTAATCATATGTTCGACATAGCAATGATCATCCATGGATCTATGTGCCTCAATCTTGGATCACCATCCATGTCATACACCTATTTAAAAAGTGGGAAACCAAAAGTGATCTGTATATGTATGTGCTTGAGGATTATGTAAATTGCAAGTTAATAAAATGAGTTTTTATGGATCTTTAAGTTGAATTCATACACATATTAAAACATGAATTTAACTCATAAATTACAGAAAATTGTAGAGAATAAAACCATAACAGTAACCACAAAATAGCAAGTGATGAAGGAGTTCACCCCTCCTAGGCTACGTCTCCTGGTCCAGCTTCCAATGCTTGGCCCTCTTTCATTATGCTAAAAAATGGTGATTACAATGAGTTATAGTGCTCAAATGGCTTCAAAACCTACTCCAACAGCTTCAGAGCTATCAAAAACCCTTGTCTAGCCTCTTTCTGCTCCCAAAAATACCAAAAACTAAGAAAGTTATGAGCTTCCCAAGTTTTGCTGCTAGTCGACCCACAATTTCACCAACTCCGGCTAATCGTCCTACATTTTCACCCCTTTTTCTGCTAACTGGACAAAAAATCAGCATAATTTCAGTGAAAATTGTGGGTTCATTAAATTGTCTAATGACCCATGTACGCACGCTCCTTGGCACATGGGCCCCATAAGTCAAAGGGCTAGCGCCTAGGGTCTAGCCCCCCTTCCAGAGCGCCCCTGGTTTTGGCACCTTGGTCGCATGATTTGTATTTAATCTTGGGGGAGACGACGCTAAGCCCTGGCCCCTGGCCCCTGGTCCCACCCGTAGTCGGTTTGGGCGTGGTGACCAGGGCTAGGGCTAGCCCTCGGCAACCTCTGCCCCAATATATCTTTAAATGCATATTCGATGGGTCCTTTTAACAAGGCCCACCCACAACCCAATGGTAATGATAGAAGTTTGTTGGCATGAGGTTCTATGTTCGATTCCTGTGGAATGCAATCCAAACCGCCCCAAAACTTTTAGTGGCCACAGAGGCGCCACGTGGCAACCTCTAGCTGGGCCACGCTACACACACACAAACATCCAATCATATAAAAGCCAATCAGCGCCACCAACACCTTCCACATGGCGAGTTGTCATTGCTCCTTTGAAGCACAGTCAGCTGTACGGACTGCTGACTGAGCAACCTGCACAAATTTTGCCAAAATTTGCTTGTTTGGGAAATCGATCAAAACTCATTTTCAATAGCATACGATGTCCATTTTATGCAAAACGAGTTGTGTCGGATTTAGTAAGATGAGATCTATGCAATCATTTAGGTTTCACATCAATCTGACAACTGTCATTTTTGAGCATATTTTTTATTTTCAGATCAAAAAGAGAAAATGTTGATAATATGTACTTAACCAAAATCAGTCTTATACACACAACCATAAATATTATCATAAGCATAGAGCAATGAGGTGACCCAAACTAGGTCTATAGCATACGAGCATATACATCAGTCTAACATGCATAATCTCATATCATTGCATCAAAATGACCCTCTCCAAGTGTCATCAAAGCTATCTCACCAAGAAGGGACACTACATACTCCCCCTCTTGGGCTAAACTTGTCCCCAAGTTTTCTTACAATCATAAGATAACTAGTTCTTTTTTATTCTCCTATAAATAAGGTGTTAACCTTATGTATATGTATTTGATATTTTTTTCTTCATGCCAATTCATAGTTTAATGTTGCTAAATTGGAAGCAACTCCATGAAAACCAAAACATACCATTTTTAATCAAGTACCATGTATAGTCATGCCATACTAGATGGGTTTTGACATACACCACAATACATACTATATCAAAATAATCATCTAATCAAACATTTTATATCTAGATGCTATTTTTTTGTAAATGATATGACAATGATCTTACATTACAAATGATTGTCATTTCCCTATCGTATGCATTCAGAATTCAATAATCTTTCCCGTGTCATTCTCTTCGGTTTCTATAGAAAAATTGAGCTTGTCAACTCACAAACAACTCCCACATTAGTTGTATAAACAACAATGATGGTCCATCCCATCTCACAATCAATTTTGCATATAAGAAGCATCAAATCATCCACATACAATTGTCATTGCAACTACGCAAAAAAACATGTTATATATATAATCCACTCTTACATTCCACTTGTTTTATGTCTTCTTAATCCAAGTTTTCAACTTTTCATTCCATAAGACACCCTTGCAATCAAAATCTTTAGGATCTACCTAAAATTTTTTTTTTACTAAATGTTTACTCTTTAGGAAAAATCACAATTTGAGGTTCAAGACATAATTTTTATTTATTTTTATTCATAAACTAACAAGATAAGGTTCCACACAGTCCCCATTGACCCACTTTTGTATTATATACCATTCCTTTAGTTCTTGTAATCTTCATTATTATTCACTTCCCTTATGTGAGAATCAATTATGAATAACTCTGTTAGAAGATCTTCATTCTAAAAACAAATTAATGATATATTTTCGGAAGCAACTTGTAATCAAGAACAACTCTCATAATTATGAAAATGTGATATCTATAATATTGAATCTACCTTGATAACTGTAAGTCAATTTGTTTTCCAATTATAAAATTGCTCATTATTTCTATTCAGTAATTAATCAATTCATTTGGTTTCAGGTCTTAATCCTTAGTATTAATACATACTCAAAGACAAGCTATGAAAACCACACATTTCTCAAAATACTAAGAATCTTTTTGAATTTAAAAGAGATTTAGACTATCACAAGGGAATTTCTAGCATAAAGCTAAGCCCTATTTTTTTTATGTTTTAAGGAGAATTACCACCCTCCTAAAATATTACAACCTTTTGTAGGACTTCTCATACAACTATACATCCAAGCACAAAATTTCTAAATCCAACCATCTCTTCCATTCCACATAGAATACAATCATCTTAGTTTTCTAAATCGTGCAACAATTCCAATGCGTCAAAATGTGATCTCGCTCTCCTTCAATTTCTCCCTCAAAAAAAATGTCAAAAGCACAGATTCTTTGTAAAAGAAGAACTCAAATACGTTTTTCATTGATCACATACCTTTTCCTTTAAGTTCAAATAAAACAAATTTCTCACCACATAAAATGTTTATCTTTTAAACATGTGATTCTCTTAACAATTTACAAGTTAATCAAATTCCAAGAAAGAAGTTCATAAAGTTCATAAACAATATGAATTTTGAATTGATCGCCTAACTAACAATAGTTTAGAGAATTTCATGATTTCAACCCTCATAATTTCTCTAATTAATTTAGTTTAAATAGAATTCAACCAATATGAAATTGATAAAATTATTAAGGAGACTAGTATGCCTTTCCTAGACGTAATTTGTCTTAAACCAATAGAAAAGATATTTCATCAACTTATCACAATAAATTTTTTTCTACACTTCAAGAATTTGAAAATCAATTTAATTCTACTTAAATCCAACACATACAAAAGAATTACAATACTAGAATATATATACCCAGTTCACAATTGACTCCATATATCAAAACCAATTATTCCAAACATTCTAAACCACCTAACGATGTTCACTATACCAATCTTAGTATCTTCATTTGTAATAAAAAGAAAATAATGGATTTAAATCTCAAGCAAATTCATGTTATGAATCTCTATCCATTTAACTTTAATTACACATAATCAATCCTACTTAATCATGTCTATGAGATTCCATCAAAATATTTATATTCATTATAACTAGAAGAATTACTTAGCTCATAGATATATGTTAATATGGATTCCACACCCATACATCAGCTCATAGATATATGATAATATGGATTCCACACCCATACATTAGCTCATAGATATATGCTAGTATGGATTCCACACCCATACATTAGCTCATAGATATATGCTAGTATGGATTCCACACCCATACATAACTTAAGGAAAACATAACCTTCAAGTGTTCCTTAAAATGGCTTCCACAACCCTCCATGCACCAGCCTTATAAGCCTTTTGTTCATTAGGAAGGTCATACCACAACCTAGTATTGGAATAATTTCAAGTTATTTGATGCATAATGTCAACCCAAACTACAAAATCATGTCATTTAAATCATAGCAATTCCATTCTTAATCGTTAAGAATGTATTCCCAAATCATATTTTAAGACATCAAATTAATGCACATACATTACTCGTGCATTTACGTTCACAGTTAAAAGTGACATCCTTCAAGGTATATTTTGTTAAGTTTCCATTAGTGTGAATAAGAAAAGAGTCAAAATTAACATGATGAACTCAATCATCACGTTAATTGAATCTCAGCCTTACACTTGTTACACATTCCCAAAGCATACACACCAAGGTCATCAAACTATAGTCTGGATTAGGCCAATACTTTTCTTGGTAGATACAATTTCAACTAGTAAAGATGGCTAGTAAGCCCATATCACATTAATAATGATGCATTAACATATATGCAACCATGCATGCACTCCACATATCTCAGTTGCCCATTGACAATCAAGCCATTCACATGCTTGGGTTTAACCCTAACTTCTCAAGCACATCCTTTCATAGCATGTCTTTAAGTCCTTTATCATATTTCTAATAATTTGTCTTAACAAAAATATTAAGGAATATAAGAAGGCATTCTTTTTCTTTCATGAGTTTCTAAATGACATAATAACTATAATATCCCTTATGCAACCAATATACTTCCAAGTCAACATATACAATAATTCAACATGCATGTAAAATCAACATTCATGCATCGACCTACAAGCAATCATGTTGGCCCATTAGGCCCTAGTGTTGTAGCTTGCTCTGATACTATATGTAAGGTCCCACCTTACCAACCATCAATAATATAGAGAAATAGAGGTCACATTGAAAAATAAAACTCATTTTTTAAATTACATGACTAACTTAGTTATCATGTAATTATGTTCCTTCATTTATTTCAATATAAGAATATAACATAAGAAGTCACGGATACACGCTGCTTGGACAATCCTATCACCACCCATGGTACTATGATACATAAGTTGTGTGAAAATTTCTTTGTCTTAATTAAACAGCATGCGCACTGGATTCCTGGAAATGGAAAGCGCATCAACATCTGGGAGGATCGCATTATGGGCAGCGACCCCCTTGCTGAGGATCGCTCTCTGGTCCTGTTAAAAGATTGGATGGATAGAGCAGGCGTTAAAATGTTGTGGGACTTATCCCAATGGGAAAATAATAACTGGCAGAGATGGATAAACCTTGAGGTGACAACGCATCTGTCCAAAGAATACACCACCTTCCTCGCCCACTTAAAAGGAAAAGCTCCATTGGATATCAGGAAAGCAGATGCTCGGGGATGGGGATCGATCCCGGGTAGTTACACAGTTTCGCAGGGCTACAAACAGCTTACTCAGCATCCGAATGTGCCGCCTGATCCGAGGCCCTGGCAGGGGATCTGGTCCCATACAACGATCCCCAAGATAGACATCTTTTGCTGGCTCCTTTGTCATCACAGGATCCTGACAGAGGACAGACTTCGTAAAAGAGGCATTATCGGTCCCTCACGCTGCCCGCTGTGCGAAGATCATGAAGAAACTGCCGCTCACTTGATGCTCTCCTGTAAATACGCAGTTGTTCTTTGGAAGGAGGCGTTAAGCCCTTTGAACTCTGACTTCGCTCCTCCTAATCATTGCTCAGAATTGTTTTCAAACTGGAAGCGCTTATATCCTGGTGGCATTTCTCAGAACCCTCATGTCAAAAACGCCTGGCTCGCCCTCCCTAAATTAACCTGCTGGCACATTTGGTTGGAAAGAAATCAAAGGATCTTCAATGACAAAAAGAGCGACCCCAAGATAATCTAGGTCAAAATCAAAAGCCACTTGAAAGAGTGTCTGGGAGAACAGCTAGACAGGGCAGACCTTAGTGATCAAGACGCAGCTTGGGGAGACTCTCTGGGCCTTCATTTCGTTGATAATGTCAGGCTTCCCCCCCCCCCCCACTAAAGCATTGGAAAATCCGTCTCAAAGCTACAGAACTCGTTGAGTTTTTCAAAAAGAAGGCAAGGAAAACTCTCTTCTTTGATGGTGCTGCAAAAGGCAACCCTGGCAGCTCCGAAGCAGGTGGTGTTATTAAAACCGCAGAAGGAAAAATTGAATCTAGATATGCTTGGGGAGTGGGCTTCAACTCCAGCATTCAAGCTGAAGCTCTGGCTCTCCTTCAGGGGCTCAAGCTGCTCATCTCTCTGGGTATCAAAGATGCAATTATTTTTGGGGACTCCCAGTCCATTATAATGGCTATGGTGGTTAATTCCTCTCCTTCAGATTTAAGATTATCAAGGCTCCTGAGCAGAATTAGATTCCTAACAAATACCTTTCAGAATTTGGAGTTTCTTCATGTAAAGAGAGAAAACAATAAAGAAGCCGATGCTAAAGCCAACAAAGTGGTTCTTCTCCCCCCCGTAGCACTCCTAAGAGACGGAGACGAAGGCTAGGATCCCATCCCTTAACCGTCTGTTTAATATGTTCTATTGTCTTTTATTGAAGCAGTTTGTTTGTATTTGCAAGTAAGGAAAGATAGATAAAGCTACAAGAATTACAGCTAGCAAAAATTGCAGACTCATTAGAAAGGAAGTCAATTGGATCCTGACAGATGAGAAATCTGATCTCCGTTTACCTCATTGTAATCTGAATTAAGGCTTTCCAGCCAAGAATCAATACATCAATCTAACCGTTTCTGTAAAAAAAAAAAAAAGTCACGGATAACTTTCCCTTAAAACCAATTCCAAAACACATTTCTCCTCAAGTTTAAAGAAGATAGCATGTGCTCTTTTCAAACTTATACGCTAGTTATAAGTAAGACTGGAAATAAACTCCATCATAAGGCCATGTATGAACATTAAGCTAGATCAACCTATTTGATTTCCTAGATTATGCTAAATAAGCTCTACTTATTGACTCTTGATATTATAACCACAAAAGTATCATGCCTCTATTACAAAAATCACATATAAGTGTATGAGTATTAACCTACCTATAGCAAGGTAACTGAGGGAAGAATATGCATCTCTTCATCTCTAAATCTAATAAATATGATATGTTTATGAAATGGAATCACAAAATATATTGACCCAACAACATGTGCAAATTCATCAACTAAATTTTTTTAATCTCAATTATTAAGGCAATGCTTCAATCATGAGAATTGTATAATAAATGTTGCAACAAGAGAACCTACTATTACCAATTCAGAAGCATATTATTCTTTAAAAAGTTCCAAGTAAAACAATGGACTTGTATAAATTGGGCACACATGGTTATTTTCTATAGTCATTGAAGAATATTATTACACCCATGAATACATGCAACTCGGCCAAACTTATTATGCTCACTTGCACAAGTAATTAAATCCTACGGAATTAGTCAATGTAAAATTGTTTCCAACAACAACCCCTTTTTTTTCATGATAACTTTAGATGATAAAAGCAACAATTGTCCTACTGAAATTTTCTCTATTTACACTTCAATAAGATTATTAAATTCATTTTCACATTCATACAAAAATTTGCAGACATAACAAGCTATATCTATTGAAATTTCTAGTACATAAAAGTTCCATTCATTAAGACATTTAATCTAACGATTTATGTGCATAAAAGTTACAACCATTGAGGCCTTTTGACAAACTCTTTTCAAGCATGCAATCTACAGTGATTGAGGCCTTTTGACAAACACTTTGCAAGCATGCAATCTACAACCATTGAGACCTTTTGACAACCACTTCGCAAGCATGCAATCTAAGATTCTTACTCAACATATTTAACTCATAAAATTAATGAGTTAAGACTTCAAACATTGGCATATTAAAACAGGGACTAATTCATCTTAATCCTTCACCAAAAACTTGACAACAAACACACATAGTTGGTAGCAACAATATGCAAAATTGCCAAGATTTACGATAAGGGTTTTGAAAATCATTTTTTTTAAATCAAAGCAGGGATTACATGTCCAAATTGCATGGATATGATGTTGAATTGAATAGCAATAGAAATGCCCAGGGATGTGATTTCTCAAAATAACAACAACAACTAAAAATCATACTATCTCATTTATCACTTTTGTCAAACACTTAGTGTGCAAACTTCATCTACAGTTGTACATGGAGAAAGAAAACCAAAATTTATGCTAATATGATATTTTCATCAACTCATGGCAACATACTAAGGCCAAAAAATCATTATAAACCGAACTTAAAAAATTTGGCAACACATTCTTGTTTTAACCCCCCTGCATGTACATTCTCAACTATATATGTCATTCATTACTAGTTAGCTCATAATTAACTCTGTAAATATATCATAAAAATTCACAAGTCCAATAAATTTAAAGTTCTACAACACTTTAAACTAATAATAAACAAAATTTTCAAGAATGCTTATGAACATACATGGGAGTGTATCTATACAACTCCAAAAATATGGGAATATGCTCCAGCTCCACTTAGTGTATGCTTCAACTCCAATATCCTTACCAAATGATTGTGAACCATCTGGTTTTCCACCCAACCATATCCAGGGATAAATTCTCCCCTTTGAACCCTTGAGTTGTAAGAACTCACAAGCACTACCAAAATATAGTAGTAGAGAGATATACAAGGAAAGCTGAGGAAGATAAGTTTCACATCCTCTCAATACCACTCATGGACAACTCCACCGAGTAGAACTACTTAGTAATTTAGTTTAGGAAGTTCATATTCATTTCGACAACATTTGGTTACTCTCCAATGCTCTCCCTCTCACAATCCTCTTTAAGTCTCTCCAACTCTTGGTATTATAATGCACCTCCTTCTCCCCCAATTGAGAAGACATGAGACACATATATAAGAGGAGCAACCGTTTTTTGTCATAAAGGAGGAGTGATATGCATGCCTTTTATTTCATTTAGAGGAGTGTAACTCATGCCCTTAAGGAGAGGTATGCATGCCTTAGTTAAAGAGAGTGTAACATATGAATTAAAGAGAGTGTAAGAGGAATCTTTTATGACATGTCTTTAATGAGTGTAAGAGGAATATTCCATTCTTTGATGAGTGCATAAAAGAGAGTGTAATGTATTATCAAAAGAGAGAGTTACATAGAGTCATGAGAGTCATCAAGGAGAGAGGTGTGAAGTGACTAAGGAGATGAATGTGACTTATAATTCCCTTTTAATAATAATATCATAGTACCATAAAAGATAATAATAATATTAATAATATTAAGGATTAAGTCGATATTGAACTACTAGGATTGATTAATGATAAGTGATTTTCCTTCAACTATGCTTGATTACCAATTTATGCAAGGTGATTTACTATTTTTGAAAAGCCATACTTGAGATGCTAGACATGACTTTTTATTTTTAGAAAGTCACTCCAGAATTGTCAGAAATGGTATTATATTAAGGAAATTCATGCCTGAGCTACCCATGAGTGGTATTTTTCTTTCGGAGAATAGGGATTTTGCATCCTTATTGCATGCATCTTCGTGCCTTAGTAGATTGAGGACTCTGCGCCCTGATCTCCTCCAAGGATCCAAGATTCCACACCTTGATCTTTTAAATATTTAGTACTCTACATCCTAATCCTTTTATTATAGATCTAAGACTCCACATCTTTATCTTTCATGGATTTGGAACTCCGCTCCCTAATCCTTTTATTATAGATCTAAGACTCCACATCTTTATCTTTCATGGATTTAGGACTTTGCACCCTAATTTCCATGGTTTCTCATCTACTCCGCTTTGAAACTTCATGCTTCACCTTAAGGTATTGATTGCAAGCTCATATGCATCTGATGGTTAGTTGGTAAGGTCTTGTTCCAAGACCTGCACACATCACAATCTCATAGATCAAAGGAATTAAATGAATTTCACAATTAACTTATTCACATTTTACCAATGATATTGCTTGACTTCCACAATCATTTTGGTTTTCGAGAAATGACTTCCGTAGTAATTTATAACTCAAGCATCCTTTTTGGCAATGACAAAGTCCCTTGCCACATCCTGCTTAGTACAAGATTAAGCATATATAATCATATAAATCATGTATCATCCATAAATCATAATTAACCATATGTTCCACATAACCATGATCATCCATGGATCTATGTGTCTCAATCCTGGATCACCATCCATGTCATACACCTATTTCAAAAGTGGGACACCAAAAGAGAAAACATTGATAATATGTACTTAACCAAAACCAGTCTTATACACACAAGCATAAATATTATCAGAAAAAGACAAAAACTAGGTAACCCAAACTAGGTTTATAGCATACAAGCATATACATAAGTCTGACATGCATAATCTTATATCATTACATCAAAATGACCCTCTACAAGTGTCATCAAAGCTATCTCACCAAGAAGGGACACTACAAAGGCCCCATCAAATTGGAGGATCTAATAATTCTTATCTTATCTGAGAAGCCAACTTTGGTAGAATTTCTGAACTTTGTTGAAAATTGTTGAGTGTATTTTCCTTGGATCCACCAACATATCCTTCCAACATTGTTCCAAGGTGTCAAGAAAAGAATTAGGATTACCAAGAGATAAACTTCCATATTTAGCAAACATTGTGATTACTTTCATGGCAGTGGATCTAGGAGGGTGTAGTATATTTTTGAAGATGTCATTATTATATAATAACCAAATATTCCAACAGAGGAATTTTGGAAGAGAATTCCATAACCACTTGAACCAGGGTTTTCCTAAGAGGGACCCATTGTAAAGTTTATCCCATGAGGCAAAGAATGCTTAGGGGTCATTGGGCCACCGAGTTCTGAAGAGCAAAGAGAAAAGAGCTTTCCAAAACTCGTTTAGAGTATGGACATGTCAGGAAGAGGAGAATAGTTGATTCATCGTGCTATTTACAAAGGGCATCTATAGGGACCCTGGATACCCATTTTTTTTAGATTTTCAGAAGTCAATTTTTTTTATGAGATAATAACCAGCAAAATATGTTTACCTTTTGTTTGGCATTATTTTTCTAGAGATTTTTCAAGAGAATGGATTTTGGGGGCACTTGGGAAGAGAACATCAATTCTTCATATCCTACTTTGACAAAGTATGTGGAAGTTTTCCATCCCGTTTGATCTTCCACTTGTCGATTCCAAGGTGCACATCCAACCGAATTCTCCTTGAGAGTCTCTACCAAAGGGAGGAGAGTATTAGGAATTTCTCCAAAGTTCCAACCAATCCAATTTCATCCATCGTCCCGAGGGGAGAGATCTACGAGTGTAAATTTCCCCTAGGAAATGAGGGTGCTCTTGAGAGGGATTAATTCAAGCCTATCTTTCAAAGGATCGTGACCCATAATTGGGTCAATCAAAACATTAATTTTAGTACCATTTCCAAGGATCCATAAGATATTATGGTAGATGGAAGGTGCATCCACAAAGATGAAATTCTAAACTATTGAGCCATGGTGAGTAGCCTGAATTTGAACGTTGCTCCTTTCCCCATCCTCTTGAAGGTATTTGGCCTTCGGAACTGAGGTCCACCAATTATTAGGTTGTGTCATAAAGCGCCAGGCCAATTTAACACTGATAACATGGTTCATTAGAATGGGGTCCTAGATTCCAAGACCCCCATGGAGCTTGGGTATAGTCAGATTTTTATAATCAAGTAACCATTCTATTGATTAGAAGTATTGTTTCTTTCTTTTCTTTTATTCCTCTTTAGTTTTTTGTTTTTTTATAATTTTTTTTATTAAAGTAAGGATCATAGTGTATGGAGATCTATGTGTTTTTTTTTAGTTTGTTTGTAAACTATTGGGATTAATTTGTGGTTTAAGAAACCAAAACTTAGGTCTAGGCCATATTAACCTATATTCATGGTTGGATTTGTGCTCACAAGGTTTCGAACTGGTAACCTTTTCGCGAGGGAGTGCCTTAACAAAACATCTTGTCACCAACTACTATACGCCAAACCAATTTTCTTATAATTACTTTCCAATTTTATTATTATTATTATATTTTTTTATTTAAAACAAAATATTTATACAGTTTTAAAAATAAAACCAACATTGCCACATTAAGAACAAATTTTCATGAGCTTCATATTGAAACATGGCTTTGAACAATTCCTAAAACCTTGTAGGTCCATAACATTAGTCATTTTAGTGATACTAAGATGGTTGAAGATGAAAATCACTCTCTCTTAAATTATCATGAGTACACCTACATTAATCTCAATTTCAAAATATTTCTTGGAAATGGAGAAGGATATATTGGTTTCTCACAGTGAAATGATCGACCACTCAAGTTGGGGCTCTAGTTGCAAAACCATAAGAAGATGATTAAGGATAATAAGTCCACAATTTGCACAGTATAAATGAAAGTTCAATCTAATGAGCAACAATTTGTCTTGTAGGTTGCTTCTATTATAGGGATTTTGGTACAAGTGAAGCAACAAGTAACCAACTTGGAAATAAAGTGTGCACAGTTAAGGAATATGGTTGTCCCAGTGAACAAGAATGTTAATTCAGGGGCTTCCAACCAAATGATACCAAAGAATTTAGAGAATGGAGATATTGGAGAAGAAGATATTGTCCAAAAGTTGTCTAAAGCTACGGAAATTAGTGAACAAGAGATATAACTCCTTGACTAGGCAATGGATGAAGCTACTAGTTGCAATCTCTTTTAATTAGTTCATTTTTTTCAAAGTAATTTATAATTTAGATAGAGGGGTGGGAAGGGGTGGTAGGAACAGGCTGGGGGGTGGTGATTTTTAGCACTGGTGGACAAGTTGAAACAACCTACTCTTGGAGTCTAAGCATAGAATCCAACAATTAAGTTGAATGGTATATTATGTTTCAAGGTATTAGATTATTCAAAAAATTCCCAATTCATATGCTAACCATTGTTGGGGTCTCAAAAAATATTGTTTTCCCTTTAAATCTTGGCACTAGGCCTTGAGATATAAAACTCCATGTAATTTATAAAAGAATCAAGTCAAAACTCAAATTAATCATAGAATATAGGGCCATTCATGTCCTGAGATAATTAAACTTAGTGGCAGATGCCTTGGCTAACCAAGGTACAAAATGAACCCTTACAACCTTGAAAACTAGAGGAACCATAGTCCAATGGCTAGTCCTATGGAGTGGGGTCCAAAAGCATGTGGATATAAGCCAACATGTAAAGTGAGAATATTGAAGATGAAGCAGATCAAACACATGGCACATGAAATGATTAAGTGGAAATTAATGGAGGTTAGTGGAGGGATATTGCAACATTTAAAGGAGGTTAATCAAGTCAATTTTCCACCCTTGTCACTAGTGTGGAGGGTAGTGGGAATATATATTGAAGTATTGGCACACGTGATTTTCCCTCTTAGGCATAAGAGGTCTTCATTTCTGAGTCTAAAGTACAAAGAATTCATCACCCCGCATCCATAGAGACTAGTAGGAGTATGTAGTGCCTTCATATAGAGGGATTATCATCCTGTTATGATAGAGAGAGGATGGAAAAAACTTTATTTTAGTTCTGTCTCTAGGCTTCAATCCCAAATCCTTCCCTAGATTTTTTTCACTAGTATGTATAATTAGTAAGATAGAAAAGGAAAGCTTATGGCAATCAAAATAATACTTAAGTAAACTTCTATAGGAGAAGGTGGTAGTGGCATTTTGTTTGTTGGGATGTTGGTCTCATACATTATTCAGCATGGTGGCTTGAGACAAGAAGAGGACAAAGTCTATCGTAGAAAGTGAAGAGGATATATGGGAAATGCATTAATAGATTATGGTCCTCCAACTTCGAACTAATTAGTTAACAACAATTATGGAGATTATCATAAAACACGGAACACTCATACAAACACTAGATAATGAAATAAAGATCATTATAAGACAACTAGCAGAATTACAACAATGAGGGTTAGCTCAGTTGGTCGAGTCCTTGTCATTAAATCACCTCTGCTATTGAGGGTCACAAGTGCATTTCTCTTGACACTCTTGGGGTCAGGCTCCATGGTTGAGCCGACAAGAAGTGATCCATTCAGGCAGATATGTCTGGTACAAATATTTTTGTGGACGTAGTGGTCACTAATCTCTAAAGATGAAAAACCACTTAGAATGAAATAAAGATTTATAAAAAAAAAAAAAAAGCAAAAAAAAAAAACTAGTAGAATTACAAGGAAAAGGCAAGTGCCTTTCTTCCTCAATAACAGGATCAGAGACCTCAAGGAATCGAGTTTGTCACTCCCTTCGTGTTCCTTTTGATTTAAATGTACTAACTTTGGAAGAAACTATGGAAGAGGAAGTACAATCCTTTGGTAAGAAGATAGGATAGCAAGTTGCATGAAAACAAAATGCTATAAAATGGGAGACATTTTCTTTAGAGTTATTACATTTAGAACTCCATGTAATTTTTGGTTTTTGATATGGGTAGATAATTAGGATAAAAGCAAGCTAGTATTGAGAGGGTTTATAAATATATGGCGCTTTAGAAACTATCATGTAAACCTTTTGTGGACACCATAATCTTTTTTTGCTAATACAATACTATATTTTACCTTTTGTGGACACCATAATCTTTTTTTGCTAATACAATACTATATTTTATTTATTTAAAAGGAAAAAAAAAATCTATGTTTTTTATAGTTTCTATAGTAATATATACTAGGAGTTTTTTGTCAAATAGTTGTAAGCTTTGTATTTTAATTTGGATTAGCTATGTTTTTCAAATCTTAAAGAACTCACGTCTAACATCCTAGTATTGTTCAACCATGTTGCAACCTTTTTTTGTATTAATATAAACATTTCTCAATTTCTGTTTAAAATTATTTTGTGTTACAATACCAATATTCACAATGTTTTAGGTCATCAAAACTATAATGATTTAGAAATGTTTTTTGTTTTTTGTTTTTTGTTTTTTTTTTTTTTTTTTAATAAAATTTTAAAGCAAACCAAACCACAATTCCAAAATTGCATAAACCAAAATTAATAATAATAAACATTAACAACCACTTTTTTATGACAACATCTTTCAGTAAAAATCACATAGGAGATAATCTCGTTGACGTGTTTCGAACCAACTAGTGTGGTTAATCTTCACGACAAGATGAGGAATTAGATCTAGGCAACGAAATAAATGGATGAAGAGAGAAGCTAACTAGTCGTTAGAATATAACAACCAATTTGACTTAATATGCGTTATTAATAATTTTTAATATTTTGATTTGACCAAAATAGGGTAGGGAACCAAACTAAATATTTATTATAGGTACAATTATTATTAAAATTGAAGTCTAATATTATAGATAATATTATTAAAATAAAATATATTATTAATCTAACTAATTTTTTGTTAGTTAATTCTTTTATTATTATTAAAAGTAATATTATTACTCAAAATTAGTATTTCTATAAATATTAATATTATATATAATATTGTTAAATTATTATTATAATAAATTTATATTCCTACCGCTAATATCATTAATCTCATAGATTTTTTTATTTAAAAATATGAATACGTAAATAAATAAATAAAAATAATTATATGAAATCTTTCTATATGTGTGAGAGAGAGAGAATGAATAAATAAAAAATAAAATATATATATATATATATATATATATATATATAATAATAGTAAAATGGAAGAATAAATAAATAAATATATTAATTATTTAATAAATAAATTGAAAATCATATTATTATTATTATTATTATTATTTTAATTAGATAAGTAGAAATAAAAATAAATACATAAAAATTTAGGAATATAAAGCAGGGATCCTCGTCTCTATTTAGATTAACATGCTTTTTTTCGATTTCTAAGGCCTCTCTAAATTTATGATGATGAAAATGTTCAATGCTAGCGATGAGCCTAGCCTCTTCTATGCAGATGTGATTATTGGTCTTTTCCACATGTTCTGCCAAAGCGGAGGAGCGAGACCTCCCATGCTTGATGTCCGCAGCATGCTCATAAATCTTTGGTTAATTGATCGACCAGTGTCACCAATATAAGGGATCCCACATGAACAAGGAATGATCTAAACACCCTTCCCATCTTTGGGGTTTACCGGGTCCTTAACAGATTGAAGAGAACTCCAAATAGTGTTAAGGGGCCTAAATGTTGAAGGAATTTTATGCTTTTTCAAGATCCTTGCAATACTATCTGTGGTCCCTTAAATAAAAGGAAGATGAAATCCGGAAAACGATCCTTGCGATCATTCTTAATCTTAGGACTTTTTTTAGCCTTAAGGAAAGCTCTAAGACCCTAGGATATGCTATAACCATTTCTATTAAGAACTTTAAGGAGGTGGGTTTTTTCATCTTCGAGGTGATTTTCATCAGAAACTCGCAACGCCCGAGTGGCTAAGGTGTTGAGTACACCTAGTTTTTGAGCAGGGAAATGATGGGAACTAGCATGAAGATACTTCTTTGTGTGAGTTTTCTTCTGGAGACTAGTCGATCAATTAACCAAAGGATTTATGAGCATGTTGTGAACGTCAAGCAGGGAAAGTCTCGGTCCTCCGCTTTGGCAGAACATGCAGAAAAGACTAATCATCACATCTGCATAGAAGAGGCTAGGGCCATCGCTAGGATAGACCATTTTCATTATCGTAAATTTAGAGAGACCTTAAAAATTGAAAAGAAACCTGTTAATCTGAATAAAGACGATAGCTAGAGTATCAAGAAGTGTTGGATCCCTACTTTATATTCCTAAATTTTTATGTATTTATTTTTATCTCTACTTATCTAATTAAATAATAATAATAATTTGATTTCAATTTATTTATTAAATAATTAATTAATTAATCTACCTATTTAATCTTTTATTTATATATATATGTGTATATAAAGATTTTATAGAATTATTTTCATTTATTTATTTACTTATTCATATTCTTAAATTAAAAAAAATCTATGAGATTAATGATACTATGGTAGTAGGAATATAAATTTATTATAGTACTAATTTAATAATATTACATATAATATTAATATTTATCATAAAACTAATTTTGAGTAATAATATTATTTTTAATAAAATAAAAATAACTAAAAAAAAATCAATTGGATTAATAATAGATTTTATTTTAATGATATTATTTATAATATTAGACTTCAATTTTAATAATAATTGTACCTATACTAAATATTTACTTTGGTTCCCTTACCCTTCCTTGGTCAAATCAAAATATTAAAATTTATTAATAACGGGTATTAAGTCAAACTAGTTGTTATATTCTAACAACTAGTTAGCTTCTCTCTTCATCTATTTATTTCGTTGCCTAGATATGATTCCTCATCTTGTCCTAAAAATGAACCACACTGGTTGGTTCGAAACACGTCGACGAGATTATCTCCTATATGATTTTTACCGAAAGATGTTGTCATAAATATTATGGATCACAGAAGTCTGAATTCAAAAATTACAACCTTGCATGGGAGGGCCATTGCGATTAAGGTTAATCATTTTGAAAAGGCACATTTGTAGGTCTCAAATATGAAATCAAATCTAGCATTCCTAAAGAGATGTAGAGACTCATCCAGTGTTCCTTCCTTTGCTAAGATTAAGCATCACCTTAATAATTCTAGGAATAATCAGGTATTTTTGGCTACTAGCCTTACGCTTATTCGTTATGAGATTTCCAAGGTAAAAAAAACTCTTGATCTCATCTCCCAAAGGCTACTTTCTCTTCATTTGGAACTCTCCAATTTAATTTCTACTGCTCTTTGGGCGAGGATCAATGCATGTTCAACGTTAAAGGCTCTACGCTTCGAAGATATTTGGAGAAGAAAACAATCTTCAAAGTTTCTCAGGTTGTCCAAAGATTCCTGTGGTCTTAGAGGTTCTCCTACCCCATCACATAGTCGATTAGGTGGAGATCAGACCTTCACTCTTTTCTCATGGGTTATCAACAATGCTCATCCTTTAGAAATGAATATGTTGGCCCTAGCTAACGGTGTTCCGGAATTTCGTTGTTCGATTGTCGGTCATTCTAAAGATCCATCGAGTTTGGCTCTTTCAGAGACTTCTCATGGAATTTTTCCTCGTTGTTCGACATCCACAGGTAATTCTTCGTGATCTAATTTGAATAGTTTCAGTGTGTCTTCCCCTTCTGGCCCATTCGTGGGGAAATTTCTTTCCTCCTACTCAACCTCACCCTTTGGCGTTTTTGGAAAGTGTGGCTTCCTATCTCCGGTTTCATGCCCAAATGTGGATCCTTCTTCTGCGATTTTGTCTCCTCTCTCCCAGTCTTTCCAGGAAAATAAGATCTCAAACTCAGTGAACTCTAGATGTTTGGTGCATTGATTTATGCTGCTCCGCCCTTCCTGAACCTCTTTCTTTCTCCTCGTATCATTCTCCTTATTAGCATAACTTAGTTTCGAACCTAGTGAACTATCATCCCCCCTCGATAAACGACTGTCGTAGTGTGGATCGAAATTCATTTCTGGGCTGCTCAGTTGTCTCCACTGTGGAGGGTCAAACATCCTCGTCGATCGGGTTGTGTCAATTGCCCTGCCTTAATTCCATGTGCTCATCCATCCTACACCTTCTTGACTTGACCCTTGATTGTGTCTCTCTCGCTCCCAGTGGTTCCCCCACTACCATTCATGTTCTGCCCTCTTTTAGTGTTGATTTCTCTTTCAATGATTATGTTGGCTCGAATAAGAGCTTTTTTAATTCGGTTAAATCCCTTCCTAGATTAGATTCTTCTTCCAAACTCATTCCCAATAATGATTGTAGGCATAGATTAGTTAATAATATTAATAACCATTTAATAATAATAATAATATTACATTGGATAATAATAATAATTTCTTCTCTGATATGAATAATAATAATCCTTTTTCTAATCATAACAATAAAGGTAATCTATGTTCTTTAGATAATGTCATTAAGGTAAATAAGGCTTCTTTTTCTTCTTCTAGCAATAGGGTAGTTAATCTTTCTAAATTCTCTTTTGATCCTCAAGTTTTTAGTCTTTTCAAGAAGGGTTTAAACTTTGTCGTAGCTTCAGGAAAAATCCCAGTTCATGATATTATCTATGACATTGAATTTAGGATAAGGGACTTACCGCATGCCACTAAAGATATTATTAGGCAATATTGTGTTGTTATCCTCAGAAAGGCTAAATCCCCTAAGAACAACCTTAACAAACTTGAATTTGAGGCTCTCAAAGCCTTGAACAGTAACAAGGACATAGTTGTTCTAAAAACTAACAAAGGGGGTGCATCTGTTATCCTTAACTAGGAGGATTACAGTGAGAAAATTTTAGATCACTTGTATAATAGCAAGAGCTACAAAAAGCTTGATAAGAATCCCTTAAAAAAGATTTCAAAAACAGTTGCTCTAGCCATAAAATCTAGTAGCATTGTTAGCTTCCTGAGTAAGAAGCTTATTGAGAGCAGCCTTGTCACTCCTAGGATTTATGGTCTCCCAAAGATCCATAAGGAGCCCCCCCCCCAACGCCCAATAGTCAACACAACAGGAGGGCCGACTTATCTTCTTGCAAAAGTTCTAGCTAATAAGCTTAAACCTCTTGTTGGCTGAACAAGTCCTTTGTTAAAGAATCGTCTTCGTTTATTAACGAGTTGAAGGGTATTAGATTAGATCCAAATGATAAGTTGGTGAATTTTGATGTGGTCTCTCTATACACTAATATCCACATTAATGAGGCCATTGATGTCATCAATCACATTACGGATCCTGATACTGCCTTTTTGTTGGCATTATGATGTATGTGTTGTACTTGATGGCAACCCACTTGTAGCAGAACAACTCACTTGTATATGGTAACTAGATAAATCTACAGAAGTGATATCAGAAGTGAAAGAATGCATGACAATAGTGTTTACAGATGTGATGAAATGCAGGGTAGCTTCAAGGAATCAATTCAGAAAGAATAGCAGGTAAACAACAAAGACTTGCGGATCAGTCTTCACAGAATGAAGAAAAGAGAGGTATATGCAAGTTCACCATTGACCAAGCTACGTATACACACAGGTTCATTGTATACAAGTCGCGTATATGTACACACACACTTTCACGGAAGGAAAAGCGCGTATACCTTGGAAAACTAAATTTTTGGTCCGAAATACTTGGTCCATGGTATTTTGATCCATGGTATTGGTCCAAGGTATCTAGTCCGAGATATTGACCCCAGGTATTGGGTCCAAGGTATTGGTCCTAAATGTTTTTGGTCCATGCTATTGAGAAAGTCCTAAAACTATAAAAAGAGGAGAAGATCATTATGACAAGTGTGCAAGTATCGAGTATTTGATGAAGTGTGAATATCTAATATGCAGGTTGTTGGCTTATGGTGTTGTGCTTGATTTGAACCAAGGATGAACCTTAGTGTTTGATGAAAAGATAAGAACTAATGATGAATCAAGATCTTAAGGCTTGAAGTGAATTATCTTTATGTGGTTTGATCATATATCTGAATATCTGGCGCATATTGTAGTCTGTAAATATGATGATCGGGGTATGACTGAAGTCTGGAATAGTTGTAATGTTTAAATCATCATTTACATATTTGTACGCAGGTTCACTTTAGAAAAGAAGCGTATACACATTGGTTCTGCATATCAAAGCAGCGTATACATTATAAATTTGATTTGCAGATCTGTATGTTGGTTCACTTTGAGGAAAGCACATATGCACGCAGGTTTGACACATGGAAGTAGCGTATACCTTTTAAAATATGTTTTGGTTGCTTCTGTTTGCTGTTGCAGTGTTCTGGGTTTTGGCTTGGGTTCCGATTACTGTATTCTGGTGACAACATTCTGAATGATTAGATTGATGGGTTGTCAAAGTGATTGAGTGATTCAGTTGTGGATGGTTCAAAAGGAGATTGGTTGATGCAGATATATTTGATGATTGAATAATGTTGTTGATGGATCCAGTCTAAAAATTTATGAAACGTTGTCCCTAGAAGAAAAGAGAAGGTTGAAGCCTTCTGTAGGCTGGCACCTACGTACTAGTAAACATATCAGTTAGTACAAGAGCTAGGGGGTTGTAGCTCCCTTCCAGTAGAATCTAGAGAATGAGAGAAGGTTGTAGCCTTCTGTAGGTAGAAGCCTGCGTACTGGTATAAGACTGCACCAGTACAAGAATTGTAAACAGAATTTTCTTATTATTAAAGGAACACAGAGACGATTGCAGCAGGTGGTTTTCACCCACATTGGGTTTCCACCTTATATCTTGGTGTTTATGCACCTTGCGTATGTGTGATGCTTTATTCTACTTTTACTGCACTGTCTAATGAATTCCTGATATACTGATTAAAGTTCACTACATGATAATTTGGGTAAATCAAAATATCTCTGCATATATGCTGGTTTCATTAAGTATAGTTGCGTATACATGCTAGTTCATTGAGCTGAAGTAGCGTATACAAATCAGTTTTGAAAATTAAATTATTGATCTAATAATACTAATTCACCCCCTCTCTTAGTATTATTTCCAACAATTTGTATCAGAGTAGGTCCTTCAGAAGAAGCTTGATCGCTTGAAGGAAGATCCATCATCATGAGTAATCAAGAAAGCGGGGATCCATCAGACCGCTAATCTTTGATGGGAGCAACTTTGTTTATTGGAAGGTAAGAATCATAACCTATCTTCAATCTCTTGGAACATATGTCTGGGAAATCGTGGAAGGAGTATATACATTTCCATCAGCAATTCCTACAGATACGACAGGTAAAAAGTAATATGAAACCAATGCCAAGGCTGTCAATACATTATTGGGAAGTCTGTCACAATCAGAGTTTGTTAAAGTTATGCAGCTCAAATCAACCAAAGAAATATGGGACAAAATCATTCTAAGCTACGAAGGAGACTCTCAGGTAAAACGTGCTAAATTGCAAGCTCTCAGAATTCAATATGAAACTCTCAAGATGCACAATGATGAAAGTATAGCTAGTTACTTCTTACGTATAGATGAGGTTTTTAATTGCATGGAAAATCTGGGTGAAGAGATAAAGGAAGTTACCTTAGTTAAAAAAGTTTTAAGATCCTTATCTGCTAAATTTGAATCAAAAGTATTTGCCATAGAAGAAAAGCAGGATCTACAGACTATTACTATGACACAGCTTCATGGAATCTTAACTACCTTTGAGATGAGAAAAGGAGGTCCATCAGATATAAGAGAAGCCGCATTTAAAGCTTCAACAAAAGGAAAAGAATAACTCAATGAATCGGGACATATTTCAGAAGAAGAAGAAGAAGCAAACTTTGTCAAGAAGCTTCAACGGGGTTCTGGAAGATTCAGAGGTAAACTACCTTTCAAATGTTTTTCTTGTGGTAGAGTCGGTCATTATGCTACCAAATGTCCTCATAACGATAAATATGATAAAGGGAAGGAATCTGCAAAATGGAATAAAAAACGAAGTGTAAGTAAAAAGAGTTACTATACTCATGAAGATAGCAATGGTTTATCAAATAGTGATGAAGATGAAAATAGTAATGACTATAGACTTCTGATGGCTTATGAAGATGATGACTTTTTGGATGCTTTAGATGAAGATGACCTTTATGAAGAAATCTCTAAACTCAAAATCTGTTTAGAAGAAAAGAATATGATTATATATACCTTGACATACCAACTTGCTGAAAGAGAAAAACACAATGAAAAACTAGAATGTGAAATTGTGGGTCTAAGAAAAGATCTTGAGAAAACAAAAGCTCTCAATCTTAGATTTGCTAAAGGATCAGAAACCTTAAATGAAATTATCAAAGTGCAGTGTTCTCCTCTGATAAAGACAGGTCTTGGATATACTGAAGAAGCATCTCAATCACAGAAGTCGTCAACCTCCACTAAAAGCTATCTTGATGCAACAAGGAGCAGTGAACAATTTGACAATCATCAGCAAAGGCATAAAGCAGATCACCAGGTAAATTAGGCTCAATTTACTTCAAGGATAAACAGTAGCCACAATCAACCTCAGGTAAATCGTACTCAATTTGCTTCAAAGACAAATATCAATAGAAACTACAATCACCAAGTCAGTAGATTCGATAATCCCAGGAGCTTCTTTAATGGTCAATGTTTCTCATGTCATAATTTTGGACACAAAGTTGCTTAATGTGTTGCTTACAAAACCATCATGACTAGAGAAGCACGAAATCAAAGGAATGTGACAGGGATCAAGAAAAGTTACTATAATAACTTTTCTCTTCTTGAAAATGAAATAGAATGCTCAATCTGTAACAATTTTAGCCATGAAGAATTTGAATGCAGGAGTAAATTTCATCAAATATATCAAAAGGAGCAAACTCCATTAAATCCCAAAATATGGAGAAAGAAAGAACCACGAACAGAAAGATGTGGTATAGCCTTGTATGCAGAAGGACAAGAAAACCAGTGGTACATCGACAGTGGATGATCAAAACACATGACAGGTGACAAAGAAAAACTACACTCATATAATGCCTTAGAAAAGGAAAAGAGTGTCTCATTTGGAAACGACACTCCTGCTATCATAAAAGGTAACGACTTTGTTTTCTTGAAAGAAAAAGTTAAAGCTGGGAATGTTATGTATGTTGATGGTTTAAAGCATAACCTGTTGAGTGTGAGTCAAATGTGTGATCAAGGAAATGAAGTAGTGTTTCGATCAAATGGATGTGTTGTTCGTGAGCTTGATACAAGAGAAACCGTGATCAAAGGTACAAGGACTCCAAACAACCTATACATACTCAAGGGAGGACAACAATAGTGCTATCTAGGAAAAAATGATGAAAACTGGCTATGGCACAGAAGATTGGGGCATCTAAGCTTTTTTCAAATAAGAAAAGCATGCAAATTCCAGGCTGTTCGTGATCTTCCAGATATCAACATTCCTGAAAATACTATATGAAAATCATGTCAATTCGGTAAGCAAACTAGATCTCACTTCGTCGAAAAGGAAGGGTCAGCTAGTAAGCCTCTTGAACTTGTTCATACTGATTTATGTGGACCATCAAGGAAAAAGGCACCTCGTGGAGAAGAATACTTTATATTATTCATTGATGATTTTCCCAGAATGCATTGGATAGGTCTTCTAAAGCATAAAGATGAAGCATTTGAAAAGTTCAAAGCCTTCAAAGCTTTGGTTGAAAATGAATCAGATCGCAAAATCAAATGCCTTAGATCTGATCGAGGACGGGAATTTACCTTGGATGAATTCTTTGACTTTTGTGAACAACATGGAATAAAAAGGCAGTTCTCCACCACAAGGACTCCTCAGCAAAATGGAGTGGTAGAAAGGATGAACAAAACTGTTCAACAAATGGCTCGTGCTATGCTAGATGAATCTGGAACTCCTGCAACCTTCTGAGGTGAAGCTACATTCGTCGTCGTCGCTATTATTAACCAAGAAAATGTTCGAGTAAACAACACTCAAACTCCACATGAACTTTGGTATGATAAGACTCCTACTGTAAAATACCTCAAAGTTTTTGGAAGCAAATGTTACATCAAAAGGACTGATGAAAAACTTGGTAAGTTTGAACCCAAAGCAGATGAAGGTATTCTTCTTGGCTACTCTTCCCGAAGTAAAGGATATAAATGTTACAATAAAAGACTTGGAAAAATTATTGAAAGTATTAATGTTGTGGTTGATGAAGCATGCAAAAACCGAAGATTATGACAATGAAGAAGATGAGGATCACTTTCCCACATCAAATCAAACTGATTCTGAAGAAGAAACAATGAAGCACCAGAAGAAAAGATATCGATAGAAGAAAAAAATTCATCCAGGTATGTTCATAAAAATCATCCAGAAACTCAGATTTTAGGGGAAAAAGGGGTAGGTGTGCAGACAAGAAGAACTATTGCCGAAGCCTCAAGCTATCTAGCATTACTATCTTCCACTGAACCTCAAAATGTAAATGAATCATGCAGAGATGAATGTTGGGTCAAGGCCATGAATGAACAATTTGAGAAAATTGAAAAGAATAATACTTGGGAATTAGTTCCTAGACCTCATGATAAGAATAGGAACTAAATGGGTATTCAAAAACAAGCTGAACGAAAATGGAGAAGTTATTAGAAACAAGGCCAGACTTGTTTGTAAAGGATATGCTCAACAAGAAGGTATAGATTTTGAAGAAACTTTTGCACTCGTTGCTAGACTTGAAGCCATAAGAATGTTTCTTGCCCTTTCTAGTTTTCAGAAATTCAAAGTATACCAAATGGATGTAAAATCTGCCTTTCTTAATGGAGACTTAGAAGAAGTCTATATTGAACAACCAGAAGGATTCATACTTGGAAATGATGCAAAACCTATATGCAAACTCAAAAAAGCTCTCTATCGTCTAAAACAGGCTCCAAGGGCATGGTATTACTGTCTTGACAAATATCTCCACCAACAGGGTTTTTCAAAGGGGTCAGCAGATAACAATCTATATACAAAGATGGACACTAATAAATTGCTAATAATTGTTGTGTATGTTGATGATATCATTTTTGGTAGCAATGAAGAATCCATGAGTCAAAATTTCTCCTTAGTAATGCAACAAGAATTTGAAATGTCTTTGCTTTGTGAGCTTACCTACTTTCTTGGTCTACAAGTTCAACAAAATAAAGATGGTATTTTTCTCTCACAAACCAAATATCTCAAACAGATCCTGAAAAAGTACGACATGGAAGACTCTAAACCAGTATGTACCCCAATGGTAACAAGATGCAGTCTTGGCTCAAATGATGAATCAACAGCAGTACATCAACCAACTTACAAATCCATGATTGGCAGTCTACTTTATCTAACAGGTACCCAATCAGACATCATGCATGCAGTGAGAATAGTTGGAAGATTCCAAGCAAATCCTAAGGAAACACACCTTCAAGTAGTCAAAAGGATTTTCAAATATCTTTAAGGAACACAAAACTTTGGTTTATGGTATCCTAGAGATACAGATCTTACACTTCATGCATATAAGATTGGGCAGGAAGTGTTGATGACAGAAAAAGCACTAGTGGTGGTGCATTCTAGATGGGTTCCAGGTTAGTGGCAAGAAACAAAGTTCAATTGCATTATCTACAGCTGAAGCAGAATACATGGCTGCTGCATCTTGTTGCACACAACTACTTTGGATGATGCAAACCTTGCAAGACATTCAGATCACATGTACTCCACCCATCTCCATTCTATGTGATAACACAAGTGCCATCAGTATTTCAAAGAATCCAGTCACGCACTCCAAGACCAAGCACATACCCATCAAATATCATTTTCTACGTGAACAAGTGCTTGAACAAAAGGTTACACTGGAGTATGTTCCCTCCAAAGAACAGGTTGCTGATATATTCACTAAACCATTGCCCAGAGAGACATTTGAATATCTCAGACAAAAGCTAGGAGTAGTTGCTGCATCATCCTGCCAATTATCTATTCTGTTTGATGATGGTTTCACTCCGCTGATAACATATGGAAATATATTGGTCCTCATAAAGTTGTTGATAACTTGATATATATCTGTTTGATGATGATGCTTTGATATCTCTTACTGACATATGCAATAATCAGATCTGACAGTGAACAGGTGCAACAGGTTCAGGGGGAGAACATGGTTGATAATAGTTTGGGAACTAATTATGGACATATACAGGTTGTTGTCATGGATGTTGATTGACAAATGATGCTGATGGTGTAGATCATATGATAGTTGTTGATGACTATCATGGTCTTATTTGGTCTCTGTTATATATTTCATGTATATCTTTTAATGTAAAGGTCAGGAAAAGACCTAATTTGTAACCCCACTATGCATGGGATGGATGATGTAATGTTTCTTGTTTTGACATGTATAAACAATTAGTATATCCCCACTTGGATGGGAGATGGATGTATGTATGAGTCATTGGTGATAGGAAGGTCATTTATGATGTATGTATAGAGTCACGTTCTTCTTTTAGAACATCCTTTTGCAGACCTTGCTTATGCTTAGGGGGAGCATGACCCTTTGCCCTTGATGTCAAAGGGGGAGAATGACTTGGTGTGATTGTTGCCATCAAGTCCAAAAGGGGAGATTGTTGGCATTATGATGTATGTGTTGTACTTGATGGAAACCCACTTGTAGCAGAACAACTCACTTGTATATGGTAACTAGATAAATCTACAGAAATGATATCAGATGTGAAAGAATGCATGATAGCAGTGTTTACAGATGTGATGAAATGCAGGGCAGCTTCAAGGAATCAGTTCAGAAAGTATAGCAGGTAAACAACAAAGAATTGCATATCAGTCTTCACAGAATGAAGAAAAGAGAGGTATACGCAGGTTCACCATTGACCAAGCTGCATATACACACAGGTTCACTGTATACAAGTCGTGTATACGTACACACGAACTTTCAAGGAAGGAAAAGCATATATACCTTGGAAAACTAAATTTTTGGTCAGAAATACTTGGTCCATGGTATTTTGATCCATGGTATTGGTCCAAGGTATTTGGTCTGAGGTATTGACCCCAGGTATTGGGTCCAAGGTATTGGTCCTAAATGTTTTTTTTTTCCATGGTATTGAGAAAGGCCTAAAACTATAAAAGGAGGAGAAGATCATTAGGCCAAGTGTGCAAGTAGTTATCCTCAGGTTGTAAATTTCAATACCACCTTTAACCTTGTTCCTTTACCTATCCCTAATGCTTTTAGACGCAGGCACAGGTTGGGTGATAGCCTGTTCGAGGAACAGGGCCGGTCACCTTGCCTTGTCCTGTGGTTCTTTGCTCCCTTCCCACTGCCACTCATACATAGTTCGGTTGACCCATCCCACTCGCGGCCAAGCAAGAGTGCCATTCCTTCTGCCCAATCAAGGGTCCCCCAGCATGGTTGAGCCTTCCCATTCCCCTCTGCCCAGTTAAGCTACGCCACTCCTCGACTTTCCCTTGTGCCTACCCTTCCCCATTGTGTTGCTTCTTCCACTCCACCCAACCAGCCATGTGAATTCTCTCTGCTGCTCTCAAGGGAGGCTTCCCATCCACTGACCAGGTCGACACTTAAGACTCTCCAAGCCAGAACACTAAACCAGATAGCAACCAACCCAAGCTTGCGGTATTCTCCCCAGCTAGCCCCCTAGTTCCCCTCCCCAGGCTTCTCCCAAGCCCTCCATCCATAAACAAACAAAGTTGCCATAGCAAGAGGGTTACAGGACCAAGAAACATACCTGAATTCGCTCCACTGATGCCGTCGACGATACCTCTGCCTCCTTGCTCCAGTGCTCCAACTCCCACCAACGTTCGCAACAATGTGTTTATCACTCCCCTGCATTGCCTTAACTCCACAATCTATCATGCCATAACCTCTCCCTTGTCCTTCCTTACCTGCAACACCTCCCACCTTGTCCTTGCCATGCCTGCCACCTTTCCTATCACCTCTGCCTGTATGCATGCGGGAGGCCACCGCACTCATCACTACGAGCGTGTGGGGGGCGGTGGAGGGCAACCTGCCATTAATCTTCATAACTGTCATGACTACTCGTCGTCCTTTCCAACCTCCAACACGCACCCCGATCGGGGTATATTAGACTTCAATTTTAATAATAATTGTACCTATAATAAATATTTAGTTTGATTTCCTTACCTTTCTTTGGTCAAATCAAAAAATTAAAAATTATTAATAACAAGTATTAAGTCAAACTAGTTGTTATATTCTAACGGCTAGTTAGCTTTTCTCTTCATCTATTTATTTCGTTGCCTATATCTGATTCCTCATCTTGTCCTGAAGATAAACCACACTGGTTGGTTCGAAATGCGTTGACAAAATTGTCTCCTATGTGATTTTTACCGAAAAATATTATTATACATATTATGAATCACAAAAAATTCCAAAATTAACGAGCATTATCATAATATAAAATAATATTCCCAAATTAATATTTAAAAATCAAATCTTATAATTTAAAACTCAAATTCTAGATCAACATTTAAACTTTTATTTATGGTAGTTTATTTAAATAACTAATTGCATATTTTATGTAAGCATCTAGTTGTGAATTTAACACTTCAAAAACTTGATTAAACACGATATATAAAAGAAAATTTGGTTAACGTGAGGATTTGTAGTAAAGAATACTTCACAATTGTTTTGATCCTTGTTGGATCAACGTGAAGAGCTCAAATAAACTGAATTGATGCTCACTGGATACAACATCTCAACCTCCAATATATGTGTTTTAATTATCACATAATTGGCTTATAGGATGAGTAACCCTAATTTAGGTGTCGTAATTGTATTGGACTAATTTTATTGCCGTTTTGAGTACATGGATGAGTGGTTTTCAATTTTTCCTATTTAGGGTTACTTGGATTTATTTATTTATTTATTATAAAGAATGAGCATTTTTGTATTAAAAAAATGTTATAATTATTGTGTATAATTATATAATATAAAATTTATGGAATTTTGGTTGAGTTCATTTCTCAAAATGATTGGCATGGTTATGTTTATTTTTTCTTTATTGATTTCTTATTCTATAATTTTTATTATAAAGTCTATGGGTTTTGGATAGATGGTGATTGGGTGTTTTGTTAAGGCATTCCTTGATGTGAAGTCACTGGTTCAATTCTTCCGCCCCTATTGGAATGATATATTGGACATGATGATGATGTAGTCCCACCCAAACTTATAAAAAAGAAAAATATATTATAAAAATAGTTTGAATATTGTCTTACTTACTGCTAGAAAAACAATATATAATGGAATTGCATATTAGTATAATAAGAAGCTAAAATCTCGATGGGTCACTTCTATTGGATTCTTACTTTTGGGATCTATTCCAATTTAGCTTCAACATTGATTTTCTTGCAAGGGGGAATGATTACAACATCTTTTGGATCCATTACATTTTCATTCATTATCTATCTAGTTCCATGTGTTGTCACATGTACGACTAGCTATGCACTATCACCATCATTTAAACCCAAAACATCAACTATGTTGTCAAATATAGAGCTAAGGTATTGAAGGGTTTGCTCCATTTCATATCGTTTTTGCCAAGTAGAGTGCATTAAGGCCTTAACTACCATCATGTTACTATCTTTGTCACTACTCTACCATCCATCTTTCATTCCAATCTTCCTTTAACTATTGTCTCTTAATTGATGAAGGCAAGTTTCCCCTTGGGTCTCCTCCATTTCACTCTCAAAGTGTTAAAGGCCTCTTATGACTTGCGGTAATTAATGGATGACACAACAATGGCAATGCTCCATTGGAAACACATAAAGAGGGCTTAATACCATAATCGTTCTATTAATATGAAGATTTACTACCATAACCATTCTATCAAGATGACCAAAATAAAGCTATCCTTGACACCTCCCTCTCCTATCTAGATGAAAGCAACTCTGCATAAAAAACTAGGGCAATCATCCATAAAATAACAGACACCAAAAACCAAAAGGAGGAGAATGCACCCATATTCACACATTATGTGGAATCCTTGATTGTTAAATGAAAATGTTGACAACAAGCATAAATGTAATGCTTGCATGAGAATAACTCCTTCCAAACCTTGTACGTACCATGCATTACCACTTGTGGCACATGCATGGTTCTATCCTGTGGGCGATAATATTCATTGTATACATTTGCCTTATTGGTTCCATCATTGTAATCTATAATCCCTTCATTCAAGTGAACAATTATGTTGGCTTTGGGATCTACAATGTTTGTCTTGTTTCCTTAACATTTGATAGAATTCATTGCCATCAAACTCTAATACTACATCCAACATCATATGGAACAACCTTGCCAACCTAACATCTCTCGTATGTTTTTAGTTGTAATAGGTATAATGATTATGGAGGAGTCTCCCAAAATTGTTGAGTTCAAAATGTTCTTGTCCTTCACCATGTTCATGCCTTGATATATTGCATTTACTTCCACCTTATCATTTTTGGCAATGCTCAATTCTCGACTGAATTTTGCCTTCATTTGTCCTTCAAGATTGAGAATGATCTCCCCACTCTTGTCATCTTCATTCTCGGAGATCACATTACTTTCCTCTTCTTGTAGGGATAAACCTATGTGACAATCTTCCCATTGGGTTAGGCCAAATAATGGATGTCCCACATCAAAAAATGTTTGCTAAGCAATTTTGGGGCTCTGCCTAGTTTTAAAACTTAGTTAACCTTCCTAGCATGGCTTGTGTGCGGTTGCATTAGCCTTATGAGTATAGTAGTCCCTTTGACTCAATCTCGTTCCTCCTTAGTGATAGGCATTAGGTCTTATGATTCTCCTAATACCAAATTTTTTTAATGAAAAATTTATTATTTTCCAACAAACATGATGGCTAGTTTTTAAAGAATGTTCAACAAACTAATAAACAATCACTTCTTACAATAATTTAAGATGGTTAACAATATTGCACATTAATTAATGATCATTTTGTTTTTTTCATTCAATTGGTAGAGTAATTTCAGATTCTTACTACCATGAGAATCCCAATCTTAGTTGATGCCCCTTTTTTTATTTAAGTTATTTGATTCATGCCTCCTATACATTTTCTTAAAAAAAATTAATAACTCCTTAATTATTAGTATTACATTGAGAGACACATCTTATAGTTAGTGTTGACTAGATGTATAACATGGGTAACATCAATGTAAGCATATGTCGATGTCTAAAACATGGCTTGTCCTCTTAGCTCTGTGTCAAATGTTCACATGACGAACATGTCATACACATGATGCCCAAGTATTAGACATGTGTCTTGGCTTATGACATGTATCCCATGTGTATCTAACACCTATCCATCATGTGCCCTAATGTGTCAAACACCTAGAATACATTTTTTTTTTTAATTCGAAAAAAATAAAAAAGGGTGTAAATATATGTAGTGATGACCTCTGGGATCTACAACTTGCCCTCTCTATAAACTAGGTCACAACCAGGAGGATTTGAAACTTGGATCTGTCAATTTTCAAAGATTTCGCATTACTTCAATCACCAATTGAGCTACCCCTAAGACAATAAAATAATATGATTTAAAAACATCTTTATATTATATATTTTATAATTACAAATTTAATAACATGTAACCTTTTGTGTGTATTTATATATTCCAATCTAGGATCATCTTAATCCCCAATTTATTTAATATTATTTCAAAGAAATAAAAAAGTCACATACTTCACATCAAATAAGTTGTATATTAAAAAAATTATTTCCGTTGATATTGAATAGAGAAAAACAATTTTTTTTGCCTGGTCTCAGTTTATCAGAGATTACGTCAGGCTTGACCCGTGGCTTGAGAAATCACAATCCAGGGGCATCTAAGTTTTTTTAAGAAGAGATTTCAGCATAAATCACATTCAGAAAACCTTTGTTGACGCGTTTCGAACCAGAGTCTCCAACGACTAACTTGACCAACGACTAATTTTGACTTTAGGACCAAGGTTATAAAAATTATTATAATTTAATGGAAATTAGTTAGATTAGGTAACCAATAAAAATATATAAAAAATAATTTAAATGGTGTTAATAGTAAGTTAAAAAGCTATGTTTGATAGTTAAAAATTATAAGTTGTTTACTATTTAGATGGGAATTAGTTATATAAAGGACCTTTTCTTACTTTATATATATATATATATATAAAGTAATATTCATAAAAGCTAGTTAGAAATAATCAAAACATTGGAACGAGAAAATTAAGTTAACTTAACCAAAAAAAATAAAAATAAATAAATAAATAAATAACTAAAAATAATAATAATAATAATAATATATACAATTTAATTAAGAAAGTAGAAGGTTGTAAAAGGTACTAATATCGAAGAAAAAATAAAATAAATAAATTATAAAAATTCATATTAAAAAAAAAATAATAATAATTAATAAATAAATAAATAACGAGAAAATATAATAATAATAATAATAAAAATAAATAAATCAAGTGAGCCACACATTCTAAAAAGAAGAAGGACAAGAACAGTATCAAGAGAAAACTACAAAGCCAAAAGGAGAAACCATAGGAGGAAGGAAAGACACGGCTCCAAGGAAAAAGAACTGCGAAAATAAGGGAAACAACGAAAGCTAGAAAAAGCAAGACTAGGAAGAAAGGGTAGGGATCCAACACCTACTGATCTTCCAGCCTTCAGTTTAGAGATGACGCTTGGAAGATCAGTAGCTGCTGGATCCCTGCCCTTTCTTCCTAGTCTTGCTTTTTCTAGCTTTCGTTGTTTCCCTTATTTTCACAGTTCTTTTTCCTTGGAGCCGTGTCTTTCCTTCCTCCTAGGGTTTCTCCTTTTGGCTCTGTAGTTTTCTTTTGATCCTGTTCTTGTCCTTCTTCTTTTTAGAATTGTGTCACTCGCTTGATTTATTTATTTTTATTATTATTTTTTTTTGTTATTTATTTATTTTTTATATGAATTTTTATAATTTATTTATTTTATTTTTTCTTCGATATTAGCACCTTTTACAACCTTCTACTTTCTTAATTAAAGTGTATATATTATTATTATTATTATTATTTTAGTTATTTATTTATTATTATTATTATTATTTATTTATTCATTTTTTTTTGGGTTAAGTTAACTTAATTTTCTCGTTCCAATGTTTTGATTATTTCTAACTAACTTTTATGAATATTACTTTATATTTATATATATATACATATATTTTATACATATATTATAAGAAAAGGTCCTTTATATAACTAATTCCCATCTAAATATTAAACAACTTATAATTTTTAATTATCAAACATAACTTTTTAACTTACCATTAACACCATTTAAATTATTTTTTATATATTTATATATTTTTATTGGTTACCTAATCTAACTAATTTCCATTAAATTATAATAATTTTTATAACCCTGGTCCTAAAGTCAAAATTAGCCGTTGGTCAAGTTAGCCGTTGGAGACTCTGCTCGGACTATTTAACATGCTAAGCTGGATCTGTTTCTTCAACTTGTCCTGACGATGAACCACACTAGTTGGTTCGAAACGTGTTGACAAAGGTTTTCTGAATGTGATTTACACTGAAATCTCTTCTTAAAAATATTATGGATCACAGAAGCCTCAATTCAATAATTGATATAATTGATTCCCGGCGTCTAAGTTGTCAAAATCTTCTGAATGTGATTTAAGCTGAAATCTCTTCTTAAAAATATTATGGATCACAGAAGCCTCAATTGAATAATTGATTCCCCGCATCTAAGTTGTCAAAATCGTCTGAGTTCATTAGAGATTACGCCAGGCTTGATGTGTGGTTTGAGAAATTGCGATCTAGGGGCATCTAAGTTGTCAAAATCATTCGGGGATCGCACCTGGCCTAAGCCACACCAACTCTTAACATGACTGGACTTTGACTGGATTATGAAGTGACTTAACAATACACCACATCACTCTCTATTCTAGGCCCCATGGGCTAAATAGATTAGTGTTTTACTCAAAATTATAATAGGATAAAAATTTAATATTTTTAAACAAAATTTAAAAAATAAAAAAATATTATTATTATTTTAAGTGAATTTAATATTTTTAAAATTATTAAACAGATTTTTGTAAGCTTGGTGGAACTACATCTTCACCATGTCTACTATATCGTCGCGCTTGGTGGAACTACATCTTCACCATGTCTACTATATCATCGCGATCAAAACAACCGATTAAACCAATAATTTCACGTCAAAAAATATTTTCACCATTAATCTAAAACCCATCAAATTTTAAAATTAAAAATATTTATTATTTTTAAGTAAATTTAATATTTTTAAATTAAATTTTTAAAAATTAAAAATATTTATTATTTTTAAGTAAATTTAATAATTAAAAGTATATATTTCTTTCTAAAAAGTTTTGATAAATTAATTTTGAATCATTATAATGAATCTCGAAAATTGCATTTCAATTAATCAAACAAAACACCTTTGTGTATAAAAGGATTCTTAAGAATACTTTGTTTATGAAACTGGACCCTTCACACAATGTTTAAAATTTACAAAAATATACAATCCAAATTTGAATATCAAAAACCTAAATTTCACATGAATAAAGCAAATTACAATGTTTAAAATTTACAAAAATATACAATCCAAATTTAAATATCAAAAACCTAAATTTCACATGAATAAAGCAAATTATATTAAAAAAATAAACTTTTAATCTGTAACGAAAACTTTTTAGGGTGGTCATCATGAATAAGGTAAATTCAATTAAAAAAATAAACTTTTAATTTGTAACTAAAACTTTTTAGGGTGGCCATCTATCCATGGCGAAATCCGTTTACAAAGTAATTAAATTTTAGGGTGTTGTTTGTGGAGGCAGAGGAATTGTTTGGATTGTTATTGTCAAAGTGATTGGAATCCGGGAAAATAAATTTTGGAATTTGAGTAAAAGAATGTCAAATTTTTTTATGGTAACAGTGTTTGAATTATATTTTTTTATGGTGGAAATAGATTCAACATTATTAAAAAAAATCTACACTCAAAATTTTGATGTTTGACAGTTACAATTTAAATTTACAAAAAACTTACTAAATTTTATCAAAATCTTACCAAAATTTCTATAATTTTCCGAGTAAACAGTTGGGGTTAGATTAAGGCAAATTTTACTGTGAAAAAAAAGTTCGTTATTTTTCACAGGTGAACTTTGAAAAATCTTTATTTACTTTTAATTTAAAAGCCGCCGGATACCCAAAGTTCAAATAAAGTGTACGGCCAAAGCCATATTTTCGTAATTCAATATATGTCCAAGTACAGTCCTTACAGTGCCAAAGTTCATTCTGGTTCATATAAATAAAATTACAAATAACTGTAATTTAGAATTTAGTTGTTTGAATGTGGACCCTTCATCAACATGGAAAAAGGGGCATCCAGTAACATCGCCACGTTGCCCGCAAATGGTTGGCAAACGATATTTCAGTAACAGAAAAAATTAAAACTGGCATCCAATTAATCAAATCCATTAAGAAGGCAGCGCTTAGTTAAGCAGTGGATTAAGTCAAATGCACACAATACGCACGGGTGTGATAATGCGAGTCTCGATGACATTTAATGTTAGCAATGGAGGCTTCTGGTAGCGATCGGGGAAGCCTCGAGTGAGCGATCAAGAAAGAGATTGAAAGACTTGAAATGAACCCAACGAACCCTGAAATTGCCACAGCGAAGAAAAAAGGAGACAAGATTCATGTGATATGCGATCTCTTAATGTTGTGGTACGCCGACACCAGCCATTCGAGTTCACACATCCGGAGCCTGAACGTGAGGGGGTAGATCAGGTTGTTGGGTGGAGCCAAAAAATCGAAAAGAAGGGAAAAAACGGCCTATATAAGCCCGTGTCAGCAAATTCAATACCCAATTTGCACAGGGATTGTTTTGGGGTTCGAACTGTTGTCTGCCAGGGAATACCCATTGTTCAGATTAAGGGGATTAAACAGTTTGCAGATTAAGGTAATGCACGATGGTGAGAGCAGTGACGAACATGGATGAAGTAGTGGAGGAGATCATGGTGTTACACAGGAGCTTGCCTCCTCGTCCCAGCATGGAGGAAGTGGAAGCGGCCCTGTCTGTGATTGAGAATGTGGATAGCACCAAGTCCATGCGTTTGCAGATGATGACCAGACGGCGCAAGCCCGTGAATGTGCCGGTCGAGTTGTTTGAAGTGCTACAGGAGATGCAGAGAAGTCAAATTGAGTTTCAGGCGCAGGAGGAGATGCGCGAGGCCTTGGGTGTGCTTGACCTGGAGGATCGACACAGGCTCTTTGATTATCTGCTGCGGAAGGCATCGACTTCTCTGCCCTCTTCTTCTTCTTCTAGTCAAGCTGATGAATTGGATGCGCCAGTATCTGTCAAAACTTTGGCTAAAATCAATGCTAATGGTGCTGATTTTACCCCCAAAATGACAAATTTTGGGGACTTGGATGGTGGTTTGAAGCATTCAAGGGATGATGGTTTTATTCGAAAGCCCAAGCCCGGTATAGCAGACGGTGTGCTTGGGATTTCACAGGCACCGCCGCCCAGAAACCGATTGGTGAATTCAAGATTGCCTACTTTAGAAGAGAACTTTTCTTTCAAAAAAGCTTCTGCAATTGCAGTCAGCACAGGTGGGCTGTGCTACTCACTTCACATGAATTTTCTTTTTTCTTCTAAAAGGATTTTTAGATTATCAGGGATCCCATACTTACATAACTGGAAACTGGAAGCTTAAAACTAGCTCTAAATTGAACTTTCCCAGAAATCGATTGGCCAATTCAGACTGGTTTCTCTGGAAGAGCGCCCCTCTTTCCAAAAACGTTTTGCAATTGTAATCACCACAAGTGGACTATGTTACCCCCTTGCCTGGATTTTTATTTAGTGCTAAGCGGATGTATTCTATCAGGGTTCCCGTATTTATAAAGCTGGGAACCTGGAAGTTCAAAACTAGTACTGAAATGAACTATTACCCAGAAATCGATTGGTGAATTCTGATTGATTACTCTGGAAGGCACCCCTCTTTCGAAAAACTCTTTGCAATAGCAATCACCATAGGTGGGCTGTATTACTCACTTGCATGAATTTTTTTCTGCTTAAAAGATTTTTATATTATCAGGTTTGCAAAGCTGGGAGCCTGGAAGTTCAAATCTAGAGTTTTTCCATAGGCTCTGTTTCAGACCAAAGATTATAAACTTATTAATCCTCTTTTGTATTGCCTTTGCTTTCTCTTTCTAAAGAGCTGGTATGATTTGGTGGAATATCCAAATGGGGCATTTGCTTGAAGAAGTCCCATTTCTTCGTTCACATGAAGTCATTAAGGTTTTCTTTCTCAAAGGCGGCCTATAAATAGTCCAAACAGAGTTACATCTGGGCCTGTCCTCTCTGGCCTGTTTGATATTCACACAGATGGTTTTGATTGCGGAGGGAGTAGCAGTAGCACTAGTAGGATTTTGTATATCTTGATAGCCAAAGCTCAAAAAAAGTTCCTATCTGTTCCTTGCATTAAAATCATGTTGACTTTGAGGAGCACCATTACATTTTTATCTGAATACTGATCTGATTAATCAATCTATTTAAATACTCATATAATAACTAGTCTGCGAATTCTCATATGCATGATTCCCATATACAGCAGTATGGTGACACTTATATTATCCATGATGTCTCTTAGAGGGAACATGTCCAGTAAACTTCCCATGTGGTTCTTGCCCAGAAAATCTTGTTGACTTTTAGTGAATACACTGCCAAAATGACGTCAGAAACATTTCTCATGTTCCTTGCTATTATAAAATTATGCCTGGAGAAGCAATGGGTGCAGTAGCGATGGTTGAACATAAATTTAATAATGTTCACATCTTACAACTCTGGCTAGAACATGGGTGCCTAACAAACATAGAGTTACATTTTGAGCCCTCAGTATTATCAAAGAATTGAAGCACCCAGATGTAGAAATGGGGGAAAAGCAAGAAATCCTGAACAAAGCAGAGGTTGTGATAAGTTGAATGAATGTCAGCGTAAGTATTTAGCAGCTTGAAGCATGATGGTGACCAACAAAGCAACTCACAAGATAACAGTATAAATATAAGCGAAGTTGTCTTTAAGATGTCCAATTTCAATTCAAGTGTAGAATAATATACGATTGCATAGGCAAGGTATTATATAGGACTGTTGAGTGTGTTGGGTTTGAGAATGTTACAACAAAAGAAACGTGAGGATGCTTTGTGCATCAAAGCCTAAGAAAGGCTATAAAGCTAAAATTGAGTAAAAACTTGTGAGATTGTAAGCGTCAAGATGCTTGACACTCTGCTCTGTGTAGAGAAATGTGAATGCAAGTTGAGCGTGCAGTCATGGAACATGTGCCTAGCACACAGATACATTAGACATGATTTGGCACATAGATCCAGCATGGCCCAAGTCTATCCAAGTGTGTATCACCAAGCTAGTAGGGATTCCACCAGATCTTTCTTATCCACAAGATTCTAGACATATCTATGCCCACGTGATTCTGGGCAAATTCTCATCACGGGTTTGTAATTGTAGATTCCTTTTAGAATTTCTGTAAATAGGCATTAGATTCTTTGCGAAAAGTAGATTAGTGGCATTTTAAATTTTAGAGTTAGTTGTACAAACTATTCATAATCTTTTCACATCTCTTTTTAGAAATTCATGATACTTTCGATTCTAATATTCAAGTTGTTTCCAAGCATTTTCTTGTTTGATGATCCATTCATCCAACTTTATTTTATGTTGTTTGCTTATTTCAACAAAGCCAACTTAGCTTCTTAGTTAGCTAGTACATCTAGTGCCGACAAAACTTCCTCCATAACCTTAGATTATCTTTAAATTTTCGTTATTACCTAGATTTAATCCTAGGGTTTGAATCAATGGTTATGAAGAATCATGTCCTTATCATCTTTGTCAAGTGGTTTCAAATTAGTTGTTCACATTGTTGAAGCCACTAATAAAGTTAAATCGATAGAACTCTGTGCATATTTTAGTGAGTTGTACTAGTTAACCAAATTGTGTTAGCAACATCCACTTTGTGTTGAATGTACATTTAGACGAGGCTAGGCTATTAGAAGCACAAGGTTTTTGCCTTATATCTCCTTTATTTGGTTCAACATGTTTTCCAATGACAACAATAACCAACACTAGTACCAATGCTACAACAAAGCCTTTAGTGTCTATCAAATACATGGTTGATAAAGATTTACAATGTTAGAGAGATGAGATATTTGATCAATCAATGAAACTCACAATATGTTTTAACTTTTCTTGTCTCCTTCACCTCCATCAACATCTAGTGGTGGCTTATGTAATTTACCCTTCAAAGTCCAAGTCAACCTAGATATTCCAAAATTTGAGGGTAAGTTTAACGCAAAAACTTTGTAGAACTTGTTTTAGAAGATCAAAGTCTATTTTGTTGTTAATCGGTTCACGGATGTGATGAAAATTGTCTTCACTACTCCAAATATTGTGCCTATTGCATTGTGCTAGTGGGGGAATTGTATAGTAGGCAGTGCGGCAACAAAGATCATTCCATTGAGACTTGGTGTAGGTTTGTTGGGGCCTTATTTTAACCTTTGAATCATTATAAAGACTGATAGATTAAGTGGCAACAACTTCAACAATCCAAAAATCAACTTGTGCTTGAATACATTTACAAGTTTCCATAATCTCATGGCACGTTTGAGCATTTGCAACTCAAAGCATAATAAGAACCTAAAATACATGAATGTTCTTTGCATTCTATGTCTAGAAAAACTTGTAATTCTTGAATACCAATTCCCTGGTGATGTGTATTGTTTTGCCAACAAGTACGAAGGGAAATTCAAGGCAAAGTAGTATGCCAACAATCAACTTATATCTTAATGCAAGAAAGATTCCAAGATAGGAAATAGTCGATGGGAATTTTCAATGCCAAATTGAGTGATCTCGTAAGATAATGTTTAGCAAGCTCAAGGTAAGGGTCAATCTTTTGGAAGCAGACATGGACGTGGTGCAACTTGCCCAAATCAACCACTCCCCCAAATGAAGAGTGTTGTGGAGGGAAGACTCTTTGACACATACATAGTCTATATCTATGACAATGTAAGATAAAGTTAAGTAGATAGTTGAATCTAAGTGTAAAGCGTACTATTTAACTTCCCAATTGCATGAGCCAATCCAGTTGATCGCTAGACAACCATTGCAATTCATTGTAAAGCGACTTTTTCATTTGCAGTTATGGGTCACTAGACAACCATTGCAATTCATAGGGAATAATGGACGTAAGAAGAACTTGATCAAGTTGGCCTAAGAATCGTACATCACACACAACCTTGCACTATTGGCTGTTTGACCCAGGGCAAAGAAATTTGAATCACTAAGTAGTGCGGATTTCAATACTAGATCAAGCCATTTTTTTTTTTTTTTTTTTTTCTGAATATGCTTAAATCTATTATCGTACAAATCAAAAATACAAAATAGAGTACATTGGGCAAGGCTGAGAAAAATTGCCTGTCAGCCCTTGCCTTGCCCTGTTATCAGATCCAAAATTGAAAGGATTCAAAATTGGAATTGTAGCCGACACAGTTACATAACATAAAATGACTGGAACAACACCAAGACACCAGGACCATGAACTGGCCCGGACAAAGACAAACAGACATCTGGACAAAGACCAATGACACCTGAACCATTACAGTTGACACCTGAACATTACATTTGACACATTGACAGAGATAATGCCGCCACATAGCCGAGATACACATCGAGATCCCAACAAAAATAACAGAGATTACCGGGGCGAGTTCAATCCTCATCAGTAGTCTGGGGCGCCTCTGCAATTCGACACCCAAAACGGAGCGCGTCCTCTGAATCTGAAAGCTGGATGACCGCATCTGGGCTTCCCTCTCGGGCTGGCCTGCTCGGACCAGCATAATCAGCATGCGTAGAAGGGCCAGCATCCGGGTCATAGTTGGTGGCAGGGCGCTCAAGATCCAGCCCGCGTTCACAACCAGGCGCAATCCAACTCGGCCCAGGTTCACGTCCATGTGCCGACCAGCCCGTTCCAGCTCCAACCGGAAGGCACGCAATAGGGGAATTCTCCCTGCTGGAGCGCTGCCCTTCCGGCAGAGGCTCGACCTCTACATTCTGAGTGACTCCAGGCTCGACCGCGATCGAAATAACCAAAGTGGAATTGACTTGAGGGCAGGGGAGCCGATACCTGAGCATGGGGGGCTCCCGCTGCCCTTCTTCAGAACTCGGGCCTATGCCATGATGCCCCCCCTCCTCCTCATTGCTGCCCTGAAATCTCTGAGGCAGCGAAGTGACCTCGAGGGAGGAAGAGGGCGAATAGTAATCGTTCTGCGGGAGGGCCCTGCCCTGAATTCCCCCTCTTCGGCTGCCCATACGCGGTCTTGCTCTCGGCATTTCTGCGCTCCTTCCTACACAGGCACTCTGAATTTCAACAGCGACCAGAATTAATACCAGCCCCAAGAACCAACACCAGCGCCAAGAATCGACCCCAGCGCCCAGAACCAACACCAGCGGCAAGAACCAACACCAGCGCCAAGAATCAACACCAGGCTTGCAAACCGGCGGCACACCTCTCAGATCCTCATTCCCATTTCCGTCTGAGCGGAGCAGGGTCTCATTACTATGCACACTCATACTCTCCTGCCGAGCCAGCTTGCTCAGTTTAAACCTCATCACAGCGTCGAAGTCCAGCGTTCTCCCTCGAGCCGAATAGACAGGCATTAATGCCTTCCTTCCCCTGCATTCAAGCGGGTTAATGCCCCGCTGCGCGTGGTACCGACGGACGCCATGGGCATGCCACCTGCCCACGTGATGGCGCGTGCCATTCCCACAGCCTTTATGCACCCGCATCCGGGATAGATCAAGCCATTTTGAGATAAAGTCCTATATGACATAACATCCTTAATATTCTAATTTATATGATGAACTTCTATGGAAACAATTCATGTGAGAGTGAAACAATGTTTATGAGTTTCCCTTGTAGTGTTTGATCTTGTATATAGAACGATGTTGTTGAGTGCTTGAGTGCTTGAGGTCATTGCAAGGTGGGGCCTCTTTGTTACCAACCCTACACCACTCAAAAAAGTTGGTGACAATGCGTTTGAGTTGGACATATCACCTTACTTGTGTTTGTTTCTAATGTTCAACATGGATCTGCTACACCCATAAAACGCACCTTTGTTGGAATAATCTATCATGAAACTTGAGTAACCTATAGACACTAAGAATAAATTCAACACACTGATAGAGAGGGATAGTATCTTGAAACAATGTGATGAGCTACTGAATTGCCCCATCGTGTTCATCATGTATAGCCATTTACCTCTCCAAGATCTTGAGTTTTCACCATTATTAAGCTTGATAACTGATCGATTTTGTACCCATTGATAGTTTATCAATTAATTACTCACAATGGTAAATTTTGGTGGTATTTTATGAGTTATATGAATATGTTTGACTTATTCTTCATGCTGATGAGTGGGGGATATTGACATGTTTGTTGATGAGTTGTTGATTTTTGCAGCGTTATCACTACTTTTGTAGAAAGGTTGTTTTGATTGTCTCCCTTTGCAGTCGATGGCTGCCACTAACACCTAGCCTTGTTACATTAAAGAGAAGAAAGGTCAAATAGTCAAAAACATCCTTCCATTTTGTAGCTCAAAAGTGCTCATTAGTTTAAAATGGGAGACAACACTATAACTTGTAGAAAATTAGGGCACCCATGGTTGACTTACCCTAAACCCTAAACTACCGAAGGAGGATTATGTACTCTGAAATCTCATTCCTCAACAAACCACCATAATTGATGAAGAGGATGCTAGCAATTCTATGGGTAATATACAGAGCATGGAGCTCCTCAACAATTCTGAGGAATTTAGGGCCTCTTTAGTACAAATATGCTCATTTGCAAGTCGAGCAAGGGTAGATAATGGTAAATTTTGAAGTTGCATACAACTAGGGTTAGAGAGTTGCAACTTTGAGTTTGTAATATTAAAGTTTGTTGATGAAATAAAAGACTCTTATTCCTCTAAGCTAATCTAGATTCTAAGCTGTTGAAGAAGGGATTTGCAAGTCTGCTTCAAGTAGGTCTCACTTGAAGAGGCTGTTGGTGAATGCCCATGCACGTGTCTTTGCATTGGCATTTGTATTACATTGTTGTTGTCATCAGTTTTGTAGTTATTGTAAATATCTTTTCGCCTGCATACCATGAACCTATGGTTGGCAAGAGGAACTATTATTTTATTTAGTGTGCTATAGGTTAGGTTAAAAGTTCAAAGCTTTGAATTTACTCTTCAACAATTAGTTCCTTTTTTGTGGCATTGAGTTATGAATTATTTATTTTACTTTTAGCAGTATGGATTTGGTTTCTAGGAGTTATAGGGTTTTGTAGCACTAGCCAATAAACCAAAGGCATTTTAATTTTTATGCCTACTTATGTGGCTGAAGACTAGAACCCCTACCACAGGAAAAGATGCATATAAAACACATGTAATTTCCATTTTTTAAAGAAAGTAATACATAATCAATCCCATAGCTCTTTTTCCATTGAAGGTTGCATAATTTTTGCACAACACTTCACACTTTTATGATTCCCCTAGTTGAATATTTAAGTATGTTCCCTTGGGATTCAACAGGCTTTATTGTTGCAATTCTTCAGCTCAACACTATGTACTGGGCATACACACAACAATGCAATTCCATTGTTTAGAGTTGTCAAGGTAGGACAACATGGTTCCCCTTGGAGGAACTTCAATCAAAGTTTTGTCATGTGCAAGCTAAAGCTAAACATCCACAATGGGGATCATGGATAGCCAAAGGGGACAACTGATTGAGCACTAGCTAGCACAAAAGCTTCGATTTTAAGCATTTGTAACAAGACAACGTGCCCACTGTCAAGGCCAAGAAGCGTCCATGCCAATGTTGCATGAAGTGGGGACAAAGCAAGGATGTTTTTTGGACGCGAAGCATTGGAAGTGTCATTTTCCAAAAATCCTCGAAGTGAAGCGTCCCAGAAGCATCTATTGTATATATATTTTTTAAAAAACATATAGAGTGCCAAATTAATTGTAGAATATATCAAAGCATGCATATTATACACAAATCAAGAATCAAGATAGAAATAGCATGCATAGTACATTAATGATTAATTATTCGAGCGTCAACCATCTAGAATCTAGATTCCTCTCCTCTTGTCTAGCCTTTGCCTCTACTTTGATCCTCTAGGGATATTAGTCAACATTGCCCAATTTTGATCAAACTGCCTAATCCAAGCCTTATAATATGGTAGAAAAAGCTTATCATGCCTGATCAGTGATTTTAACTTGAGTGAAAGGTACTTTTTTCAAAGGCCATCACAAAGGAGTTCAACAATCAACACCACCAACACTAGGGTACGTATAGGGCTTGGTGTTCTTAATTAAATGCTAATCACATACCCTCATACATGATATAACCTAATGAAATGCCAGAATCCCATTGATCCCAAAATCCTAAAAATTGTTCAAGTCTGCTAAATTTTGAATGGGATATGAAATTCTATTTTCTCCATATGAAGTCCAATGAGGTTGGAACCACTTTCAAACATCCTTAGTCATTTCATGGTAATATTAAAAGGGAGCACCTTGGAAGTGTCCGGGAAGCATGGTTCCTCACACAACAGTTCGAAATTCCCCCTCCCCCCAAAAAAAAAAGCTCGCGGAACAATACCAGTGATCTTTGAAATTGTGGCGGAATCACATTTTGGGCCTATAGAACCATGATGAAACCATGGTTCATTCCTATGGAACCGTGGTTTGGAACCGTCACGATTCCAAAAGTCCAAGAACCATGAATTTTAGGTGGAACCACGATTCTAATATTCGGCACCGTGGTTCTGCATGAGGTTTCCCCTCGGATCTGTTTGAGATGTGAATCTACCTCTTGAACTAGGGGGGATGCTTACTGCAACATTGGTCCAAGCAATGCTAGAGTCAACAACATGGGACTGCACAAGTAATCACATGCAAAATGCACAACTAGGACATGGCATCAATCATCAAATATTATTTGGCAATCACAATCTAATGTGGGACAATCCTGTCTAAGTTCAATGCCAAGCTAGCAAAACATTCTATATCCTTGGAGAAGATCTTTCCTACCCATTTGGTTCTTTTCACAATTATGTGGATGAGTAGATTCTTGTGCACTTGTTTGTACTTATAGATTCTTCTAGGATTATGCTTTTGGAGTAGCCTACAGTGCTCGTATAATGTAGGATCACAAATTGCACCACCTATTCCATTGATCTATCTTTTTGGTCATTTGTTGGACATTATAAAATCATTATATCTTATAAATCAGGACTAGATTCTCTGCACTATTTATAGTCTTTTCACATCTCTTCATAGAGATTTTATGTAAACTTTGACTATAAATGAAATCTCTTGTTTCAAGGGATGTTCTCCAATGATCCAATTGTGCAACTCTATTCTATGTTTGCTTATTTCAGCAAATGTGGATTTTCTTCTTAGCCAGCTAGCATGACTACCATCAACAAGCTTCCATGATAACCTTACATGATCTATGATCTTTGGTTGCACCCCAAATTTACTCATGGGATCTAGTTCAAGCTCATTATTGAATTGTAATTTGGTTTTAAAAAGCGCTTAATTTGCAACAACCAAATGCTATAAAAAGTCATTGGTCGATGGGGATGTTGAAACTAATAAAGAGTTTGGCTAGGGTTAGGAAAACCCTAGGCAAATAATTTTGCATATTCTTCACAAACCAAGTGCATCTAATAGGTTCAAGCCATAATTTTGAAAACTGGTATGTTTGAACTAGAAACAAGTCAAATCGGTCGGTCAGATAGGGCAACGTAACAAACCAGTAGAAAAACTCGGTTGAAGGGCCAATTTGTATTGCTAGGGTTGAGTTAGGTTTTTTGTTTAGGTTTAGGAGAGGGTTGGTTTTATGGCCAAGAGGGGTTGTTTTGGAAGGAAAACAACCTTGAGTTTCCTCCAAAACCACCTAAAAAACTGCATTCAATGGTTGGTTTGGTACCTAATTGATACAAACTGGCCCTAACCGGGCAGTTCCAACCCGAACTGACTTGGTTAGATCTCACATTTGTGGGGAAGGCCGAGACCATTGATGGCAGGTTTTTAGGTGGTTTTGGAGAGAACCTGGGGTTATTTTCCTTCTCAAATAGCCCCCTTGGCCATGAAACCAACCCTCCCCCTCCTAAAACCTAAATAAGAAACCCAACCCAACCCTAGCAATGGTGGCAATCATTGGTAATGTTAAATTCTTAAAGTAAAAGGGACTGACTTGAATTTTTAACATTACCATGAATTGACTCAGGATGTTTGAGAGTGGTTCCAACCTAATTGGATCGCACATGGAGAAACTAGATTTTTGATCTCACTCAAAATCCAACAGACTTAATAGTTTTCAAGATTTCACGATTTGTGGGATTGCAATGATTCCATTTGATTTTGTCATGTGTGAGGGTATGGGATTGGCATTTGATCAAGAACATGAAGCCCTTTATGTACCTTGATGTTGGTGGTATTGATTGTTTAAGTCCTCTACCATGGCTGTAACAAAAATGTGCCCTTCACTCAGCAAAATAATTGGTTAAGCATGCTAAGTTTTTTCTACCATATTACAAGGTTGCAGAATTGAAACCTTCACTCAAATCAAAATCATTGGTTAGGCATGATAAACTTTTTCAATCTCTACCATATTATAAGGTTGAGAAGATGAACTCTTCACTCAAACCAAAATCAATGGTTAGGCATGTAAAACTTTTTCAATATCTACCATATTATAAGGTTGAGCAATCCAAGTTTGAAGACTTCGAGCTAGATGATGTTTATGTAGCTCTTGTTGATGATCCCATTTCTAGTAGTGGTGAATCAATGAAGAGTCAGATGAGTGTTCATCTTGATCAGTGATTTGTAGTAGGCCAGTGGCCCAATAACTTTTAGCATTGTTTTTGGACTCTAGAGACCACTTAGAGCCTCATTGATTATGTCTTTTGTTGTTGATATGTATTGCACTCTATGCTGTTTTGATATATTCACCGTTACATGGTATAAGATGAGCAAACTTTGCATATTTTGTCTCTAATGGTTTGGAATCATGGTTTGAAATCTTAAAAATAATTTTTCATTAAAAATTAATTATTTTATGTATTTTTTTCATATATGGTTCATTGAATCCGGTTCAAATTTCGGTTAGATAGGTGGCCGATTCAAAACTCAGTTGTGGTTTTTAAAACTATGGTTCAAATAGTAATAAGTGCTTTGGACATACCTGGGATAGATGGGCAATTAACCACTCCACCTTTGCTTTCTAATACAAGAGGACTATATGAAGGAACCATTGTCTTCTAACTGCATTTGCATGGTAAGAATTGTTGAATGCTGTTTATGCTCTAATACCAATTGATCTGAGCATCCAAGCATAGACATAAGGGACAACCAAGGAATTTAAAGAACTTGAAGGTTGCAGTAGGTAGGATGAATGTTGGCATTAGTGTATTTAGCAGATTGAGGCGTGATGATGATCAACATAGGAACTTACAACATACAAGTTTAGAGTGAATAGCATTCACTAACATGACAATACACTCAAATAAACAGTGTAGGCAAAGTTATCTTGGAGATTCTTAATTCTCATTTCAATGTCGAATAATATACAATTGCATATGCAAAGATCCAGAGGGGATTGCTAAGTATATGGGGCTCAAAAGTATAACAACAAAACAAGAGGAGGGCTGGTTTGTATGCAAGACCTAGGAAGGATGCAAAGTTGAAATTGAGTAAAATTTTAGATTGTAAAGTGGAGATGATCGATGCTTTATGCAGAGTCCTTTAAAGGCTATGAAGACAAGCTTTGTAGCATTTGGAGCTAAAAGACACAAGAGGGAGAGAGGCTGTGTACAAATGACTCATGCCAAGAGGAAGAACACAAAATTAATAGGTAGGAAGGTCCTATCCAACTATTGGAATTTTTGGCCCCTCAGTTGCATAGAGGTTGGAAGAGGAAATGGTTAATCTTCAATGGTGGTTGCAATGGTTCATCTTCCATTATGTTGCAATGGATCATCTTCATCTTCTGTGTGACTGTGTTTTGTTGGCTGTTGGTGCAATAACTGGACTTTTTGGCAGAACCCTGCGATGGGGTTTTGTGGTTGACTCTATGGTGCTTCTGCAGCCTTCTAGGACTTGTGGTTGCAAACTTCTTCAAGATCCACAAGGGTAGTTGAAGTCACTTGTGCTGTGGCTGTGACTATATGGCTTTCGTATAAACCTGCAATAATCCCACGGCATTCTTTGTCAGGGAATAGAATGTTGGGCTACTATTTCTGTGGACACTGCAAATGGAACCTGAGGTCTTCAGCCAAATATTGCAGATTGGACTTGAAGTTCTCTCTGACCAAGCTTTTGGATACACAAGGCATGGATCCAATTTTAAACTACATAAACTTAAAACAAACTGAACTAAGTCTTGCAGAAGCCTATCAATGTTGAGCTGTCAATACCAGCTGAAGGTTTGAGGAAGCCTGTTAATGTTGGCTAGAGGTTTGAGGAGGCCTACTTATGTTGTGGCCTAGGGTTGAGGAATTGATGTGTTGAGGAAGCCTGTCAATCTCTGCTATCCAATGGCTGGTTGGCATTGGTTCTGGGCTAGGGTCAACTTAAAGGCTGACTGAACTTAAAAATCAACTCAGTGCATTGTATATTGTCTGTGTTATTTTGACAGTGGGTTTTAACTCTTGCTTTTTAAGAACAGTTCATGCCCTTCCACTACATTTAACATGTCTGAAGCCTCTAAGATGGCTATTTTCCAGATTAAGTTAGTTTTGTCTGCATATGCAATCAGACCAGAGCTATGAACTAGAATCCTATTTAGACATCTTACTTTTGGTCCTCTCCATTTATCCTGACAATTTCATGAATTTTAGATGTGTGGGGAACGGTAGCTAAAATTTACCTGCAAATGTTTTAGATTAGGTGAGATTCAGATCCTAACTTTTGATTTACTTGGTCTTAAGCTCTTAGCTTCGTATTATTTTCTGAAAGGGGCTGTAAAATAATTCTAAATCATCCAAAAATTTCCTGGTTGTATGAGCAGATACAGATGCTGAAGGGGGACAGAAGCTCAGTTTAATAAAGCTTGCCAGCCTTATTGAGATAACTGCCAAGGGAGGTGCTGAGAAGTTGGATCTTCAAGGAAAATTGATGGACCAAGTTGAGTGGCTGCCCGACTCAATTGGAAAGCTTAACAATCTTACTGAAATTATTTTGTCTGACAACAGAATAGCGACCCTTCCCAGGTCAATTGAAGGACTTTCCAAGTTAAAGAAACTGGATATTCATGCAAATCAGCTGATGAATCTTCCAGATTCCATTGGTGAGTTGCCCAATCTAACTGATCTAGACTTGCATGGCAATCGCTTACAAACTTTGCCTGATTCAGTTGGAATGCTTTCTCGGCTTGTATCCTTGGACTTGAGTTCGAATAAGCTTTTGTCACTGCCCGAGTCTCTTGGGCAGCTTAGCAATTTGAAAAGACTGAATATTGAGACCAATGAAATTGAAGAGCTACCATATACAATTGGTCAGTGTGTTTCTCTTACTGAGCTTCGAGCAGATTACAATAAACTCAAAGCTCTGCCTGAAGCTGTTGGCAAGCTTGAATCATTACAAGTCCTAACATTGCATTATAACAGAATAAAGAGCCTTCCGTCAACCATGGGTTCTTTAACCAATTTGAAAGAACTTGATGTAAGCTTCAATGAACTGGAATCTATACCAGAGAGTTTGTGCCTTGCCACAAGTCTTGTTAAGCTGAATGTTGGCAGCAATTTTGCTGACTTACGGAAGCTTCCACGATCTATTGGAAATCTAGGGATGCTTGAGGAGTTAGATATTAGTAATGATCAAATAAACATCCTTCCTGACTCTTTTCAAATGCTTACGAATCTTCAAATTCTTAAAGCTGAAGAGACACCACTGGAGATACCACCAAGACCTATTGTTGAAAGTGGAGCTAAGGTGATGTATAATACTGGCAAACATATATGTTTAGTTGAGATATTTTTGAAATGCCTTATCTACAGATACGACAACTGAGAATACTGATACCATTTTAATTTCACAGGCTGTTGTGCAGTTTATGATTGATTATGTTGCAAAAAGGGATGCAGCAGTAAAAGAGACTAAGACAAAGGGGAGGTGGTCAATGTTCTGCTCATGTTTGAGGAAACGCAAGCGGGCTGAAAGCAATGCACAATATGTTAGAGCTGGATCATAAGCACTATGCCTTGAACATCAGGTCAGAGCATATTTTTATGAAAGTTTGTGAAGCCCTTTCACATCAGGAATTTTGACATTATAATAGATTTTCACTTCATCTCCATGCTTTATGGGCTTGATATGAAACTATAAAAGTCATTGCAACCTTTTTTTTGACATCAAATGCTGCTCCACTGAGAACCATGAAGAAATCTGCCATTCAAGTATTTTTTTTTTTCCCTAAATAAACCAAACAAGCATGAAAGAATTGGTAACATTGAAGCAAAGTTTGTTTTTGATACGAGAGCTTTTACAGCCCCTCTGCATTACATCTCAACATTTATCTCAAGCTCAACTATGAGCAAAAGAGGACAGAAATAAATGTAACGTAACTGTATCTTCTTCCATTAGTAAACAACATGGTTATTTTTGGTCTTGCATGCATTCTATATTTGAAACATGGTTATTGATATGTCCTTTGTAATAATGATTTCATGCATTGTATATTATAATATTTGAAACACGGCTATTGATATGCCCTCTGTAATAATGATACCAGTCATTTCTCACAATCATCAGCTTTCATGTTCATGATATTTTCTCTCTAATTTCAATACAAGTTACGAAGATGTGGATCTTGATCTGTGTTCAACTTAGCATTATGATTTGGTCCAATTCCTCCCACTATAGCTGGGAAGTGAACCTGTGAATTGCAATGCATTCCTTATGCCTCTGCTGTTTTGGTAAGTGTAAAGATCATGAAAGTACCCTTTGAAGCTGAGATCACTATACGTAAATATGATAGATATTTTCATCTCTCTTAGAAAGCTGGTGCTTCCACATTATTTGAGTAAAAAGAATGCAGCATTGCACGCTCAAATGTTATATGCTTATTTTGTTTATTCTGTTGAATTATGAATTAACCTCCATATTGTTTTAAAACGTATATCTTTCCCTTTCAGTTGTTACTCTCCAATACAACATGGAGGATAAATGTCTTTAAATGAATATTTGCAGGATGTGTGTCTGTTATTTTGCCTAAAGCATTTTCAATGTTCAGCATATGTAACCATGCTTAAAATTCAGCCAATACTTTGGCTGGAAATAAAATTAATATATTATTCAGCAACAGTCTCTAGAGGAAAGAAGAATTATCATTTGAATGCAGGTTGCCATGCCTTGATTTTCACCACTATTATATTGCTCATTTTGAGTAGGCGATTTCCTCTTCTTTCTCCAAATTGAATGTGGGGTTCAATAAATTATTAGAGGAGCTGTCAGTGATTTCAGTCAAATTTTAAAAAAATCTAATATTCTTACGGCCAAATCTTGAAGTGTCTGCTCAAATTATCCCCCAAATTACGTATATTGCCAGAACTTGTTGGAATCAATTTGTGAGCATTAACCAGGGATAAAATTCTAAGAAGTTGAGTTAAAGAGATCAGTGTTCTGATAAATGGACTTTTCTGATGACATGTTTTTAACAGGGCTTCCATTAGAAAGAATAATCACAATATGTGTAAGTGTGTGCATTCGTTGGGAATCAAAAAGTGCCACAATGAAGATTATCCCGGAGAAATGAAGTAACAGAATTTGTAATTTTAGAAGCAAAACTTTCTAAACATAATGACTTTGGTATCGTATTTTGCTTATTATAAACTTTACCATGATTTTCTTTCATGAAGTCCATTATTTTTATAATCATATGAAATGTTCACCATTAACAGCTATATGTTTGAACTTAACCTATTCATACGTGTCATGTTATTTTTTTAAACTGCAGTAATATTTGTGCTCGTCAAACCTTTACATGTTCGTCATGGTTCAAGCGAGCAACCAAGTTTTTTTTGCACTTCATGTATTATATGTTGACTTACACTTCGTATATGATATAACAACAATGCTGTCCAAAGGGGAACTGATATTATCTCAGATATGAAAATGTTTGCCAAAGATTTAATAGCAGAAGCTATTCTACTCTGATTCTGAAAAATATGTAAATAAAACTATTGTGCATATACTAAATTTTTGCTGCCATGTCTGTGCAAAAGCCTGCTAAGCAAGCATTCAGACTCCATCCACTATGTTGGTCTACAAGGTTAGGAGGAGGTTAGATGACATTTTTGTAACTATTGATCTGAATTATCATGAAAGAATTAGATTACCTAAGAACATTTTATTATTTGATTGAATCATGAATGTTCTGGTTCATTTTATAATGCCCCTGGGCGTTAAGTCAATAAGCCAAAAGTCAATCGTGTTAATATTACAAGAGACTATGTATTATCATTATTATTTTTTAACATAACCGAGAGAAGAGTTCTCAATATATCCACAATCAAACAAAATTGTGTACACACTCTTCGACCGATGGTATACACAGTGCTAATTCTAGGTATAATATACTCTAGCATCTGTAACAAGCTCTCTTGAGACACTCATTTCCCAAGACGTGCACTTAAAGGGTATATACTCTATTATATCAAAGTAATATTCTACATCTTGCTTAACCAACAGTCATTAATATTTCAGAGTTAAATCCAAATATAATACATGAGATTAGTGATAAGGAAACAACAGAATATCACAGTACATCCTAACTAAGATTTAATTCATACAGTATGAAGCAACTTGATTTCAATCAATCGTTTTACACTTGATTCCGTAAGCATTTCTAAAATATAATTTTCCAGCTTTTGAACAAGTCTTCACAAAGCTAGGTTTGAAGAGAGCTCTACATTTGGTTAATAAATCATAATCAACACTATCATATAATTTAACATAAAGAATTATCCATATAAAGTGAGAAAATAACCATATGCAAGTCCATATAAACTGTTTATAGAGCCTCTCTTCCTGAACCTACAAAGTGGTTCATACATGTAAACAAAAAACTATTGGCACACAAGCTTTTCCTGAACCTACAAAGTGGTTCATACAAGTAAACAAACTATTGGCACACAAGCTTTTCAACAGTTCCTTCGGTAAAGATTTCTTTCAAACATAATATGTGTAACAAAAAAAACACGATTTCTTTCGAACATAATATGTGTAACAAAAAAAACACTTGAAGTGATGCCTTTCAATAAACAAACGCTCGAAGAAATGTTTGTAGTAAAATGACAATCGAAACATGTTATCAGCATCATTCCCTAGTTGCGCTGAGAGGCACTTTTTAGCTCAGTATGAAAGAGATGTTGCAATGTCTCATCCTGTCTTGTCAAGATATCCCGACTCAGTTAAAATACATAAAAGTAAAACTAAATAAAAAAATAAGAGGCCCAAATCTTTGCATCATAGAATTATAAAAATAAAATAAAAAAATTAATAATTATAGTTTTAACTATAAAATTATAAAGTTAAATTAAACTATGAGACTCGTTTTAACAACCCATGGTTTTTCCCATAGTATTTTTTTCTAATGTAGTTGATTTAAAGGCATAAAATTCCAATAAATTTTATAAAAAAATTAATATCTATAGTTTTAACTATAAAATTATAAAGTTAAATTAAATTATGAGACTTTAGGTTTTAACAACCCATGATTTTTCCCATAGTATTTTTCTCTAATGTAGTTTATTTAAAGGCATAAAATTCCAATAAATTTTATAATGAGAATAATTGGAATTTTTGAGATTCTTCCCACCATAATGATTTTCATTAAAAATCTATATAGAGTTTGGTCGATACTATGAAATTATTATAACATTTTATAATTTTGAAAGGATATTGTTTATCTATGTTGAGAGGCATATTACAGTGTAATATGGAGTAGATATTGTAGTGGAGTTAAATCAATCATCATTAAAGGTAAAAAAACATAATATCACTCCATTATGGGAAGATGTTGTAGAGAAGTGTTAAAATATAATGTTAGTTACACAAAAGGTTTGAAAGTAATAATAAAAATAATAAATAAGCAAAATTTAATTTGCTATATTGCAAATTTGTTTTTATTAATAGAATCAACAACAATTTTTTGAAAAATAAAAGAAATAAACAATTGACCCATAATATACATATTGCATAAAAAAAGAATTAAATAATAATATTTCAAAACTTTATTTTTAAATTTAATTAATAACCATATAAAAGCTTTATATATATATAATCACATTAAAAGTTTAAATTAAAAATAATAGTAATTAGCTTAGATCCATCTTATCTCTGGATTTACCAAACTCCAAGAGGGATCAAATCTCTTGAGGTACAAACATATTGTAGAGTGAAAAAAGATTTGATACCTCTCAATGCTTTGTAGATACAGAGTTAAAATAGATCTAAGCTTGTTTATAGTCAACAATGTGTCTTATATGAAAACAATTTCAACTCTTCTTTATAAGGACTCACATTAACTAAAATCATATGCGAAAATCTATCCTTAACATACAATGATCTCTCTTGGGAAAATTCTAGAAACACGACTTTTAGGTTTCATGTGCTTGAATTATCAAAACATCTAGAAGAGTTGCTTGCAACCCATTGCATTGATAGTGGTGGTTGTCATGGCCTTGTTTAGCCTTACTTGCAAGTGCTTGCAATCTTTTTAAACTTTATTCATGTGGACCTACATTTCCGTCCACTAGAGAGCATGCTCATAACTAGGCCCAAAAGATTCTAAAATTAACACCATAGTCTTTCCAAGGGTAATCTATCATAGCATTGATAAGTCGACTCTATTTAGTAATACATAATAATAAGATGTTAAAAGTTACATTTGCAAATTTTACCTAAAAGTAACACCAAGCACCATAATTTCATTCAGACATTTTGCCAAACACTTCCATTACCTAAATAACTCCTAAGAAATAATAAGTGAATACTAGCATATTGTTCTAATAGGGCAAAGCACTGTACGTCTCATTTTTAGAACAATTACCTACAATCATCTTTAAATTTGTGCCATAACAAATCTTGCCCAAGGAATTCTTTATTCACGAGTCCATATTATACTAACCATATTTCCACATTATTGGGTAATCTTACAACGAATTCTTAGGCAACATTAAAAGTACATTTGTCCTCCTTTTGTCGACAATAGTTTCATACATTAAACATATTTTTTAGGTCAACCAACTATAAATTAGAATATTGTTGATCACAACCATCGATTTCTCACATTCAATGTATAAGTTAGACAATATTTCAAATGTATAAATAACATTTATATAATAACCAAATACACAAGTATTTCATAAATTACACACACATATAACAAAAAAGAGTACTTCTACTAATTCCATGTTTGATCGCAACAAAATACTCGGGGGATGTTTACATTCTTTTTCTATACAATTGTTCCTAAAAAGGAAGACTAAGAGGTGGAACCAAGACTTCTGTTATCAAAACAACTATTGTAGATGAACTACATACTGCATATATTTGACAAACATATAACTTGCAAAATTGACCCAATAAAAGGATATATTTATAGTAGGAATTCATGGACTAGAGGGAGAGAAATCAACATTCAAGGGCCAATTGAGATCGATTGACAAGTTGCCATGAGGCATGTTGGAAGCAGTACTTGCTAAGCATTGATTTTCCCATGATGCTATTTGCATTTGCATGTCATTGATTAGCCTGTGTAGGGCATCCATTTCATTTTCATGTCTCTGGAATTTGACCTTTAAAGATTGAAGCTCTTCAATGAGGAAGACAATTGTGTTTGATTGTTGGTGTAATTTCCAATTTAAATCCATGTTCTCAAGGTGTAAATCTTCTATACTCTGAGGAACCTTGCTTCCAATACTATTGTCACCTACAACAATTGGTAATTATTTTCTCAACGCCATTGGATCTTTATCAATGGTGGGGAACCAATTCATAGTATTAAGAGAGATTGGAGATCCAACAATTGAGAGGGATGCAAAATGGCCTGATGAGGGCAACTAAGAGGTCTAGGGAGGGGCAGCGGGGGAACTAGAGAACCCATGGCTTTGAAAATGCAGAAAGAAAGTTTCCCAATTGACTAATAGAGACTCAAATTGTTGAGGTTTACTAAAGGCAAATAAAATTTCAACCAAGCATACCAAGGGATACTTGGAGGCTGGAGACAATTCAAATTGGTTGTGAATCTCGTCATAGCTATGAAGCCTGAGAACAATTACTTCACCCCGGCCAGTTAGCTCAGCATTCAACAACCCCAAAAAAACAAATTAAGAGTTTAGGACCAAATTGTCAATCCCCTTGTCTCTAACATTGCCATTGGCCATGAAAATGGACCAATCATTTCCCAATTCACTAATTAGAACACTGAAAATTGCAGAGATAGTATTTCCACTTAAGTAGGTCTATCGACATCGTAACAAGCTTAACCCCCTTGGAGGTCATATACAGGGCAATCGAGTGTTGTCTATAAATTTAATCCCAGTTCTAGAGAATTAACATGGAGAACATATCTCATTGCCATCAAGTTTGATTATCAGCCACCACATTAAAGCCATCAACACTTCAGGGGAAAAACATGAATTGAGGTTACGATGTTGTCCAACGTGAGTTCCCTCTACATGCAAGGTCTTATGGAGAGGAGCCTCAACATGATGTGCCTGCATTCCAATCGCCACCTTATATTTTCTGAAGCACTAAATAATTAATGCATGCATCATATTGATGAAGCTAATATATGGTAGGGAGGTAGTATAGGAAGTGTCCTCAATGTTCCTGTGATACTTTACAACTAGATTAAATGGAGTTGCTCTAAAAGGTTGTAGGAAGGCCATTTTTGGAGAGTCATGGAATGTTTCTCCAATACTACAAATTGTTTATGTCAACTTAACCCTGTTTTAATAGGCAAGCAAGGTTGGCTTGCTCATATGCTTCCCTGTTTAAAGATCTTAGGATATGGAAGAAAGTCTTGTGTTGAAATTGATCAAGGGCCCCAATAATTCTATGAAGTAGGAGCTTTAGTTGATAATCTTTAGGAAAGGATCTTTTACATAGATGTTGGATAGTGAGAAGAGAATCACCCAAAATTACCAGCTTAGTGATATCCATTTCCTTTTCTAAGCTTATTCTGAGCAAGAGCCCATACATTTCAGTTTGGTTATTGATCTTCTTATCTAGCCCCCAAGAGTACTTAGTCACTTTCTTCCCCTTGAGATTAAGGATAATCCCTCCCCCTCCTTTCACCCTTGGATTCTTTTTTGATGCACCATCGAAGAAAAGGAGCCAATTGTTTTGTGCCTTTTTCCAATCTTCGAATGCATCTTCCGAGAGACGAAGCTTCCAAATCTTTTCTTTTGATTGTTGAGGATGAAGAGGAGAGGGGATAGCTTCCAAAGGATCAACCAGTGAATCCATCCATTGATGCTCATATTGATCTAAGGCAGGGTCACAATCTCTTACCTTAGATATGTTTTATTCAACACAGAAGGACAAAGCCTTCATCACTGTAGCGCTGGGAGGGATATTGATGTTTTTAAATATGGAACTATTATGGGACAACCAAACTTGCCAGCATATATATTTAGGGAGGGAAACATAAATGCACTTAAGATTGGGCTTTCTTGATAGAGTTCCCAAATAGTGATTATGCCAAAGTGAAATAAAGGCAGAGAGATCAAGAGGCCATTTCAGATAGACGAACAAGGGGCATCGCAAAGGACCTTCGATTCCTCGCTTTTTAAGGCTATCCGAGGATAAGATTTTTTATGGATGAGGAGCCAATAGAAGGTATTCACTTTGGGAATAATGTTATTATACCAAAGTTTTTTCCAAAGAGGGGATTTGGGGAGTAATTTCATAGAGAATAACAACTCCTCATATCCATCCTTGACCATGCATACATAAGCCTTCCGGCTTAATTTGTCCTTTTCATGTTGGTTCCAAGGTGTGCAACCCTTAAGACATTCCATCAGGTTCTCCACAAGAGACATAATATTTTGGGGGATATCATCTAGCTTCCAGCCAACCGATTATCCTGATTCATCCCACTACAAGAGTTGAGCTAGTATAACAATACCTTAACTACTTAAATACGTCTGGAGAGGTTGTAAAGACTCTATATCTTGGAGAGGAGGATGGCTCATTATGGGATCTAAATAGTATTGAATTTTGGATCCATTTCCAAGCCCCCAACTAATATTATTATTCATTAGATTCGCAGTGGATGAGATAAGCTTCCAGATGGGGAACCCTAGACGATCCGTTTTGATTTAATCTATCCTTTTTCCAGTGCCTTGTTGAGAATATTTTGCAATGAGAACTTGGGGACCACCATGCTTCAGGATTAGATTTGATTTTCCATGCCATTTTGGCTCCAATGCCCTAATTCATCAGAGCAGGATCTCGGATGCCCAGTCCTCCATGTCGTTTCGGAGCCCGTACAATGGCCCAATTGATCAAATGAAATTCCTTTGTGGAATATGTCCCTCCCTCCCAAATATTAAACTTCCTAATATCTTTCCCCATACATTAGAGGACATATTGAGGAGCCAAGAGAGCTAAGAAGTGGTGCAAGGGGATTACAGACAGGACTGCCTTTATAAGAACAATGTGGCTTGCTAATTTGAGCCACCTGGAACCACAAGATTCAAGTTTTTTTTTTTTTACTTTGGATCAGACGTTTAGCTAGACCTAGGGGGATTGATGTTTAAGAAAGATTGGAATACCCAGGTACTTGAACTCTTTCCAACTTTCCACTGTGAAAAATCCAAATACTTCACCAACTTGAGCACAATTTGATGTTGATATATTCCATGTTAAGATTTGGGACTTGGCAGATTTAGTTAGGCTTCCTAAGGCTATAAGGAAATTTTCCAGCACATGTTTAAACCTTCTGTCTATGGTCACAGAATCTCCTCCAGGTAAAATGGTATCATCTGCAAACTGTGCATGATTAGCACTCTTAATGTCTTGTGTATATTCAAGACTTGGGAGTCGTTCATTTCTATGTTCAATATCTAATCGATGACTCAAAGAGTTTGCTACCAAGATATATAAGAAAGGGGATAATAGACACCCTTGTCAAAGACCCCTTGAAGCTTTAAAGAATTTGAAAACTCTACCATCTACTATAGGGGCTATCTAGGGTGAACCAATACAAAGATTGGTCCAATGAATAATTTTTTTATCAAATCCCATCTTATCCATTACTTTGTAGAGGAAGTTGTTACTTACTCTGTCAAAGGCACTGGCCATATCAAGCTTGATGATCATTCCCTTGTCCCCTCTTGCTCTATTTGAGTCTATTGCTTCTTGGAATAATATGATATTATCCATTATTTTTCTTCTTGGAACAAATCTCCCTTGATTATCTGATATAAAAGTTGGGAGGAACTTTTTGCGCCTTTCTACTAATAATTTGGAGATGATTTTTTTATAAGATAAATTACGTGGAGAGATAAGCGTGAACCTACTGAAAGAGGAGGGGTTGGTATCTTTAGGGATCAAATCTAGGAAAGACTAATTGATACCACCTCCAATGCAAAGTTGTTTCAAAGAGTAACCCACCATTCTACATAGATAACACTTGATAATATCCCAAAAGTGCTGATAAAAATGAGTTGTAAACCATTCATAACTTGGGGCTTTGTCAGGTTGGAATGAAAAAACCACTTCTTTGATCTCCACTTTTGTAGGGAGGATGGTGCGCTGATAATTCATATCTTCAGATATCAAGTGCAAGATTTGATCTCTCATATATGTCTTAGCCTCGTCTGATGGGGGATGACATTGATTATAGATATTGTTGAAGTGTGTTATAGATTCCTCCTTGATTTGTTGGAAATCATCCACCTTGATTTCCTGAATTGTATTCTTCCTTTCCCTATTCTTAGCTTGCTTACGGAAAATTTAGAGTTTTGTCCCCTGCTTGGAGCCACATTCTATGAGATTTCAATCTCCATTACTCTTCTTCCTTTATAATCAGAGTGGTATTTTGAAAATGTAGTTTTATCTTGATTTAATATTTCAGTAGTTACAGGCTCAACCTCCATGGTGAAGTGAATCAGAGCGATTTTCTTCTCTAATTCTTGATTAGTTCCTTTCCTATCAATCTGTGTAGTTGCAACCCAAGATTTAATACTTTTTTTAATCCTTTTAATCTTTTTTTCCAAGAATTAAATCGGGATTCCCTCCACCCAAGGTAGCTAGGACTGAGATACCGGGTTGTGGAAGTTTGGATGTTGGATCCATAATGGAAAAAATCTAAATGGGGTGTGACCATAGTTAAGAGGGGGAGTCAGATATAGCTTGAGAGGTTGATGTTTTGAACCATTCCACAGAAGGAAAAAGGAGCAGATAGTTAGGTTGCAGCCCAAGAAAGAATTTGCGATGAGGAGCCGGTTCAATCTTGCAGCAATATGACTTGGGTCAGCGCTTTTATTGTTCCAAGTATATTAGATCCTGGATGGTTTTATGTCTATCAGGTGTAAATGGTTGATAAATTCCTCTATATTCTCTTGAAAGGAGTCCCTAACAAGCGAGCCCCCTTTTTTCTCCTAGCTATGCAAAGTAGTGTTAAAGTATCCACCAAATATGTTGAATGAACCAAGCCCAACATCACAAAGGCCTTAGAGAGAGGCCCAACATTAATCTTATTTCTCTCTAAAATGAATTGGCATATTTACATTTATAACAGAGCATACCTAAGTGGAGGCAATATCCAAGAAGGAGACAGTGAGCCAATGAATTGAGTTGTAGGAGTCTAAAAATTGAACTTGTCGAGGATCCTATAGGCTACAAAGGCCACATGAACCTCCTCTAGCATTGAATGAAGCAAAGCCACTACCATTCCATAACTTATGGTGACGTGCTTGAATCTCGTGATCTTCCATTTTGGTCTCCTAGAGTAGGGCCATTGAAGGTCTTTCCCTTTTTATAAGATATTTTACTTTTTCCCTTCTTTTCTCAAACCTAAGTCCCCCACAGTTCCAGGAGGGAACTATCATTACTTATTCTTGGGATGAGATGCCCCCTTAGATGGGGTTGCATCAGATCCTCTTTTATTTTCCTTATTTCCCGTTTCCTCGATCTGAAGATGCTTAAGGGTGGTTTAGTGTCCTAATTATATCTCCTTTTCTATTTGTGTAATTTGGACTTCTATGTTTGTCTTCCTTCTAGTGCGACAGATTCAAAGTTCAGTCTCTTTTATTTTCTCTACTTCAAATTTCTCATCGGTTGAGCTGACTAGAGATATTCTTGCATTACCTTCTCGTTGTGAGAAAAAGTACTCTTCCTCTTCAGAGGAGTCATCTTGATTTGCTTCTAGTTCTTCAATGGATCTCAGCTCATCAGTTGGCTCTTGGAGATCTAATAGATTTGATTGTTGATAGGATTCAGGGGGATCTTTCTAGGGGATTTACCCTTCCTCTTCTTCATTGTTAATAACTTCGTACCTATTACCATTACCACCTTTATTTACTAATTTTCTCATTCCTTCTCTGCTTCCTATGGATTTGTTTTTGGGAGTTAGATATAGAACCCCTTTGATGTGCCTGTTCATTCTGTTGGGGTTGAGGAGGATATTTTTTGTTAGATCCCTTCCTTTTTTTGGCTTACTGCCATTGTTCCATTGATTCTCCTTGCTTTTCCTGATCATCTTGTTTTTTGGGGCATTTTCGAGAAAAGTGTCTATATTCATGGCAAACTTTGCATTTAAAAGGGAGTTGATTGTAATCAACCTCTTGGATATGTGACCAGCAATCCAAGTTGAGGTTGATTACAACAGGAAGCCCTTTATCCAAATCGACTTCAACACATATTCAAGCGCAAGAAAGGAGTTTGTCACGATGCTCTGCATAATCAACATACTTCCCCACAGAATTATCGATACTTCTAAAGGTGGTGCCATTCCAACAGTGCATGGGAATAAAGGGAAGATTCACCCAAACTGGAACGATAGAGAGGAAATTACAGTCGAGATTGAAATTTTGGCTCTAGCAATCTAATTAAAGCCCTTGGGTGCCCATGAAGTATGGTCTGTTCCTAAAGATCAGATCTCGATCTAGTTTGTTTTCAAAGAAAAAGGTGAAAAAACACTTGCCACAAAAGGAAGAGATGATGCCCCTCTTGATTAGGGGTTTCTAGTTTTTCTCAACCCATGGCCGAACAAATATGGGGGATGGTAATAGTCCCATAAACTGACCCACTAAACCTGTTTCAGCGAGTTGAGGAGCATGCATTTAGGCATGGGGAGCTGAGACCTCCAGCTTTGGAATCTCATCCACTTTCTTGAAAAATCGCGACGATGGATCTTTGTGAAATTTTGGTCCATTGGTTATTTGTGAGTTGAAATCAGTGACCTCTTGGTCAAGCTAAGAGGGTGAGGTTGGATTGGTCATGGATGACCACCCGACCTAATTGAGGCATGTAAGAGCAGAGATAGATGCAGAAGTGACAACTAACCAGATTCAAATCAAAGGGAATGCATTGAAGAGGAGTTCGTGTGAGGACTAGGTATCAAAGGTGAGGCCCGCAAGTCATATCTAACTGGGGCATGGACACTCAAGGCCGCAGGGCCACAGAGAAGTTCAGAAATCACTTACATATATATTTAATTAGAGGGCCACTTCCACTTTTAAAAGAATATACATGCCACAAGTTCCTTGTCATTGGCAACTAGGTTTCACTAGCCATACTTAAGGAAATTCTTTTGTCTAGGATTGTGAAGATGTGTTGGATCCTAATTAGGGGCTGAAATATGAAAATTTACCAATTGAATATTCTCTAGTGAGGGAGTTTCCATTTGATGATGGATTTTCTTTATGGGACATGTCAAGCTCATCTTTGTAGCTCTTGACAAGGGGGTTGATGTAGCGATTATGCTTAGTCTTCATGAGCTAGTGTAGTCTCTTGATTTAGTTTTTACATTTTTCTAACAAAATCTTAGCAACTTATTTTAAAGTTTGAGTTTACCCCAAAATATCTCATGGAGACCTCTCGTGTCTCTAAAATTCACTAGATCAACAACCTCATCCCATACAATTCCATAATTTCTTAATTAACTAATTCTACTCGCTAAGTGACATATCAACCTTTTTTACATTTTTTTAAAATTCCATTAAGTGATCATTCATCTACCTATGTATCATTTTCATAGTTTATTCTTTTATTCATTTTTCCTAAATAGATAATTCTTAATTTTTTATTAAAACAATCTCCCTCTTACATATTAAAGAAAATATATATGTGAAATTATATATATATATATATATATATATAAATAAATAAATTATTCTCACTGATAAACTTTTTGTTCACTCGAAAATAAAGTAGAATGATGATTGAAATGTTTGAACCCTATCACAGAGTTGGATACTCTCATGGATCTCACTCTTTCCTTTTACATTAAAAAAATCTTGAATTGCATGTTGAATGCAATAGTATGATTTAATATTCTTTTCAACTCTTAAGTTTGAGGAGGATTCATAGAACATGCTAGTTTGTTTAATTCATTAATTATTCATACTTTCAAGTTTGATTCCTGTATTGAATATGGAGCTTCATCTTGTTTATGATTTGGCCAAGTCCTTATTTCTAAAATAATGTGATAAGCTTCATTTTTAAAGGAATTTGGTAAAGTGGATTGAGTAGTTTAATTTACGTTGACTATTGTGTTAAAATGCTGAAGTGGGGTTTGTGTAAATTGGCTTTGATGCAGGTCAACATTATCAAAATAAAACCTATCTCTCATATTGTGCTACAGGTTGAATTCTTGTACTATGTATCTAAAGGTGGCAACATATGATTAAATATGAAAGAGGAAGATAGGTCTCTCAGAGTGGATTTAAGCTTAATATGTAACTTTGGTTCACTATTTTTTTTTTTCTTATTATTAAATATATTATTAAAGATTGATTACTATGTGAGAATAAATCTCATTATTATGGACTTGTAATTGGGTTATGTTATAAGCATAATGGGTTGATGATTGTATGGAATTTGTTGTAAAATTATAATTTTAAAAAATTGTGAGATGTATAGCTTATTAGTGTAATTTTTGCCAATTTTGGTTGACAATGTTGATGTGGCATTTAGTGTTTGATATTATGTAATATGTTTTTCTTTTTTGAAGTGAGACAACAATCATGGCTTATTGGTACATGATTCCATCTTCATTTAGAATTTGGATTTACAATCTAGTAGTTAACAAGATATTAGTTGTATGGAGTGTTACCTTATCCTAGATTGGGTATGCACTAAGAGCTATATGTTTCAACTAGTAACTAAAGATGGTTGTAAATCTTGTACATGAAGTAATAGTAGTTTAACAACTTAGTTTAATTGAAATAGATAGTATATTTGGGTATCATATAATTTCTAGAAAGAAGAAAAGAAGACATTGTGATTATACAAGAGTGGTTTGTTTGATTATATTATTCCTTTAATGTTCTATAAATTGGCGGAGTCATAATTGTCCCATTAGATAAATCATCAAGGTAAAATTACATCTGTGTAAATAGATCATCCATGATGGGAAACCTCAGTGTGTCAAGACCCTTTTCATGTTTATTGAATGTTTTGGTCCTTGAATAAGAAGAAAAAGTAATGTTTTATGACTTTCGGGTTTAAAGAAAAATTCAAAATTTAAGAATGGTATTGGATAAGGATTTATGTAAAGCTTATTGATGTGAAAAATCTAGCTTTGAACCTTGATTGATGATTAAGCTTGATATAAAGAACTTAATTCAAGAAATATTGTTCCTTTGAGTTAGTAAATATCAAGGTTGCATGTCGAAGGCAAAGGATGGATATTATGTTGTGAATGATGGAGGATAGGCAAAATGCTAAGGTTGGAATTTTTTTTCTTAATTTGCTTGTAGTGACAACATGGGTTCATGGTGTTCGTTAATTAGGTTGACATGCAAAATCTTTGCTAATGGTCTGTCTACATATTGCAATTTGTTATTATACGATAGAATGAACAATTAAAGTTGCATATAATATTGACTTGTGATTTTTTTATCTTGAAAGCTTTGTGATGATTGCAAGAATGATATAAGTAGTTTGGTTAAAAATTAATGGGTTCACATAAAGGAATAAGAATGATCTTAATATACAATATTGTACTTATGATTGCAATAGTTAATTATGATCACACTTAATGAACTTGTTTAAATATGTTAACCTTGGTTGGTTTGATTTCTCAGATAAAGTGTAAAAGACAATAAGACACAAACTCCAGATGATTCCAATTATAAATAGCTTAAAGTAATTCAAGTGTTGATATAACATGGCATTAATGGCCATCAAGATATATAAAGCACACAATAAGAACTTGTTGTACAAGTATGACATGCGTGGAAAGTAATGCTTTTCAATGGTTTGATTTGCTTTTTTCCATGAACAACATAGTATTTTTTATTTTGAGTTTTTGTTTATGTTTAAATTTTGAAATATGGATATAGCTTAGACTAAAGGTTTAATTGTTGTTTAAAAAGATAATTATGAACTTAAAATTTTATTTGTCTTTATAACACCACTTTCTTTTGTCTACATGGCAACTTTGAGCCAAAGTTCTCCTAAGAGGGGGAGTATTTAGTGCCCCTTTATACCTAGCTTGGTTTTGCATCGGATTAGGATGTCTATTCTTTGTTGGTTGGATGAGATGAATTGTATCATTTATGAGTTGGAACTTGATGAATGCTATGTCAATTGTGATAGTGTATATAAATGTGTATGAGTATATACAAATGTAATATGGGTGATTCCTATTGATGATAACACTACATGGAATGATATGGCCAATTCTTTATACGATGATGTCATGTTGATGATATATTTATTATTGATGATATTGAGCAAGTGGAAATTGTGGCAATATTGTTCAACTATATAAATCTTTGATATTAACTTGGGCTAAAGGCCATGAGTCTAGGACAAGGCAATGCAATAGAACCTCCTAGGTAATGATGAAGAGCATTGGAAGGATGTGACAACCTATTCACATAATGGAACAAAAAATATTGAATTCTCTGCAAGCCTATTAACAAAGACCTTGTAAGAAGATGTTTTGATTATGTATGTATGTATGTATGAATGTATGTATGTTACATTATGTTTTCATTGACCTTGGTGATGCCAACAACTAGATATTAGTTGTTTGGGAGAACTTTAGTTTGGGAATCTGATAGTAAGACCCATTGAGGGAAACTTGTGGAGTTAATATTATGATTTATAGTATCTTATACATTTTTTGGAATCTACTTGATATGTTTGTGTAATGTGTGCATGTGAAGGGGACATGTTGAAGTCTTCCCAACTCACTAACATATGGGTGTGAGACATAATGATGAGGTTTTGGCTTTGTTGTATGGATGAGTAGATGTTTTCTAGCATGTCTACTCAATCTAAGAAATAAGTGCATAGTTGTTTTGAAGAATATGTGGGAAAATTAAGTCAAGTGGCTTGAAAAACCTATCTATCTAGGACTAGTAGTGCATTAATCTACTTAATTCAAGCACTTTAGCTATGTGAGGTGACATAATTCATGGTTATGATCACAAAGGGGGCATGTAGTAAGGAAGGATAAGTCCTTACTCCCTAGTAACCAATCCTTCAATATGTTGAGGTATGTTGAGAAAATGATAAATGAATATATTAATTTTTACCTAAAAATTCTTATTGTCTACTATCTACCAAATTCAAAGAACATCATAATAATTTAGGTTATAATAAAACCAAAGTCTCTTATCGATACTAACTAATATCACCATATATGTGGGAACTAAAAAGTTAAAAACTTATAAGACCATGAAACCAATACTTGTAGAGGATAGAGTGGGATAGGGAAGGAATAGCCCACTTGATCTAGGCAAGGTAAGACATGTTACTTGAAAACCTAAACTAATTGGACAACTAAGTGTGGAAATCTAATAGATTCAAAGGAATAACCTTAAACGGAAAAGTTCAACTCTTTACTAAGGGGAAACCTAAGCATAGAGATCTAAAGTTTAGGAGAAATGGATTCACCACTTGGTTTTCAAAGGAAATTGAAGAAAAAAGGAAAGAGGAAGAAGAGAGGTATATTATATTTATATTAGGATAGATTTACCTTGAGCTATAGGTGAATTTAGGGGTTTTTTTAAATTTTAGGATAAGAAGATAAGTGAATCAATGTAATTACATATTGTTTTAATAATGAAATAATGCAATAAGAAGGAAGCAAAACATATTTATTTCCTCTTTTTTTCATGCCTATATTAACTTGCATAATCTAGTGTGATTTAAACTAAAAGCATAAAGTAGAGAAGGAAAAGTAAACCTCTCTTTTTATTTTTTACAAATCCAAAGGAAACAAAAGGGAAGACAAGGAACATATTTATTCCCTCTTTATTTTTGTTTAAATTATGATTAGTTATGGAGAAGAATATGCAATGTGAAAATTAAAGTGACAAAACATGCTACCATAGAAATGCAATTTGATACTTAAAATGAGTAACCATGCTACCATAAGGAGAGATGGAGTGGAATCACTACCCACTTTTGGGGTAAATTTCAAAAACCCTAAGAGAAGAAGAGAGGAGATGGGGCAAATATCACTATATTTATTAGGGTTATGGAGTTGATTAGGATATCTAGTGTTATAGATCGATAGGATCTTGGGGTAAATATAAAAGAACAAAAATTAACAAATGTAAATAAACTGAGGTTAATTCATTAGTTTCCTTTGGTGCTCCAATTAACTTAATTATTAAAAATGAAAGAGGGGAAGACAAAGCAACATACCTAGAAAATGTTTTTGTAGACTCTAAAGTTACTTATACTAAAATTGAGTGATGTGTTAGAGCTCCAAGAGAGTGTTTATCATCCCTAACAGTGTTACACATGCTACATCTTGAAAAAAAATGTTGATCTTTATCTCCAATATAATGCAATATAACACATTAGGCATACCATATAAAATGATAAAAAGATGAAGTATTGGATGGTGACAATTTTCCATCAAAAAGGTGATACATCTCTTATATTAGACATGATGGAATCTCTCTTGAGGTAGAAGAGCCAAATTTTCCAAGATGCAAGGGGTGACAAAGACAATGGAGACATCATAAAGAAATACAACAATACAAGAAAGAAAGCAAACCAAAAATAAAGGATACTTCAAAAGTATTGTAAATGGAAAGCCAAATATCCTAGGAGCATGGAAAGTGAGTGGTGTGAGCCCAAAGTTGTCCTTGTAAAATACCAAAAGAAAGATAGAATAATACAAAGGTTCAAAAGTGTTATGAAACCAGCTCACAAAAAGATAGAAAAGATAGATGAACGCCTTATAATTCAGCCTCTTCGAGGGGGCAACCTCCTTTACATTACATAAATGAACAATTCTTTGACGATACAAATGAAAAAACCTCCTTTCTATATATAGGAGTCTAAGGGGTCACAATATAACCAATCCGACCTAACAATAATAATATAAAGGCACAAAAATAACAATAAAGGGATTCTATGGGGCACAGTAATAACAATATGGGGACAATAGGGGCACAACAATATTAATAAGGGATACAACTACAATAGTAATGGGGTAATCACTAGTATTATAGGGACCTAACATGCCCCTCTCCTTCAAAAAAAGTGTTGTCCTCAACGCTTGAGTAGTTCTGGATGCTTCTGTATAAAATTCTCATCCTCCCATGTGGAATCTTCAGCGGATAAGTTCTTCCACTTGATGAGATACTCCGAAATTGATTGATTTCATAGCTGTCAAGTTCTTTTTTCTGTGACTGCTTCCGGTTCCAATATAATTTTTCCTTCCTCATCAAGTTTTGGAAATATTGTTTGAACTGGGAGCTTGTCGCCTATAACCTTCTTTAAACATGAAACATGGAAAACTGGGTGCACTCGAGAAGTTGCAGGAAGCTCCAATTTGTATGCCATAGTACCAATCTTTTGAAACACCTTGTACGGACCATAATACTTTGGTGATAATTTATTATCCTTCTTAGATTGCTTGAGGGACATTTGTTTATATGGTTGTAGCCTGTAGGAATACCTTGTCACCTACATCAAAACTTCTTTCACTGTGATGTTGATCTGCCTGTTGTTTCATTCTATTTTGCACCAACACGAGGTTATCCTTTAAGAGTTGGAGAACTTGTTGTTGATGCTCGATGTGATGTTCCACTGCTTGAACCTTAGAATTTTATCTTAAATATGATGTGATGGATGGTGGCTGATATCCATAAAGTGCCATAAATGGGGTCATTTTTGTTGCAGTATGGTAGGAAGTGTTATACCACCTTTCAGCTAGAGGCAACCATTTGACCCATTGTGTCTGTTTATCAGATACAAAGAATCGAAGATATCCTTCCAAACATTTGTTTACTATCTCAGTTTGCCCATCAGATTGAGGATGATAAGATGAGCTATGAGCTAAATGAGTACCAAGACAAGAAAATAATTCTGTCCAAAAATTTCCAGTGAAAATGGGATCTCTGTCACTTACAATAATCTTTGGGTTTCCATGTAGCTTTTGAATTGTTTCCATAAATGCAGTAGAAATTGTACTGGCTTTAAATGGATGTGATAATTCACAAAAGTGTGCATACTTGGTAAGTCTGTCAACTACCACCATGATGACACTCTTTCCCTCAGACTTGGGTAAACCTGTGATAAAATCCATTGAAACCTCCTCCCAACGTTGGCTTGGAATGGATAAAGGTTGTAATAGACCTGGGGTCTTAATTGTTTCAACTTTATTTTGTTGGCAAACCAAACATTCCGTCACAAACTTTTGAATATCTGATTTAAGGCTATCCCTAAAAAATTCCTTCTTAACCCCGTGGTAAGTTTTTAAAAATCCTGAGTGCCCTCCTAAGGGAGAAGTGTGCAATTCCATAAGAATCTTTTGTTTGAGTTGGGAATTCTTACAAAGGTATAAGCGACCTTTGTACCATAACGAATCATTTTTCCAACTAAATGTATCAGATGTACTGGAATCTTGTTGTAACTTTCGAATAAGTGCCCACACTTCTTCGTCATTCTTCCATTCCTCCCTTGCTTCGTTTATCCAATCTAGTTGGGTAATAGAAATGGCGCACAACAATGCTTCCACATCCTCATCCTTTCTTGAGAGTGCATCTGCCACAACATTTTGCTTCCCTTTTTTGTAGATGATTTCAAAGTCATAACCCAACATCTTTGTGACCTATTTTTTTTGCTCTTCAGAGGATAATCTTTGTTCTAAAAAGTATTTAAGGCTATCATGATCCATTTTCACCTTGAAGTGTCTTCCCATTAGGTAGGGTCGCCATTTCTTAAGTGCATGTAGTATTGCCAACATTTCCTTCTCATAAATAGCTTTATGTAAAAACTTTCCCTTGATTGGACGACTTTTGAAAGCAATGGGTCTTTCATCTTGCATTAAAACAACACCAATTCCATTTCCTGAAGCATCACATTCCACAATAAAGGTTTTTGTGAAGTCCGGTGTAGCTAAGACCGGTGCTTGGCACATTGCATCTTTAAAATGTTTGAAGGCCTTTGTTGCTTCTGGAGTCCATGAAAATGCATCTTTCTTAAATAATGTTGTTAGAGGTGCTGCTATTCTCCCATAATTCTTAACAAACTTGCGATAATACCCTGTCAACCCGAGAAATCCTCGCAGATGCTTTATGGATGTGGGGATTTTCCATTCCTTAATGGCTTTAATTTTGCTAGGGTCTACCTTAACTCCTTCATGAGATACAATATGACCCAAATATTCCACCTCTTGTACTCCAAAGAAACATTTGGATCTTTTTGCATATAATTGTTTCTCCTCCAATAGTTGTAGCACCCTATCAACATGTTCAACATGATCCTTCCAAGACTTGCTGTAGATTAGTATATCATCAAAAAATAATAACACAAATTTTCTAAGGAAGGGTTTGAAAATGGAATTCATCAAACCTTGAAATGTAGAAGGTGCATCGGTAAGGCCAAAAGGCATGACCAAAAATTCATAATGACCCTCATGAGTTCTAAATGTTGTTTTCAGAATGTCTTCAGTCTTCATTCTGATTTGATGATATCCTGAATGAAGATCCAACTTGGTGAATTAAATTGATCCATGCAATTCATCCAATAATTCATCAATGACAGGAATGGGAAACTTATCTTTAATACTGAGCTTGTTGAGCTCCCTATAATCCGGACACATGCGCCATGATCCATCCTTATTGTGCACCAATACTACTGGAGTAGAGAAAGAACTTTGACTAGGTTGAATTATACCAGCGTCTAGCATTTCTGCAACCATACGTTCAATTTCACTCTTTTGGGCATAGGGATATCTGTACGGCCTGATGTTTGGAGGAACACTTCCTAGAATCAAATGAATAGCATGATCATGATCACGAATAGGTGGGAGGCCTTTGGGAGTCTCAAATACCTTGGAATGATTGTCCAAGACTTTTTGGAGATTTGGAGAAATAGATGATTTCGATGTGGAAACATCTAGCGAACATAATTGTACAATTACACCTCGTTGTTCCTTTTTTAGAAGCTTTGTCATACCGTTAGAGCTGATTATCTTTCCCGATTTCCCTGCAACACCCCTTAATTCAACTTCCTTTCCTTCCGCAGAAAATTTCATGAAAAGTTCTTGAAAATTAAAAGCTATTATCCAAGGATTGTAGCCATTGGACTCCTACTACAACATCAGCACCTCCAATTGGAATGGAAAGCATTGGGCTATTCAATACATATTCTCCCATGGATAGCTTGATATTATGGAACTTTCCAGAGCAATTTATGGTTCCTCCACTTGCAACCATCACTTGACACTCTGGTGCTAGGTATAGGAAGCAATTCAATTCTTTTGCTATCTTACAATGAATAAAATTGTGGGTACTTCCTGAATCAGTCAACACTATTACCTTTTTCTTCTTGATATGTCCTTCTATCTTGATAGTTTGAAGAGTGGTAATTCCAGCCAATGCATTACAGGATATGGTCGAATTCATTACTTCTTTATCTAGGGTTTGTTCCTGAGTATATCCTCTTCTTTTGACATTTCTTGTTCCTTTTCTTCCCCCTCTTCACAATCTACATAGAATAATTTCTTCTCAGCACACTTATGACCTTTAGTGTATTTGCTATCACAACTGTAACAAATCCCTTTTGCTCTTTTTTCTTCCAATTTTGGTGGTGTCAACCTTATAGGTTGTGGAAGGCTAGGGGCAACAAAACTTCCATCTTTATTGTTGTGAGTTTTAGGCTTCCTGGTTGCCATAATTTTGCTTTCCATTTTTCTTGCTAACCTAAATGCCTTCTCCAATAAATTAGGTTCCCAAAGGCGAACCTCATGTTGGATATTATCCTTTAAAGTCCCTATGAACACATCAATCCTATGCTCCTCTAGAATATATTTTAACCTTATGTTCAATTTTTGGAAGTCCTCAATGTGATCCATCATTGAACCCTTTTGTTTGAGACTTATCAATTGGCTAAAAAAAGTGTTGCTTTTTGTAACCTCATAATGTGCTGTCATTTCTTCCGTAAAAATTGCCTAAGTGACAATTTGTTTACAAGAGCAAAGCCATCGATACCATACAAACTGATTTGGTTCCAAATATAAAGTTGCAATACGTACCTTTTGTGTGTTCTGCACATTATGGAGATTGAAAAATTGCTCCATCTGTAGTATCCATGTTGCAGGATCCTTGCCATCAAACTTCCTCATATTGATTTTTGGAATATGGTGGTTCTTCGATCCAACGTTAGATTCTATGAAATCATGATTAACCTTTGTTTTGTTCTCATCATGAGTTTCCTTCACTACCCTTTCACCATTAGTAAGCATTTCTTGTAGAAACTTTGTCAAATCTGTCTTCAAATCTTCCATGCCTGTCTTCAAATCTGTCTTCAAATCTATCTTCAAATCATCCATCTTAGCTTCCACATCATTCATCTTAGCTTCTACATCTTTCTTTAAACCATCCATCTTAGATTTCGTTACTTTTTGTGCGAGTGACATTTGTTGCACTTGGTCATGTAATTTTGATATATCATGTTGCATTTCTTCCTCTTCTTCATGAGTCATGCTAGAGCTTTCAGGTTGCTTACTAGGTGTTTGCATTTTCTTTCCTTGGGGCATCAGTTACTGATAATAATGCTTCACTATTCCCTTTGAATTTCTTCAAACTAATTTTTCAAACCAAGCTTATGCAAAAAGTTAAAAAATCTACACACCTTTTTTCACTTTGTAGGAGCTCGATATTGCATCTGATGTATCTCTGTAATTTCAGATCTTCCAGTTCTGAAATTGCGACCTGCAATATCCCTCTGCGTCCTCTTTCCAATGCCACCAGTCTGATCGAATTTAGATTTTCCAAGAAAGAGTTATGCACAATCTCCCAAGATGACCTGATTATATACCTTTTCAGAAGAGCGAACTTGTATGAAGTGCCACATGTCACTGTTTTGACCTTATGATCTACAAAATATACACAGGAAACTACAGTCCGTCCTATTTCTGTAACTTCTTACGAAATTTCAATCTGATGTCCAAAATAAAAGTTATGACTATTTTCCCCAGGGCACCTGTTTGGAATGTAATTCTAGAGTCTGCAAAAAGGTCAACTTCCTCAGATCATATCTCCGCAAATATAGCGCAAAAAGCTTTGAATTTTGGACCCAAGGTTCAGAACGATTTCAAACCAAATGGGTTTTTGTTTTAGCATCTGAAACGTCACAACAAAAAAGTTATAGTGAAAATTCCATGATGACCTGTTTGGAGCAGCAAAACCCTAAAATCCAAAGTTCTGATACCAAATGTTATGAAACCAGCTCACAAAAAGATAGAAAAGATAGATGAACGCCTTAGAATTCAGCCTCTTTGAGGGGGAAACCTCCTTTACATTACATAAATGAACAATTCTTTGATGATACAAATGACAAAACCTCCTTTCTATATATAGGAGTCTGAGGGGTCACAATATAACCAAGCCGACCTAACAATAATAATATAAAGGAACAAAAATAACAATAGAGGGATTCTATGGGGCACAGTAATAACAATATGGGGAAAATAGGGGCACAACAATATTAATAAGGGATACAACTACAATAGTAATGGGGTAATCACTAGTATTATAGGGACCTAACAAAAAGAGACATTACAAAGAGGAAGACAATTATATAAATAGGTTATGAAATGACCTCAAGGTGTAAGTGAACATTAGCTTAGCCTTCGAGGAAAGCATGTCATCCATTTGAAGTGTACCATTGGTTTGAAACCATAATGAAAACAATTATTTGGAATACATGTTATTTCATAATGTATTACTTATAATGGCAATGACTTATGAAAGCCATATTCACTTGATGCTAAGAAATTAAAAAAGGGGTAAGGGAGCTTTGACCCAATGGATTCCCTATTAAGCATGCCCAAATAGTTTTGGGTTTTTGAGGGCAAGAAGTGAAGCACTTCAATTAATTGCAAGCCATATCAAGGGCATGAAGCCCAAGATAGATCACAACTAGTAGGGTAGTGTCTCCAATGGGCACTCCAAAAGGTTTAATAGAGTCAAAATAACTACTAAAGCCCATAAATAAGAGAGGAGGTGATTTAGGCCTCCACCTAAAAAATAAAATTTCCAAGGAGGCTATAGGTATAGACTAAGGTAGGGTGACTCTACAGAGAGTAATCTAATGCAAAAAAGTTTTCATATGAATAACTAGAGGTACCAATGTATTTAGTGGCCATGTTGCGCATTTTGAAATCACAAAAGTAGGTCATGTCACAATACCACCATATAGGTAGGTGTATTTGAGTACTAACGTGAAGAATTTATACACTAAATATTGATCCCTTCTAAACATCACTATTCATGAGATGAGAAGGTAGTGAATTGCAAGGAAAGAGAAGAGATAAATAAATTGATAGAAGAAAAGAGAAGACACAAGAGACAACAAAGGAAAAGCAATGATGCATGGAGGGAAAGTGCTTACTAGTACATGCAACATGATTTAATCCTACCATTGTGAGGGAATTCTTTCACGAATTAAGGTATCATGCCCATTTTTGCATGAATATATGCTTTCCTTGATATTTTACACAAAGAAAAACTAAAAGGGTTGTACATAGACGATATGATATCAAACAAATATCATACAAAAGAAGAAAGACCAAGTAGAAAGGATGCATGTCGAGTAGAGGATGTTGAGAGAGGACAAAAACAAGTTAAAACTAAAACGAAAGTAAAGTTGAATCTAAACTATGAAATTTAGGTACTAAAATAAGACAATTAACAACAAGCTTAATTACCATGAACTAGAATAGTAGAGACTACATTGAAAGTAGATGTTGAAATGAAATGAAAGAGGAAGAGTATAAGAAAAAACCTTTCACTTACTTGAGCATATGATTTGATGATGTGGGAGCCTACTCAGACATACCAAGAGATGTGAGCATGGTAATCTCAATGTTGAAGCAAGTTATTCATGTTTAAGGATTTCCTTGAGTGGGGACGAAGATGACACTAACTCCCTAGGAAGGACAAGAAGCAAGTGAAGTTAAGAAGAGAAAAGAAAGGAGGCAATGAGATTAATGAAGCACTAAAAAAGGTAAGACATTGCCAACATGGATCTAATATGGGCATAAGAGGTGGTGACACTAGTGAAGCACCAATGAAAGCAAGAAGCATTAATGCTAGCACAAATCTAATGATGGAAATAGAGGAGGAGAGTAAGGAAAAGAAAGAAAAATAGAGGAAAAGGAAAGACAAGATGTGATGGTACTAGTGCAAGGCTAGAAAATATAGGAGGTGAAAGTTAAGAAGAAGGAAACACTAATGAGATTATTAAGGAAGTGATCATGTCGTTGTGTTGTGTAGATGTGACAACAAAGACCAACATCTTAGTGAAGAGAAATGGAAGGTGAGGCACAATAATCAATGCCATTTTGAGTTGTGCCCTACCTAAGGCAATGACCTATAAGGACCTAACCACTGATAAGGTGATCAAAGGAGGTGACAAAATGGGAAAAGAGAAAGGAGAAAGGTGAGAGGAAATAAGAAAAGTGAAGAACAAAAGAGGGTGTTTTTTAATTTCTTGAGGCATAAAATAACTAATACTAAAAATAAAGACTTATGTTGGCTCTATAAATGATAAGCCCTATATAAGCCCCATTTTAACCTTAAAACCCTTATTAAGCCTTATATATTGAGTGATTACATTTCTATTGTTATATTTTTATATAAGCTATAACCACTCATGGTCCCATTTTATTATAATTGTACCCTTGTCTCCTATATATATACTAAGGATACCTAGTCTTAGAATCATAAAATAACATCTTGTACATTGTATTCATTGTAAAATGAGGTTTCCCCCTTCAAAAGGATTTTAACTATTGGCTTCTTATAATTTTTAAGGCATAAGGTTTTCATTTAGTATCAGAGCTCATGATCCTAGGGTTTTGTTGCTTCAAATAGGTAATTGTGGAATTTTTGCTATAATTTTTTTCTAGAAGTATTCATAAGATTAATCTTGGATAATAGTGAGGAGAAATCTCAAGCAATATCTGGTTCAAATGTCAAATCTTGGTTTGCTATATTTTCAGAGGTCAAACACCTCTTATATATAGGCTTCGAATGGTGGTTGAATAACCCTTATGAGGCTATCTTGTCATTGTTTGTATGCTGGCTTGTCCTTTTCTTAGGCCGACTTGTCTTGGAGGGTGTCTTTTGACATTTCTTGACTTACATAAATAGTTTTTTCATTATACAAGATGCCCAATGGGGTCTTTCATATACGACAATGACTCAATTAACTTACTGATGACAAATCCTAGAAGCACTTAATGGGTGCTTGACCTATAAATGAATTTGACCTTGAGCATGAAAGCCATGCTACAAAAATAATAATAATAATATTTTTTTTTCTTCTTTTTACAATATACAAGAATCAAGAGTCCATTTCATATTTATGAAGACGGAACCTAGTTACCTATTTCAAGAGGGCAGACCCAAAGATGGTGGGTAGGCCTACCCATGGTTTTATGCATGGTTTTTGCACATGGTTTTTTGGACATGATGGTTTTTCCCATGGTATTTTGCAGATCCGGTCAAGGGAACTATGATTGTCTTCTAATCCAAGATTAATGGATTGAGGTTTATGAATGCTTCGACATGTATACAATATATTGTGACATTAAAAGGGATATAATGAAAAATAAATATGGTTTTCTCAGTTTTGGGTTCTAGGAGAAAATCTCTGTGTATATTTTTATGTTCTCATCATTGTATATTTTTCTGTTTTTAAGAATTTGTTTGGAGGTAATTTCTATATAGGATTAAAACTTACAAAAGGAAAGTTGAAAGTAAAAATATGGACACTAGAAATCAATGGCTAATAACTATAGTGAAGATCATGCTCCCTCTCCTAAACTAAGAAGGTTGAGTCCTCAACAAATGGATGAAAGAAGAGCGAAGGGACTATGTTTCAATTGGGACAACAAGTACAGGAAGGGGCATAAATGTAGTGAGAAGAAATTATTCTACATAGAATCTGAAGAGGAAGAAGATCAAGAATTGGAATAGTTACAAGATATACAGATGGAAGAGACTACTCCAACAATATCATGTCATGCATTGACTAGCATCAATACTCCACAAACCCTCAAGATAAAAGGATATATCAAAAAAAAAAGGTAAAAATGTTGATTGATTCAAGCAGTACCCATAACTTCATCAATTAAAAATTAGTGAAAGTTCTCAATTATTTCATACATCCAACACCATATTTCCAAGTAACGATTACAGATGGAGGCACCATAAATTGTTCATGGAATTTCCATAGTATTAAGCTCAAAGTGGGGGAGTATTTTCGGGACACTCCCATGATTTCAATACAAATAGGTAGCGTTGATGTTGTATTAGGGGTCCAACGGTTACAATTATTTGGAATAATGACCTTTAATTTTCAAGATCTATTCATAAGAAGGAAAATTATATTAGAGGCATGCAAAGGAAACCCTCTAAAGTGATAAGCTCTAATGGAATGACAAAATTACTCAGGGTGTAATGACACAATTATGTTCACTATATGTTCAAATGTCAAAATAATCTATGCCATGGGATCTCCATAAAGCTATCAACAATCATCCCAAGGTATTTGGATTAATTCCTAGGAGTCTTCCACTTAATCAAGATCATGGTCACGCTATTCATTTGCAGTCGGGAAGTGTACCAAAGATAAATGAGAATGGAAAATCATACTAGAAATAGAAACAATCCTTGAAACAAGGATTAAGTAGTCGAGTAATCCAACAATTGTGGAGTACAACATTAAACAAAAGAACCTACCAGTGGAAGAGATGACATAGGAAGATGACTTTTTTCTTGCAGAATCACTAGCAATTAGTAAAGTGTTGAGAGAAACACTTGTTTGAAACAAAGGGGCATATTAAACGCTAAAAAAGCCCCATGTTAACCATAAAACCCCTTATTAATCCCTAGATATTGAGTGATTACATTTATAATGTTATATTGTTATGTAGGATAGAACGTCGCATGGTCCCATTTTATTATAATTGTCCCTGTTGTCTCCTATATATATACTAAGAGGACTAGTCTTAAAATCATCAAATCTTGTCTTGTACATTGTATTCATTGTAAAAGGAGGTTTCCCCCTTGAAGAGGATTTTAATTATTGGTTTCTTATCATTTTAAGGTGCAAGGTTCATAACAATAAAGGTCACCATTTTAAGATGAGACTTCATTCAACTTTGTGCACTATCTTATAATATGGAGACCTTTTGAGGGTGACATAATAACTAATTATTTTGAGCTACAAATGAAGGTTTGAAACATAGTTGAGGCTCTCCCATAGTGTATGTGGGACAAAAAGGACAAAAAGAACAAGAGGAAAGGAGCAATGAAGAGTGTGAAAAGATATAATAGAGAAGGGATACTACCCCAAGGGAAGCAAGGAAGAGAGAGAGAGGATTAGAAGGATGAGCAACCCAAATGGGTGCACAAAAATACATTGAACATGTTCAAGGAGAAAATATGAGATAGGATGGTAAAGTGTCTATTCTATTTAAGTGGATTTTTTAGGCTCATTGAGCATAGGGGGAGGCCTTACAGAAACTCAAATAATTTAAAGAAGAGACTAAGGGACAAACCTTAGGAATGTGAAAGAAAGGAGTAGGGTTATGTTGGATGGAATAAGTCTTGTATTCATGAAAAACGAGAAGTCACTTATGAAATTTTAGGGGATAATCAACATTGCATCCAATGAAGGGTGCCCTAGGAGGATGTTGTACTTCAAGTCTCCTAGAAGTGATAAAACTTGAGTGTCTACTATCTTGAGTGTCATACTAACTCTTTGATAAAATATCTCAAAGAAAAAAATCAAAATTTGCATGATTGAGTGGTATATTTCAATTGGTATGTTACAAGTGGAGTCAAAGCAATGTTTCTTATTTGATTTCATACAAAATGTTTGAAAAAATGTTTACAAGGAAAATACTTCTTAATTGGTTGTATATAAAGTATTTGAAGAAAGGTTTACATGTAAATATGTTTTACAAAATGTTTGAGAGATGAAAATCAAGTTTTTGCAAGTGTGTTTAGGATAAATTTAGTAGGGGTATGTGAGAAAGTGATATTAAAGCTTATTGTCAAGCTAGTAAAAAGAAAAAGAAAATAGAGTATTTTGGGTACCCCATAACCTTTGTAAGTCATTGAGGGAATTGTGTATGTGATAAAGTGGTATTATAGCATGGTTTAACATTCGACCTGTATGGGCTCAAGAATAGATGAAATGGGAGCTATGATACTATGTTACCAAGTGGTATCAGAGCTAAGGTTCAAGACTAAACCTGGAAGGGCTCAAGTATAGGAAATAATTTAAGTTTTAAATTAATATATATGCATGCATGTGTACTTACGTGAAATTATTTTGTTGTATATATGAATACACTAATGTTACTTGAAGACCGACTTGAGTTTAATGCAACAAGATAAACATGTAGGATGTTGACTATATTCCTTAAAGCAACCCAAAAAAATTGGAAAAGTAAGTTGTGGCCGAGTGATGCAGCCATAACTATGAGGGAGAATCTCTTAACTTATCTCTTACTAGTTTTAATGTTTTATTTTTAAGGTTTTAAGAAGTTGTCATATGTTGATGAATAATAGCATAGGCACAATATAAATGCAAAATATGAAATAGGTCAAATATGCATGTCCATTGAATAGATATTAAATAATGATATGCTAGATGCATGAAGATATGTTAGGTGCATACAACAATGGATGTGTATGAATAAAGAATCAGAGTAGTCTGTTGTCATAACACGATTCATATGACTAATAGTGGTTAATAGTGAACATGTAACCAAGAACAACTTAACATCATGATTGGGAATCCAATGAAGGTGTTGCATGTTGTCTTGTGGAATCAAGGCTATGGAAGATAAGGTGCTCTTTAGAATGGTACAAGTGGCCTTTATGCATGTTGATATGAATGTTGTGACAGGGTTGTGAAAGCACTTCTCCTTGGGTTTCCTTATGGAAGGATAGATCCCAAGAGGGAGGAGTGCAGGGACAATTGTTTATGTGTGAATCCACTAGAATATTTTTTCTAATCCTATGTGGTTAGAGGGAGGCTCGGTGGAAGATTAAATCATTGTGGTGCTCGATATGTGGTTGATAAACCACCTAGATAGGGAATTCTAGATCACTATGGTGCTTGTTGAGTTGCTGATAAACCACCTAGACAATGGAAATCAGACCCTTGTGGTGCTTCCTATGAAAATACAGATGATAAACCACCTAATAGTGGATTCTAATTCCTAAGATTGAGAAATACCCGACATGAACCTTGGGTGAATCCATGTGAATGAACAAAGGAAAAAGTGAGTCATTGTGGTGCTTACTGCTAAGAAACAACTCATAAACCACTCTAGTGCTTCTTGTAGGTACAATAGATAAACCACCTTGATTCTTGTTGTTAGAGGGCAATTGATAAGCCACATGGATAGTGGGATCCATATTCTTAGTGTTTAATCAAGCCTTTGGTGTGAATTATTAATGATCTTTAAAGCCTGCTTTGCAAAGTTGCATTAAAGGGAAGATTTTGATAACAGATCAGTCAAAGAGGTCTTGACTGGGTCAATATGAACTAGATGGATAGTGAAGTCACAACGACGAAAATGGATTAAGAAGGGAGTTTCCCTTAATTGGAAATCGTGCTTAGTTGATATATTTTATTTATGAAAATAATATGAATGAAAGAAAATAGAAATTGGTATTTGTTATGTTTGGTGTAATACAGTAAGGTTACCTAATGAATTCCATGTCAAATGGAATGTTCAAATGGAAAGTGTGCAAGAGTGATCTCTTGTTGTTAACTACCACATGAAAGATATTAGTGCGCTTATGATTATGCTTATGAGACTTGTCATGTGAATCATCGAAAACAAGAGAGGTTGGAAAGTAAATTTAAAAATAAATGTGTATGAATAACATAGAATATGTGCATGTATGTCACATGCATGACAAGATGCATATGCACATGTTTGGGTGCATTATTGAAGGCATTGTTTGAATGTGTAAATCGGATACATAGTGCAATTTCCCTTTATGAATATTCATTGAAACTTGTATGTAATAATGATCTGAAAACTTGAGAGCACATAAAACTTGCAACAAAGTCATTTTAATTGACCATAAGGGCTTGTAAAATTAAGTTACAATTTGTCACATAAACATGTAAATATCAACATAAACTTGTAACTTTAAATGCATATAAAATAACGTGATCAAACCATGAATAAGCAAACATGAAGCATCAAGATTGATAACGGAGTTCACCCCCTCCGTTGGGCTACATCTTTGGATTTGCCTACACAGGTTGAATCACTTTTACTGTCTTTCTTCAAAAAGGAATTTGTACAATGCTCTATTAAAAATGGTGGCCAAACCTAGAGTTGTCTTCTACTCTTAAAGAGTCTTCAAGACTAGTACATAGAAATAATTCCTCAAAAAGACCTCATGATCTTGTTGGAAATACTGAGAGGGGGGTGAATCAATATTTCTTTTCAATTGTTACATTTACCAATTAGATCAATTATATTTAGAACACAAAATGAACAATAAGAATTAACTATTTTTATTAATTTCTTCAATAACTCAAGTACAATATATGTAGGGCTACAACCCTAGGTGAAGACACTGATCTTCAATCTCCTAGGCTCCAACCTGTATTTTCCAAGCACCGACTTGGACTTCCAAGGCTCCAACCTTGTCAATTTTGAGGCACCAACCTCAAGGGATCCAACCCTATATCTGGCTCAGGCTCTGACCTGGTTTCTTGAGGACTCTGATCCTCTAGGGCTCCAACCCTATCTTATCCAAGGCACCAACCTTGAGTTTAGGAGCACCAACTCCAAGCACACCAATCCTATATTTTCCAAGCACCAACCTTGTCAATTTTGGGGCTCCAACCCTATAGATTCACTTTGTCAAGGTATGTTTGGTTATACTTCATGACTCCCAATGTTTTCTTCAACAAGCCCTATCAATCTTCAGCTACGCCTTCACTTAGTCTCCACGTCACATCATCAATGACAACCTTGTTCTTCACATGAAGGTGTCACCACTACTCTTCATGTTACCTAAACAAAACTTCTTCAAGGTCACCTCATAATGGCTTTAATGCATCATGGTCTTCAATGATCTCCACAAATCTTCAATACGCTGCTTCACAAAGTTCTCCAACTCTGCCCTATTCTGTTCTCAAGAGAAGACTTCAACAAGCTCTATTTGTCCAATCCCAATAAATCAACACTTCAACCACGACAACTATGACAACTTCGACCACGACAACTTCAACCACGGCAACTACGGCAGCTTCAACCACGACAACTACGACAGCTTCGACCACGGCAACTACAACAACTTCAACCACGGCAACTACGGCAACTTCGACCACGGAAAATATGGCAGCTTCAACCATGGAAACTACGGCAGCTTCCACCACGGCAACTACGGCAGCCTCGACCACGACAATTATGGTAGTTTCAACCACGACAACTACGACAGCTTCGACCACGAAAACTACGGCAGCTTTGACAATGGCAATTATGGCAGTTTCAACCACGACAACTACAACAACTTTGACCATGGAAAATACGACAACTTCGACCAAGATTTTATGCCCAAACAAAATTATCCTTTTTTTTGTCCTAAACAATAGTCTCCTTGTTCTCCTCGGCTTCTATCTTCTCGTGTACTTCGTATCTCTGAATTCTTGCCGAAATTGTGAATCAAAATGAAGTGTCTAGACGTCTATTTATAGAGATTTCGTATATAACTGAAGGGACACGTCTATTTGAAGTGAGGCCGACTTGTATGACTGAATGTAGGTCGGCTCACTGCTAGGAATAATTTCCTTAACTTAAAAATTCAATATCTCACAAACTATTGGGAGTTTCGAGGCAAATAAAGGCTCGTTAGAAAGAGGAAAAAATCCTCTTTAAAATGGTCTATGATCGATTTTCAAAGAATTCCTCCAAGGTGTCAAAAATATTTTTTCTTTGCGACTGTCCTTAAATTTTACGAATAAAAATTTTGGGACAACATGAGGAATGTTTGGGACAACATGGCTTCTTCATTGTTATCAATGTCATCATAGGATCATAGAGTCATTATGTAGGAGTGAAACATCCATGTAGCATGATGCATGAACAATGTCATGATATACTAGTGCAGTCATAGTGCAACATCATTAGGATGACTCCAAAATAATCTTCCAACCATCAAATGATCTCCAACCATGTTATCAAGACATCATCAAGTGCCATCATCAATTGTGGTCATTCATCAAGAATATGACATCACCAAATGTAGTCCTCCATATGTCATCAAGGGCTTCTAAATACTTGGCACCTAGCACTTATTAAGACTTCTTCATTAGTGGCTTGACATATTAATTGATGACATTATTATGAAACAAGAGTTATGAGATCATCATTTGGAACCAGGCATCTCAACAATATTTTCCATCTCGGCTAGTTCCATATTGACATCAATGACAACCTAAATTAACGATCTCCCCCTTTGTCATTGATGGCAATATTCTTTCCCTTTCAACATTCTCTCCCCCTTTAACATCAATGGCAAACAGGGTGCCCAAGTACTCCCCTTGTCAAGCTGCTTCTTTTCTTTACGAACAGTAGTTCTTCATAGGTATGTTACTCCCCCTATCATGGTGATCTTCTTTCTGGAAATGTGGTCCGTGATAGATGTGCTTAAATTCCTTCATGTGATGAACCAACTCCACCTCATGAAATATTACTTGCTAATGATCAAGTGGAAGAGATCTTCAATAATAATACATCGGATGAATAAGGATTATATTCTTCAAGGAGTGTTCCTAAGAGATGATCTATCAAAGAACGATTATCCATATAGCTCATCAAGGATTTCATAATACTTATTCACGAATGGCTTCTGTAAGAATTCCTAATCATCATAAGCTCCCCCAATTGTATGCATTGTATTCCTTTTGGCAGAGTTTCCCCATCAAATGCTTAGATTGTCGAAGATCAGGTCAACAACATGTGTTGTTGGATATAGAGTTCAAGAGATTTTCGGATTGTATTTGCTTCCATCTCCATACTTGTGTAAATTTATTTTCTGGCATAGTTCTAGCTTGAGTAGGTGCCCAAGTCAAGTTACAATTACGTTCCATTGTCCAATGTTATGACACTTGAAGCACTCTATGTTGTTCATGAATAAGAATTCATGACTTCTTGCAAAATTGCTTCTCGGATATTGATAGGGAACATTATAATTATCTTTGTGATATGCCCTGCAATCTTTTTCCATGTGCCCAAAGTTTGTACAAGAATAGCAATAACCAAGAAATATACTTTGGTACCTGGGAGAAGAAGGTTTCCTTGATGTATTGCTGAAGTCTTTTTTCCTTGGGATCCTTTGATGATAACCATTTCTTCTTGCATCCTTAACACCATTTGCATTTCTTCTTGGAGGAAGGTTTCTTCCATAGTTGTCTTGACTCTTCTCCTTGCCTTTGTTGGAACTGGGAGCATCAACATTTGTTCGAGGCTTCCTCACATCCTTTTTGTTTGAAGCATTAGGGTTTGCATCATTCTTGCTTGAGGATTCACCTGCATAGCCAAGACATGATTTATCAAGGGGAGACCTTTGATGATTTAAGATGCCATGTAGGATTTGAGAGCTTTTCAAGTTCTTGTTCAGCAAGTCAACTTCCTTTTTAAGAAAGAGAATTTCTCCTTTCAAATTTTCACAATCTTCATCTTTCATAACTAGTTGCTTCTTCATTTCTTCCATCATCTTGGTTGCTTCACACGATTGGGCCTTAAGAGAATTGATTTCTGATTTTAACTTGGTGATGTCATCATCCTTTTCTTCTAGTTGGCATATCATGGTGTTTCTCTCCTTTTATGCTTCATCAACTTGTCCTTCTATGAATGTCAAATCTTCCATAACCTTCTCAACTCCTTGTGCTTCTTTCCTTGCTTCTTCTAGTTGAGATCTAAGGGAGGAGACCTCTTCCTTGTATTGACCAATATTTGCTTCAAGTTTGTTCAAGATTTTGTGCCTTTGTTCAAGGTGGCTTGACAAGGTATCTTCCCGTTTCTTTGCCTTATCCAATTGATTTGTCAAGGATATGACTTCTTCATGATGCTTTCTCTTGTTTTGATGAAATTATTCCTTCATCTTGGCGAGTTCCTCATCTCTTTCTTGTACTTGAAGCTTGACAAGGTCAACTTCCTTCCTTGTCTTGTCTTGGTCACCAACTTGCACTTTCTTCTTAAGTTCCTCATTTTATTTTTTCAAAATTTTAATATCTTCCATGGTAGCCATAAGTTTAGTGAGGGGATCTTCTTCAAAATATTTTTCATTCTCTTCATCTTCTAGGTCTTCTTTAGCCTTGATGTTATCACTCTTATCTTCACCTTCCTTGATGGGCTCTAGATTTCCTTCTTGTTTTCCATCATTTTCTTGACTAGAGATCATTGTCAATGCTCCTTTTGAGTGAAGATCATGAATTTTATCCCATATGCCTTTTGCTGATGAACTTTTTTCAAAATTGGCTTTTATAGAATTAGGTAGCCCGTTCAAGATTGCTTTCATTGCTCTTGTATTATGTTCCTTAGATTCTCCATCCATCACGCTATCAACAATCCCTGATTTTCAGACTTCAATGCCTTGAGTCTTTAAGAAATTCCTCATTCTTGCCTCCCATATATCAAAGTTTCCATTGAACAATGGAGCCTTCATAAATTGATTGACTTCAATTTTGGTGGTTGAGGGAGACACATCTTTAGGAGGATTGGAGACTTTCTTCCTTGGCTTCGCCATTTGTATTCTGATGATCAACCTTCAAGCTGTTAGGCTTTAAGTGAAGGTACTGGCTCTAATATCAATTGTTGGAAATACTGAGAGGGGGGTGAATCAATATTTCTTTTCAATTGTTACATTTACCAGTTAGATCACTTATAAGAATTAAATGATTTTATTAATTTCTTCAATAAATCAAGTACAATATATGTAGGGCTCCAACCCTAGGTGAAGACGCTGATCTTCAATTTCCCAGGCTCCAACCTGTATTTGCCAAGCACCGACTTGGACTTCCAAGGCTCCAACCTTGTCAATTTTGAGGCACCAACCTCAAGGGCTCCAACCCTATATCTGGTTCAGGCTCTGACCTGGTTTCTTGAGGACTCCGTTCCTCTAGGGCTCCAACCATATCTTATCCAAGGCACCAACATTGAGTTTAGGAGCACCAACTCCAAGGACACCAATCCTATATTTTCCAAGCACCAACTTGGACTTTCCAAGGCACCAACCTTGTCAATTTTGAGACACCAACCTTAAGGGCTCCAACCCTATAGCTTCACTTTGTCAAGGTATGTTTGGTTATACTTCATGACTCCCAATGTTTTCCTCAACAAGCCCTATTAATCTTCAGCTACGCCTTCACTTAGTCTCCATGTCACACCATCAACAACAACCTTGTTCTTCACATGAAGGTGTCAGCACTGCTCTTCATGTTACCCAAACAAAACTTCTTCAAGGTCACCTCATAATGGCTTTAATGGATCATGGTCTTCAATGATCTCCAAAAATCTTCAATATGCTGCTTCACAAAGTTCTCCAACTCTTCCCTATTCTATTCTCAAGAGAAGACTTCAACAAGCTCTAATTGTCCAATCCCAATAAATCAACACTTCAACCACGAAAACTATGACAACTTCGACCACGACAACTTCAACCACAACAACTATGGCAGCTTCAACCACGGAAACTATGGTAGCTTCGACCACGGCAACTATGATAGCTTCGATCACGACAACTACGGTAGCTTCAACCACAACAACTGTGACAACTTCCATCACGGCAACTACGGTAGCCTCGATCACGGCAACTATGGCAGTTTCGACCACGGCAACTTCGACCACGGCAACTTCGACCACGACAACTATGGCAGTTTTGACCACGTTAACTATGGCAACTTTGACCACGGAAAAGACGACAACTTCGACCAATATTTTATGCCCAAATAGAATTATCCTTTTTTTTGTCCTAAACAATAGTCTCCTTGTTCTCCTCGGGCTTCTTTCTTCTCTTGTACTTCGTATCTATGAATTCTCACCGAAATTGTTGATCAAAATGAAGTGTTTAGGTGTTTATTTATAGATATTTCGTTTATAACTTAAGGGACACGTCTATTTTAAGTGAGGCCGACTTGTATGACTGAATGTAGGTCGGCTCACTGCTAGGAATAATTTCCTTAACTTAAAAATTCAATATCTCACAAACTATTGGGAGTTTCGGGGCAAATAAAGGCTCGTTAGAAAGAGGAAAAAACCCTCTTTAAGATGGTCTAGGATCCATTTTCAAAGGATGCATCCAAGGTGTCAAAAATAATTTTTCTTTGCGAATGTCCTTAAATTTTATGAATAAAAATTTTGGGACAGCATGAGGAATGTTTGGGACAACGTGGCTTCTTCATTCTCTGGCTTCCTCATTGTTATCAATGTCATCATAGGATCATAGTGTCATTATGTAGGAGTGCAAAATCCATGTAGCATGACGCATGAACAATGTCATGATATACTAGTGCAGTCATAGTGCAACATCATTAGGATAACTCCAAAATAATCTTCCAACCTTCAAATGATCTCCAACCATGTTATCAAGACATCATCAAGTGCCATCATCAATTGTGGTCATTCATCAACAATATGACATCATCAAATGTAGTCCTCCATATGTCATCAAGGGCTTCTAAATACTTGGAACTTGGCACTTATTAAGACTTCTTCATTAGTGACTTGACATATTAATTGATGACATTCTTATGAAACAAGAGTTATGACATCATCATTTGGAACCAGGCATCTCAACAATATTTTCCATCTTGGCTAGTGCCATATTGACATCAATGACAACCTAGATTAACAATCCCCCCTTTGTCATTGATGGCAATATTCTTTCCCTTTCAACATTCTCTCCCCCTTTGACATCAATGGCAAACGAGGTGCCCAAGTACTCCCCTGTCAAGTTGCTTCTTTTCTTTACAAATAGTAGTTCTTCATAGGTATGTTACTCCCCCTGTCATGGTGCTCTTCTTTCTGGCAATGTGGTCCATGATAGATGTGCTTAAATTCCTTCATGTGATGAACCAACTCCCCCTCATGAAAGATTACTTGCTAATGATCAAGTGGAAGAGATCTTCAATAATAATCCATCGGATGAATAAGGATTATATTATTCAAGGAGTGTTCCTGAGAGATGATCTATCAAAGAATGATTGTCCATATAGCTCATCAAGGATTTCATAAGACTCATTCACGGATGGCTTCTGTAAGAATGCCTAATCATCATAAGCTCCCCCTAACTGTATGCATGGTCTTCCTTTTGGCAGAGTTTCCCCATCAAATGCTTAGATTGTCGAAGATCAGGTCAACAACATGTGTTGTTGGCTAGAGAGTTCAAGAGATTTTCGGATTGTATTTGCTTCCTTCTCCATACTTGTGTAAATTTCTTTTCTAGCATAGTTCTATCTTGAGTAGGTGCCCAAGTCAAGTTACAATTACGTGCCATTGTCCAATGTTATGACACTTGAAGCACTCTATGTTGTTCATGAATAAGAATTCATGACTTCTTGCAAAATTGCTTCTCGAATATTGACGGGGAACATTATAATTATCTTTGTGATATGCCCTGCAATCTTTTTCCATGTGCCCAAAGTTTGTACAAGAATAGCAATAACCAAGAAATATACTTTGGTACCTGGTAGAAGAAGGTTTCCTTGATGTACTTCTGAAGTCTTTTTGCCTTGGGATCCTTTGATGATAACCATTTCTTCTTGCATCCTTGACACCATCTGCATTTCTTCTTGGAGGAAGGTTTCTTCCATAGTTGTCTTGACTCTTCTCCTTGCCTTTGTTGGAACTGGGAGCATCAACATTTGTTCCAGGGTTCCTCACATCCTTGTTGTTTGAAGCATTAGGGTTTGCATCATTCTTACTTGAGGATTCATCTACATAGCCAAGACCTGATTTATCAAGGGGAGACCTTTGATGATTTAAGATGTCATGTAGGGTTTGAGAGCTTTTCAAGTTCTTGTTCAGCAAGTCAACTTCCTTTTTAAGAAAGAGAATTTCTCCTTTCAAATTTTCACAATCTTCATCTTTCATAACTAGTTTCTTCTTCATTTCTTCCATCATCTTGGTTGCTTCACACGATTGGGCCTTAAGAGAAGTGATTTCTGATTTTAACTTGGTGATGTCATCATCCTTTTCTTCTAGTTGGCATATCATGGTGTTTCTCTCCTTTTCTGCTTCATCAACTTGTCCTTCTATGAATGTCAAATCTTCCATAACCTTCTCAACTCCTGTGTGCCTCTTTCCTTGATTCTTCTAGTTGAGATCTAAGGGAGGAGACCTCTTCCTTGTATTGACCAATCTCTGCTTCAAGTTTGTTCAAGATTTTGTGCCTTTGTTCAAGGTGGCTTGGCAAGGTATCTTCCCATTTCTTTGCCTTATCCAATTGATTTTTCATGGATATGACTTCTTCATGATGCTTTCTCTTGTTTTGATGAAATTCTTCCTTCATCTTGGCGAGTTCCTCATCTCTTTCTTGTACTTGAAGCTTGACAAGGTCAACTTCCTTCCTTGTCTTGTCCTGGTCACCAACTTGCACTTTCTTCTTAAGTTCCTCATTTTCCTTTTTCAAATTGTTAATCTCTTCCATGGTAGCCATAAGTTTAGTGAGGAGATCTTCTTCAAAATCTTTTTCATTCTCTTCATCTTCTAGGTCTTCTTTAGCCTTGATGTTATCACTCTTATCTTCACCTTCCTTGATGGGCTCTAGATTTCCTTCTTGTTTTCCATCATTTTCTTGACTAGAGATCATTGTCAATGCTCCTTTTGAGTGAAGATCATGAATTTTATCCCATATGCCTTTTGCTGATGAACTTTTTTCAAAATTGGCCTTCATAGAATCAGGTAGCCCATTCAAGATTGCTTTCATTGCTCTTGTATTATGTTCCTTGGATTCTCCATCCATCATGTTATCAACAATCACCGATTTCTAAAATTCAATGCCTTGAGTCTTTAAGAAATTCCTCATTCTTTCCTCCCATATATCAAAGTTTCCATTGAACAATGGAGCCTTCATAAATTGATTGACTTCAATTTCGATGGTTGAGGGAGACACATATTTAGGAGGATTGGAGACTTTCTTCCTTGGCTTCGTCATTTGTGTTCTAATGATCAAATTTCAAGTTGTTAGGATTTAAGTGAAGGTACTGGCTCTGATACCAATTGTTGGAAATACTGAGAGCGGGGTGAATCAATATTCTTTTCAATTGTTACATTTACCAGTTAGATCACTTATATTTAGAACACAAAATGAACAATAAGAATAAATAATTTTATTAATTTCTTCAATAAATCAAGTACAATATATGTAGGGCTCCAACCCTAGGTGAAGACACTAATCTTCAATCTCCCAGGCTCCAACCTGTATTTGCCAAGCACCGACTTGGACTTCCAAGGCTCCAACCTTGTCAATTTTGAGGCACCAACCTCAAGGGCTCCAACCCTATATCTGGTTCAGGCTCTGACCTGGTTTCTTGAGGACTCCGATCCTCTAGGGCTCCAACCCTATCTTATCCAAGGCACCAACCTTGAGTTTAGGAGCACCAACTCCAAGGACACCAATCCTATATTTTCCAAGCACCAACTTGGACTTTCCAAGGCACCAACCTTGTCAATTTTGAGGCACCAACCCCAAGGGCTCCAACCCTATAGCTTCACTTTGTCAAGGTATGTTTGGTTATACTTCACGACTCCCAATGTTTTCTTCAACAAGCCCTATCAATATTCAACTACGCCTTCACTTAGTCTCCACATCACATCATCAATGACAACCTTTTTCTTCACATGAAGGTGTCACCACTGCTCTTCATGTTACCCAAACAAAACTTCTTCAAGGTCACCTCATAATGGCTTTAATGCATCATGGTCTTCAATGATCTCCACAAATCTTCAATATGCTGCTTCACAAAGTTTTCCAACTCTGCCCTATTCTGTTCTCAAGAGAAGACTTCAATAAGCTCTATTTGTCCAATCCCAATAAATCAACACTTCGACCATGACAATTATGACAACTTCAACCACGGAAACTACGACAGCTTCAACCACGGAAACTACGACAGCTTCGACCACAGCAACTACGACAGCTTCGACCACGGCAACTACAGCAGCTTCAACCACAGCAACTATGGCAGCTTCCACCATGACAACTATGGCAGCCTCAACCACGGAAACTAGGGAAATTTCGACCATGGCAACTACGACAGCTTCAACCACGGCAACTATGACAGCTTCGACCATGGCAACTACGGCAGTTTCAACCACGGCAACTACGACAACTTTGACCACGGAAAATATGACAGCTTCGACCAAGATTTTATGCCCAAATAGAATTATCCCTTTTTTTGTCCTAAACAATAGTCTCCTTGTTCTCCTCGACCTTTTGTCTTCTCTTGTAATTCATATCTTTGAATTCTTGCCGAAATTGTTGATCAAAATGAAGTGTTTAGATGTCTATTTATAGATGTTTCGTTTATAACTGAAGGGACACATCTATTTAAAGTGAGGCCGACTTGTATGACTGAATGTAGGTCGGATCACTGCTAGGAATAATTTCCTTAACTTAAAAATTCAATATCTCACAAACTATTGGGAGTTTTGGGACAAATAAAGGCTCGTTAGAAAGAGGAAAAAATCCTCTTTAAGATGGTCTAGCATCCATTTTCAAAGTATGCCTCCAAGGTGTCCAAAATAATTTTTCTTTGCAACTATCCTTAAGTTTTATGAATAAAAGTTTTGGGACAGTATCAGGAATGTTTGGGACAGCGTGGCTTCTTCATTCTTTGGCTTCTTCATTGTTATCAATGTCATCATAGGATCATAGAGTCATTGTGTAGGAGTGCAACATCCATGTATCATGATGCATGAACAATGTCATGATATACTAGTGCAGTCATAGTGCAACATCATTAGGATAACTCCAAAATAATCTTCCAACCATCAAATGATCTCCAACCATTGTATCAAGACATCATCAAGTGCCATCATCAATTGTGGTCATTCATCAAGAATATGACATCATCAAATGTAGTCCTCCATATGTCATTAAGAGCTTCTAAATACTTGGCACTAGCACTTATTAAGACTTCTTCATTAGTGGCTTGACATATTAATTGATGACATTCTTATGAAACAAGAGTTATGAGATCATCATTTGGAACCAGGCATCTCAACAATATTTTCCATCTCGGCTAGTGCCATATTGACATCAATAACAACCTAGATTAACAATCTCCCCCTTTGTCATTGATGGCAATATTCTTTCCCTTTCAACATTCTCTCCCCCTTTGACATCAATGGCAAACGGGGTGCCCAAGTACTCCCCCTGTCAAGCTGCTTCTTTTCTTTACGAATAGTATTTCTTCATAGGTATGTTACTCCCCCTGTCATGGTGCTCTTCTTTCTGGCAATGTGGTCCATGATAGATGTGCTTAAATTCCTTCATGTGATGAACCAACTCCCCCTCGTGAAAGATTACTTGCTAATGATCAAGTGGAAGAGATCTTAAATAATAATCCATCGGACGAATAAGGATTATATTATTCAAGGAGTGTTCCTGAGAGATGATCTATCAAAGAATGATTGTCCATATAGCTCATCAAGGATTTCATAAGACTCATTCACAGATGGCTTCTGTAAGAATGCCTAATCATCATAAGCTCCCCCTAACTGTATGCATGGTATTCCTTTTGGCAGAGTTTCCCCATCAAATGCTTAGATTGTCGAAGATCAGGTCAACAACATGTGTTGTTGGATAGAGAGTTCAAGAGATTTTCGGATTGTATTTGCTTCCTTCTCCATACTTGTGTAAATTTATTTTCTGTCATAGTTTTGTCTTGAGTAGGTGCCCAAGTCAAGTTACAATTACATGCCATATGTCCAATCTTATGACACTTGAAGCACTCTATGCAGTTCATGAATAAGAATTCTTGACTTCTTGCAAAATTGCTTCTCGGATATTGACGGGGAACATTATAATTATCTTTGTGATATGCCCTGCAATCTTTTTCCATGTGCCCAAAGTTTGTACAAGAATAGAAATAACCAAGAAATATACTTTGGTACCTGGGAGAAGAAGGTTTCCTTGATGTAATTATGAAGTCTTTTTGCCTTGGGATCCTTTGATGATAACCATTTCTTCTTGCATCCTTGACACCATCTGCATTTCTTCTTGGAGGAAGGTTTCTTCCATAGTTGTCTTGTCTCTTCTCCTTGCCTTTGTTGGAACTGGGAGCATCAACATTTGTTCCAAGCTTCCTCACGTTTTTTTTGTTTGAAGCATTAGGGTTTGCATCATTCTTGCTTGAGGATTCACCTGCATAGCCAAGTCGTGATTTATCAAGGGTAGACCTTTGATGATTTAAGATGTCATGTAGGGTTTGAGAGCTTTTCAAGTTCTTGTTTAGCAAGTCAACTTCCTTTTTAAGAAAGAGAATTTCTCCTTTCAAATTTTCACAATCTTCATCTTTCATAACTAGTTTCTTATTCATTTCTTCCATCATCTTGGTTGCTTCACACGATTGGGACTTAAGAGAATTGATTTCTGATTTTAACTTGGTGATGTCATCATCCTTTTCTTCTAGTTGGCATATCATGGTGTTTCTCTCCTTTTCTGCTTCATCAACTTGTCCTTCTATGAATGTCAAATCTTCCATAACCTTCTCAACTCCTTGTTTTTCTTTCCTTGCTTCTTCTAGTTGAGATCTAAGGGAGGAGACCTCTTCCTTGTATTGACCAATCTCTGCTTCAAGTTTGTTCAAGATTTTGTGCCTTTGTTCAAGGTGGCTTGACAAGGTATCTTCCTATTTCTTTGCCTTATCCAATTGATTTGTCATGGATATGACTTCTTCATGATGCTTTCTCTTGTTTTGATGAAATTCTTCCTTCATCTTGGCGAGTTCCTCATCTCTTTCTTGTACTTGAATCTTGACAAGGTCAACTTCCTTCCTTGTCTTGTCCTGGTCACCAACTTACACTTTCTTCTTAAGTTCCTCATTTTCCTTTTTCAAATTGTTAATCTCTTCCATGGTAGCCATAAGTTTAGTGAGGGGGTCTTCTTCAAAATCTTTTTCATTCTCTTCATCTTCTAGGTCTTCTCTAGCCTTGATGTTATCACTCTTATCTTCACCTTCCTTGATGGGCACTAGATTTCCTTCTTGTTTTCCATCATTTTCTTGACTAGAGATCATTTTCAATGCTCCTTTTGAGTGAAGATCATGAATATTAACCCATATGCCTTTTGTTGATGAAATTTTTTCAAAATTGGCCTTCATAGAATCAGGTAGCCCATTCAAGATTGATTTCATTGCTCTTGTATTATGTTCCTTGGATTCTCCATCCATCATGCTATTAACAATCACCGATTTCCACACTTCAATGCCTTGAGTCTTTAAGAAATTCCTCATTCTTGCCTCGCATATATCAAATTTTCCATTGAACAATGGAGCCTTCATAAATTGATTGACTTCAATTTCGGTGGTTGAGGGAGACACATCTTTAGGAGGATTGGAGACTTTATTCCTTGGCTTTTCCATTTGTGTTCTAATGATCAACCTTCAAGCTATAAGGCTTTAAGTGAAGGTACTGGCTCTGATACCAATTGATGGAAATACTGAGAGGGGGGTGAATCAGTATTTATTTTCAATTGTTACATTTACCAGTTAGATCATTTATATTTAGAACACAAAATGAACAATAAGAATTTAAATGATTTTATTAATTTCTTCAATAAATCAAGTACAATATATGTAGGGCTCCAACCCTAGGTGAAGACACTGATCTTCAATCTCCCAGGCTCCAACCTTGTCAATTTTGAGGCACCAACCTCAAGGGCTCCAACCCTATATCTGGTTCATGCTCCGACCTAGTTTCTTGAGGACTTTGATCCTCTAGGGCTCCAACCCTATCTTATCCAAGGCACCAACCTTAAGTTTAGGAGCACCAACTCCAAGGACACCAATCCTATATTTGCCAAGCACCAACTTGGACTTTCCAAGGCACCAACCTTGTCAATTTTGAGGCACCAACCCCAAGGGCTCCAACCCTATAGCTTCACTTTGTCAAGGTATGTTTGGTTATACTTCACGACTCCCAATGTTTTCTTCAACAAGCCCTATCAATATTCAGCTATGCCTTCACTTAGTCTCCATGTCACATCATCAATGACAACCTTGTTCTTCACATGAAGGTGTCACCACTGCTCTTCATGTTACCCAAACAAAACTTCTTCAAGGTCACCTCATAATGGCTTCAATGCATCATGGTCTTCAATGATCTCCACAAATCTTCAATATGCTGCTTCACAAAGTTCTCCAACTCTGCCCTATTCTGTTCTCAAGAGAAGACTTCAACAAGCTCTATTTGTCCAATCCCAATAAATCAACACTTTGACCACGGCAACTTCAACCACGGCAACTATGGCAACTTCAACCACGGAAACTACGACAGATTTGACCACAGCAACTATGACAGCTTTGACCATGGCAACTACGACAGCTTCAACCATGGCAACTACGATAGCTTTAACCACGGCAACTACGACAGCCTTGACCATGGCAACTACGTTAGCTTCGACCACGACAACTACTGCAGCTTCGACCACGGCAACTACGACAGCTTCGACCACGGCAACTACTGCAGTTTCGACCAAGGCAACTATGACAACTTTGACTATGGAAAATACGACAGCTTTGACCAAGATTTTATGCCCAAACAGAATTATCCTTTTTTTTGTCCTAAAAAATAGTCTCCTTGCTCTCCTTGGCCTTCTGTATTATCTTGTACTTCATATCTCTGAATTCTTGCCGAAATTGTTGATCAAAATGAAGTTTTTCGACGTCTATTTATACAGATTTCGTTTATAACTGAAGGGACATGTCTATTTGAAGTGAGGCTGAATTGTATGACTGAATGTAGGTCGGCTCACTGCTAGGAATAATTTCCTTAACTTAAAAATTCAATATCTCACAAACTATTGGGAGTTTCGGGGCAAATAAAGGTTCGTTAGAAAGAGGAAAAAATCCTCTTTAAGATGGTCTAGGATCCATTTTCAAAGGATACCTCCAAGGTGTCCAAAATAATTTTTCTTTGCGACTATCCTTAAATTTTATGAATAAAAATTTTGGAACAGCATGAGGAATGTTTGGGACAATTTGGCTTCTTCACTTTGTTCTTCATCAATGTCATCAAAGGATCATAGACTTATTATGTAGGAGTGCAACATCCATGTAGCATGACGCATGAACAATGTCATGATATACTAGTGCAGTCATAGTGCAACATCATTAGGATAACCCCCAAAATAATCTTCCAACCATCAAATGATCTCCAACCATGTTATCAAGACATCATCAATTGTGGTCATTCATCAAGAATATGACATCATCAAATGTAGTCCTCCATAAGTCATCAAGGACTTCTAAATACTTGGCACTAGCACTTATTAAGACTTCTTCATTAGTGGCTTGACATATTAATTCATGGCATTCTTATGAAACAAGAGTTATGAGATCATCATTTGGAACCAAGCATCTCAACAATATTTTCCATCTCAGCTAGTGTCATATTAACATCAATGACAACCTAGATTAACAATATCCCCCTTTGTCATTGATGGCAATATTCTTTCCCTTTCAACATTCTCTCCCCCTTTGACATCAATGGCAAACGGGGTGCCCAAGTACTCCCCCTGTCAAGCTGCTTCTTTTCTTTACGAATAGTAGTTCTTCATAGGTATGTTACTCCCCCTGTCATGGTGCTCTTCTTTCTGGAAATGTGGTGCATGATAGATGTGCTTAAATTCCTTCATGTGATGAACCAACTCCCCCTCGTGAAAGATTACTTGCTAATGATCAAGTGGAAGAGATCTTCAATAATAATCCATCGAATGAATAAGGATTATATTCTTCAAGGAGTGTTCCTGAGAGATGATCTATCAAAGAATGATTGTCCATATAGCTCATCAAGGATTTCATAAGACTCATTCACAGATGGCTTCTGTAAGAATGCCTAATCATCATAAGCTCCCCCTAACTGTATGCATGGTATTCCTTTTGGCAGAGTTCCCCCATCAAATGCTTAGATTGTCGAAGATCAGTTCAACAACATGTGTTGTTGGATAGAGAGTTCAAGAGATTTTCGGATTGTATTTGCTTCCTTCTCCATACTTGTGTAAATTTCTTTTCTGTCATAGTTCTATCTTGAGTAGGTGCCCAAGTCAAGTTACAATTACATGCCATATGTCCAATCTTATGACACTTGAACCACTCTATGCAGTTCATGAATAAGAATTCATGACTTCTTGCAAAATTGCTTCTCAGATATTGAGGGGGAACATTATAATTATCTTTGTGATATGCCCTGCAATCTTTTTCCATGTGCCCAAAGTTTGTACAAGAATAGAAATAACCAAGAAATATACTTTGGTACTTGGGAGAAGAAGGTTTCCTTGATGTACTTCTGAAGTCTTTTTGCTTTGGGATCCTTTGATGATAACCATTTCTTCTTGCATCCTTGACACCATCTGCATTTCTTCTTGGAGGAAGGTTTCTTCCATAGTTATCTTGACTCTTCTCCTTGCTTTTGTTGGAACTGGGAGCATCAACATTTTTTCCAAGCTTCCTCACATTTTTTCTATTTGAAGCATTAGGGTTTGCATCATTCGTGCTTGAGGATTCACTTGCATAGCCAAGACCTGATTTATCAAAGGGAGACCTTTGATGATTTAAGATGCCATGTAGAGTTTGAGAGCTTTTCAAGTTCTTGTTCAGCAAGTCAGCTTCCTTTTTAAGAAAGAGAATTTCTCCTTTCAAATTTTCACAATCTTCATCTTTCATAACTAGTTTCTTATTCATTTCTTCCATCATCTTGGTTGCTTCACACGATTGGGGCTTAAAAGAATTGATTTCTGATTTTAACTTAGTGATGTCATCATCCTTTTCTTCTAGTTGGCATATCATGGTGTTTCTCTCCTTTTCTGCTTCATCAACTTGTCCTTCTATGAATGTCAAATCTTCCATAACCTTCTCAACTCCTTGTGTTTCTTTCCTTGCTTCTTCTAGTTGAGATCTAAGGGAGGAGACCTCTTCCTTGTATTGACCAATCTCTGCTTCAAGTTTGTTCAAGATTTTGTGCCTTCGTTCAAAGTGGCTTGACAAGGTATCTTCCCATTTCTTTGCCTTATCCAATTGATTTGTCATGGATATCACTTCTTCATGATGCTTTCTCTTGTTTTGATGAAATTATTCCTTCATCTTGGCGAGTTCCTCATCTCTTTCTTGTACTTGAAGCTTGACAAGGTCAGCTTCCTTCCTTGTCTTGTCCTGGTCACCAACTTGCACTTTCTTCTTAAGTTACTCATTTTCCTATGTTATCCAAGGCACCAACCTTGAGTTTAGGAGCACCAACTCCAAGGACACCAATCCTATATTTTCCAAGCACCAACTTGGACTTTCTAAGGCACCAACCTTGTCAATTTTGAGGCACCAACCCCAAGGGCTCCAACCCTATAGCTTCACTTTGTCAAGGTATGTTTGGTTATACTTCACGACTCCCAATGTTTTCTTCAACAAGCCCTATCAATCTTCAGCTACGCCTTCACTTAGTCTCCACGTCACATCATCAATGAAAACCTTGTTCTTCACATGAAGGTGTCACCACTGCTCTTCATGTTACCCAAACAAAACTTCTTCAAGGTCACCTCATAATGGATTTAATGCATCATGGTATTCAATGATCTCCACAAATCTTCAATATGCTGCTTCACAAAGTTCTCCAACTCTGCCCTATTCTGTTCTCAAGAGAAGACTTCAACAAGCTCTATTTGTCCAATCCCAATAAATCAACACTTCGACCACGACAACTATGACAACTTCGACCACGGCAACTACGACAGCTTCAACCACGGAAACTACGACAGCTTCGACCACGGCAACTACGGCAGCTTTGACCACGGCAACTATGGCAGCTTCGACCACGGCAACTATGGCAGCTTCAACAACGGCAACTACGGCTGCTTCCACCACGGCAACCTCGACCACGACAACTACAGTAGTTTCAACCACGACAACTACGGCAACTTCAACCACGAAAACTATGGCAGCTTCGACCACGACAACTACGGCAGTTTCGACCACGGCAACTATGGCAACTTTGACCACGGAAAATACGATAGCTTTGACCAAGGTTTTATGCCCAAACAGAATTATCCTTTTTTTTCTTGTCCTAAACAATAGTCTCCTTGTTCTCCTCAGCCTTTTGTCTTCTCTTGTACTTCGTATCTCTGAATTCTTGCCAAAATTGTTGATCAAAATGAAGTGTTTAGACGTCTGTTTATAGATATTTCATTTATAACTGAAGGGACACGTCTATTTGAAGTGAGGCCGACTTGTATGACTAAATGTAGGTCGGCTCACTACTAGGAATAATTTCCTTAACTTAAAAATTCAATATCTCACAAACTATTAGGAGTTTCAAGGCAAATAAAGGCTCGTTAGAAAGAGGAAAAAATCCTCTTTAAGATGGTCTAGCATCCATTTTCAAAGGATGCCTCCAAGGTGTCAAAAATAATTTTTCTTTGCGACTGCCCTTAAATTTTATGAATAGAAATTTTGGGACAACATGAGGAATGTTTGGGACAATGTGGCTTCTTCATTCTCTGGCTTCTTCATTGTTATCAATGTCATCATAGGATCATAGAGTCATTATGTAGAAGTGCAACATCCATGTAGCATGACGCATGAACAATGTCATGATATACTAGTGCAGTCATAGTGCAGCGTCATTAGGATAGCTCCAAAATAATCTTCCAACCATCAAATGATCTACAACCATGTTATCAAGATATCATCAAGTGCCATCATCAATTGTGGTCATTCATCAAGAATATGACATCATCAAATGTAATCCTCCTTATGTCATCAAGGGCTTCTAAATACTTGGCACTTGGCATTTATTAAGACTTCTTTATTAGTGGCTTGACATATTAATTGATGACATTCTTATGAAACAAGAGTTATCACATCATCATTTGGAACCAGGCATCTCAACAATATTTTCCATCTCGGCTAGTGCCATATTGACATCAATGACAACCTAGATTAACAGATCTCTCCAAGCTCTCAAAAGCTTTCTCAAAATGAAGCTCCCAAAACTTCTCCAAAAAAATCTCTCTCTAGCCAAAACAAAGACCAAAGAGAATTTACATTTTTTTTTAGATCCATAAATAAAGGAGAGAATATCTCATTAGCTCCACATTCCAAAAATAGAATAACTATCTTAATCCATAGACATAGGAACTTATGAGATTCTTAAGGAGAAAATCTCTAGACTCCAACAAACTTGTACCTTATCTACATTTTTAAGGGAAACAATCCGGTGAAAATCTCAACTCCCCCTTGAAATTAGGAAAACGGTTTGTGAGGTGGATTCTCACATTTAATCAATTTCTTTTTTACAATTGAAATGAATAATACATGAGCACATTGAACATTTTATGCTCATGAAATTTTAAATAATTCCACCTTTACCAATCTTCCCTTGATCTTTTCTTTGACTTGGTACTCTTTGGAAACTGGTGTCAAGCTCAAGCTCCTCCTCGATCATACCTCCCCACAGAGGAAAGCTTTAGTCCACGAAAATCTCAAAAAGTTCAAAATTGAGTCATCAGAATATTGATTTGTTTTGCTCGCACTGCTCAAACTATGACCTACAATTACACCCTTCGTTTGCAATTTCCTCATATTGCAACTTAGCTTCTTCAACCAGATTCGTGGCTTGTAAAAATATTTCATGACAAAGACTCTCCAAAAATTAGGCAGTTTCAATGATTCAAGTAATTGGTGTAGCATGTGATGGGATTTGAATAAATTTTGAGCTTTCCTTTAATTTTTGCATGCATTAATTCTTATTCTGCTAGAGAAATTCAAGTGTACCGACATTTTTTTCACCTAAACTTCGAAGAAAATTTTCCTGTGGATTTCATAAGAAACAGTTATTGCCACTGTTTCACTTAAGCAAGAGCATGTAGATTCTCAAGATAACTTAGTCCATTTGTATTATATACAACTGCAAATGTAGCCATATAATATTTTCCATTGGTCGAATGATATGATATTATAAATCCATGCTCAATGTAAAGCCACCAACAGGAGTAATCACCTGTAAAGCTTCTTTGGTTGTCCTAGAATATCCGAACTCCGAGCTTCCCATCAAAACAATTTTAATTTTTCCGATGTTATGCCCATTAGATTGAAAATATCGATTTCGATGGTCATGATGTACACACACAAAATTTGATGTTGGCTTTCTACTCATCCAAGGATCTTTCATATTTACTTTCTCGCCTTGACCAACAATGCCATAAAAACTAGAGTAATAAAATCAATTCCCAACTTTAGAAATGGTATCTGCAAAAATATGTTGCACAGGTCTTAAAGTAATTTCACACAGTTATGTAGCTCCATGCATCTCCAACACATACTTCTACGTCTCTCCAACGTCTAATATATGAGGATTCGACATGCTACAATGATGCAACATTGATAGCAGGGTCTGTTATCTCGAATCTATCATTTCACCTCAACCAAAACACCATCAATGCATATATAGAAACATTCTCATGTTTAGAAGGGCCACATACTGCTTTGGAAACAAAAGACCACTTGCCAGAAAGGAGGAAGGTTTGATCGTTGCTAAAATTGTGTGGCCTGGGTTTCGTCTTGATAAACACGTGGACTGGATACCTTAAGACGTAGCATGGCCATGAAATGTTGATTGTCAGTGACCAACTCTTGTGCAGCATTATACATATAACTATCCATCCATTGATATGTCGTGGATCCGCCGACGAGGTCACCGTTGGCATATAATATGTGCAATGGGGCCACGTCATACCGATTAACTCACTGTAACCCATCACTTACAACATAACCATCGAAGTATTTCGATGCAACCGCCATTGACCGTGGGGAAGTCCTACTTGATAATCGTCGAAACCATGAGGGTCATGAGGGACCGGGAGACAGAGAAGGGGATGCCTAAGCTTGGAAGGTGTGTGACTACAAGGAAAGGGGGACTTGAATAATTTGTTTTCAAAGATTTATTTACATACTTCTTGGGACCATGAATGCATTGAGTGTGTCCAAGAAAATAATGTGTTGAACGTGTTCCTTGTGAAAGCCTTGTGAAGCATCAAACAAATATGTAGGAATGTTCTAGAATTCTAGGAGGTCTAGAGGTAAGTAGATCATGAAAAATGAATGGCATTGCTCTAAGTGTCAACAAAGGACATGGAAAACATTGTCGATATGAAAGAAGTATATCCATTATTTTGCATAAAATGGCTCTATAGATAGTAGAACACTGAGAACGGTGTTCCTTAAAGGGGGAGGGGATTGTGACAACCCTTTCATTACCCCAATAATTGTAATGTAATTATGAACACATAATGTTGGGGTGCCAACATTGATGCTATGATTTCAAACTCTATTATATGATGTAATGTTCATCTTTATTAAAAAATATACTAGAATTGAAGAAAAGGGATAGCCAACAGATTATGATTCCTTGGGGAGGGGGAAAACTTGATTTAAGAGGAAAAAGCATACCTTGAATTACTAAATTCCTTAATGTGATGGTTGGGAAGATAAAGGGTCAAGGTGTGTTTATAAAATTGAAAGAAAAAAGCCATTGAGGGGCTTTTTTTGTCTTTTTGTTCTAAGCATTACTCCATTATTATTCTCATATACTCATTTTTTCCTCTCTCACTCAGAAATTTGAATCAGCATGAGAATTGGTGACAACTTATGTAATGAGAATTGAATGTGTTGTAGTGCTTTTTCCTTGGACTAGATGGATATGAGGAATGGGAGTTGTCATATTTTTGTGTGGCGTAGAGAGCAATAATGAACACCTCAAGTTTTCTCTTTCTTCACACCTTTATAATCCTATATGCCCACTCTTTTCTAATCACTTTGCTTTGTTGATCCCTAAGGATGGGTGGGGTATCCACATGAAATGTTGGAAACTATCCTCAATCCACTCACATAGTTACGATATCTAGAAATAGCACCATTATTATTCCCTACCTTTTCCAATATCCTGAAATCAGCATTTTGTATGGCCTTTTTTTCTTACTAGGACCCTATATTATTTCCTTGTACAACTATAACCAAACTTTGTCTTCCACTCTTAATGACTTTATTATTTTGATCATGCCTAGCCTATTATTTTTCATGTGACTTCTTCAACATCTCATGTACTTGCAATTATATCTACCTATTATTCTTAATAAAAAAAATCTTCTCTTAATGCATCTCCTATGAGGTCCTCACTCACTTCTCCTTGTTGTCCATATGCAACATCTAAGGGTGAAGGTGGAAAATATGCTAAGCAAGTTTCAAAAGTTGATTTTCCAGTAGAAGTGTGTTTTTTTATATTACAAGAGTGTTGTATATATATCATATTTGCATCCTAGTTCTTTGGATGCTTCTAATTGTAACCCCTTGAAAGTTGCACTGAGATCCTATTCACTTTTTTTGTTTGCCCATATTGTTTGTGGATGGAATTATATAGACCTATTGAATTTTGTGTCTATCTTCTCCCACAATATAGTCTAAAATGCACTTCGAAATATATTGTCTCTGTCTAAAATTATTATCCTTGGTATCCTAAAGTGCACCTAGACTCATTCAAAAAACAAGTTTGTTGGTTCTTGCCCTTTGATGGTATTTTTAAAAGGCATGAAAATACACATCTTATTGAACCTTTCAACTACCATAAATAGGTACTCATGTCTCTTCTAGTTCTTGGTGAACCTCCCACAATTTTTTTGGAAATGATTTCCCAAGGTCCAATGGATATCAATATAGGATGGTATAAAGCTTGATTCCTATTACTTGGCTTGTTGGTACAACAAAGTATACATCATCTAATGTATCGTGCTACATATTCTTTCATTATGGGTCAATACACATACCTTTGTAAGTTGGAAATTGTCTTCCCAACACAAAAATGTTTGTAACCTTGGAGGTGTGAGAGTTTATGATACCCTATAGTCGCTCACCTTTAAGAACACAAAGTATGTCCAGATTTTAGAGTAACCTGTGTTGGAGATGATAGTCAGAATTTTTGTCACCATCTTCTACATGACTCTGGCCGTGGAGGTATCAAAACACCCTCTTGAAGTCTTCATCTTCTGTATATGCCTCTCTATATTCATCATGGTTGAAAGGCTTTATGTGCATCAACATTCCCAACATTGTAATTTTGGGTGTGGTTCGCCTTGAAGGCATGCCTAACAACCTACATGTGTTTCCCTTCTGGTATTTAATGAACAGATGAAACTATTATAAGAATTCCATCCACTTGTAATGTTTAGCTTGGTGTAGCTTACTCTAGCCCTGTGAATAATATAGTAGATAGTGATCCATGTGGATGTGGGTCTCCTTTCCCACTTGATAGTGTTTCCACTTTATAATAGCTTCTGTTGGGGTATAGATTTCCTTTTCATAGGTAGGTAGTTTAGAATTACCCCATGGAATACTTCATAGTGATATCTTACAAGCCTTCCTCCTTGAATCACATCACTCCCATGGCATACCCACTTGCATTTGTATCCACTTCGAAGGGATTCTGCAAGTTTAGTAATGTGAAAACATGTGGTTTCTTGACTTTACTTTCAACTCCTCGAAAACCTTCTATTGATTCTTCCCCCATTGGAAACTCTATCCACTAATTGTTGTGGCATGGAGTGGTGTAGTTACTTTTTAAAAATGAAGCTATGAAATTTTGCAGGTATTTTGTTGCCCCAAAAAAATCCTAACTATAAATAAATTTGTAGGAATTAGCCATTTCATGATGGCCTCTATCTTCATGGGATCTATCTTAATCTCCTCCACCAATTACATACACCAAAGACTACTAGTAAAACTCACGTTTCTTGAGCTTAACCATCAACTGATGCTTCTTCAAACTCTCTAGCACCTACATAAGATCTGAGATATGCTCCTCCTAAGTAGCACTATAAAACAATATATCATCCAAATATATTGTGATAAATGAATATAGATATGGGCATAATGCATGATTCATTAGTCTCATAAATGTGTGCAGGTGCATTGCATAAACCAAATGGCATGACTAACCATTCATACAAACCTTGTTTGGTTTTGGAGGTGGTCTTCCAAGTGTCTTCTTCTTTGACTTAAAACTTGGTGGTATCTTGATTTTAGATCCAACTTAATTGATCTAATAAAACATTTATCTTTTGAAAAGGCACCAATTCTTAAGCATAGCCTTGTTTAACACTATGTAATTGATGCACATTCACCAATTGACATCCTTATTTGATACAATAATGATGGGTGACCCACATGGTGAGGTGCTTGGTTGAATCACACCCTACTTCGGCAGCTGTTGGAATTTCTTCTTCTCTTTATTTTATTCTAGAATAGATTGTCTATATAACTTAATATTCGACAATGGGGATTTTGGAAATAATTGTATTATGTGCTCCACTTCCCTCTTGGGTGGTATCCATTTAATCTCCCAACAAAATACTCTATATTCTTACAACAACTCATCCAATTGATTCTTCTTCTATTTAGTACACCCCTCTAGGGATGCCTTTCCTCTTAATGAATCATCATCAAACTGATTTTTTCATAAGAAAAATAAAACACATTTCTTACTAGAACTAATAAACTTTTTAGCTTGGTTGGAACTTACCAATGAGATATTAGAATTGTCTTTGTGTGCATTAATGACATAGATTTTCCCATCCTTTATTAGGTAGTATTGATTATCTCCCCACTTGAAGATTGTATCCTTGATATACATGTAGGATCTTCCAAATATTACTCCACATATATCAAGGGGTACTACGTCCAATTCCATTTCATCAATAGAATGAGCACCTATACCAAAGTCCATCTTGCATTATTACCTTAATATTTGCATCCTTATTTACCCATCCCAGTGGATATGGGTTAGGATGATCATGACCAACTAATAAAATCTTGTTGACCAAATTTATTATGCAACTAGATCACAAAACAGAAGAAAAGATAGATCAACAACTTGAAAATTAGCCTCTTTGAGGGGGAAACCTCCTTTACATCACATAAAATGAACAATTCTTGGATGATTCAAATGACAAGACCTCATTGGTATATATAGGAGTCTAAAGGGTCACAATATAATCAAAGCCTACATAACAACAATATGGGGGCTATATGGGCACAACAATAACAATAAGGGGGCTACACTAACAATAACAATAAGGGAGGTACACTAGTGTTATAGGGACCTAACATGCCCCTCTCATTTAAAAAGTGTTGTCCTCAACACTTAAGTAGTTCTAGATGCTTCTGTATAAAATTCTCATCCTCCCATGTGGAATCTTCAGTAGATAAGTTCTTTCACTTAATGAGATACTCTGAAATTGATCGATTTTGTAATTGTCGAGTTCTTGTTTTTGTGACTACTTCAAGCTCCAATATGATTTTTCCTTCATCATCAAGTTTTGACAATATTGTTTGACTAGGAGCTTGTCACTGATAACCTTCTTTAAGCATGAAACATGGAAAATTGGGTGTGCTCAGGAAGATGCAGGAAACTCCAATTTGTATGCCATATTACCAATCTTTTGCAACACCTTGTAAGGACCATAGTACTTGGGTGATAATTTACTATCCTTCTTATCTTTCTTGAGGGACATTTATTTGTATGGTTGTGGGGCCACATATTAACTGATCACCTATGTTGAAACTTCTTTCATTGTGATGTTGATCTATCTGTTGTTTCATTCGATTCTGCACTAGAGTGAGGTTATCATTTAAGAGTTGGAGAACATGTTGTTAATGCTTGATGTGATCTTCCACTGCTTGAACCTTAGAATTATCTCTTAAAGATGATGTGATGGATGGTGGATGATATCCATAAAGAGCCATAAATGGGGTCATTTTCACTGCAGTATGGAAGCGAGTCTTATACCACCATTCAGATAGAGGTAACCACTTAACCCATTGTGTTTTTTTTCAAGATACAAAGTAACGAAGATATCCTTCCAAACATTTGTTCACTATCTCAGTTTGCTTGTCAGATTCAGGATGATAAGATGAGCTATGAGATAATTGAGTAACAAAACAAGAAAATAATTTCTTCCAAAAATTTCTAGTGAAAATGGTATCAATGTCACTTACAATAATATTTGGGTTTCCATGTAGCTTCTGAATTGTTTCCATAAATGCAGTGGCAAGTGTATTGGCCTTAAAAGGATGAGATAATGCACAAAAATGTGCATACTTAGTAAGTCTATCAATTACCACCATGATGACACTCTTTCCTTCAGACTTGGGTAAACTTGTGATAAAATCCATTGAGACCTCCTCCCAACACTGACTTGGAATGGCTAAAGGTTGTAATAGACCTGGGGTCTTAATTGTCTCAACTTTATTTTGTTGGAAAACCAAACATTCTGCCAAAAACTTCTGAATATCAGATTTAAGGCCATCCTAAAAAAATTCCTTCTTGACCTTGTGGTAAGTTTTTAAAAATATTGAGTGCCCTCCTAAAGGAGAGGTGTGCAATTTCAAAAGAATATTTTGTTGATTTGGAATTCTTACATATATATAAGCAATATTTGTAGTATAATGAGTCATTTTTTCAAATAAATGTATCAGATGTTTTGGGATCTTACTGCAACTTTTGAATGAATGTTCACACATCTTCATCTTTCTTCCTTTCCTCCCTTGCTTTAGTTATCCAATCAAGTTGGATAATTGATTCGAATCTTTTCAACTATCGGAATTATCCAAGATAATTTAATTATGTGATGTTAGCATAATTGAATATGAAAGAACATGAAAAGCCACATGTGCATACTGTAAAGAAGATGAAACATAACGACAATCATCAAATCAAAAACACATAACACATTGATAACTGAGTTCACCTAGTGTGGGTTACATCTCTAGGCCATGGTGTCAAGAGAGTGGAGGTCACTTCATTTAATGTTTCAAATGATGATGATGTACATGGCATATTCTTTATCATTATAAGGACAAATACCCTCAACCTGAGTGGCTTGTCTCTCCACAAGACGTTCTCCCTACAAGAACTCTCACTCAAATGGGTCCTCCTTCAGCATGACAAGCTAAACAAATCTCACATGATGTGGCAACAAGTATCCCTCAACATAATGGTAATCAAGGATCTCAACAATAAATACATCATCTTAGCAAAGCAAGAAGAAAGACATGGCATAACTACATCATATACCTCCACTTTCGAATATGGTCAAAAAATGAAAAGCTCAGTTGCTGAAATAGATCACACCACTGAATTCCTAGCAATGAGTGGTGTAAAATTGACTGCAAACTCGTCAAATTTTGGACCCTCGGGAATCTTGAATATTCCCTAAAGGATTATTCTTGAAGATGCTCGGAAAATTCGTTGCTCGGGTGAAGATTCTTAGGACACCACTATGCTCCTTCGAAATTCTGTGAAAAATGGCTATAAAGTCGACATCATTCCGACACTAGCAAAATTCAGCCTCCAAGGGAATCTAAAGATTCCTCAAGATTCTTTGTTGTTGGACACCTGAAATTATGTTGCTCAGATAGGGATTCTTACTGCACGTTTGGACTCCTGGCGAGAAGATGTGCAAAAATGACTATAAGCACGTCAAATTATGTCAATGGCACCTTTGGCCCTCAAAGGAATATTTTTCAGCATCTTTAGATTCTCTCTCATGGTTCTATCAGTTCAAGGTTATGCTCAGATTTTCATTGCTCGCCTATGCTCCTCCCAGTTGAATGATTGGAAAAAGCTTATATAGTTTATGGGCAACAGGGCCACCAAGATATGAGCCATGGCTCGTTGGTGGCAGACTCCACTACCCCGGCGGAGGTTATGGGTTCGAGTCCCCGAATTGGCAATTTTTGTTGAAAAATTTTAAAATTTTCCATGCATTTTGTTGACCGCCACACCTGCCACTATGTGGTCACATATATATGGTGTCGCCATTTGTGGTGGTTATGAGACCATCCGCTAGGGGTCGGGCGGGTTTGAGCCCCACTAGTCTCGGCTATTACGTATTATATATATATGGTATGGGGTTGGCGAGGTTGGTTTTCTGCCAACTTGGCACTATATTAATATAATGATGGCGAGGGTGGTGGGGGTGGTAGCCCATCACCCCTATTTTAATATAATTTTTTGTTATTATAACCAAATTGTGTTTTTTTTCTAATTTTGTCGAAAATAATGGTAATTAGACAAATTAACCATCCTAAAAATTCGCCCATCCTGGTGGCTTGATTTTGTGTGCCAGGTCTTGGTGAATTTGTCACCTCATTAAACTTGGCCACTTGGCCAAGTTTGACCAAAAATTTGACCAGCAATAATGTGACCGTACGAACTTGGATTTGAGTGTCATTCGAACCGTTGGAATCAAGACGACGAGCACTACAATATGATGCTAGTTTGGGAGCAATCTGACCATTTTTATTTTGATCCTTTCAAAGCCACTTCTGAATTATGAGCATTTCTAGAGCCATCTGGATCATTCCTCCCCATTGAGGAGGTTTTGGTCCTCCAAAAGCATGAACATAATCTGCAACTGTTGTATTACATTGTCTACACCACAAGTTTCCTAACAGGTCACACTTCCTCCTCCTTCACCCTTGTCCTTCGAAGCCATAAGTGATGAGCCAACACCTACATCCTTTTCAAATCTGTAGTATATTCTTTGGAAATTACATGCTCAATTACATGACCAATGACCCAAGCATCCCCATACTTGCCACAAGTTTATAACATACACTTTGTGGTCAATTTTACATCATATTGGAAACCAATACCCAAGCTATTAATAAAAGGCCAAAACATCATCGTTGCTTCAATAAGAAATGAAAAACACATCATCACTTTTACATTTAAATTGCAACACATGATTTACAAAATGTGGCCATGATTGTTGGGTGTGGAGCCTGACTATCTTCTGTATTCAAAGGTATCGTTGCATTGGACCCCAGTTCGTAATGGGGCGGCAACGCCACCCGTAAAATATACGTTACAAGGGGGGTCTAGGGGGGGTCCACGGGGGGCGGCTACGACCTTTGGGAACCCCCCCCGGCAGGGGGATCAGGGGCAACGCCCCCCAAGCTAAAAATAGATGTAAATTTTCCTTGTAAAATGTTGTAATTTCGTAGTTAATCTGGGTCATTCATTAGGCGGAGATTTGACGGTAGATGTTATGTTTAATTTAAGGTTTTTTTCCCTAGAAGGCACCCCCTCGCTATATATGAGGGAATTGTATTCTGTCTATATAGATCTATATTTTGATTGAGGAAGAGAGAGGAGATTGAGAGCGAAGAGGGACTTACAACGGATCTGCTATAGGTTGTATCTCTTTAGTTTGTTGGATAATATAAAAGGAAGGACTGGTTGTTTCTCCGTGGACGTAGCCCAAACTGGGTGAACCATGTATATCTGTGTCTCTCTTGTTTTATGTGTTTTCTGTGTTTATATCTTTGCAATATTTTATGTGTTCCATTGCTCTGTAATATATAATTTTCTAACAATGACAAGCTACCAAATCTAGTAAAACCATCTCTTACTCAACAATGTGAACCAACAGGAATGTGGCAGATTGGCTTGTTGAAGACATCCACCAACTAGTTTATGCATAGGTGCTTTTTCCTTGAGACTTGCTCTAGATGGAGCCTCCAACACATGGCTCTTCGGTGACCACCTCTGTTGCAATGACTGCAAAAATTCTTCTTCTTCCAGACTTTCTTAACCTGCTTCCTTCCTTGATGTGGAGAAGGCCTTTCACTCCTCATCCTCTTTCTTGTTTCCATTCTCTTCCAACACTCAAAAACCACATGGTTATGTAAACCACAAAAACTATATGTTCTTCTATGCCATGATTTATGTTCATCATTAACAACATGCTTGTAATCAAAATGAGCTCTAGAATACTGAGACTGTTTATACCTCTCTTGGTTGTCTCTGGTGTAATCATGGCAATGAGAGCTTGCCTTATCTCTCCCTTTGCAATGTGCATTATCATGGGAGGATTGTGACATGTTCCAATCATTCTCTTTCCTCGACAGTTTCAAGAATGTCTTGGAAGCTTCGGGCACCTTTGAGTTCTCTCCTTCAATGCATCACAAACCTGTGAATTGAGGTCTTTGTACAACCTCCAATGGCTGAGTCATTCCTTGGCCCTTAACACCAAGTCCTCCTCCTTTATACCCCATCTTGGCAAGGAGTTTCATGCGAGTTCCTGGAATCAGTACCTCCATATTTCCAACAAAAATAACATCATGTGAAAATCAAACTAAAGAATGTTCAACATTGTTTACCTCAGTTGTCAATTTTGGAGCAGGTGATGATGGCTTCACTAAGCCTTTGTTGCACTTCAATTTTTCCAAGGCCTCTTACGCGGTTCATAACTGAGGCTGCAATTTCTACTTCTCCTCTTTCTCTTCTCATAGTAGTATCCTCAATTCAACATTCTCTGCTTGAAGGCTCTGATTGATCTCCTCATCTGAATGATGAGAAGACGATGAAGAAGATGAATGTACACTTGAGGGGGTAGATGGAGCATCATCCTATACTCTTTCTTTCTCTCATTCCTCTCTTGACATCTTCTCCTCATAAGATGCATACATTACGTCTACCATTTTTTCCATCCTAAGGAAGGCCTCATACATATCTCTGTCATCCTCCATTTTCTTTCTGTTGCACGTTCAATCATTCACACTCACAATTCACATCAGTGATAAGGCCGCTCTGATACCAAACTTGATCCGGATCTCTTCAGCTACTAGAATTATCCAAGATCTTTTACTTTTGTGATGTTAGCAGAATTGCATATAAAAGAACATGAAAAAACACATGTGCATATTGTAAAGAAGATGAAACATAACGACAACCATCAAATCAAGAACACATAACACATTGATAACGAATTTCACCCCGTTTGGGTTACGTCTCCGGGCCCTGGTGTCAAGAGAGTGGAGGCTTCTTCATTTAATGTTGCAAATGATGATGATGTACATGGCATGTTCTTTGTCATTACAAGGACAAATACCCTCAACCTGAATGGCCTGTCTCTCTGCGATACATCCTCCCTATAGGAACTCTCACTCAAATGGGTCCTCCTTCAACATGACAAGCTAAACAAATCTCACATAATGTGGCAACAAGTATCCCTCAACATAATGGTAATCAGGGATCTCAACAATCAATACAGCATCTCAGCAAATCGAGAAGAAAGACATGTCATAACTGCATCATATACCTCCACTTTTGAAGATGGTCGAAAAATGCAAAACGTAGCTGCTGAAATAGATTGCACCACTACATTCCTGGCAATGAGTGGTGTAAAATCAATTGTAAACTCGTCCAATTATGACACCATCAAATTTTGGACCATCGGGAATCTTGAAGCTTCCTCCAAGGATTCATTTGTGAAGATGCTCGTAAAATTCGCTACTCGGATGAAGATTCTAAGCAAACCACTGTGCTCCTTGCGAAATTCTATGAAAAATGAATATAAAGTTGGCATCATTTCGACATTGGAAAAATTTAGCCTCCAAGGGAATATAAATATTCCTCAAGGTTCTTCAAAGATTCTCTGCCATTGGGCACCTGCAATTTTTCTTCTCATATGGGGATTATGACTACACGGTTGGACTCCTAGTGATAATATGTGCAAAAATGACTATAAGCATGTCAAATTATGCCAATGACACCTCCGGCCCTCAAAGGAATATTTTTCGACATCTTTAGATTCTCTCTCATGGTTCTAGGTGCTCATGGTTTCGTAGGTTCAAGGTTTCTCTCCTCAGAGTTTCGCTGCTCACCCGTGCTCCTCCTGGTCAACTGAATGGAAAAATGTTATATAGTTTTTGGGCGGCGAAGCCACTGAGGTACGAGCCATGGTTTGTTGGTGGCAGACTCCGCTGCCCCGGTGGAGGTTACGGGTTTGAGTCCCCAAATTGAAATTTTTGTTGAACAAATTTTAAAATTTTGGCGGCGGTTTGTTGACCGCCGCTATGTGGTCACATATATATGGTGCCGCTGTTTGTGGTGATTGTGAGACCGCCCAGTGGGGGCCAACCACGTGGGTCGAGTGGGTTCAAGCCCCACCGATCTTGGCAATTACGTATTTTATATATATGGTATGTGGTTGGGGGCCCACAAACCAATCCTTGGCACTATATTAATACAACGATGGTAGGTGTGGCGCTATATTAATAAAACGATTTCTGAATGTTGTTTTCAGAATGTCTCCGGCCTTCATTCTAATTTGATGTTATCCTGAGTGAAGATCCAGCTTGGTGAAGTAATTTACTCCATGTAATTCATCAATGACATAAATGGGAAATTTATCTTTAATAGTGAGCTTGTTGAGCTCCCTATAATCCAGACACATACGTCATGATCCATCCTTCTTGTGTACTAATAATACTAGAATAGAGAAATAACTTTGGCTAGGTTGAATTATACCTGTCTCTAACATTTATGTAACCATACATTCAATTTCACTCTTTTGGGCATAGGGATATCTGTAAGGTCTGATGTTTGGAGGAATGCTTCCCGGAATCAAGTTAATAGCATGATCATGATCACGAATAGGTGGGAAGCCTTTGGGAGTCTCAAATACCTTGGAATGATTGTCCAAGATTCTTTGGATATCTATAAAAATATATGATTTTGATGTTTGAACATCTAGTAAGCATAATTATGCAATAATTCCTCATCGCACTTTCTTCAAAAGCTTTGTCATGCCATTAGAGATGATTATCTTCCATGTTTTCCCTATGATGCCCCTTAATTCAATTTCCTTTCCTTCCCAAGAAAATATCAAGAAAATTTCTTGAAAATTAAAAGCTATTGTCCCCAAAGATTGTAACCATTGGACTCCTAATACAACATCAACACCACCCATTGGAATGGAAAGCATTGGACTATTCAATACATATTCCCCCATGGCTAGATTGATATTATGGCACTTCCAAAGAAATTTATAGTTCCTCCATTTTCAACCATCACATGACACTCTAGTGCTTGATATATAAATCAATTCAATTCCTTGGCTATCTTACAATGAACAAAATTATGGGTACTACCTGAATCGATCAACATTATTACCTTTTTTTCTTGATATATCCTTAAATCTTGAGAGTTTGAGTGGTAATTCTTTCCAATGCATTACAAGATATGGTTGGATTCATTTCTTCTTTCTTTAGGTTTGGTTCCTCATGTATATCCTCTTCTTTTGATGTTTATTTTTCTTCTTCCGCCTCTTCACAATCTTTGTAAAATAATTTCTTCTTAGCACACTTATGACCCTTAGTGTATTTTCTATCAAAACTTTAACAAAGCCATTTTGCTCTATTTTCCTCTAGTTGTTGTGGTGTCAACCTTGTAGGTTGTTGGAGGCTAGCCATCCTTATAGTTGTGAGTGGTGGACTTCCTTGTTGCCATAATTTTTCTTTCAACTTTTCTTGCCACCTTGAATGCCTTTTCCAATGAATTAAGTTCCCAAAGGTGAACCTCATGTTGGATGTTATCCTTTAAATTCCATATTAATACATCAATCTTATGCTCCTCTAGAATATCGTTTACCTTGATATTCAATATTTGGAAGTCCTCAATGTGCTTTTCCATTGAACCCTTTTATTTGAGATTTATCAATTGGATAAAGAAGGTATTTCCCTTTGTATCATCATAATGTGCTACCAATTATTCCACAAAAATCGTTGAAGTGACAATTGATTTGCGAGAACAAAGCCATCAATACCACACAAATTGGTTTTTTTCTAAATATAAAGATTCAATTCGTACCTTTTGTGTGTGTGGCACATCATGTAGATCAAAGAATTGCTCCATCTGTAGTATCCATGTTATCGATCCTTGTCATCAAACTTACTCATATCTATCTTTGGAATGTGGTGGGTCTTAAACCCAACATTGGAATCTATAAAATCATAATTCATATTCCTTTTTTCCTCATCATTATTTTCATGGATTACCTTGTCACCATTGGGAAGCCTTTCTTCTAACAACTTTACCAAAACTTCCTTCAACCCTTCCATCTTGACATTCATTATTGCTTCCATGTCTAATTTTAAACCATCATTCAAAGCTCTGATGTCTTTTTATACCATCTATATTAACATTCATCATGGCTTCCAATTCATTTTTTGTTACTTATGCGAGAGCGAAATTTGTTGCACTTGGTCTCGTAATTTTGATATACCATGTGGCATTTTTTCCTCTTCTTCATGTTTCATTGTAGATCTTTCTGGTTGCTTTCTAGGTTTATCCATTTTTTTTTTATTTCGATGCATTTTGGAATCAAACAAAGATATTTATGCTTCACTATGCCCTTTGAATCACTACAAACAAATTTTTCAAACAAAAGTTATGCAAAATTTGAAAAAATACACTCATTTTTCTTGCTTTTAGGAGCTTGATCTTGAAACTGTTGTATCTTTGTAATTTCGGCCTCCCAAAGTCTGAAATTTCATCTTATGGTATCCCTCTGAGTATTCTTTCGAATTCCATAAGTCAGACTAATATTGGATTCTTCGAGATAAATTTGTTCCAATTCTCCCACAATGACCTGATTATGGACTCATTCAGTAGAGCGAAATTGTACGGGATGCCACATATCATTGTTTCAACCTTCGGCCTTGAAATTGCTAAAAAAAACTACAATACATGCAATTTCAGTCACTTTTCACGAAATTCAAATTTGATTCTCGATGAGAAAGTTATGACGATTTTCCCTAGGTCACATGTTTGAGACTGAATTCTCGAGCATGCAGAAGCCCTAAATTCCTAAGACCATATCTTAGAAAATATGGTGAACCAAGATATGAAATTATTACATGAATTTCACTAAGATTTTGGCTCCACGCGGTCGAAATTTCAGCTTCAAAATCCTTGCAAAAAAATTTTATAGTGAAAATTCCAATATGACTTGTTTAAAGCAACGAAACCATAGAATCCAAAGCTCTGATACCAAATGTTATTGTTATAGACATATTTGGGCACTACAACCCCAATCTTATATGTCGATAAACCAAGGGCTCTTTAACCCCTAAAAGTGTTGTTTCATACCCTAAAAGATCATGGTCAACTGATTACATCATTCCCCAAAAGTTCCACCTGAAAAACCACTCAGAACTGGCCAAAACCGGACCATACTGACTGCCCCACTGTCAAGGTGCGATGCATATTGACTTCTACACTAGCCAGGTGCGATGCATACTGAAGAGGCCTTCTGTAGGGTGCGATGGGCGAGGATGGACAAATGTCCGAGACAGTTTGCTAAGTGGATGTTCATGGAATCTTCCAAAAACTTCTCCTATGACACTTGCCTCTCTGAATTCACCCAGGGATGAGTAAGAGATCCAAGAAATCTCCAAGTGGAACCAAGAACTACAAGTGGAATGACACTAATCAAAAACCCATAGATAACTCACACCCTTGCAGACATCTATAAATGGATCCCTCATCTGAGAGATCTAGAGGCTGGAATTTTGTAATTTGTAAGGAAGTGCTGATAGTTTATCTTTGAGAGAAGACATTGTATTGTTGGGTGATATTGCTTTTCATGAGGTGAAGAGGGCTTTGATACTGGGAGGATGATGCTGGATTAGATAGCTAGGTTGTAATTCTCCCTTCTACTATTAATAAAGTTCTTTGAGTTTTCCTCCATACAATCATGTATTTGTGAATGTTGTTATTTGTGAATTCCATTGTATGTTCAATGTATTTTTGATTCTGCATTGTTTATGATATAATAGATCGAGATGCTTTGATGGTGTTTTGTTACTTTGTCTCTACAAGTATTCACCGAGCGAGATAAGTAGGAGAAGAGGTGCAAGCTCTATCAAGGGAGAGAGGAATCAAGCAAGGAGTCAAGCGGAAGATCCAGGTTGGTCCCTTTGCTTCTCTCTTATCTATCATACATAAAGGAAATCGCAAATTGCTTTGATTGTTTGTTTCTAGGATAGCTACCAATCCTAGTGGGACTAGCAGATTGAAAAGACACTACTTTTCCCGGAAACAGTTATGCAACCAAATCACAAAACAGAAGAAAAGATAGATCAATGAATTGAAAATTAGCCTTTTCAAGGGGGAAACTTCATTTACATCACATAAAATGAAAAATTATTGGATGATTCAAATGATAAGACCTCCTTGGTATATATAGGAGTCTAAGGGGTCACAATATACTCAGAGCTTACATAACAATAACAATGTAAAGGAACAACAATAACAATAATGGGATTCTATGGGGAAAAACAATACAAAATATGGGGGCTATATGGGCACAACAATAAAAATAAGGGGCCCACACTAACAATAAAAATAAGGGAGGTACACTAGTATTATAGGGACCTAACAAAATCCAATGCTATGATATTAACCTATGAATTGGAGGCAAACAGAGCATCTATCTTAGCCTTCATTTCTTGAATATTGATGTGTAAGAGCTTGGGAATTTCCTTCTCTTCTTAGTGTTGAAGGCTAATTAGGTTCACCTCCTTCTAAACCAATGTGTAGAAAATCTTCTTTTCCATTATAGAGCTACTAATTAATTTAATATGTGGCTAGGAGATTCTTTTTCTTTGCATCCTTCTTGCAATTCTTCAAGTTCAACTTTGGATGTAATTTCCAAAAAAAATCCTCGATGTAACGATCAATGTTACAATGGTTATTTGGATCCTTGCACTGATGTGCAATGGTTATTATCTTCTCATCCTTCCCCCTTTTCCACTTCTTCTTTCCCTCCTTGGAAGCTTCATTATGCTCTTTCTACTTGAAATTGCTTGGCTACGCTTTCTTATGGCCTACGATTTCTAGATATTTTGCATGCACACATGCCTTATCGATTTCTCTTGGCTTGAAAAGCATCACTTGCTTTTGTATATGACTATGTAGACCTCCCAAATACTTAAGGAATGCATCTAAGTTCTTGGGAGGGATACCCAACATGATAGTTATGTTTCTAAAACTCAACATTGTACTCTTATGCACTTTCCCCTATCTCTGCCTAAACTAGTTTAATTGGATCCATTATTCCTCTACATACGTGATGAGGTAGAATTATGACTTAATGAAGGTTTTAAAGCCCTCCCACCTAGTTACTAGTAGATCACCCTACATCTTGTGTTTCCATATGGTTTTCTGACCAACTTAAAGCATGTCCCTCTAACTTCGATCTAGAAAAATGAAATATTTTTCTCTTCATCTGTATGGTGAATGCTAAAATAAAATTCTAGTTGTAGCAACCAATGATTCAATTTATTGCAATTATCTAACCTTGGTATGGATTTATATCTACTTTTGCTTCCATCTTGAATAGGGATAATGAAGGGTTAATGGCACTCAATTTTAACTTCTCTTTCTCAGACACTTTCCGTAGCTCCCTTTTTGGGTCTTCTTGATCTCCCAATTTCCCTTCTGATTTGACTTCTAAGTTAGAGCCTCCATACTTTCTAAATGGTCCAATATTTCCTAATATAGTTTCCATGTGGAGGTTCATGTTGCGATTGATGTTGTAAAATTGTGTTTCCAGCCTGGAAAATCTCTCTTTCTCTGGATCATGAGGGTTATTATGGACAGAATCATCATCTAAGCCTTCAACTAGAGTTAAATTTTGGACCTTTTAGAATATTATTCAAACTACACACATGGTTACCCCCAGTTGCATGAGTAATGGGGCGTTATGCAACATCCTCTCGTACCATGGTAGTCAACACGGTAGGTCAACTTAAAAGAGACATAAATTTGCATATGAATTTCATTGGCGTGGTTGTTGCCCCATTGTAAATATCTCTGAGTGTATCTTAGTGTTCCTAAGTCCCACACTAAAGTTAGATAGTTTTTACCCCATAAAATGTCGTTTGATGCCTCAAAATGGGTTTGAAGGGTTTTAAACCCTAATTCTCCAAAATAGGACCCACCATTAACATGATACTACAAGTTGATTCCTCCAACTTTTTCCACTTTGAAATCATCAAGATAGAAGAAAAATAATATATTGATCCAACCCAAATTAACATAATATTTTAAGGTGACTTCATTATGATTGTAATTAATGTGAGAAATTCTTTTTAAGGACTTTAAGTGGTGAGAGTATTTGAAGGATATTTGATACGGATTGGATCGCTATATAATTTGTAATACAACTTAATGATTTCAAAGTGGAAAAAATTGTTGGTATTATGATAATGTTGAGAGGGAGGGTGAATCAATATAATGGAAATTTTAAACAATTGAAACCATATAAGAATCAATCACATAATAAACACACGAGAACAACAGATGTACATGGAAACTCTTAAAGGGAGAAAGCCACAAATCTTATTTGTTTGAATATTATTATAGGAACTAACATACTGTTACATCAATTCATTAGCATCAACCAAAAGGAGACACCAATCCCCTTATTTATAGGCACAAACTTGAAGGAGACATGAATCCCCTAATTTAACCTAGATTGTATTTTGATCTACTTGCATTCACAACTCTAGCACAATGCTCTTTAATTTTGCACATTGTTCTTTGCTTTGTACTTTTCATATTTTCCTCCAAATCAATACTTGTTTGTGCTCAATTTTTTAGACAGCATGTCTGTTCTCTACACATCCTCCTCGGAATTCACCCTCGAACTTCTTTGTGCTCTCCTTTACTAATCCACTTTGATAATTTTATCAGTTCATCGCAACTCCCTCCAGACCTTTTCGTCTCCATTTATGTATACCACATTTCCAAATTTGACCCAACACTAACTTGGTTATGTTAGCATTATGATACATGTGTTCTCCTTGATGTCAACTCACTTGTAACAGAACAAGTATATGGTAACTAGATGAATCCACAGGTCAGTTCAGAGTTGACAGAGTGATGGAACAAAATAACAGAATGATGGGACAAACGTTTACAGATCAGAATCAGAAGTTTGATAAAGATGAATATTTGAATATCTATACACAGGTTCGTCAAGGACAAGTCATGTATACACGCAGGTACAAAAAAGAAAAGTTGCTTACATGTTGGCGCACTAATTTAAGAATACCAAGGGTCCTTACCATGGTATTAGCCAACAATATTGATTGCATAATGGTTACTTAATCTCATCCAAGATTACCATTGGCACTAGTGTAGTTTTGACCCATGGTATTGGCTAAGGCTCTAACTATATAAGGAGATGAAGATCAAAGAGCTAAGTGTGCATGTAAAAGGTTTTTTATGAATACTTCAATTTGAAGTATATTTTCATTGTAAGGACCATATTTGACACATAGATCTGAAATAATTATGCACCGATGAATACAATGATGGATCGGGATCATGAGACCTAAAATGAATTTCCATTGTATGATCTTCTCATGGATTGACTAGATCTAAGTATGGAAATATGTTTTTATCTCTGAATATTATGATTTGGGTCTTTCTGAAGTTCTAAAGTGTTGCGCAATTTTAGGTCAAATTTTGCAAATATGTACGCAGGTTGGTCTCGGTTAAGTCGCGTATACACGCAGGTTCTTTTCTTCAAAGTCATGTGCATAAAGGAAGGGTTTTTGTTCATAAATGATTGATCAACCTGATCAGTGTTTTTGTATCTCTATTGTCTATCAATGGTGTCCTCATGTTGATCTGGGTTGAGTGATAATGTCTGAAGTAGAACTAATTAAATGATGAAGTTGAATTTGGTTACATGTTGATTGGTTGAAAATATTATTGATGTTGCTAAATATATGAGGGTTCTGTAAGCTAATAGAATATTTCAGAATAACTCTGGTCAACTTTGTGTCTGATTCAGAATTAAATTTTTTTAGTATATTGAGATCTGTACGCAGGTTGCTCTACAGAAAAGTGTGTATACATGCGGGTTGCCTTAATTGAAGTAGCGTATACATGTTGGCATATGAATGATCAAGGTTGCAATTAATTCTGTGTGTTGATGCAGTGTTCCGAGTTCAGTTCTGTGTTCTGGTTACATTGATCTCACTGTTCTGTTTAAATTAAGTTGGTTGATATACAAGTTGTGATGTATTAAAGCAGGTGGATCTAGTGTGAAAATTTATGAAACGTGGTCCACAAATGTTGCTGAGGGTTGGAGCCTTCAGTGAGGAAGTCGAAGCTTCCTACCAGTAGTAGTTGGTAATCAGATCAGGGGGTTGGAGCCTTCAGTGAGGAGGTTGGAGCTCCCTTCTAGTAGCAGTTGAAGAATGAGTGAAGGTTGTAGCCTTCAGCAGGTGGGTGCCTACGTACTGGCATGAGTCTGCACCATCACAAGAATGTAGGAAGTTTTTGATATTACTAAGTTTGAAGATTGAGATGAAAGAAGCGGTTGTTTTCTCCCACATTGGGTTTCCACCTTAAATCCCGGTGTTCATGTTTGTTTCTTATGTGTGATACTTTATTCTGTTCTTACTACACCTACTTAATTCTTATCAAATGCCTGATAAATCTCTTACATTCTAGTTTAAGTTTGACAAATATAGAATTAGTTGTTTTACAAGTGTACTAAGCATACACTAGTTTCTTTTACAATAATCGCATACATATTTCAGAAAAGAAAATTATTATTGTGAGTTTTTAAAATATTGATTCACCCCCCCTCTCAATATTTTTCCCAACAATTGGTATCAGAGCAGGTCCTTCAAAAGAAGCTTGATCGCTTAAAGGAATATCTCCCAAGATGAGCAATCAAGACAGAACGACATCTATCAAACCACCACTCTTCAACAGAAATAATTTAATATATTGGAAGACAAGAACCAAATCCTATCTTCAGTCCCTTGGATTAGATGTTTGGGAAATTGTGGAAGGAGGTTACCAATATCCAACCGCAGTTCCCATAGAAGCAGCAGAAAAGAAAACATATGAAACCAATGCCAAAGTTGTCAATGTATTATTGGGAAGTCTGACAGAATCAGAATTTGTCAAATTTATGCAGTTAAACATAGCAAAATAAATATGGGACAAAATAATTCAAAGCTATGAAGGCGATACCAAGGTAAAAAGTGTTAAAATCCAAACTCTCAAAATTTAATATGAAATTCTCAGAATGCATAATGATGAAAGTATTTCTAGTTTCTTTCTATGTATAGATGAGATTGTAAATCACATGAAAAATTTGGGTGAAGAAATAAAGGAAACCACTTTAGTAGAGAAAATCTTAAGATCTCTAACTCCTAAATTCGAGTCAAAAGTATCTGCCATTGAAGAGAAGCAGGATCTGCAAACTCTTACTGTTGTTCAACTTCACGGGATCCTGACTGCTTTTGAAATGAGGAAAGGAGGTCCCTTAGAAGTTAGAGAAGCCACATTTAAAGCATTTACAAAGGAAAAGAAAAGGAAGAACACAAGGAATCAAGATATATATCAAAAGAAGATGAGGTGAACTTTGTAAAGAAACTTCAACTAGGCACCAGAAGGTTTAGAGGTAAGCTTCCCTTCAAATGTTTTGCTTGTGGTAGAGTTGGTCATTATGTTGCTAAATGTCCTCATAAAGACAACCATGACAAAGGGAAGGATACTGAAAAAGGTAATAGGAGACGATTTGACAATAGAAGAAGTTATTATACTCATGAAGATAGTTATGGATTTTCAAATAGTGAAGAAGGAGAATCTGATCACGAGCTTAAATTACTCATGGATTTTGAGAAAAATGCTAATGAGTGTAATGATAAATTTGTGGATGCTTTAGAGGAAAAAAATTTCTTTGAAAAATTACTCAACTCAAAATTTGCTTGGAAGAAAACAAAGTAGTCATAGATACATTGAAGCATCAACTAATAGAAAAGGAAAAGCATAATGAGATGTTAGAATGTGAAGTAGTAAGTCTAAGAAAGGAACTTGAGAAAATAAAAACTCTGAAAATTAGATTTGCTAAAGGATCTGAAACCTCAAATGAAATTCTCAAGGTACAACATTCTCCTCTTATGAAGACAAGTCTTGGATACACTAGAGAAACATCTGGAAAGTCTTCAACCACCACCGGAAGCTATCTAAATGCAGTAAAAACCAGTCAGCAAAGCTTCAATCCTCAGCAAAAGAATCAAGGTATTACACAGGTAAATCATGTTCACTCTAATCCAAGGATGAAGAAAAACAAAAGCACTAGTCAAAAGGTAAACAACACCAAAAGATTCTATGATCACATAAATTTCTTCTTTAATAGACATTGTTTCTCATGTCATAATTTTGGTCATAAGGCTGCTCAATGTGTTGCATACAAAACCATCATGACTAGAGAAGAAAGAAAACAAAGGAATGAGACAGGAGTCAAGAAGAACACTTATAATAACTTCTCACCCATTAAAGATGAAATTGAATGTTCATTTTGCAATACCTTTGGACATGAAGAATCTGAATGCAGGAGAAAATTACAACCAACATCTTAAAAAGAGCAAATACCAACAAATTCTAAGGTATGGAAAAGGGAGTTACAGTTTGAAATCTGTGGCATAACATTGTTTGCATAAGGACAAGAAAATCAATGGTACATTGATAGTGGATGCTCAAAACACATGACAGGTGATAAAGATAAAATTATTTCATACAATGCTTTAGAGAAAGAAAAGAATGTCACTTTTGGAAATGACTCACCTGTTGTCATTAAGGGTAAAGGTTATGTTTTTCTAAAAGAAAAGGTTAAAGCTGGTAATGTTATGTATGTTGATGGATTAAAGCATAACTTGTTGAGTGTTAGCCAAATGTGTGACCAAGGAAATGAGGTGGTATTCTGATCAAAAGAATGTGTGGTTCGTGAACTTGACACAGGAAAGACCATAATAAAAGGAACAAGAACCCAAGAAATCTGTATATATTGAAAGGTGGCCAAGAACAATGTTACCTAGGCAAGGCAAAGGAAAATTGGTTATGGCACAGAAGGTTGGGACATCTAAGCTTCTCTCAAATAAGAAAATCAAGCAGGCTCAAAGTTGTTCATGATCTACCCAACATCACCCTACTAGAAAGTACCATATGTAAGTCATGTCAATTCAGTAAGCAAACTAGAGTTCAATTCAATGCCAAAGAAGGATCAACAAGTAAGCCTCTTGAACTTATACATACTGATTTGTGTGGACCAGTAAGGAAAAAGTCACCTCGTGGAGAACAATACTATATCTTATTCATTGATGACTTTTCTAGAATGTGCTAGATCAGTTTATTGAAACACAAAGATGAAGCATTTGATAAATTTAAAGTCTTCAAAGCATTAGTTGAAAATTAATTAGATCTAAAAATCAAATGTCTCATATCTAACCGAGGAGGAGAATACATATCAAATGAATTCTTTGATTTCTATGAACAACATGGCATAAAAAGACAATATTTTGTAGCTAAAACTCTTCAACAAAATGGCGTGGCAGAAAGAATGAATAGACAGTTCAACAAATGGCTCGTTCTATGCTTGATGATTCTAGAACTCCTAACACCTGCTGGGTGAAGCTTCACATACCGCAGTAAATATTCTCAACAAGGCTCATGTTCGTGTGAATAGGGATAAAACTCTGTATGAACTTTGGTATGGTATGTTAGGATATTCCGACACATAGGATATAGTTAAGTTCAACTTGGTCTAGTATAGAGTTAGGTTAGAGTTAGGTAAAGTGTGTTTCTTTACCGTTGTACATTTTGTAACTTACAATCCGACGGTCACGATATATAGTGATCCGACGGTTCACTCTCACCTCGGTATTACCGACACTTGATCCGTGGCTTGACACCCGATTGGTCCATGAGTTCTATTTAAAGCGCATGGAGGGTCATTGTTCGGGTAATCCGTGCATGAGAGAAGCTTATGTAAATTTTCATTCTTTGATTAATAAATTGCCTGTAGTACCCACGTTGGGACAGGCCGTGGACTGTTTCCCTCCTTGCACTCTGAGGGTTTTAACCACGTCAAAAATACTGGTGTATTGATTTGAGATCTGGTTGTGAGCGGTGTCCTTTTGGTATTCTTTCTGTGGAACTTACCCTGTAAATTCCTACATGGTATCAGAGCTATTTGAGGGCCGTGTCCGTTGGTGATCCAAATCTGAAGCCGGTAGAACTGCATGCGGCTGTCGTTTCCTAGATCTGTTGTTTCTGACTGCTTTCGGGCCGAGAGGACTGCTCTGTTGCGTTCGGAGCATCTGTTCCAGTGAGGAACCCCTTTCGTTTCACGCGAAAAGGTTTCCGGTAGCCCTAGCTGCGTCATTTTTCAGATCGGGAGGTATACAGTGTTTTTTTTTGCAGTTTACTGTTATTTTCTCTCTGCTTATTTCGGTCTCAGTTTATTTAGTTTTTTTTTAACCGGATCTATACCTTTCATTTCTGCGTATGCTCTTTGCCCTGCGACTCTGTGCGATCTGGGCAAATCAGAAACAGAAAGGAAGGATTTTTCTCATGCGTATGCTCTTTTCCCTGCACCTTAGTGTGATCTCGGAAAATCAGAAACATTGAGAAAAATATTTAGATTTTCGGCTAAAGCTAACTTTGAGATTTTTTTTTAAAATTTCTAGTTTTTTGGCTAAAGCTAACTTCGAGCCGTAAGGTTCGTTTTTCTTTGCATATTCGTGTTGGGTTTTGTGTTTTGTGTTTTGTAGGGAAAACGAGCTTTCTCAAGGCAAGCACGCAAACCAAGGCCCCCCCCCCTCTCTCTCTCTCTCTCTCTCTCTCTCAAATTTTTTGTATAGATCAATTGGTTCAAAGCTATTTTAAGAGAGTAGAGGTCTTGGGTTCAAGTCTCCATTTTGTGGGGGCGGATTTTTTCATTCCCGCACATTCGCGCACTTTGCCGGCAACGTCAACATTTTTTTTTTCAAAAAGCCATAACTTCTTCATCCGGAAGCCTTTTTCAGAGCCGTTTTTTTTAAAAACCGCCTATTTTTTCGAGATCTATCCATTGGAACACTTACTTTCAGCATCTTCAGCTTCAGTTTTTTTTAAAATGGAAAGTCCATGCCAAGTCATTCTTGACAGCACTAACTACTTCCAATGGGTAGCCTACATGGGAGATTTACTTAGAAGTAAAGGTCTCTACAGAATAGCCACAGACCAAGAGAAGAAACCAAAAGATGAAGACAAGGCGGCAAAATGGGAAAATAGACAAGATCAAGCACGTGGTTTGATAGGGATGTCTGTTTCTCCTGATCTTAGATTCCACATTGCAGAACTTGAGACTCCTCATGAAGCATTAGAAAAACTTGCTAAAGTTTTTGGAATTAAAAATGAAATTAGAGCCCATCAACTTGAAAATGAGCTGCTTACTTTGGATCCTAATAATTTTTCTTGCATTGAAGATTTCTTGTCCAAATTCAAGACCCTTAGATATCTCTTGGAAGGTGTTAAAGTTAAGAAAGAAGATGGTAACCTCATTTATTCCATCCTTACTAAGTTGGGACCAGCCTACTCTGTATTTGTTTCCACTTTCCATTCTACAAGGGAAGCTTTCATTTGTCAAGGACAAGAATACAAGGCCCCTTCCTTTGACTCCTTTTGTGATTCCTTAATAAGAGAACAAGAAAAACTCTTACACCTTGGTCTTCTTAATCTTGGAAACTCTTCCACGAAAGCGTTAGCCGCCCAGCAGCAACCAAATTCAAAGAATCCTAAGAAGTCATATCCTCAAAAGAATGGTCCTAAACCATCTCAGCCTCAAAATGAAAGATCATTTCAGCAAAATGATAAGACCAATAAAAACAAATGGAAGAAGTCTGATAGACATTGTAACTTTTGTAATTGAGATGGCCACTTAGAATCTAAATGCTTTAAGAAGATGGAAGCCTTGGAAGCCGCAATGAAGAAACATAACATCCATGTGGAGCCTACTTCAACTTCAACTTCCGGAATGGCACTTTCTGCATGTCATTATCAATCATCTCAGTCTGGTTATGCATTAAATGTATCTTCTTCTTCTTCTCATTCTCATGAGTGGCTCATTGATTCTGGAGCCTCTTGTCACATGGCCAAAAATCAAGCCATGTTTTCTTCTTTAAATGATTGTAACACCAAAAATATATATATTGGTGATGATAGATCTCTTAATGTTGTAGGGACTGGAACTGTTCATCTAGACAATGGTCAGTTTAATGATGTATTATGTGTTCCAACCTTATCCTGCAACCTTCTATCTGTCTATCAGATAACTCATTCAGGTGAAGGTAAAATTGTTGAATTTTCACCTCATGATGTTGTAATCAAGGATCTAAAAGATCCTAAACAGATTCTAGCTACTGGTCTTGCTGATGATTCCAAAAGGTTGTATAAGTTTCACAACTTTGGGTCATCCAATCTTCCCTCAGTATTTGTTGCTCATAATGATGAAGTGAGCAAACTTTGGCATGAGCGATTTGGTCACTTAAACTATCGCTCCCTTCAGCATCTATGTAAAGAAAATATGGTGACAGGTCTTCCTATGGTATCTTGCAGAGATGGTGTTTGTTCCGGATGTGTACTCGGAAAACATCATCGGGACAGTTTTGACAAACGTGCCTCTTGGCACGCCTCAGCCCCTTTACAGCTTGTGCACAGTGATTTATGTGGTCCTCTTCCTGTTGCTTCATTCTCTGGCTGCAAGTACTTCTTAACTTTCATTGATGATTTCTCCAGACGCACTTGGGTATACTTCTTAAAACTCAAGAGCGAAGTATTTAACACTTTTTGGCCTTCAAAGCCTTTGTTGAAAAACAATCTGGACATCAAATTCTTAAGCTAAGAACTGATAATGGTGGAGAATATGTTAAAAACACATTCATCAACTTTTGCACCGAAAATGGAATTCAAATGCAACATACTGTTCCATACACTCCACAACAAAATGGTGTAGCTGAAAGGAAAAATCGCACCTTAAAGGAAATGGCTAATTGTATGCTGCAATCTAAAGGACTCAGTCTTAGTTTTTGGGCCGAAGCAATTAATTGTGCAAATTATATAATCAATCGCACTCCTACTAAGGTTCTAGAGAATATCACTCCAGAAGAAGCTTGGAGTTCCATTAAACCAGATGTAAGTCACTTTCGTGTGTTTGGAAGTGAAGCATGGGCCCATATTCCAGATGAAAAGCATAAAGCTTTAGAACCTAAGAGTGAGAAATGTACTTTTGTTGGATATTCTGAAGATGTAAAAGGTTATAGACTTATTCCATTTAAGTCCAAAAATGTTATCATTAGAAGAGATGTAAAATTTGATGAAAATAAATCGGCCTGCGAGCCTAGTCCGGCGGATGTGCCACCTCTTCCTATCTCTTCTACTTTTGAAAACATTTCTTCTTCAGATGATGAAAGCGAGGATGATAATCCTCCCCCACCTTCTCAGGATCCTCAACTTCCAAGATGGGTCCGTGCTACTCGGGATGCAGCAGGTGATCTTGCCGGTGATCCTACAGATCAGCGACGTACACGTTCTCAGTTTGAAAGAGCCTCTTCTTTACTGGCTCAAGCTCCAGTAAATCATGATCCTGACACTTTTGCAGAAGCTTCAGGCCATCCACATTGGGAAGCAGCTATGAATGAAGAATATCATTCATTGATGACAAATGATACATGGGATCTTGTTCCTCTACCAAAGGGACGCAAACTTGTTAGATGTAAATGGGTTTACAGAACCAAGTATGGACCAGATGGGAAAGTTGATAAACATAAAGCTCGTCTCGTTGCTAAGGGCTTTTCACAGGTTGAAGGCATTGACTACACTGAAACCTTCTCCTGTTGCCAAAATGAACTCTATCCGCCTTGTTCTTTCCCTTGCTGCCTCTTTAAAATGGGAAGTCCATCAGATGGATGTTAAATCTGCCTTCTTGCATGGGGACTTGCAGGAAGAAATCTATATGGAACAACCCATTGGCTTCATACAAACAGACTCCAGCCTTGTTTGTCGACTTAAGAAATCCCTTTATGGCCTCAAGCAAGCTCCTCGGGCTTGGTATGCCAAAATGGATAGCTTTCTTTTAGAATCTGGCTTTTCTAGGTGTCATTCTGACAATACTGTCTACACCAAGAAAGTGGGCAACTCTCTTATCATCCTTGTTCTTTATGTTGATGATCTTATTCTTACTGGTAGTGATCCCAACCTATAAACCATGTGAAGTCAGCCTTAAAAAGAAATTTGAAATGACAGACTTAGGACACTTACACTATTTTCTCGGTCTTCAAGTCTTGCAATCCCAAGAGGGTATTTTCCTTTCCCAGTCCAAGTATGCTTGTGATATTCTTCGTCATTTTCACATGGAAGACTGTAAGCCAGCCCCTTCTCCCTTTCAGTCTGGAGTCAAACTTTCAGTCTCTTGTACTTCTCCTGAAGTTGATGCTACCTTATACCGTCAACTTGTCGGAAAACTCTTGTATTTAACCCATACTCGTCCTGATCTTTCCTTTGCTGTTGGCCTTGTTGCTCGTTTTATGCAAAACCCCCGTGAAAGTCATTGGAAAGCAGCTAAAAGAATACTTCGTTATGTTCGAGGTACAGTACAGTTTGGGATTCATTACAGTGCCAAAGCAGCTCCTCTGTTAGTTGGTTTCACTGATTCTGATTGGGCTGGTGACCCTGATGATCGGAAGTCTACTGCCGGTTATGTCTTCACTCTTGGTTCAGGACCTATTACATGGGCTTGTAAGAAACAGGCTGCCATTTCTCTTTCGTCAGCAGAAGCAGAGTATCGTGGTGCCGTGGAAGCTAGTAAGGAAGCCTTGTGGCTTCGTCAGATCCTATCAGAGTTTGGCTTTGAGCAGCAGCATCCAACCACACTTTGGTGTGATAATCAAAGTGCCATTCAGCTATGCAAAGATCCAGTCCAGCATCAGCGCAGCAAACACATTGAACTACACATGCACTTCATCAGAAAGCTCATTCATGACCATGTTCTTGAAGTGCAATATTGTCCAACAGATGATCAGGTTGCAGACATCTTCACAAAGGCTCTCACAGAGGCGAAGTTCACTAAACTTCGATATATGCTTGGAGTTCAGGAAGTTGTCACTAAGGGGGGATAGGCTCTAGTGCCTCCTTCCTTCTCCTATTGTGTCATATTTGTAAATCCTTCAATCCTATCCCAAGTTGTTCTTAAGGGGGGATGTTAGGATATTCCGACACATAGGATATAGTTAAGTTCAACTTGGTCTAGTATAGAGTTAGGTTAGAGTTAGGTAAAGTGTGTTTCTTTACCGTTGTACATTTTGTAACTTACAATCCGACGGTCACGATATGTAGTGATCCGACGGTTCACTCTCACCTCGGTATTACCGACACTTGATCCGTGGCTTGACACCCGATTGGTCCATGAGTTCTATTTAAAGCGCATGGAGGGTCATTGTTCGGGTAATCCGTGCATGAGAGAAGCTTATGTAAATTTTCATTCTTTGATTAATAAATTGCCTGTAGTACCCACGTTGGGACAGGCCGTGGACTGTTTCCCTCCTTGCACTCTGAGGGTTTTAACCACGTCAAAAATACTGGTGTATTGATTTGAGATCTGGTTGTGAGCGGTGTCCTTTTGGTATTCTTTCTGTGGAACTTACCCTGTAAATTCCTACATGGTAAGCCTCCCACTGTAAAGAATTTTAGAGTTTTTGGAAGCAAATGTTCATCAAAAATAATGATGAAAATCTTGTAAGTTTGAAGCTAGAGTAGACGAAGGAATACTACTTGGCTATCATCTAGAAGAAAAGGATACAAATGTTACAAATAAGAGACTTTGGAAAATTGTTGAATGCATTGATGTTGTGATTGATGAAGCATGCACAGATCCAAAAAGGTAACATCAACAAAAGAGGATGATGATAATGAATTCTTTCCCACATCAAATCGTAATGATATAGAAGAAGAAATAATGAAGCAATAGAAGAAGACACATCAGACAAGAAAAGGCTCCATCAGTATGTTCAAAAGAATCATCCAGAAACACAAATTCTAGGAGAAAAGGAATCTGGGTACAAACAAGAAGAACCTTGTAGGATCTCCTAGTTATCTAGCTTTATTATCCACCATTGAACCACAAAATGTAAATCAAGCTAGTAAGATGAATGTTGGGTTAAGGCATTGGATGAAGAACTTGATCACATTGAAAATAATGATACTTGGGAATTGGTTCCAAGGGCCTCATGATAAAAATGTTATTGGGACAAAATGGATATTC